>CM033738.1:24823276-25458507 GCA_019671005.1 Hibiscus mutabilis
AAATTATTTTCTAAGATTGCATAATGGAATATAAATTGTCAATGTGGTGCCCTCTTATCCGAGCGTAAACGGGGCCAGTATCAGGCGTAGTGATAGTGGTTGGGCGTTTACTCTAGGATAACAAGGCCTTTAAAATTTACTCGTACTTATAACCAAATTTTAAATTAATAGTCACTTTAATCTAGAAAGTCTAATATTAATAAAGAGGTAATTATTAAAGTACCAATTTTGGGCGGTGTGGGGGTACTAATCCTTCCCCATCCATAACCGACTCCCGAAACCATAGTTTTTAAATCTCTGGTTTTATGGTGCCCGGCCTACCTAAGTGGTCGGTGGCGACTCCTCCTTCTTTTTTAAAATAAAATATGGTATTTTCAAAACCCCTACGGAATAAATATTTTAATACCCGAAAGACAATAAACACCTCAAAAACTTGGTTTTTTTACGAAGAGGGACATCGCTACAGCCATAAAATAAGATTAAATCAAATTTTATGAGTTAAAATATTTGATTATTGACTTTTGAATTTGATTATATAGCTGAACCTCAATTTTAGTTCTTTTTACTCAGTTAAAATTCCAACGAGCCCATTGTAAAGCCCATTTAGACTTGCACCCCTTAAACGCAACAAAATGGCCGAAAAATAAGATTAAATCACATTTTATGACTTAAAATATTTAGTTATGGGCTTTTGAACATGATTATATAGCTTAAATTTATTTTCAAAAAATTTCAATCGATTAAAATTCCAACGGGCCCACTATAAAGCCCATTTTGACATGCACGCCTCAAACCCCAACAAAATGGCCGAAAAAATAAGATCAAATCACATTTTATGACTTGAAATATTTTGTTATTTTCTTTTGAACATGATTACATAGCTTAACCTCATTTTTCATAAAACTTTACTCGGTTAAAATTCCAGCGGGTCTACTGTAAAACCCATTTAGACATGCACGCCTTAAACCCCCAACAAAAGGGCGAAAAACAAGATTAAATCACATTTCATGACTGAAAATATTTAGTTATGGGATTTTTAACATGACTATATAACTTAACCTTATTTTTAAAACTTTTTACTAGATTAAAATTCCAACGGGTCCACTATAAAGCCCATTTAGTCAAGCACGCCTTAAACCCAAATAAAATGGACGAAAAATAAGATTAAATGACATTTTATGAATTTAAATATTTAATTATGGGTTTTTTAACATGATTATATAGCTTAACCTCCATTTCAGATTTTTTTACTCTATTAAAATTTCAAGGGGTCCACTATAAAGTCCATTTAGACATGTACGCCTTAAACCCAATAGAATGACCTAAAAATAAGATTAAATCACATTTCATGACATAAAATATTTATTTATGATATTTTGAACATGATTATATAGCATAAACTCATTTTCAGAAATTTTACTAGGTTAAAATTCCAACGGGTCCATTGTAAAGCCCATTTAGACATGCACGCCATAAAAACAACAAAACAACAACAAAATAAGATTAAATCAAATTTTATGAGGTAAAATATTTGATTATGGGATTTTGAATATGATTATATAGCTTAACCTCAATTTTATAACTTTTTACTTAGTTAAAATTCCAACGGGTCCAGTGTACAACCCATTTATACATGTAAGCCTTAAACACAACAAAACGACCACAAAATAAGATTAAATCAAATTTTATGAGTTAAAATATTTGATTATGGGCTTTTGAATATAATTATATAGCTTAACCTCAATTTCATAACTTTTTACTCGGTTAAAATTCCAACGGGTCCACTATAAAGCCCATTTAGACATGCACGCCTTAAGCCCAACGAAAAGGCCAAAAAATAAGATTAAATCACATTTTATGACTTAACATATTTATTTATGGGCTTTTGAATATGATTATACAGCTTAAACTCAATTTCAGAGCTTTTTACTTGGTTAAAATTCCAACGAGTCCACAATAAAGCCCATTTAGACATGCACGCCTTAAAACCCAACAAAATGGCTGAAAAAATATGATTATATAGCTTAACCTTAATTTCAGAACTTTTTACTCGATTAAAATTCCAACAGGTCCACCGTAAATCACATTTAGACATGCACGCCTTAAACCCCAACAAAACGGTCAAAAAATAAGATTAAATCACTTTTATAACTTAAAATATTTAGTTATGAGGTTTTGAACATGATTATATACCTTAACCTCATTTTCATTATTTTTTACTCTGTTAAAATTCAAATGGGTCCACTGTAAAACCCATTTAGACATGCATGTCTTAAACCCAACAAAACATTCACAAAATAAGATTAAATCAAAATTTATAATTAAAAATATTTGATTATGGGCTTTTGAATATGATTATATAGCTTAAACCTAGTTTCAAAACTTGTTACTTGGTTAAAATTCCAACAGGTCCACTGTAAAGCCCATTTAGACATACACGCCTTAATCCCCAAGAAAATGGCTGAAAAATAAGATTAAATCAAATTTTATGACTTAAAATATTTAGTTATGATCTTTTGAACTTGATTATATAGCTTAAGCTCATTTTTAGAAATTTTTACTCGGTTAAAATTCCAACGGGTCCACTGTAAAGCCCATTTAGACATGCACCTTAAACACAACAAAACAGCCATAAAATAAGATTAAATCAAATTTTATAAGTTAAAATATTTAATTATTGACTTTTGAATTTGATTATATAGCTGAACCTCAATTTTAGTTCTTTTTACTCGGTTAAAATTCCAACGAGCCCATTTAGACTTGCACCCCTTAAACGCAACAAAATGGCCGAAAAATAAGATTAAATCACATTTTATGACTTAAATATTTATTTATGGGCTTTTGAACATGATTATATAGCTTAACCTTATTTTCAAAAAAATTCAATCGGTTAAAATTCCAACGGGCCCACTATAAAGCCCATTTTGACATGCACGCCTCAAACCCCTACAAAATGGCCGAAAAATAAGATCAAATCACATTTTATGACTTGAAATATTTAGTTATGTTCTTTTGAAAATGATTACATAGCTTAACCTCATTTTTCATAAAATTTTACTCTGTTAAAATTCCAACGGGTCTACTATAAAACCCATTTAGACATGCACGCCTTAAAACCCCAACAAAAGGGCGAAAAACAAGATTAAATCACATTTCATGACAGAAAATATTTAGTTATGGGATTTTGAACATGATTATATAACTTAACCTTATTTTCAAAACTTTTTACTAGATTAAAATTCCAACGGGTCCACTATAAAGCCCATTTAGAGAAGCACGCTTTAACCCAAATAAAATGGACGAAAAATAAGATTAAATCACATTTTATGAATTTAAATATTTAATTATGGGTTTTTTAACATGATTATATAGCTTAACCTCCATTTCAGAATTTTTTACTCTGTTAAAATTTCAAGGGGTCCACTGTAAAGCCCATTTAGACATGCACGCCTTAAACCCCAACAGAACGGCCTAAAAATAAGATTAAATCAAATTTTACGAGTTAAAATATTTGATTATAGGCTTTTGAATATGATTATATAGCTTAAACCTAGTTTCAAAACTTGTTACTTGGTTAAAATTCCAGCAGGTCCACTGTAAAGCCCATTTAGACATACACGCCTTAATCCCCAAGAAAATGGCTGAAAAATAAGATTAAATCAAATTTTATGACTTAAAATATTTAGTTATGATCTTTTGAACTTGATTATATAGCTTAAGCTCATTTTTAGAAATTTTTACTCGGTTAAAATTCCAACGGGTCCACTGTAAAGCCCATTTAGACATGCACCTTAAACACAACAAAACAGCCATAAAATAAGATTAAATCAAATTTTATAAGTTAAAATGTTTAATTATTGACTTTTGAATTTGATTATATAGCTGAACCTCAATTTTAGTTCTTTTTACTCGGTTAAAATTCCAACGAGCCCATTTAGACTTGCACCCCTTAAACGCAACAAAATGGCCGAAAAATAAGATTAAATCACATTTTATGACTTAAAATATTTATTTATGGGCTTTTGAACATGATTATATAGCTTAAACTTATTTTCAAAAAATTTCAATCGGTTAAAATTCCAACGGGCCCACTATAAAGCCCATTTTGACATACAAGCCTCAAACCCCAACAAAATGGCCGAAAAAATAAGATCAAATCACATTTTATGACTTGAAAATTTTAGTTATGTTCTTTTGAACATGATTACATAGCTTAACCTCATTTTTCAAAAAATTTTACTCGGTTAAAATTCCAACGGGTCTACTGTAAAACCCATTTAGACATGCACGCCTTAAACCCCAACAAAAAGGGGGGAAAACAAGATTAAATCACATTTCATGACTGAACATATTTAGTTATGGGATTTTGAACATGATTATATAACTTAACCTTATTTTCAAAACTTTTTACAAGATTAAAATTCCAACGGGTCCACTATAAAGCCCATTTAGACAAGCACGCCTTAAACCCAAATAAAATGGACGAAAAATAAGATTAAATCACATTTTATGAATTTAAATATTTAATTATGGGTTTTTTTAACATGATTATATAGCTTAACCTCCATTTCAGAATTTTTTACTCTGTTAAAATTTCAAGGGGTCCACTGTAAAGCCCATTTAGACATGCACGCCTTAAACCCCAACAGAACGGCCTAAAAATAAGATTAAATCAAATTTTACGAGTTAAAATATTTGATTATAGGCTTTTGAATATGATTATATAGCTTAACCTCAATTTTATAACTTTTTACTCGGTTAAAATTCCAACGGGTCCACTATAAAGCCCATTTAGACATGCAATCCTTAAACCCAACAAAACGACCACAAAATAAGATTAAATAAAATTTTATGAGTTAAAATATTTGATTATGGTCTTTTGAATATAATTATATAGCTTAACCTCAATTCCAGAACTTCTACTCGGTTAAAATTCCAACGGGTCCACTGTAAAGCCCATTTTGACATGCACGCCTTAAACCCCAACAAAACGGCCGAGAAATAAGATTAAATCTCATTTTTAACTTAAAATATTTAGTTATGGGTTTTGAACATGATTATATAGATTAACCTCATTTTCAAAAATTTTTACTTTATTAAAATTCCAAGGGGTCCACTGTAAAGCCTATTTAGACATGCACTCCTTAAACACAAAAAAGTCTGAAAAATAAGATTAAATCACGTTTTATGAAATAACATATTTAGTTATGGGATTTTTAATATGATTATACTGCTCAACCTCATTTTCAGAACTTTTTACTAGTTGAAATTCTAACGGGGTCTACTATAAAGCCCATTTAGACATGCACACCTTAAACCCCAACAAAACAGACAAAAAATAAAATTAAATCACATTTTATGAATTTAAATCTTTAGCCATGGGCTCTTGAACATGATTATACAGCTTAATCTCATTTTTAGAAAATTTTTACCTGGTTAAAATTCCAACGGGTCCACTGTAAAAGCCCATTTAGACATGCACGCCTTAAACACAACAAAACGGACACAAAATAAGATTAAATAAAATTTTATGAGTTAAAATATTTGATTATGGGCTTTTGAAAATAGTTATATAGCTTAACCTCAATTTTAGAACTTTTTACTCAGTTAAAATTCCAACAGGTGCACTGTAAAGCCCATTTAGTCATGCACGCCTTAAACCCCAACAAAAAGGACAAAAATAAGATAAAATCATATTTTACGACTTAAAATTTATAGTTATGGGCTTTTAAACATGATTATATAGCTTAACATTTTTAAAGCAATTTTTACTCGGTTAAAATTCCAACGGGTCCACTGTAAAGCCCTTTAGATATCCACGCCTTAAACCCCAACAAAATGGCTGAAAAATAAGATTAAATCAAAATTTATGACATAAAATATTTATTTATGGCTTTTGAACATGATTATATAGCTTAACCTCATTTTCAAAACTTTTTACTCGGTTAAAATTCTAATGGTCCACTATAAAGCCCAATTAGACATGCACGCCTTAACCCCAACAAAAATGCTTAAAAATAAGATTAAATCATATTTTATGACTTAAAATATTTATTCATGAGCTTTTGAAAATGATTATATAGCTTAACCTCATTTTCAGAAATTTTTACTCTGTTAAAATTCTAACGGGTCCATTGTAAAGCCCATTTAGACATCCACGCCTTAAACACAACAAAACGGCCACAAAATAAGATCAAATCAAATTTCATGAGTTAAAATACTTTATTATGGGCTTTTGAATATGATTATAAAGCTTAACCACAATTTTAGAAGTTTTTACTCGGTTAAAATTCCAACGGGTCCACTGTAAAGCCCATTTCAACATGCATGCCTTAAACCCCAACAAAAATGCTGAAAAATAAGATTAAATCACATTTTATGGCTTAAAATATTTAGTTATGAGCTTTTAACCATGATTATATCGCTTAACCTCATTTCCAAAATTTTTTACTAGGTTAAAATTCCAACGGGTCCACTATAAAGACCATTCTGACATGAACACCTCAAACACAACAAAACGGCCACAAAATAAGATTAAATCAAAATGTATGAGTTAAAATATTTGATTATGGGCTTTCGAATATGAATATATAGCTTAACTTCAAATTTTGAACTTTTAACTCGGTTAAAATTCCAATGGGTCCATTGTAAAACCCATTTAGACATGTATGCCTTAAACCTAACAAAAGGGGCAAAATAAGATTGAATCACATTTTATGACTTAAAATATTTATTTATGAGCTTTTGAACATGATTATGTAGCTTAACCTCATTTTTAGAAATTTTTAATAGGTTAAAATTCCAACAGGTCTACTGTGAAGCCCGTTTAGGCATGCACACCTTAAACCAAATAAATCGGCCAAAAAATAAGACTAAATCAAATTTTAAGAGTTAAAATGTTTGATTATGGGCTTTTGAACATGATTATATAGCTTAACCTCAATTTTAGAACTTTTTTCTCGATAAAAATTCCAACGAGTCAGTGTAACGCCCATTTAGACATGCACGCCTTAAACCTAACATAACGACCAAAAAATAAGATAAAATCAAAATTTATGAGTTAAAATATTTGAGTATGGGCTTTTGAATATGATTATATAGCTTAACCTCAATTTCAAAACTTTTTACTCGGTTAAATCAAATTTTATGAATTAAAATATTTAGTTATGGGCTTTTGAACATGATTATACAGCTTGACCTCAATTTGAACTTCTTTCTCTGTTAAAATTCCAACGAGTCCACTATTTTTCGTCCGTTTTGTTGGGGTTTAAGGCGTGCATTTCTAAATGGGTTTTATAGGAGACGCGTTGGAATTTTAACCGAGTAAAAAGTTCTGAAAATGAGGTTATGCTATATAATGATGTTCAAAAGCCCATAACTAAATATTTTAAGTCATAAAATGTGATTTAATCTTATTTTGCAGCCATTTTGCTGGGATTTAAGGAGTGCATGTCTAAATGATCTTTATAGTGGACCTGCTGGAATATTAACCGAGTAAAAAGTTCTAAAATTGAGGTTAAGCTATATAATCATAATAAAAAACCTATAATCAAATATTTTAACTCATAAAATTTAATTTAATCTTATTTTGTGGCCGTTTTGTTGGGGTTTAAGGCGTGCATGTCTAAATGGACCAGTTGGAATATTAACCGAGTAAAAAGTTCTAAAATTGAGGCTATGCGGTACAATCATATTAAATATCTCATAACTAAATATTTTAATTCATAAAATTTAACTTAATCTTATTTTGCGACCATTTTGTTGGGTTTTAAGGCGAGCATGTAAAAATGGGCTTTATAGTGGACTCATTGGAATTTTAACCGAGTAAAATTTTCTAAAAGTGAGGTTAATCTATATAACCATGTTAAAAAACCCATAAATAAATATTTTAATTCATAAAATATGATTTAATCTTATTTTTTGTCCGTTTTGTTTGGACTTAAGGCGTGCATGTCTAAATGGGTATTATAATGGATGCGTTGGAATTTTAACCGAGTAAAAATTTCTGAAAATAAAGTTAAGCTGTATAACCATGTTCAAAATACCATAACTAAATATTTTAAGTCATAAAATTTGATTTAATCTTATTTTGCGGCCATTTAGTTTGGGCTTAAGGCATGCATGTCTAAATGGGTTTCATAGTGGACCTGTTAAAATTTTAACCGAGTAAAAAGTTCTAAAATTGAGGTTAAGCGATATTGAGGCGTGCATGTCTAAGTGGGCTTTACAGTGGACCCGTTGGAATTTTAACCAAGTAAAAAGTTTTAATATTGAGGCTAAGCGGTATATTCATGTTCAAAATCCCATAACTAAATATTTTAATACATAAAAATTGATTTAATCTTATTTTGCGGCCATTTTGTTGGGTTTTAAGGCGTGCATGTTGTAATCACTCATTTTTATCTGGTTTGTAAATATTGTTAATATATTAGTATAATAATTAATGGGGAATTATTATTGCATGTATGCATGTTATATTATATGTTTACTATATATGTGTGATTAATGTGTGTAAAATATGTGTGTGATATGTGTAAGCGCATGCGTATCATACATATTATGTATGTGTATGTGTGTAGGTGTTGGTATATGTGTACAATATGTATTTTTATATTTTGTACATGCATTGTTCGTACATGTATAATATATATGAACAAATGTATATGCTTGTGTTTAAACGCATGTAATATGTATGTTATGCTGTATGTATTTAGCTTAATGCCATTGTTGTTGTTATTTGTATGTATATGTATTATTATTAGCAATATTAGTTATTATTAGTTGTATTATTGGGTTAGAATTAAAAATGGATCTGTAAATATAAAAACCCATATAAGTTATCATTAAATGCCCAGTCCAATATATTACAAAGTCCATTACATTTTACAAAGCCCATTTTGGTCCAAACTCTAACCCAATATCCTAAAAACCCCAATCCATATCAGATTTAATAACCCTAACACCCTCTCTTTATTGCGCGCAGCCGATCCTAGGCCGTTGGATCAAATCTTGATCCAACAGCTACGATTGAAAGGAGAGAAACCATTCAGATGTCGTGTGTGGTCCAGTGTAGACCGTTCAGCCTCCCACGTTCGCGTGCATCTCACGCCTCTAACCCCTTGACTGTCGTTCACCATGTGGCATGATCCCAGACTGCTACATCATTTCCAAGATCTCATCTCAATCGTCTGATCATCGAGCAATCCTAACCGTTGGATAGATCTGATCCAAAGACTAGGAATAATTCTGGCAGTGATAATCGTTTCGTCTTCCAAGACGCCAGTCCACGTAGTCAAGCGGTCATCTCCCCCATGTTGCCGTACCAACCACCAAGCATGGCCGAGCATAAGTATATTTTTTCCTGTCTTATTTTCTACCAAAAACACAGATCAGGGCAGGATATATGTAAACAAACCATAAGTGTAATATCGGAATCAGAGTTTTTTAGGAATACAAAAAAAAGAGTCCCACCTTGTTCATCTTTCGAGCACACAAAAAGAAACAAAAAGGTATCTATTCCTACTTAGTTTCGCATGCATGTATATACTCTAGGGATAACAATAAAAAAGGGAGAAGAGTTTAGAGGTTCTTTACCCTTGCCGTCAGTGGATCTCTCCTCGCCAGTGATAAGGTGCATCAGTTTCCAAAACTGAATATGGTGAACTAAAAAGAGGGAGATGTTCCTTTTGGTCTCGGGTTTTTTTAAAGGGTGGTTTTTGCTTTCGGATTTTCTTAGATATGGGTAAAAGGGAGTCTTTTTTTCAAATCTAAGTTTGGATTCGAGTTTAGGTCGAAGCAAGGGTTGTTTTGGTGGGTTTTTTTTTAGGTTTGCCGGCGGTGACCGGCGGTGGAGGAGACAACAGTTGGCTGCCAGTTTCTGGGTTCATCAAAGGGGTCATTTCGATTTTGAGAGAAAATGAAAGAGGAGAGGGTTTATTCAAATGGCTTAAAGAAAAATTTTGGGGAAAAGGTTGGATTTTGGCCGGATAGGTATGTTATATAGAGTCATAATTTGTTTAAAATGGTCAAATTACTCATTAAACCATCCCGCGTTTTGGGATTTTTCAAAACGAGCCTGCCCCTTGGTATAATCACAACCCCAGTCCTCCCTGGTTTGCCAAAAATTTCAATTCAACCCCTAAATTAAACTGAAATCAGTCTTCAAATGGTCAAATTACGCCCCAATGACCTCCGCGTTTTTGAAATTTTCATTTCAAGCGTGCCGCATGGGCATATTACACCTTTGGTCCTCAGGACTTTCGTTTAGTTTGCAATACCATCCTCAAATCATGCTTCCATGTGCTTTTTATTTTGGTCTTCAGTTTTATTTTGTTTTAATTCAGCCCTTGTCATATTTCAATTGTGTATGCCTTTTTTATTTTTTCTTAACATGTTCATTTTATTCTCTGTTCTCACATAAGTTCTTATATTATCTTTGTTTATGTTTTTGATGCATTATTTTTTTTCTCGTGTTTTAATCTTTTTATACGTGGTATATATATTTGTTGTGAATGTTATGCTTTAGCTTGGTTTTCATGGTATGCTTGTTTATGTTAGTATGAGCTTTATATTTTTAGGTTACATGTTAGTGTGTTTTTTTGGCCATGTATAATGCCATGTTTTTATTTATTTATTTGTGTATGCAAATTATGTCATATGTTATGCACTAGGTATTAGTTTCTTTGTTAGCATGTTGTTTTGATTTGCGAAATCAACATCATAATGCAGTTATGTTATGCATATGTTACGCTGTGTTTTTATTTTTAATGTATGTATTCTTGAAGTATGTGTTTTTTATCTCCCACGTGCTTTTTATTCATGCCTCGTTATTATTATTATTATTATTATTATTATTATTATTATTATTATTATGTGCTATGTTCGTGTTTTTATCGTATTTGTATAATTTTATGATATCCATGTTTTTCATTATTTATTTTGTCCTTTACTATGTCAATGCGAATGTATGTTTCCAAATTATTTCTCTAAGGTTGCATAATGGAATATAAATTGTCAATGCGTTGCCCTTTTACCCGAGCGTAAATGGGGCTAGTATCAGGCGTAGTGATAGTGGTTGGGCGTTTACTCTCGAATAATGGGGCCTTTAAAATTTACTCGCACTTATAACTAAATGTTAATTTAATCGTCACTTTAATCCGGAAAATTTAATATTAATAAAGCAGTAATTATTAAAGTACCAATTTTGGGCGGTGTGGGGGTGCTAATCTTTCCCTATCCGTAACCGACTCCCGAACCCAATATTTTTAAATCTCTGGTTTTATGGTGTCCGACCTACCTAAGTGGCCGGTGGCGACTCCATCTTTAAATAAAATACAGTTTTTGCAAAACCCCACAGAATACAGTTTTAAATACCCGAAAGACCTCAAACACTTTGAAACCTCATTCTTTTAGCGAACATAAATAGGGATATCGCTACAGATGGCGACTCCGCTGGGGAGACTATTATTTGTTTTTCAAAAACAAAATGTGAGTTGAGCATTTTTAAATAATTACCGCTTTATTAATATTATAAATTCCGGATTAAAGTGACTATTAAATTAATATTCGGTTGTAAGTGCGCGTTTTTTTTTTGACGCATTTAAAATTTGGCATATAAACCCGTCCTTTTAAGTGGGGTAAACGCTAATGCTTTCGTGGAGATATCATTCTCCCGTGTAGGCCTAGAAAGTACCTTCGGGGCTCGAGTACCTTATGCTTTCGTAAGGATATCGTTCCTTCGTTTAGGCATAAGAGAATGGGTCCCCCTGAATTGAACCCGGTTGAAAGGAGCCTATAATGGGTGATGATCGGGGGCCTTGCTACTCTTAGTAGAGGACAGTGAGGACAATTCGGGTACCTCCTAGAACCAAAACTGTATGTAGAGAACACATAGAAACCCACCCTGTTAGAGCCATGCGGATAACCTAGGTGTCTTAGATGGGATGTATAGGATTTCTTTGTTTGTTTATCGCATTTAATTTGCCCTTTTTATTGTGTACTTATTGTTTTTTTCCGGTACTAACTTGTTTCCTTTTTGTTTTTCTTTTGCATATATCATCGCATTTGCATTACATAGGGTATTAATTCCCGAGTGGTTTCTCCCATAATAGAAGATTGTTCATGATGGACCAAAAGTTCTTTGACCTTAAGAAAGGGGTCCAGTTCCAGAGTTCCATCCCGAGACTAGGCCAGGGACAGTAGAAGAAGGATCATTCAGGGAATCAAGAACAGATTCGGTAAGCAGTGTCAGTTCTGGTAACAAGCGAGATGAAGTACATGAATTAAAGAAGCAAATGGCCAAGATGATGGACCAAATGAATGCTATGATGAAAGGCAAGCAGCCTGTCGAACTCAGAGAAGAATCGATAAAGGATCAGAATGTGGAACATAATGGTCAGAATGTCAAAACAAACAACACCGTTAAATACGACAAATCGAATCCCTTTGTGATCAATCTCAAGAAACAAACAAGCAGCATATCTGGGGTAGATACCAAGGGAACAGAGGCAAGACCAGGGGAAGCTCGAGAATCCAATGATATCAGAAGGCATTATCCTATACCCATGAGATATACCGAGCTACTTCTGTTGCTTGTCGAAAGGAGCCTTATCATACCGGTGAAGTCTGTACCAAAGAGACCTCCTTATCCGAAGGGTTACAATAGTCGTGTCTGGTGCAGCTACCACATAGGCAATTCGAGTCATCACACTGAGAATTGTAGAGCCCTGAAGGACAGAGTTCAAGATCTTATCAGAATGGGAGTCTTGGGTTTCGAAGACGGACAACCATGATTCTACAGCAAACCAGCCGTTGCCCGAGGGGCAAAGTCGAAGGAGGGTCAACGCCCAGCCCAGGGTTCGGGTAACACAGAAGTGGGTCACTCAAGCGAGATAAATTTAGGAGTCAAGAATAAAAGCGTCTCAGAAGATGAACTTGCATACAAGTACGGCCATCTCGAGCATGAGAGGCACGATCTGAAAATGAAATTGAAGAGCATACAAGGCGAGTACCAGAAGCTACAATTCGAATTCAAGAATGTCGGTCTGGGTGACACCTCTAAAGAATGGGTTAATGGCATGATTTAGCTAAAGAACGATTTGGAACGCTGGAGGCAGAAATGCAAAACTGGTAAAAATAAAGTCAGATCATTGTCACAGAAGATGAAAGAAGCTGAGAGCCAACATGACGTTCTCCAAAGTGAGTTGGAAAGCAGTCTGGCCATGGATGATATCCTGAAATCATGTCTGCAACAGGAAAAAAAGGAATCACAAGCCTTTCAAATGGAAAATGCAGCACTCAAAGAACAGATAGCGAGGCTCAAGACTTCTTTACGTACCAGCGAGATTCATGCTGAGACAGTGACCGTCAAGCTACAAAAGGCCGAGCAGACAATACAGGAGAAAGACCGAGACATGAAGATCGTTATGACTCAAGCCCGACAAGTAGCTCAATAGGTAGCAGACTTAGCCGATACAGCAGTGCCGATAAGCCTAAATATGGATCCAGCGTTGGACCGCGAACGAAAGCTGACGAGACTATTGAATGAGGTCAAGAAATTAGGTGCCAGGGCTTACCGCTATCTGTAAACCTCTAATACCGAATGTAATGAAACCTTTTGGTCTGAATGAAAGATGTCCTATAAGGACAAATCACTTGCGAAATCGATGCCTTATTGCATTCATGCATTGCATTTGCATCACATCTTTTGCATTGTTTAATAGTTTTATCATCACATAGCACTTCGTCATTTAATTTATGGGGTTCGATGTTAGAACTAGTTGAGAAAATGGAACGAACTAAGGAGTCGAGGCTTGACCAGCTAAAAGAAAGAATCAAGAAAGAGCTAAAGAAGAAAGAGAAGATAAATGTTTTCAATACGAGGGAACTCTGTCTAGTCCCTGATTTGGTCATTCCTCCGGATTTCAAGATTCCCAGATTCGCGCAATATGACGGAACCAGCTGCCCGAAGATCTACTTGACCATGTTTTGTAGAAAAATGGAGGGATACATGAAGAATGAAGAGTTGTTGATCCACTACTTCCACGATAGCCTGACGGGACCTGCAGTAGTTTGGTATAACTGTTTGAACAGAAACCAAGTTAGGTCATGGGGTGACCTTGCTAATGCCTTCTTGAGTCAATACAAATATGCTTTAGGTTTAGCGCCCTATCGTCAGTTTCTTCAGAATGAGAAAATGAGACCAAATGAAAGCTTCAGGGAATATGCACTAAGGTGGCAATGTTTGGCGACCTAAATCCAACCTTCTATAGCGGAAGAAGAGTTGACTCCCTTGTTCTATGCAACGCTTCCCTCTCCTTTCTTCGACATGATGTTGGAGAAATCGAGAAACATATTCAAAGATTTCATGACGATTGGAGAGAGGATAGAATATGCAATCAAAGAAGGAAAATTGGGGTCTAAGTCTAAGGACCGAATCGAAGATAAGATAGATAAAGACGGTGAGGTAAATAAGTGTCATCATCAGGATTCGCGTGGCCATAAGAGAAGAAGACAAGCTGACAACTCGGGGTCATCAAGGAAAATTCCTCGGACGAGCTCAAATTTGGAAGTGTTCGGAACATCTATCTCAGACATATGGCCTCATTTGGTAGGGGGTCACTATCTTGCTCCTAGACCGATAAAGATTGCACCTGATCCATCTGCCTATAGTTTTAACTCGAGTAGCACATGTGAATTCCATATGGGGACACCGGGGCATCCCACCAGAAAATGTAGACCTTTATTGGAGGAGATCAAGAAGCTGATCAATGATGGGACCTTAACACAAGAGCTGATCCAGCAATGGAGAACAAAGGATGAGGAGCAAGTCTGCATAGTGTTGAGGATGCCAGAGATGTCTCTATATTAAAAGACTTTTCTGAAGTAATACAAGGAATCAACTTTACTACCTATGGCCCACATGTGGTAAAGATCTTTTGTGAAGGGGCATGTTTGTTGATTTTTATTCTAATGAAGAACATATTTCGCTTAACATACAATGTTCTTGAAAGCACATAGATGTATATTTTCTCGCCGTTATAGGACACTGGATATCAATTGCAAGATGGGACATTAGATGGATATTGTGACAACGATGAGGTGTGATCTTCCCTACCAGACTCTGGTCAGCAAATCAAGATTACTACTCTTTCAATGATGTTCAAGGATGAAAAAGCTCCAAATGTCAACCATGTAGAGTTGCTTGAAATTGAAACTCTAGGTATAATCTTCTAGGAAGTAAAGAATTAAAAACATAAGAATTAAAAAAAAGGAAGAATTGAATGAAAAAGAAGAAAAAAGGAAAGGAAAAGAAAGAAAAAGAAAAGAATAATAAAAAGCACCCCTATGTTCGAAACCTGGTAATAGGCTTGTTCGGATAAGGGTGTGGGAATTTTGGGGCACTCCGCTGAAGCGATAAGGTGGCAATACACCATCCAATTCAAGAAACCTTAGCTTCATGAGTGATGGTAATATTTTCAAATTGTGACTATGCCAAGTAATTTGGTGCAATGTTGTTTGCTCCATCGTTGTCATCAAGACAAATGACTGTGACAAATTGATTTCCTCAAATAATGATAAAAGCGTAAAAAAATATAAAAAAGAAAAAGAAGAGAAAAAGAGAAAAAAGAGAAAAAAGAAGAAAAGAAAAAGAAAAAGAAAAGGAGAAAATGAAGAAAAAGGGAAAAAGAAAAAGGAGGAGAAAGGAAAAGAAAGGAAATAAACGATAGCATAGGTAAAATTAAAACCTGCACCACCTAGAACTCTATTCTTAGAGTAATATTTCTGCGCTCGAGTGGTCATACAAGACCACCCTTTTTGGGGGCGGAGCATGTAATGAGAATTGAGAAAGAGTAGTATTCTGCAGCAACGCGGTAATCATGAGGATGAACCGAGTCACCTGGGAAGATTTCACAGCCTTGAATTAATGAATGGTTGAATCTAAGACACTCTTGCACTTGATATCCAGAGCTCATATTCTGTGATTTCAAGACCATGTATGTTAATCTAAATGATACCCTTCAGTGGAATGCCAATCAACAGATTGACAAGTTAAAACAACAAAGATTTCCATGTATTACTTCAAAAATAAGATCCAGAACACAAGGTTGCGGATATTATTGGAGCACCTAACCAGAAAAGACCCCACAATGTATAGGATGAAAATGATGACAAGAGCATATGTGTCAGACATCTCAAGAACAAGAAGCGGGTTTCAGCCATGATACCTTGGTTGGTTCAAGAAACTGAAGGATGAACCAGGACGAGAATGAGATTACAAAATACGGGGGACGGTAAGAGGTAAACATTGAGTCTCCAAAGAATTAAAGCGCAGGGATTGAAAAATGGTCCCCGTCAAGAGGCCTCAAGAAGATTGAGATTAAGTTCAGAACATAGAAGCATTTTGCTCACCCCGATGATGAAACTAACAAATACTCAGAATGTTGGGTCAAAGGAGTTGGAAGGTAGCCGAGCTCATGATCGAGTGGGGCAACGCAGAACAAGAAGAATGGTAAGAATCTCTGCACATGCTTGATATAGAGTTTGTTTGTGAAGCAGGCAGAGACCCCGAAGAAGAAAGGAAAGTGCTCGTGCAAAAGAACAAGAGCGGGTACTCATTTAACAAAAATTGACAGAAATGAAGATCAAAACTGAACATACTGCAAAAAAGAAAGGAAATGGAGAAATTCGAAGAATGACTTTTCAGGGCATAGGATTTTAAAACATGTCTAAAAAAATAAAAAATAGAAAAAAGGAGAGAGAATTATATCGCGAAAGGGTTAAAAGACATGAGTCAGATAAATAACTGATCAAAGCACATACTGCAACAGAAGAGAAAGAAGGAAATCTGAGAAATAACCTTCTAGGGCGTAAGACTTTAGAGCAAAAAAATGATGATAAAAAGAGAAGAAGAAGAAAGAGGTAAAAGCGAGAAAGGAGAGAAGAAAAAGAAAAAAGAAAAAGAGAAGAAGAAAAAGAAAGCACGACATTGCATGCATCATATAGATAGAGGCATGTCAATTTTTGCTTGTTTCTAAACAGGTATTTGAAGAATTGTCAAAGAATTTACTAAAAAAAGGAAAGATGATGGAAGACATAGCGGCGTGAGGCCAAATATTAAATCCTTCAGGTCATCGATAAGTCCTTTGGGCATGGTGTTAAGTCATTCGGGCCACCATTAAGTCTTTCGAGCATGGTGATAAGTCCTTTGGGCCATTAATAAGTCCTTCGGGCATGATGCGGTAGCCATAGTAGCGTGAGGCCAGATGACGGCAGCCATAGCTGCGTGAGGCCAGATGTTAAATCTTCGGGTCATCGGTAAGTCCTTCGGGCATAGTGTTAAGTCCTTAGGGCCACCATTAAGTCTTTCGATCATGATGATAAGTCCTTCGGGCCATCAGTAAGTCCTTCAGGCATGATGCGGCAGCCATAGTAGCGTGAGGCCAGATGACGGTAGCCATAGCAATGTGAGGCCAGATGTTAAATCCTTCGAGTCATCGGTAAGTCCTTCAGGCACGGTGTTAAGTCCTTCAGGCCACCATTAAGTCTTCCGAGCATGGTGATAATTTCTTCGGGCCATCAGTAAGTCCTTTAGGCATGATGCAGCAGCCATAGTAGCGTGAGGCCAGATGACGGCAGCCATAGCAGTGTGAGGCCATATGTTAAATCCTTTGGGTCATCGGTAAGTCCTTCAGGCACGGTGTTAAGTCCTTCGGGCCACCATTAAGTCTTTCGAGCATAGTGATAAGTCCTTTGGGCCATCAGTAAGTCCTTCGGGCATTATGCGACAGTCATAGTAGCGTGAGGCTAGATAACGGCAGCCATAGCGGCGTGAGGCCAGATGTTAAGTCCTTCGGGTCATTGTTAAGTCCTTCGGGCTACCATTAAGTCTTTCGAGCATGGTGATAAGTCCTTTGGGCCATCAGTAAGTCCTTCGGGCATGATGCGGTAGCCATAGTAGCATGAGGCCAGATGACGATAGCCATAGCGACGTGAGGCCAGATGTTAAATCCTTCGGGTCATCAGTAAGTCCTTCGGGCATGATAATAAGACCTTCGGGCCACCGGTAAGTCTTTTGAGCATGGTGATAAGTCCTTCGGGCCATCAATAAGTCCTTCGGGCATGATGCGGTGGCCTTAGTAGTGTAAGTCCAAAAATATCAATAGCCTTGTAAAAAAAGGAGGAAGAAAAAAGATAGAAAAAAAAAAGAGAAGAGAAAAAGAAGAAGAAGAAAAAAGGGAGCAGAAAAAGAGGGAAAAAGAGAAAAGAGTAAAAAAGATAAAAGAAAAAATTGAAGACAAAGGTTATATAAAGGAGAAGCCTACGTTTTTGAGCCCCCAGTGAAAGGCTCCATATAGGAAGAGCCCTAACTCTAGAATCTCAAAGAATAACCAAAGGTGAAGAAGTTCTATATAGGGAGAACTTACGAGCCTAAAGATTCTGCCGAGGAAAAGCGGAGAGTTCCAGAAGAACAACTGATTCTGAAGTCGTGAGCAGGGAAGTCAGATAAAAATGAGTGCTTTTGGTCTTTGCTTTGTTCTCGTTTCACAAGAACAAGCAAAGAGGGGCAACTATAATCACTCATTTTTATTCGGTTTGTAAATATTGTTAATATATTATTGTAATAATTAACGGGGAATTATTATTGCATGTATACATGTTATATTATATGTTTACTATATATATGTGATTAATGTGTGTAAAATATGTGTGCGATATGTGTAAGCGCATGTGTATCATACATATTATGTATGTGTATGTGTGTAGGTGTTGGTATATGTCTACCATATGTATGTTTATATTTTGTACATGCATTGTTTGTACATGTATAATATATATGAACAAATGTATATGCTTGTGTTTAAACGCATGTAATATGTATGTCAATTGGTATACACGTATGTCATTCTGTATGTATTTAGCTTAATGCCATTGTTGTTATTATTTGTATGTATATGTATTATTATTAGCAATATTATTTATTATTAGTGGTATTACTGGGTTAGAATTAAAAATGGATATGTAAATATAAAAACCCATATAAGTTATTATTAAATGCCCAGTCCAATATATTACAAAGTCCATTACATTTTACAAAGCCCATTTTGGTCCAAACTCTAACCCAATATCCTAAAAAACCCCAATCCATATCAGATTTAATAACCCTAACACCCTCTCTTTATTGTGCACAGCCGATCCTGGGCTGTTGGATCAAATCTTGATCCAACGGCTATGATTGAAAGGAGAGAAACCGTTCAAATGCCAACTATGGTCCACGCGCGGACCGTTCAGCCTCCCAAGTGCACGTGCATCTCACGCCTCTGACCCCTTGACTGTCGTGCACCATGTGGCATGATCCCAGACCACTACATCATTTCTAAGATCTCATCTCAGTCGTTTGATCATCGAGCAATCTTAACCGTTGGATCAGATCTGATCCAACGGCTAGGAATAATTCTGGCAGTGATAATCGTTTCGTCTTCCAAGATGCCAGTCCATGTAGCCGAGCGGTCATCTCCCCCATGCCGCCGTACCAACCACCAAGTTTTATATTTTTAGGTTACATGTTAGTGTTTTTTTTGGCCATGTATAATGCCATGTTTTTATTTATTTATTTGTGTATGCAAATTATGTCATATGTTATGCACTAGGTATTAGTTTCTTTGTTAGCATGTTGTTTTGATTTGCGAAATCAACATCCTAATACAATTATGTTATGCATATGTTACATTGTGTTTTTATTTTTAATGTATGTATTCTTGAAGTATGTGTTTTTTATCTCCCAAGTGCTTTTTATTAATGCCTCATTATTATTATTATTATTATGTGCTATGTTCGTGTTTTTATCGTATTTGTTTAATTTTGTGATATTCATGTTTTTCATTATTTATCTTGTTCTTTACTATGTCAATACGAATGTATGTTTCCAAATTATTTCTCTAAGGTTGCATAATGGAATATAAATTGTCAATGCGGTGCCCTTTTATCCGAGTGTAAACGGGGCCAGTATCAGGCGTAGTGATAGTGGTTGGGCGTTTACTCTTGGATAATAGGGCCTTTAAAATTTACTCGCACTTATAACTAAATGTTAATTTAATCGTCACTTTAATTCGTAAAATTTAATATTAATAAAGCGGTAATTATTAAAGTACCAATTTTGGGCGGTGTGGGGGTGCTAATCCTTCCCCATCCCTAACCGACTCCCGAACCAATATTTTGAAATCTTTGCTTTTATGGTGCCTGGCCGACCTAAGTGGCCGGTGGCGACTCCATTTTTAAATAAAATACAGTTATTGCAAAACCTCACGGAATATAGTTTTAAATACCCGAAAACCTCAAACACTTCGAAACCTCTCTTTTTTAGCGAACATAAAAAGGGATATCGCTACACATGTCTAAATGGGCGTTATAGTGGACCCGTTGGAATTTTAAGCGCGTCAAAATTTCTAAAAATGAAGTTAAGCTGTATAATCATGTTCAAAAACCCATAAATAAATATTTTAATTCAAAAAAATTCCGTTTTGTTAGGGTTCAAGGCGTGCATGTCTAAATGGGCTTTATAGTGGACCCGTTGGAATTTTAACCTAGTAAAAAGTTTGAAAATGAGGTTAAGCTATATAATCATGTTCAAATGCACATAACTAACTATTTTAAGTCATAAAATGTGATTTAATCTTATTTTTTGGCTGTTTTGTTGGGGTTTAAGGCGTGGATGTCTAAATGGGCTTTACAGTGGACCCGTTGGAATTTTAACCGAGTAAAAAGTTCTAAAATTGAGGTTAAGCTGTATAATCATGTTCAAAAGCCCATAACTAAATATTTTAAATCATAAAATTTGATTTAATCTTATTTTGCGGCCATTGTGTTGGGGTTTAAGGCGTGCATGTCTAAATGGGCTTTACAGTGGATCTGTTGGAATTTTAATGAAGTAAAAAGTTCTAAAATTGAGGTTAAGTTGTATAATCATGTTCAAAAGCCCATCAATAAATATTGTAATTCATAAAATTTGATTTAATCTTATTTTGCTGCCATTTTGTTGGGGTTTAAGGTGTGCATGTCTAAATGGGCTTTACAGTGGACCAGTTAGAATTTTAACCAAGTAAAAAGTTTGAAAATTTAGGTTAAGCTATATAATCATAATCAAAAGCCCATAATCTAATATTTTAACTCATAAGAATTTGTTAATCTTATTTTGTGGTTGTTTTGTTGGATTTAATGCGTGCATGTCTAAATAGACTTTACAGTGGACCCGTTGGAATTTTAACCGAGTAAAAGATTTTGAAAATGAGGTTAAGTTATATAATCTTGTTCAAAATCCCATAACTAAATATTTTAACTCATAGAATTTAATTTAAACTTATTTTGTGGCCATTTTGTTGGGGTTTAAGGCGTGCATGTCTAAATGGGCTTTATAATGGACCAGTTGGAATTTTATCCGAGTAAAAAGTTCTGAAAATGAGGTTAAGCTACATAATCATGTTCAGAATCCCATAAATAAATTTTTTAAGTCATAAAATGTGATTTAATTTTTTTTCAGCCATTTTGTTGGGTTTAAGGCGTGCATGTCTAAATGGACTTTACAGTGCACCCGTTGGAATTTTAACCAAGTAAAGATTTATAAAAATGAGGTTACACTATATAATCATGCTCAAAATCCCATACTAAATATTTAAACTCAAAAAATTTAATTAAAACTTATTTTGTGGCCGTTTTATTTGGGTTTGAGGCGTGCTTGTCTAAATGGGCCTTATAGTGGACCCGTTGGAATTTTGTCCTAGTAAAAACCTCTGAAAATGAGGTTAAGCTATATAATCATGTTCAAAAGCCCATAACTAAATATTTTAAGTCATAAAATGTGATTTAACCTTATTTTTCGGCCATTTTATTGGGGTTTAAGGCGTGCATGTCTAAATGGGCTTTATAGTGGACCGATTGGAATTTTAACCAAGTAAAAAGTTCTAAAATTGAGGTTAAGCTATATAATCATAATCAAAAGCCCATAATCAAATATTTGAACTCATAAAATTTGATTTAATCTCATTTTGTGGCCATTTTGTTGGGTATAAGGCGTGCATGTTTAAATGGGCTTTACATTGGAGCCATTGGAATTTTAACTAAAAATTTCTGAAAATGAGATTAAGCTATATAATCATGTTCAAAATCCCATAACCAAATATTTTAATTCATAAAATTTGATTTAATCTTATTTTTCGGCCATTTTGTTGGGGTTTAAGGCATTCATGTCTAAGTGGGCTTTACAGTGGACCTCTTGGAGTTTTAACCAAGTAAAAAGTTTAAAAAATAGCTTAAGTTGTATAATCTTGTTAAAAATCCCATAACTAAATATTTTAATTCATAAAATTTGAATTAATCTTATTTTGCGGCCATTTTATTAGGGTTTAGGGCATGCATGTCCAAATTGGCTTTAGAGTGGATCCGTTGGAATTTTAGCCAAGTAAAAAGTTCTAAACTTGAAGTTAAGATATATAATCATATTCAAAAGCCCATAATCAAATATTTTAACTCATAAAATTTGATTTAACCTTATTATGTGGTCGTTTTGTTGTGTTTAAGGTGTGTGTGTCTAAATGGGCTTTACAATAGACTCGGTGGAATTTTAACCAAGTAAAAATTTATGAAAATGAGGTTAGGATAAATAAACATGTTCAAAATCCCATAAATAAATATTTTAAGTCGTAAAATATGATTTTAATCTTATTTTTCATCCATTTTGTTGGGTTTGAGGCGTGCATGTCTAAATGGGCTTTGTAGTGGACACGTTGGAATTTTAAGTTTTGAAAATGAGGTTCAGCTATATAATCATGTTCAAAAGTAAATATCTAAAGATTTTAAGTCATAAAATGTGTTTTAATAATATTTTTCGGTCGTTTTATTGGGGTTTAATGCGTGCAAGTCTAAATGGGCTTTACAGTGAACCCGTTGGAATTTTAACAGAGTAAAAAGTTCTAAAATTGAGTTTAAGCTGTATAATCATGTTCAAAAGCCCATAAATAAATATATTCATTCATAAAATTTGATTTAATCTTATTTTGCGGCCATTTTGTCAGGGTTTAAGGCGTGCATATGTCTAAATAGGCTTTACAGTGGACCCTTTGGAATTTTAACCGAGTAAAAAGTTCTAAAATTGAGGTTAAGCTATATAATCATAATCAAAATCTCATAATCAAATATTTTAACTCATAAAATTTGATTTAATCTTATTTTGTTCCCGTTTTGTTGGGTTTATGGCGTACATGTCTATATGAGCTTTACACTGGACCAGTTGGAATTTAACCAATTCAAAATTTCTAAAAATGGGGTTAAGCTATATAATCATGTTCAAAATCCCATAACCAAATATTTTAATTCATAAAATTTGATTCAATCTTATTTTGGGGTCATTTTGTTGGGGTTTAATGCGTGCATGCCTAAATTGGATTTACAGTAGACCCGTAGGAATTTAACCGAGTAAAAAGTCTTGAAATTGAGGTTAAGCTATATAATAAAATTCAAAATCCCATAATCAAATATTTTAACCCATAAATTTTGATTTAATCTTATTTCGTGGCCATTTTGTTGAGTTAAAGGCGTGCATGTCTAAATAGGCTTTAAACTAGACACGTTGGAATTTTAACCGAGTATTTTTTTTTTTGAAAATGAGGTTAAGCTATATAATCATGTTCAAAATCCCATAACTAAATATTTTAATTCACAAAATGTGATTTAATATTATTTTTAATCCGTTTTGTTAGGGTTTAAGGCGTGGATGTCTAAATGGGCTTTATAGTG
The DNA here is from genome assembly GCA_019671005.1 of Hibiscus mutabilis. NCBI lineage: Eukaryota > Viridiplantae > Streptophyta > Magnoliopsida > Malvales > Malvaceae > Hibiscus > Hibiscus mutabilis. The sequence goes on from CM033738.1 coordinate 24,847,064, forward strand.
GACCCGTTCGAATTTTAACCGAGTAAAAAGTTCTAAAAATGAGGTTAAGCTATATAATCATGTTCAAAAGCCCATAAATAAATATTTTAAGTAATTAAATGTGATTTAATCTTATTTTTTGGCCGTTTTATTGGGGTTTAAGGCGTGTATGTCAAAATGGGCCTTATAGAGGACCCGTTTGAATTTTAATCGAGTAAAAATTTCTAAAATTGAGGTTAAGCTGTAAAATTATGTTTAAAAGCCCATAAATAAATACTTTCATTTATAAAAATTGATTTAATCTTATTTTGCCGCTATTTTGCTGGGGTTTAAGGCGTGCATGTCTAAATGGGCTTTATAGTGGACCCGTTGGAATTTTAACCGAGTAAAAAATTCTAAAATTGAGGTTAAGCTGTATAACCACGTTCAAAAGCACATAACTAAATATTTTAACTCATAAACGTTTTTTAATCTTATTTTGCGGCCATTTTGCTGGGGTTTAAGGCTTGTATGTCTAAATGGGCTTTACAGTGGACCATTGAAATTTTAACCGGGTAAAAAGTCTTGAAATTGAGGTTAAGCTATATAATAAAATTCAAAATCCCATAATCAAATATTTTAACCCATAAATTTTGATTTAATCTTATTTCGTGGCCATTTTGTTGTGTTAAAGGCGTGCATGTCTAAATAGGCTTTAAACTGGACCCTTTGGAATTTTAACTGATTAATTTTTTTTTGAAAATGAGGTTAAGCTATATAATCATGTTCAAAATCCTATAACTAAATATTTTAATTCACAAAATGTGATTTAATATTATTTTTAATCCGTTTTGTTGGGGTTTAAGGCGTGCATGTCTAAATGGGCTTTATAGTGGACTCGTTCGAATTTTAACCGAGTAAAAAGTTCTAAAAATGAGGTTAAGCAATATAATCATGTTCAAAAGCCCATAAATAAATATTTTAAGTAATTAAATGTGATTTAATCTTATTTTTTGGCCGTTTTATTGGGGTTTAAGGCGTGTATGTCAAAATGGGCCTTATAGAGGACCCGTTGGAATTTTAATCGAGTAAAAATTTCTAAAATTGAGGTTAAGCTGTAAAATTATGTTTAAAAGCCCATAAATAAATAATTTAATTTATAAAATTTGATTTAATCTTATTTTTCCGCCATTTTGCTGGGGTTTAAGGCATGCATGTCTAAATGGGCTTTATAGTAGACCCGTTGGAATTTTAACCGAGTAAAAAAATCTAAAATTGAGGTTAAGCTGTATAACCACGTTCAAAATCCCATAACTAAATATTTTAACTCATAAACGTTTTTTTAATCTTATTTTGCGGCCATTTTGCTGGGGTTTAAGGCTTGTATGTCTAAATGGGCTTTACAGTGGACCGTTGGAATTTTAACCGAGTAAAAAATCTAAAATTGAGTTTAAGCAATATAATCATGTTCAAAAGCTATAACTAAATTTTTTAAGTCATAAAATGTGATTTAATCTTATTTTTCAGCCATTTTGTTGGAGTTTAAGGCGTGCATGTCTAAATGGGCTTTACATTGGACCTGCTAGAATTTTAACCGAGTGAAAATTTATGAAAATGAGATCGCTATATAATCATGTTGAACATGCCATAAATAAATATTTTAATTCATAATATTTGATTTAATCTTATTTTGCGGCCATTTTGTTATGGTTTTTAGGTGTGCATGTCTAAGTGGGCTTTACTGTGGACCCGTTGTAATTTTAACCGAGTAAGAAGTTCTAAAATTGAGGTTAAGCTATATGACCATATTCAAAAGCCTATAACTAAATCTGTTAATGCATAAAATTTGATTTAATCATGTTTTGCGGCCATTTTGTTGGGGTTTAAGGTGTGTATGTCTAAATTGGATTTACAGTGGACCCGTTGGAATTTTAACCGAGTAAAAAGTCTTGAAATTGAGGTTAAGCTATATAATCATATTCGAAAGCACATAATCAAATATTTTTACCTATAAATTTTGATTTAATCTTATTTTGCGGCCGTTTGTTGAGTTTAAGGCGTGCATGTCTAAATTGGCTTTATAGTTGACCCGTTGGAATTTTAACCTAGTAAAAATTTCTGAAAATGAGGTTAAGCTATATAATCATGTTCAAAAGTCCATAACTAAATATTTTAAGTCGTAAAATGTGATTAAATCTTATTTTTGGGCCATTTTGTTGGGGTTTTAGGCGTGTATGTCTAAATGGGCTTTATAGTGGACCCTTTGGATTTTAACCGAGTAAAAAGTTCTAAAATTGAGGGTAAGTTGTATAATCATGTTGAAAATCCCATAAATAAATATTTTAATTCATAAAATTTGAATTAATCTTATTTTGCAGCCATTTTGTTGGGGTTTAAGGCTTGCATGTCTAAATGAGCTTTACAGTGGATCAGTTGGAATTTTAACTAAGTAAAAATTTCTAGAATTGAGGTTAAGCTATATAATCATATTCAAAAGCGCATAATCAAATATTTTAACTCATAAAATATGATTTAATCTTATTTCATGGCCGTTTTATTGTGTTTAAGGCATGCATGCCTAAATGGGCTTTAAAGTGGACCCGTTGGAATTTTAACCGAGTAAAAATTTATGAAAATGAGGTTAAGCTATATAACCATGTTCAAAAGCCCAGAAATAAATAGTTTAAGTCACAAAATGTGATTTAATCTTATTTTTCGTCCCTTTTGTTGGGGTTTATGGCGTACATGTCTAAATGGGCTTTATAGTGGACCAACTGGAATTTTATTCGAGTAAAAAGTTCTGAAAATAAGGTTAAGCTATATAATCATGTTCAAATGCCCATAAATAAATATTTTAAGTCATAAAATGTGATTTAATCTTATTTTTCGGCCGTTTTGTTGGGGTTTAAGGCTTGAATGTCTAAATGGGTTTTACAGTGGACCCGTTGGAATTTTAACCGAGTAAAAAGTTCTAAACATGAGGTTAAGCTGTATAATCATGTTCAAAAGACCATAATTAAATCCTTTAATTCATAAAATTTGATTTAATCTTATTTTGCGGCCATTTTGTTGGTGTTTAAGGCGTGCATGTCTAAATAGGCTTTATAGTGGACCCATTAGAATTTTTTTTTTGAAGAAAAGGTGGGCCTCATTAAAAAGCCCTCTATAGTCACCAACAGCCAAGGCTAGTGGTGACCGCCTAAGGGGAAAAGACTTCCCTAAATCCATTAAGATCAAAGAGAAAAAATCTCATCGATTACAATAGAATGTAAGTAAACGGGGTAAACCGAGTCAAAAAAAATAGAAGACATGGAATGCAAGGCTCTAGATAACATGAAAACTATTTGCATCAGTAAGAATAAAGCGTGCCTGCTCAATGTATTGGCTCAGATCTGTGCATGGCTGATTCAATTTGTTAACCACAATGGCGGAGTCAGCTTCAGGAGGTTAGTGCCGGCATCCAGTTTGGCCATCATATGGGCTGGACCTGTGTTATTGCTAGCAAAAAATTACTCGGTTAAAATTCCAACGGGTCCAGTTTAAAGCCTATTTAGACATGCACGGCTTTAACACAACAAAATGGCCACGAAATAAGATTAAATCAAAATTTATGGGTTAAAATATTTGATTATGGGATTTTGAATTTTATTATATAGCTTAACCTCAATTTCAAGACTTTTTACTCGGTTAGAATTCCAACGGGTCTACTGTAAATCCAATTTAGACATGCACGCATTAAACCCCAACAAAATGACCCAAAATAAGATTGGATCAAATTTTATGAATTAAAATATTTGGTTATGGGCTTTTGAACATGATTATATAGCTTAACCCTATTTTTAGAAATTTTGACTTGCGGCCGTGCATATGGCCGAATGAAGAGCTAAACCCCTAAAGACGCCACCTTTATCGTCATGAGCAATAACACCGATAGCGGCATCTCCAGTCGTCGGGTTGAAGGCACCATCCGTGTTGATCTTAATGTTTCATGTCCACAGGGGCTGCCAACGTGGGAGAATCAGATCGGCTGATGGCGGAATGGCAGCTGTCGCAGTTACGGTGTAGTCTCGAAGGATGCCCTAAGCGTTAAGAATTGTGAGCCAAGGTGTCTGGAGTCGACCATTGTGAATTCCAATCATTCTGACGATTCTATAGGTTCCACACCACTGTTAGCAGCAGAGCAAAGAAGGTGCGTGAGAAAAGAGAAAAACCTTCTTCAAACCACGAGAGCCCCGAAGTAGCGCTAGTGGAAATAATATTATTTGGAAAACCAACCAATGAAGGGCCTCCAATGCCCCGTGGCAATCTCTTAAAGCATGGATGGTTGGTTCTAGAGCTACACAGCAGAAGGGGCAATAGCCTTGCGCCAGGTCCGCCGTCCAAAGTCTATTGCCCGTCGGCAGGGCATCCCTACCGAAACGCTAGCCAAAAGTCTAAACCTTGGGGATAGTTGGCAACTGAGAGATGAGCTTCCAAATTTGTGAAGGTCAGTTAACAGGCTGGGGTGGCCGCTGCAAAAATAAGTAGCCCGACCTAATCGAGTAGATGCCAGAGTCATGGTTACCCTAGAGCATCGTATCCCGCCGGTCATTGGTGATAGGAACATGCAGGATGGCGTCGGCATCTTCCTGGTCAAAATAACCACGAATCTTAGCCTCTTCCCAGCCAGGCCGCCCATGCAGCATAAAGTTGCGGCAACGCACTGGTAACTCATCATTGTCCATGTAATCTCTATACAAATTTAGCACAGACACGCCTCCCCAGTTATCTCTATGCACACGAATCCTGCTGTCAATGCCTGGCTGCCAGAAGAACCCAAGGTGCAGTTCGCGTATGGCTTGATATAGACCCTTCCAGGCAAATGAATATTTCTTGTTGACTTCATCGTCAAATGATTTCATTGAGGGAAAGTAATGTGCCTTAAATACACGAGATAACAACGAATCAGGCTCAGTGATTATCCGTCAAATTTGTTTACCCAATAAAGCAACATTAAAGAGATGCATGTCACGAAACTTGATGCCACCAGCCTTCTTGGGGGAGTAGACAGAGCCCCAAGCGACCATTGGCCAGCCTCGTCTATTATTGCGACTCGACCACTAGAAACACTGTATAGATTTAAACATATCATCAATAAGGTTCTGGGGCAGTATGTAACAGGACATTACATACTGAGGCAAAGATTGCGCCACCACTTTAATGAAAACCTCCCGGCCACTTAAAGAAATAATATTATTGTTCCAATTGGACATGCGCGAATTCACTTTGTCCTAGGTAAATCTCAAGGCGGCCATTTTATTCTGTCCGATTAAGAGAGGGACTCCAAGGTAGACCCCGGGATCGGCCACTTCACGGACATAAAGAATGTCAAAAACTGCTTGCTTATGCTTAGGAGAAGTAAGAAGGCCGAAAAATATTTTAGATTTCTCAAAATTGACAGCTTGTCCCAAGGAAGAGGAATAAATACAAAGAATTTCTTTAACACGTGTAACCTTCTCAATATTGTTCCTTAGGAAAACCATGCTATCGTCTGCAAAAAGCAGGTGATTTACCCTAGGTCCATGCCGGCTAGCATAGAGCTTTAGTAGCTGGCCCACCTGCTATTTGGCACAGCGAGTGACTGAGAGCCCTTGAGTGCAGATAAGAAACAAGAATGGGGAGAGAGGGTCACCCTGCTATAATCCCCTCTGTGGGTAAAAAATTAGAGATAGGGATTTGTGAACACGAGTAGTGAAAGAGACAGTGGAGATACAGCGCATGAAGATAGCTACCCATGCGGCATCAAACCCCATCCTTAACATGATATGCCGGATGAAGGTCCATTCAACTCGATCAAAAGCCTTTTTTATATCTAATTTAATAGCAGTACCCTGGAAGGGCCATACCGTTCGAATGGAGGGAGTGCACCAATTCATGGGCTATTATAATGTTATCCGTGATATTCCTACTGCAAACAAAAGCCGTCTGAGAGTCTCTAATGCGGTGAGGAAGCAGAGATTTCATACGGTTGACAAGCACCTTGGCAACAATTTTATAAATAATCGTGCAAAGGCTAATGGGCCGAAGATGTTTCATGGAGGTAGGTTCGGTTACTTTAGGTATAAGGACCAGGACAGTACGGTTAACCGAGGCCATGTTCGCCTCCCCTCTCAGGAGGTCCAGGAAAAATTGAACCACATCCGGACCTACCGTATCCTAGTGCTGCTGGTAGAAACTGTTAGGAAGGCCATCGATACCCAGAGCTTTCCTAGGATTGATGTCTCGAAAAGCAAAGATGATTTCCTCCTCGGTGAATGGCCTCATCAGAGACACATTCATAGTAAAAGTAATCGAGGGAACAATATTGTCTATAATCTGGGGGCCCACAGGTGGCCCCGTTAGAAATTTTAACCGAGTAAAAAGATCTAAAAATGAGATTAAGCTATATAATCATGTTCAAAATTCCATAAATAATTATTTTAAGTCATAAAATATGATCTAATCTTATTTTTCAGCCATTTTATTAGGGTTTTAGGCGTGCATGTCTAAATAGGCTTTACAGTGAACCCGTTGGAATTTTAACCGAGTAAATTTTTTTGAAAATGAGCTTAAGCTATATAATCATGTTCAAAAGACCATAACTAAATATTTTAATTCATAAATTTTGATTTAATCTTATTTTGCGGCCGTTTTGTTTGGGTTTAAGGTGTGCATGTTAAATGGGCTTTACATTGGATCTATTTTAATTTTAACCAAGTAAAATGTTCTAAAATTGAGGTTAAGCTATAAAATCATATTCAAAATCCCATAACCAAATATTTTAACTCATAAAATTTGATTTAATCTTATTTTGTGTCCGTTTTGTTGGGTTTAAGGCATACATGTCTAAAGGGGTTTATAGTGAACCCGTTAGAATTTTAACCGAGTAATTCAAAAGCCCATAACTAAATATTGTAAGTCATAAAATATGATTTAATCTTACTTTTTGGCCGTTTTGTTGGGGTTTAAGGCGTGCATGTCTAAATGGGCTTTACAGTGGACCCGTTGGAGTTTTAACAAGTAAAAAGTCTTGAAATTGAGGTTAAGCTATATAATCATATTCAAAAGCCCATAATCAAATATTTAAACTCATAAATTTTGATTTAATCTTATTTTGTGGCCGTTTTGTTGGGTTTAAGGAGTGCATGTCTAAATTGGCTTTACAGTGGACCCGTTGGAATTTTAACCGAGTAAAAAATTTATAAAAATGTGGTTAAGCTATATAATCATGTTCAAAAGTCCATAAATAAATATTTTAAGTTGTAAAATATGATTTAATCTTACTTTTCAGCCATTTTGTTGAGGTTTTAGGCGTGCATGTTTAAATAGGTTTTAGCCATTTTGTTGGGGTTTAAGGTGTGCATGTCTAAATTGGCTTTACAGTGGATCCGTTGGAATTTTAACTGAGTAAAAAGTTATAAAATTGAGGTTAAGCTATATAATCATATTCAAAAGCCCATAATCAAATATTTTAACTCATAAAATTTTATTTAACCTTATTTTGTGGTTGTTTTGTTGTGTTTAAGGCTTGCATGTCTAAATGGGCTTTACAGTAGACCCGTTGGTATTTTAATTGAGTAAAAAAATTTGAAAATGAAGTTAAGCTATATAATCATGTTCAAAAGCCCATAACTAAATATTTTAAGTCACAGAATGTGATTTAATCTTATTTTCCGTCCGTTTTGTTAGGGTTTAAGGCGTGTATGTCTAAATAGGGTTTATAATGGACCCATTGAAATTTTTTTTGATGAAAAGGTGGGCCTCGTTAAAAACCCCACTAAAGTCACCACCAGTCTTAGACCGATGGAGACCACCCAAGGGGAAAAGAGTACCTATATTCATTATATAGAATGAGATGGATTCTCGTTGCTTACAATAGAGTGTATGTAGTTGGGGTAAACCGAATCAAAAAAGATAGATGACAAGGATTGCATGGCCTTAGAGGCAAGTGCATGGGCGAAAAAACTAGCCTCCCTAGGTACAAACTAACATAAAAGCCCTCGAAACTTGCAAGTAGAAGGCGAGCACTCTCAAATAGAGATCCGAACAAGGATAGATCATCTTCTTGGTGATTCAATTTGTTAGCCACCATGGCAGAATCAGTTTCAATAATAACATTAGACCAACCTCGTGTACATCCAAGTTGAGTACCGGCTATAACTGCATGAAGCTCAGCCAAAGTAGCTTTTAGTTATCTAGTTGAATGTTGTGCTAATCCGCGAAGAACAACACCTTTATCGTCCCTTGCAATAACTCCTACTACTACATCCTTGGAAGCTGGGAGGAAGGCGCCATCTGTATTCATCTTAACAGTCTCATTCCTTGGGGTATCCAACGTGGCCTTTTTAACACTGGTCATTAGTTTGAGCAGGCCGAACATGGTTGGTCGATGTTCTATTAGAGAAGTTAGGGCTCGTCGTCATGGCAGCTGCGTAGTCTCGGATAAGGCCTTGAGAGTTTAGCACTGTGAGCCAAGAAGGTTGTAGACGATTATTATGGACCCATTCATTTCTATTATTCCATAAATTCCAAAGAAACTGTAAGGAACAAAACAAAGGTGTCACATGGAAGAATGGATGCCCTTTTTTTCTAACCACGAAAGAGTGGATGTGGTAGTGCTGTAAATAAGCTCATGTTGTAGACCAGCCAAATGTAGAGCCTCAGTTGAACCAGGACAGTCACGTAGGGCATGGATGGTGGTTTCAGGGGCTAGGTGGCAAAGAGGGCATGTGCTTAGGGCCAAGTTTGTCGATCTTAATCTTTGAAAAGTTGGCAGTGCATCATGACCTGCCCTCTATCCAAAAGACTGAATCTTAGGAATAATAGGCATCTTTGAAAGAAACTTCCAGATACATGATGGCCGATTTAACGGGCCTAGCGGCCTTACCAAGAACAGATATCCTGATCTAACTAAGTAGATGCCATAATCATGATTACTCCAAAGTACCGTGTCTTGATTGTCACTAATAATAGGGACATGGAGTATTGTGTTTGCATCGTCCAAATCAAAATAGCGATGGATGTTTGCCTTATCCCAAGTAGGTTTCCCTCTTAACATGAAATCACGATAACTAACTGGTATTTAATCGTTGTCTATATAACACCATATAAGTGTAGCGCAGATGCACCACCCCAGTTATCTGAGTGTACACGAATCTTGCTATTAATGCCAAGTCTTTGAAAGAACCCAGAATATAGCTTACGCATGGCTTGGTGAAGACCTTTCCAAGCGAATGAAGAATTTTTAGGGGCCTCGATGTTAAAGATATTCCCAGAAAAGAAGTACAGCGCCTTGTAGACAAGAGATAATAGTGAATAAGGCTCAGTGATGAGAGGCCAAATTTGCTTGCCCGACAAAGCAACATTAAAGAGATGCATATCGCGGAAGCCGATTCCCCCAGCATTCTTAGGGTTGCAGACCGAATCCCTAGCAATCATAGGCAAACCATTTTTGTTGTTGCGACCCAACCACTAGTAACGACACACAGATTTAGACATATCATCAATTATGTTTTGAGGCAACAAGTAACATGACATGACTACTATGGCAATGATTGAATAACCGATTTGATGAATACCTCTCATCCGTTGAACAAGAGTAGATGATTGTTCCAACTTGCCATTCGGGAGTTCACTTTGTCTCTAGTAAACCCAAGTTTTGTCATTTTATTCTGCCCAATTAGAAGAGGAATTCCTAGATAAATTCCTAGGTCGTTAACTTCATGGACATGGAGAATATCATATACAACTTGCTTATGACCCGAAATGGTACGGGGACTGAAGAAGATGGTAGATTTTCAAAATTCACCGATTGCCCCAAAGAGAAAGCATAAAAATGAAGAATTTCTTTAACTTGAGTTATTTCCTGGATATTATTCTGAACAAAAATCATACTATCATCAGCGAAAAGAAGATGATTGACCTGAGGACCATATCGACTACTGCAAAGTCCCTACAGACGTCCTGCCTATTGCTCAACAATGAGTGTAGCTGATAGTCCTTGTGTGAAAATGAGAAACAGAAAAGGAGAGAGAGGATCCCCCTACCTTAGACCCCGTTAAGGATAGAAGGTGGGCGAGAGTGAACCATTAACCCGTGCCACAAATGAAACAGATGATATGCAGCACATAATGAGATCCACCCATACCATATCAAAACCCATTTTCAACATATCATTCTTTATGAAAGATCGTTCAACCCTGTCGAATGCCTTCTCCATTTCTAGTTTAAGGGCTGCTCCCTAAAAATGATTACTACAATTCGAATAGAGTGAATGCACCAATTCGTGGCCCACCAGAATATTGTCAATGATGCTTCATCCTCGAACGAAAGCCACCTGATTACCACTAATACAAGTTGGCATTACAGGTTTCATACGATTAACAAGCACATTTGCTACAATTTTATAGATTATAGTGCATAGACTAATTGGCCGGAGTTGGCGCATAGAGTTAGGTTCAACCACCTTTGGAATTAAGATCAGGACCGTGTGGTTTAGCGAAGCCATGTTTGTATCACCATTGAGGAGATCCAGACATAGCTTTATGACATCCTTGCCAACCGTATCCCAATGTTGCGCGTAAAAGCTTCTTGGAAATCCATCGATACCTGGGGCTTTCCTTGGGTTGATATCCCTAAAGGCAAAAGTGATTTCATCCTCAGTGAAAGGCCTAGTCAAAACTGTATTTATATCAGGAGTGACTGAGGGAACACTATTTTCAAGGATTCTAGGTTCAATAGTCAGATTCAAATAGGCTAATAAATTCTAAAAGTAAGCAGTGACTACTCCGATAATTTCAACTGTACCTCTTTACCAAACATTGTTGTGATTGAATAGACCCTTAATATTATTTTTCTTTCTTCTTTCGGATGCACGGCAAATGAAAAAATATGTGTTCTTATCACCCTGTGAGATCCATGTTATTCGAGAGCGTTGTGCCCAATAAGATTCCTTATTATCAAGTAGATGTCGAAGTTCAGATTTAGCTGCCAGAAGCATCTCCATATTGTAATCACTCATTTTTGTCCAGGTGTATAATATTATTATTATAATATTAATGTTTTTATTAAGTAATTATAAGCCATTAATATGTATGCATATATGTGTATTAATATATGTGTATGTGTGCATGTGTGTTAGTATGTGTGTATGTATTATGGTAATGATATTATTATTGCATGTATATATATTGTATGTATGAATTAAAGTTGCATGTATGTGGTATATGAATATTTATGTGTGTTTATTATTATGTATGTCTGAATCGCGTGTATATGTCATTATTTGTGTATTGCATTAGTATATGTATATATGATCGTATGTGCGTATGTATTACATGTGTTTGAGTGCATGGTATTATTATTATTATTTTTTTTTCTAATGGGTTAATGTGATAATAATAATAATAACAGACCCAATATAATATAAAACCCAAATATTATTTAAGTGTCTAAGTCTAATACATAACTCAAAAACCCAAAAAATATTTATGCAAGCCCAAATTGGCCAAGCCCAACAAATAATAACCTAAGCCTAATTAAAGTAAAACCTTAATCTAATATAGGTCTAATGCACCTTCATTTTTTGACCGTTGGATCAAATTTTGATCCCGCGCTACCACGTCACTCCCAAGATCACATCTAGACCGTCGATCTTCAAGCAATCTTAGTTGTTGGATCAGATCTGATTCAATGCCCGAGATTGAATCTGAACAAATCAGAGGCTCTCCATCTTCAATCAATTTTCAGCCATGTGTCTTCATCACTAGCATTCTAGCCTATCTCCACCAGCTCTCACCCATCAAGCATGGCCAAAGAATCATAAAAATAGGGCATGTCAGATTCAAAAATTCAAAAAGGAAAATCATTTAATGTTTGCTTATTTTTGTAAACAAACACAAATAAAAAATCTAGTATATATGTAGGGGGATCAAGCATTTATGTACCTCAAATTTCATATTTAAATAAAAAACTTAAAAGGTATCATCTCCTTCTATATTTTTTTGCATGCAATCGAATCAAAAATAAAATATAATAACAAAGTGGTTTCGAGTGTTTTACCCTTCGAAACACTGAACCGTCACCGTGCATGGTGGCTAAGGATGGTGCCGCCGATGAACGACACCACTGCATCTTTTTAGCTTCCCTTTTTATTTTCATTTTGGTTAAAAGCATTTGGCCTTTTTAAAAAAAAAGCTAAGTAAAAAAGTTTGGGGGTTCAGTTTTTTCAAGATCTAAAAATATAAACCTTGTTTTAATAAAATGGAAGCCGAATTCGATTTTTGGTTGAAAATAGGGTATGTTTTGGGGTGGTTTAAGGTTTTAACGGCGGCGAAAGCGACGACGGCACACGGTCGGTTCCTGGGTTCATCCTAGGTCAGGATGAACATTCAAGGCTTTTGGGTTTTTGGTTTGAGAGAAAATAAAAAGGGAAGTTGTTTTATTATGGGTTTTAAAAATGGCTAAAATTTTAAAATAAGAGCCAAATGGGTCTTTAAATAGATTTTTTGTGTTTTAAAAAAGGTTAATTCTTAAACGGTCCCTCCATGTTTTATTTTTGCTCTGCTACCCTTCCGCACGGGTAAATTACACTTTCAGTCATCCTTTATTTTTTAAAAATCCCAATTTCACCCTTAAAATTCAATAAATCAGATTTTAAAAGGGAAAATTACCCCCGAAGTCCCTCCGCCCTTTTGTTATTTTCAAATCTTCTCTGCTGCATGAGTAAATTCCATTTTGGGTCCCTAAAAATTTTAATGTTCTTTCAATTAAACCCCAAATCCAGTGTTTTATTTTAATTTAATCCTTATTCTTTATGTATATTTCAATTTCTGCACTCTTATTTCATTTTATCTAATTTCAGTCACTTATTTTATGATTTTATTATTTATATTCGATTCATTATTAAGTTGTTTATGTTTAATATATGTTCTTGTTCTTGTTCTTATTCTTATTATTTGTTCGATACATTTTATTTATGACTTTTTATGTTTTATACTTATGCCTTTTTTATTTTATTTTTATTTATTATGTTACATTTTTATTGAATATATGTGCTAGTTTTGTTTATATTTGATCATCAGTTTCATTTTTGTATTTGTATATGTATGTTTGGGAAAGTACATTAATACATGTATTTTAGTGTATTATGTTATGAATATTAAATAGTATTATATATTATGTATATTACATTACATATTGCTTTGTTTATATAATTTATATTATAAGAGTATATTATAAATATTATGTTCTTTTGTATATTAATGTATAATAAATATTATATATATTATATTTTATATTAGATGGATATATTATACATTTCATATTATTTCTGTATATTAATGCGTATTAATTATTATATGTATTACTTATACATGAGTGGTTGTTTGATTTTAATTGTATTTATTTATTTGTAGTTGTTTTTTATTTAATATTTGTTTACATTTTATTAATTCCTGTTTTTTTAATTTATTCATGTTTATATTTTGTCGTGCATAGTTTTAGGCCTCTTTATCCCGGTATTCTAGTAGGAGTGTCATCCCGATCTCCGGGTATCATCTCCTTTGGTACCGTGGGTTAAGGAAAAATTTAATGTTCGAACCATGCCTTTTAGGAACTAAATATTAAATTAAATCAAATTTTATTTTTTTCTTTATAAATACAATACAAACCTATTTGGTACCAATTTTGGGCGGTGTGGGGGTGCTAACCCTTCCCCATCCGTAACAAACTCCCGAACCCAATTAAAATCTCTGGTTTTTGTTTTCGGTGTCTGGTCTACCTAATCCAAGTGACCAGTGGTGACTCCCTTATTTTAAAAATACGAGTTTTCCCCCATTTTTTATAGTTTTTTTTTATAATAATAAGAAAATTTTATTTTCGAAAAAATAGTCTCTACATCATGGCGACTTCGTTGGGGATCAAATTTTTTATTTCAAAAATAAAAAGAGAGTTAAACCATAGTTAGATTCGTATCGTAATTATTCAGAAAAATGTAAATTCGATTTAATTTAATTTTTAATTCCTAGGTCTTGTTTGTTTACTTTTTTGACATCATATAATAGTCTTAGAACCTTTAGGGGGAGTGATTACTTCGCTTCGTGGGGTTTTCACCTCCGTATAGTGTTGTAATCCACTTCAGGAATTCGGTCCTTATATTTCGTGATATTTTCACCTTCGTATGGTATAAGGGTCGTATTCCCTCGAGTTGATGTCCAAGCGACAATTCGAGTACCGTTTACTTTAGAATTCAACTGCATATAGTGAGACATAGAGCCTACCTATTATAGTCATGCCAGTACTCTATCCGTTTAGTGGATGACCTGTTTAAGTTTTGTTCACATTTTTGTCTGTTTGTATATTTTAACTGCTTGATTTGAGTATTTTAATTGCTTTTGTTTATTAACCATTTATTATTCTTATCGATCTGACACCGTGTTCTTTTTGTGTTTGCCCCTTTTTCATTTCTGTGCATTGCATTTTCATATCATAAAGGTTGTTTATTTCGCAAGTGGCCATTACTGTAGAAGGCAGTCATAATGGACAAGAGGTCTCGTATTCAGATAAACGAGCAAATCCCGAGCATTGTCAGAAGAGTCAAGAGGGCGAATCATCTGAAAAGTTCGAACAAGATAGGGTAGCTGATACTCGTATTGGAGATGAACGAGATGAAGTATAAGAATTGAAGAAATATATGGCCGAGATGATGAGTATGATGACAGCTATGGCTAAAGGCAAGGGGTTCGTGGAGCCAGAAGAAGAGCCAGTCAAGAGTCAGAACAAGGACTTCGATGATCAAAATCCCATTCTTAAGCAAGATAACATCGGTAAATACAACAAGTTGAATCCTTTTGTGATTCGCATCAACAAATCAATGGGAGGTACAACTGAGTTAAGCTCCCAGAAGATAGAGGAAGGTCCAGAAAAACTCGAGAAACAAGCAATTTAAAGATAAACATCCCTATTCCTGTGAGGTACACTGAGTTGCTCCCAATGCTTATTGAAAGAAACCTTATCACCCCTGTTCAATCTATTCCGAAGGAACGGCCTTACCCGAAAGGTTACAGCAGTCGAGCCAGATATAGTTACCACTTAGGAAGTTTGGGTCACATTACGAAAAATTGTAAAGATCTTGTTAATGTGGGATTGTTGAGGTTTGAAAACGGAAGGCCTAAGTTCTACAAAGAGCCGACGACCGCTCGAGGGGCAAAGTTAGAAAAGAGCCAATACTAGGGTAAGGTTCGAATAATATAAAAATGAGTCACTCCAGCGAATTAAATTTAGAGGCCAAAGATGGGGGTATCCCAGAAGAGGGGCAGTCACTTGATTATAATCAGCTTAGGCAGGAAAAAGAAGAATTAAGCGAGAAACAGAAAAGTCTACAAGATGAGCATCAAAATCTTCACTTTATGTTCTAGAATGCTGGTTTGAGTGACACATTTGAAGAATGGAATAATGGCATCGTAAACCTGAAGAACGATTTGGGGCATTGGAAACGGAAAGGCCAAGCTAGTGAAAATAGAGCACGATTGTTGTCAGGAAAGTTGAAGGAAACCGAGAGCCAACGCGACATCCTCAATAGTGAGTTGAAAGGCAATTTAGATATGAACGAGATTCTAAAATCAAGTTTGTAGCAAAGTGAAAATGAATTCCGCATACTTCAAATAGAGAATGCAACGCTCAGGGAACAAATATATGAGCTTAGGAATTCTCTACGTACGAGCGAGATTCGTGCCGGAGCCTACAAGCAAGCTGGCTCTAAAAGCGTCGAAAAGGTAACTCTCCAGCTATGAATGGCCGAGTGAAAAATACAAGAGAGGGACAATGACATGAAGAGTGTTATCACTCAAGTACGCAGATGTGGCTGACGCAACTATGCCGCTGAGTCAGAATATGAATCACACTCTGGACCATGAAGGGAAGATGGCTCACTTGTTGGATAAAGTCCAAAAGTTAGGGGCTAGGGCTCATTAGTATTTGTAAAGTTTAAAAGGCTGATATCTGATGTAACAAGCCTTTTTGTTTAATGAAAGTCTTTCTATGATGATCACTTTGCGACTAATACCTTATTGCATTCATGTTTGCATTTTGTTGATTCAAAAATATTCCATATTAGGGGATTTTTTATGAAAGGAAAGATGTTTTGTAATGTACAGAGATTGATAATACTTTGGTTGGAAATCATTGAGCATGAAGTAAATAGAGAAGAGACAGAAGTAAGGCACCGAGTATGCATTTCGCTCCAAGAAGAGTGGCTAACATATGCCTGTAGAATGTCGTCAGTCTTTTATACACAAACATCCTATCTTTATAAAAATCCTCCTAAAAAAATATCGGCGAATCAACATCTCATTTGCATTTGTTGTAGTAGTTCATATTTACTGTTTTCCTTTTACATTTTACACATTTATGATGCATTTCATGTATTAATTAAATAATAATAAAATTATGGGTTTGATGGCAGTATTCAAGAACCAGTTGAAAAAAATAATGGAACAAAGACTTGACCATTTAGAGGATAGAGTTAAGAGAGGGCTCAAGAAGAAAGAAAAATGGATGTTTTTAATACAAGAGAGTTTTGCTTAGTCCCTGATTTGGTTATTCCTCTAAATTTCAAGGTCCCTGGATTTGTGTAATATGATGGCACAAGTCGTCTGAGAGTTCACCTGACCATGTTTTGTAGAAAGATGGAGAGCTACATAAAGAATGAAAAGTTGCTGATCCACTACTTCCACGATAGTTTGGCGGAACCTTCTGTGGTATGGTACAACCGATTGAGTAGAAATCAAATTCAGACTTGGGAAGATTTAATCGATGCCTTTTTGAGCTAATATAGATATGCCTTAGACTTAGCTCCAAGTCAACAATTTCTTTAGAGCATGAAAATGAGATCAAACAAGAGCGTCAAAGATTATGCTCTAAGATGGCGAAGTTTGGTGGCCCAAGTTCAGCCTCCCATTACTGAAGAGTAAATGACTCCCATGTTTTATGCAACTCTCCCCATTCCTTTCTTCGATATAATGTTGGAAAATTGAGAAGTAAATTTGAGGACTTCATTACAGTGGGGGAGAGAATAGAGTGCGTAATCTAAGAAGAAAAGTTGGGGTCTAAGTTTAAAGACCAAACTAATGAGTAAATAAAAGAAGAAAAAGAGGTAAATGAGTGTCGTCTCCAAAGCACTCGTAATCATAAGAGAAGAAGGCCCGCTGATTATTCTGATCCATTAAGAAAAGTTCCCCGAACAAGTACAATTTTGGAGGTATTTGGGGTCTCCATTACGGATATATTTCCTCATTTGGTTGAGGGTCGCCACATTATTCCTAGACCGATAAAGATTATGCCTAATTCATCCGCTCGTAGTTTTGATCCAAACAACACATGCAATTTCCATATGGGGGCACCAGGGCATCCGACCAGGAAGTGCAGACCATTGTGATAAGAGATTAAGAAGCTAATTAGCAATGGAATTTTGACCCAAGATTTAATCCAACAGTAGAGAACAAAAGAATTAGGGCAAGTTTGTACCACGCCAAGAAAGCCAGGATGAGTTCACGCATGAAGAATAATATAAAAGCCTTATCTTTTATTTTGCCCATGTCTTTAGATGTCGTCTTGATAGGACATCCTTGCATTTAGGAGTTTCTTTTGAAGTAATGCATGAAATCAAATCTCCTACCTTTGGCCCAAGTATAGTAGAGACCTTTTTTTGTAAAAGGGGCATGTGTCATGTTTGGTGATTTTTATTCCAATGAAAAATGCATTTTGCTTAACATACAATGGCCTTGAAAGCATGTATATGTATAGCTCTCCTTGTAGGTCACTGGATATCAATTGCTAGATGTGACATCGATTCTGAGATCAATTGGATGTTACGATAACGATGAGGTCTAATTTTTTCCCCTAACAGACTCTGGTCAGCAAACCAAGATTACTACTCTTTTGATGACATTCGATGAGGAAAAAGCTCCAAAATTTAACCATACAAGAGTTGCCTGAAATTGAAATTCTAAGCATAGACTTCTATGAATGTATTGTAATTAACAATTAAAATATAAGTAAATGTGAATGAAATAATAATGAATTATGATTAAGGATTGAGAATGATAATAATGATGAATGAATAAGAGAAAAAAGTAGTCCAATGTTCGAAGCCTAGTAATAGGCATGTTCGGATAAGAGTGTGGAATTTTTAGGGCACTCCGCTGAAGCAAAAAGATAAATAAGGTTGCAATGCACCATCCAAATCAAGAAACCTTAGCTTCATGAGTGATGATAATATTTTCAAATCATGACTATGCCGACTAACTCGGGGTAGTGTTGTTTGCTCCATCATTATCCTCGAGACAAAGGACTGTGATGAGTTGATTTCCCTAAAAAATAATAATAATGAATAAATAATGAGAAAGAATGAGAAGAAAGAAATGAACAATAGCATAAGTATAGTCAGCAGCACACACATGCACCTAAAACCCTATTCGTAGAATGATATTTTTTGCGCTCTAAACGGTTAAACAAGTCCATTTTTCTTGGACGAAGCAAATAATGAGAATTGAGAAGAAGTAGTCTTTATAGCAATGCGATAATCATGAGGATGAACCGAGTCATATAAGGGGATTTTACGACTTCAAATCGCCACAACATTCAAAGTCTTTATAGACACCATCTATGCTTAGAATGATTGCCGAAAGGTTGAATATGAGACGCTCTCGCACTTGATATCTAGAGCTCCTATTCTATTTTCTTTATTATTATAATTTTGGTTTCAAGGTCATGTATGTGAATCTAAAGGACACCCTTCATTGAAATGCCAATCCTTAAATCGACAGTTTTAAGTAGTAAAGATTTCCATGTATTACTTCAAAGATGGGATTCAGAATACAAGAAAGTGGATGCAATTATTCGACCTAATGTAGAGTGATTACCCATCAAGGACTGTGATGAAGATGGGGGCAAAAATTCATATATCAGACAGCTCAAGGGCTTAAAGCAGGCTTCAGCCATGATATATTGAGTGATCCAGAGAAATAAAGAATGAACCTGGTTGAAAATAAGGTAACGGAATATGAGAAAAAGTTCAAGGGTCCAACATTAATTTTCCCAAATGATTAACATTTAAAAAAAAATTAATTCATGTCGTTTTTTCAAACATTAATTTTCAAAAATATTTGTCTTTCTTTTGATTCCGATTCTTTTAGTACATATCATTCCTTCCAAACATGAATTTTTAAAAATGTTTCATCATTTTCTGAATTTTGATTCTTTTAATATTTCTTCCGAACATTAATTTTAAAAAATGTTTGGCATTCTTCGAATTTTGATTTCTTACCAATATAATGTTTAGCTTTTTCCCCCAAATTCTGATTCTTTTAATATTTACCATTTCTTCCAAACATTAACTTTCAAAAAATGTTTGGCATTTTTTTGATATTTACCATTTTCTTCAAACATTAATCTTCAAAAAAATGTTTGACATTTTTCTCTGAATTTTGATAATTACCATTTCCTCCAAACATTAGTTTTCAAAAATGTTTGGTATTTTTCTCTAAATTTTGATATTTATCATTTCCTCCAAACATCAATTTTAAAAAAAATGTTTCATATTTTTCCTTAAAATTTTGATTCTTTACCATTTCTTCCAAACGTTAATTTTTAAAAAAATGTTTGGCATTTTTGTCGATTCTTTTAATCTTTATTATTTCTTCCAAACATTAATTTTCAAAAAATTGTTTGGCATTTTTCGAATTTTGATATTTACCATCTTCTTCAAACATTAATCTTCAAAAAATGTTTGACATTTTTCTCTGAATTTTGATAATTACCATTTCCTCAAGCATTAATTTTCAAAAATGTTTGGCATTTTTCTCAGAATTTCAATTCTTTTAATATTGATTATTCACTCTCAACATTAATTTTCAAAAATGTTTGGTATTTTTCTCTGAATTTTGATTCTTTCAATATTTACCAAACATCAGTTTTCAAAAGTGTTTGGCATTCTTTTCTAAACCTTGATTTTTAAGATAATTTTTCTCCAAACACTAGTTTTCAAAATGTTTGATATTTTTTAGATTTATTTTCGAAATGAATGTTTTTATTTGATGAGAATTAAAGCATAGGGAACGAGAGTTGGTTCCCGCTGAAATGTTGTGAGGAGATTGTATTTTATAGATGAGTTCAGGGCGTAGGGGCATTTTGCCCACCCTAATGTTGAGACAGATCAATACTATGAATGTTGGGTCAAGAAATTGGAAATAGTTGAGCCCAGAGATTTATTAAGGTAATGCTGAATAGAGGAGTGATGAGTGTCCCTATATAAGAATAGTATAAGGACTAGAATGAGATTATAGGCGAAATGGGTAGTGACCCTGAAGAAGAAGAAGAAGAAGAAGAAGAAGAAGAAGAAGAAGAAGAAGAAGAAGATAAGCTACTCGCGCAAAAGGGTTGAAAGCGTGAGATGAATGAAAAATGAATATGTAATTGATGAAGACGAAGATTGAAGAGCATACTACAAAAGAGATGAATGAAAGAAATCCGAAGAATGACTTTTCATCGAATATGATTTCAAAACAGATTGAAAAAAGACCAAAGAAAGAAAAAAGAGAAAAAGAAAGGAAAAAGAGAAAAAGAAAGAGAAAGAAAGAAAGAAAGAAAAGAGAAAAAATAAGAAGAAAAAAAAGAAGAAAATGTATTACAATGGATGCATCATATAAATAAGAGCATGCTAATTTAAAAATATTTTATTTTAGACAGATATTTGAAGATTACTAGAGAATTTGATCTACGACTTCATGTTGAAGAAGTAGATTTTATTGAAGATTTATACTGTTAGTTGTGTTGGCGTATATCCAGATTTAAGGGAGATTGGTGTTAGCGATAGGGCCCTAAGGCTTATTGTATGGACATGATATTTTGATTATTGAATTTATTATTATGATAAATTTGCATACTTTTGTATCCTTGAATATTATTATTCTAAATGTCCCTAATCAGTTATTATTGTGGGAACAATAATAAGATTAGTATGAAGTTTGATAGATATTCATGAGAGGAATATGTGAATGAGATTCAAATCAAATTCATATATATATTTGTTGAGAGCAAATATTAGGATCGACTCGTCTTAAGATTAATACATGGATTAAAGTTATATATTAATCTTCAAACAGTTGTGACATTAAATCCTTAGACCTGAAATTTCTACGGTTCTCAACATGATAACTATTATGTTTTGACATAGTCAAACATCATTTTTAATCTGACGATTATAAAGGTTATGCTTGAACATAATAAGGAATCGTGCAGTGAGATGTGAGTAATTAAGATGGAATTTATCCCTTTTAACATAAGAGAGATATCTTTGGGCCCCTCGATGATTTAGACTGAGAAATGCATGGTCGTGCTCAAATGAGTTGATAGAGATCAATGTCATTTGTTTAGTCAGTTCAATTGGGCATCGAGAAACTAAAGGTAGAACGATATAAGGTTAACATTTTTCATGCCTTATATTCTATCAAGATATCGTGAGATAAAAGGATTATGACATAAAATGAATTTAGGTTGTCTCCGATTATGAGCTTTTCATTTAGCTTGTGTAGTCATAATGTCTTGCTAGAGGCCACTTATGACTTGTACAATAAAATGTGATTTTATCTAATGCCAACGTTAATTGAACCTATAGGGTCGCACAATAAGAATAAATAAGAATGGTTGTGGTTATTACTCCCAATAATAAATTTAAGATATTTCAATTATTTTAAATTATATTGAGAGAGATTATTTATTTAAATTTAAAGAAGTTAAATTCGTATTCTTGTGATAGAATATTTTATTTATTTTATTATTTTTCTAAAAATAATATTAAATAAATATTATTATTAAATAATCTCATTATCTAGATTTAATTGAATTTAAATTCCTTATTGGATAAGGAATCTATTTTTGAATATATTATTTATTTTAAATAAATAATATTATTAAATAAATCGCATCATCTAGATTTTGGTTGAATTTGAAGTCCTTATCAGATAAAGGAATTTATTTTATAATTTATTTAAAAGAGTTTTGATTAAATTATAATAAGTGAACTCAATCTAACCCTAATCAAGTCATATATATATGTATGTATGCCAAGGGGTTAGGTATCTAGGGATTTTGAAATAGCCACCAAAACTACAAAACTAGATTTCAAAATCTTGATTGGAACTAGCATTCTGATAATCATTCGTTGTCCATTCGCCTGTGGATACTTGTAGAGGGCGGTCGTCTTTCAGAAAAGGCAACGCCTCAACACAACCGGATTCCTGAATCAAAATTAAGGTAATTTTTGATCTCCTCTTCGTACATTAATATGATTGCATGAGATCCTGGAAATTCTTCATAGGATATTTTTTGCTGCGTTTATATCCTTCATTAGATCAGTCTATTTCCTATGAAACCCAACAATTGGTAGCCGTGTCAGCGTGAATCCAGATCTTAAGTCCTTCAGGCACGATGATAAGTCCTTCGGGCCATCAGTAAGTCCTCCGAGCATGATGATAAGTCCTTCGGGAATGGTGATAAGTCCTTCAGGCCATCAGTAAGTCCTTCAGGCATGGTGCTAACCTTATTATGATGTCAAGACTGGTAGAAAACTGGGGCATCATTTTAGGGGATATTGGTAGCTATGTTGGCGTGAATCCAGATTTAAGGGAGATTGGTAGTTGTGTCGGCGTGAATCTAGATCTTAAGTCCTTCAGGCCATCAGTAAGTCCTTCGGACATGATGATAAGTCCTTCGGGCATGGTGATAAGACCTTCGGGCCATCAGTAAGACCTTCGGGCATGATGTCAAGCTTTCCTTTTGAATGTGGAGACGAGTACAAATCAAGGCATTGAAGAGATCAAAGCTTGAAGATTTGGCCGAGGAAGAACGAAGAGTTCCAAAAGAGCCCGTGATTCTAGAGCCGAGGACAGGAAAGTAGGACAAAATGAGTGCTTTTTGGTCTTTGCTTTGTTCTCGTTTCACAAGAACAAGCAAAGAAGGGCAGCTGTAATCACTCATTTTTGTTCGGGTGTATAATATTATAATAATAATATTAATGTTGTTTATTAAGTAATTATAAGCCATTAATATGTATGCATGTATGTGTATTAATATATGTGTATGTATGCATGTGTGTTAGTATGTGTGTACGTATTATGGCAATTATATTATTATTGCATGTATATATATTGTATGTATGAATTAATGTTGCATGTGTGTGGTATATGAATATTTATGTGTGTTTATTATTATGTATGTATAAATCGTGTATATGTTATTATTTATGTATTGCATTAGTATATATATATATGATCGTATGTGTGTATGTATTGCATGTGTTTGAGTGCGTGGTATTATTATTATTATTATTGCTAATGGGTTAATGTGATAATAATAAAAATAGATCCAATATAATATAAAACCCAAATATTATTTAAGTGTCCAAGTCTAATACATAACTCAAAAACCCAAAAAATATTTATGTAAGCCCAAATTGGCCAAGCCCAACAAATAATAACCTAAGCCTAATTAAACCCTAATCTGATATAGGTCTAATGCCCCTTCATTTTTGCAGCCGCATCATCCTGACCGTTGGATCAAATTTTGATCCAACGTTCCGGATGCCACCAAGACCATCCAGCTGGCGCGCGTGAAGCTCACCCCCGGACCATTTGTCTCCCACGCAGGATTGCAACGCACACGCGAGACTGTTCGTTTTCCCACATGACATGTGGCAAGATCCCGCGCTACCACGTCACTCCCAAGATCGCATATGGATTGCCTATCTTCAAGCAATCTCAGTCGTTGGATCAGATCTGATCCAACGGCCAAGATTAAATCTGACCAAATAAGAGGCTCTCCATCTTCAATCAATTACCGGCCACGTGTTTTCATCACCAACATTCTGACTGATCTCCACCAGCTCTCACCCACCAAGCATGGCCAAAGAATCATAAAAAATAGGACAAATCAGGTTCAAAAACTCAAATAGGAACATCATTTAATGTTTGCTTATTTTTGTAAATAAACACAAATAAAAAACTGGGTATATATGTAAGGGGATCAAGCATTTATGTAACTCAGATTCTATATTCAAATAAAAAAAGAACTTAAAAGGTATCATCTCATTTTATATTTTTTGCATGCAATCGAATCAAAAATAAAATATAATAACAAACAAAAGTGGTTTCGAGTGTTTTACCCTTCGGAACACTGAACCGTCGCCATACATGGTGCCCGAGGATGGTTCCGCCGATGAACGATACCACTGCATCTTTTTATCTTCCTTTTTTGTTTTCGTTTTGGTTAAAAGGATTTTAGTTTTTTTAAAAAAAAGCTAAGTAAAAAAGGTTTGGGGGTTCGGCGGAGGTCTGAGCAAAATGGCTAAATGTCGGTGGAGGTCTGAGCAGCGACGGTTGGATGATCGACGGCCATGAAAAGACTCGCCACAACATGGAAAAGACGACGGTGTTACCAGCTTCACCAACGGACACCGAAATCAGCCGAAATTTGTAAGATAACAAGTCGAAAACCCTAGGTTCGACAGAACTTTTGAGGTAATTTCCTGATGAATGGCGCGGCCATTTTGCGAGTGGGTAAGGGGGTTTTGTTCGGGTTGAGGTTAAGAGTTCTCCGGTGCTGGCGGTGATAACCACAACGCGACGGTGGCCTTGATCGGAGGTGGCAGCAAGGGGGTTGGTGAGGGAACATTTTGGAGATTTTTCTGGGTATTGATTTGAAATGGTTCAGAAAAAAAAGGTAGGGTATGCTGGTTTGAATTTAACTAATTAATTGTACCCAACCAGCTAACGAATAAAAAATAAATTGGGAAAATAAAACACCAATAGCGTTTAGCTCAATTGGCTGGGTACACTACCAAACATACAACCAGCAACTCCCCACATTATTATTGTTTTTTTTTAAGTGTTACAATTTTTGATTGATAAAGAAAAAGAGGAAAAGAAGAGAAGTTAAGTTAGTATAAATTAGAAGTTATTATGGAAGGCTATGTAGAAGATTGAATTATGGCAGTGACTTTGAAAAATCACCATAAATTATAAAAAAATGGTTAGATGATGAATTTTATACCGTTGTAAAGATGTATTTGTCTAGTTTCTTTTTCAACAAACGAAAACTGATTTCGAGTTTCGAGTTAAAAGATATGAATTTTTAATCAAATGAAGGTAAGAAAATTTACATAGCAGTTTTCTGCCTGGACATTCTATGACGGGAGTTTGGCGAATTTTCATAATTTTTTTTAGATTTTATTAATTCATGTAGCTTAAACCGTTAGAACCGTTATCGAATCTAGTTTCTTCAGTATAAAGGAAATCAATATCCGATATGTATTCTGCCCAGTATAAGTGAATCTTTGAAGGTAGCGCAAGCAGTCCGAAAATGGAATTTGAAACATTTTGTCACTACAGACCATAATGAGTTTTTGAACAATACAAGGAAGAAAGGAAAAACATTTGGAGATTTTATATTCGAATGATTATATTAGACAGCATGGTTAAGGAATTGCTAGATTTGAATCTAACAAGTATATTATCTTATTCATGTGATTAATGAAGTCAAGTCCGAATCAAGGAAGTTTCGAGGTTCTATAAAGGAAAGGAATCGAGTAAAATTTAGTGAGGCAAGCTAATAAATGACCCAAGTGAGTGCATACATGTTTTTGCATAATATATTATTTTACTGATTTTTTTTAGATTATGGTATAATTTTATGTTTACAAATTGTTTATACCATGAAAAGTTGATGTACATATTGGAGTATGAACTGCTCCACTATGAAGATATTTTACATGATGTGAAAGCATATGTGGTATTTGTTACTTGTCATATTGCAAGAATTGTTTTAAAGTTGCCTTGAAAGTATAATATTGAGAATGACAGTTACGATGCTTTATAGTGTCAAAATCCAACCTTTTGAGTTGGCATTTATAACGATACCTTATGGTGTCGAAATCCAACCTATGAGTTGGTTGTTACGATGCTTTATAGTGTCTAAATCCAACCTTTTGAGTTGGCAATTATGACGATACCTTATGGTGTCGAGATCCAACCTTTTGAGTTGGCAGTTACGATGCCCATAATGAAGAATAGTACGTTTATAGTACAGAATTATTACAGTATAGTTACATGACTTATAGTACAGAAATTCATGTATTACCGAATATGTAATTTAATGACTATCATGTTTTATAAATTATCATGCATTAGACCATGTATTATATGTTCTCATCTTATGCCTCACTAAGTTTCATACTTAGTGTGTGTTTGATTCACACGTAGGTTAAGGTGGAGTATTTGAAGAGGAGTCGAGCTTGCTGATCAAGCTTCAATTTGCAAAATATCAGTAAGATATTCTAGCTTATGATAATTTCTAGTAGGCATGTAATTATTTATCTGCTAGTAGAGTATGATGCATGAAATTAAACTAAACGATAGAGAATTAATCAGTTTTTATGATGAAACGTATATGGACAAAACAAGATAAGGCATTAGTAATGTGACATCTCTGACTCGTATTCAGTACGAAAAAGGGGTGTTACACAACCTTCTTGCTTCTCACTATCGGAAAGGATCTCGTTGAGATCTCCCCCAATTAGCCAAGGGAGAGGCAATGAGTTACTTAAGGTATCAATTAACTCCAAAGTTTTATATTTTTTATTTGTATTAGCGTAACCATATATTCCTGAAAAGTGATAATGGTCTAGATTTGTATGAATATTGATATCGATATGGCGGCCAGAATACGAAATCAAATCGACAGTAATATTATTATTATTCCAAAGGAGCATGAGGCCCGAACATTTGCGATTGCTATCAACAGTGATACATCCTTGCATATTTAAAGCTTGTTTCAAACGATCATTACTAGAGCTATTTAAACGAGTCTCACATAAAAACACAATATCAAGATGAAAACGGGCAACAAACTGCCCTAAAGATCGAACTGCCTGAGGCTTACCGAGACCTCGGCAGTTCTAACACATAAGCTTTATTTTTCTCAGCAGGGTTGAATATCAACACCCGCCGAAGAGTTTTTAATGCTGCTTATCCCAGTTGAAGATTGTTCAAAGTTAGAATATAAATTGAAAGGAAAATGAAACTTGGTGCAAGATAATGGTAGAATTTTAGTTGGTAGAAAAGGAAATTTACCCACTGAAAATTCTAAGATACATGTTAATTGGAGAATAATTGGTCCAACTCTAATTATTATTGATTTCGATCCATAAATAACATATATTATAGTTAGACCATTGTTCAAAAGATGAGTCAAATAAGATTGATTTCTAACCAAATAAGGCCAATGTTCCAATCGAAATTTAAGGGGAAATATGAAGCATTCATCCAATATCACGATTGGAACAATTCTTAATGTGAGTTGATTCGAATTAAAAAGAGATGTCAATTTTGAAAAGTCATTTATACCAAAAATAGGTGAAGCATGAGAAAATAAAAGAAGATAGGAATCGAAAACAAAGAGGAACAATTCCAAGTAAAAGTTTAATATACATATTAGTGCAAAATCCTCTAATTTAAAATGAATTCCAATTCTATGTATGGATGCTTTCAAGTCAAAGTAAGAAATAAAATATGGGAATGAAGTAAATTTACTCAGAATTAAAGCCAATTCATAGTTGGAAAGTAAATTAAAATATGGTTTTAAACCAGGAATCAGATACATGTTTGAATTTACCAAACAAAATTTAAGGGAAAATAAAGTGGTAGCATCATATATTACCAATAAATAGTTTCTTGGCATATATAGATCCAACTCAAAGGTAATTTCAATTTTGAAATACATAAAACATCAATTAATGCATAATGCAATCCAATTTTAGTGTATAAAATCAGAATGAAAACTGGTAATTGATAGAGTAGTAACCGAAAGTCAATATTAATTGTGTAAATGGCAATTAAATTCACCAAATTGGTTTTTAACATAGTAGTTTCCAAGAATAAGGTAGCAGCAGAAATCAAGCACAAATTAGCTTTGGCTAATGGCAATTTCAATTCAAATATGGCATGTAAATACATTTTAGAATTTGTTATATAGGAGATATGGATGAAAGTATTATTAAGGATATTTTCTAGAACGAATTGAATATTTAAAATGAGTTTAGGATGTAAAATTGAAAATCTTAGATTTAGATTTAAATTTTTCAAACAAATTTAAAGGAGAATTAATGTAATGACTTTCAAAAGGAAATTAATACCAATTGATGGTAAAATCAATTTATTTTTGGCACCAAAAAATTGATTGCCAGCTATATTAAAGATGATATTCAATTTTATTATAACTCCCAAAAAGATTTGACCACATGGAACGTTTGAAGTGATATGGGAAGTTAATTTGAATTTATTTCTTATGAGAAAGTGTAATAAAGGTTTAAAATTGCTTAAAAGGTGGAAAACGGTTATCAATAATGAATGATTGATTAATAATTCCATCATGGAATGTGGTGTATTTAAATTTATATAAAGATCTGCTTATAAAAAGCAGGAATCGAAAATTATATGTTGAAATTAATTTTGATTGTGGAAGTAATTTATATCCGAGAAGGAAATATATAGAGTATAGAATTATAATTAAGATAATAAGTGGAAGTGGGAATCGGAAGATGATTGCGTTGGAATTTAATAGTGAAGTAAATTTATTTCCAAATGAAGTATATAGTAAATATATGGATGATTTAGATTTATTTTCAATGGATCCAATTAAGTTAATTTTAATGAGGAAAGAAGGAGTAATTAGTCCATCATTATATGTGTTGCAATTGAATATGTGTAGAATTCTTCTTAAAAAGATGATAAACCGAAAATTGCATATTAGAGTTAATTTCAATTGGAATTGAAATTTATTCTCAATAGGGGAATTTATGGAGAATATAATGGTGATTGAGGTAATAATAGTAGTTGAAAATCTGAAAGGTAATACGTTTGGAATTAATTGAAGAGTTAAAGCATAATTATTGTTGATTGAAAAATGTAGAGGAAATGGAATTGTAATGAGGGAAATGGGGATGAATCCAGCATTAGTAGTGCTAGAATTGAAATCGTACAATATTACGATATAGGTAAAATGGTAAATTCGAATTTCGAATCCAAATTGAATCAGAGTGGATTTTATCAGAGGAGTTAATGATAAAATTATGAATAAAGCATCTAAAAAAGATTTTGAAACTACACAATTACATTGGCATATATTGTTCGGGAAACATAATCATGGCCATGAGGACCAGGACAAAAGCCTTAAGCAAGCAATAAATTTTGATTCCAACAGGCACCCTGTAAACCCTTTCCCCTGAGAAGCACAGGAAGAAAGGAGAGTAAATTTGTATAAACAGAATAGACTAAGGATATTATCGGCATTCTTCAAAAGAATCAGGAAGATCATTCTCTCCAATAAACACAAAAAATCCATGGCATACTTGCAACTAAAGTTCAATATTACAAAATTGTGATGGAGATTGAATTGTAAACGAATTAAATCCATATTGACATGTTCTAAGAATTTTATATAGTCTTTAGAATAAAGTGTAGAACAATCTAAACATGGCATCCAAACATAATCAAAAAACGTTTAAAAATGAAGGAAGCCAATCAAAAGTGCAGTACACAAAGGAAAAATAAATTATTTTAAAGAAATTGAAGGACATTTGAACCAAAACCATATGGTAATATTGTAAAACCGTTATACAATCTTTTAGGTAACCTATAGGGCAATCTAAGATTGACATCCATAGAAAACCAACCAATTTTAAGAATTGAAATTGACAAGGGTGTGGTAGAAAAGACTCGCCTCTCAAAACAATTGGATCACTCCTGAGCCGATGGGGTGGCCGGAGACCGTGAAGGAGCAGCAACACCGGCATCTAGAAAACAACAACCGAATGATGTCCAAAAGACATTACCGAAAGTGTCATATTCAAAGTTCTGGTGCAAAGCGCCGACAAGGAAAGATGCGCGTGGCTGGCAGATCCAATAAGACCTCTGGTATGGCGGCTATGGTGGCAGGGTAAGAAGGAAGGCGGAGATTGGATGGGTTGAGAGAGAAGGGAGAGTTGAGAAAAATTCACACACACCTGTTACTTTTTACCCGTTTGAATTTTATCTGAATAAAAAGTTATAAAAAAGAGGTTAAGCTATATAATCATATTCAAAATCCCATAACAAAATATTTTAAGTCATAAAATATGATTTAATCTTATTTTTCTGACGTTTTATTGGGGTATAACGCGTGCATGTCTAAATGGGCTTTATAGTGGACCAGTTGGAATTTTAACAAGTAAAAATTTCTAAGATTGAGTTTAAGCCGTATAATCATGTTCAAAAGCCCATAAATAAATATTTTAATTCATAAAATTTTATTTAATCTTATTTTGTGGTCATTTTGTTGGTGTTTAAGGCGTGCATGTCTAAGTAGGCTTTACAATGGACCCGTTTGAATTTTAACCGAGTAAAAAGTTCTAAAATTGAAGTTAAGCTATATAACCATGTTCAAAATCCCATAACTAAAAATTTTAATTTATAAAATTTGATTTAATCTTATTTTGCGGCCATTTTGTTGGGGTTTAAGATGTGCATGTCTAAATGACTCCACAGTGGACCCGTTGGAATTTTAACCGAGGAAAAAATTCTAAAATTGAGGTTAAGCTATATAATCATGTTCAAAAGCCCATAACTAAATATTTTAAGTCATAAAATGTGATTTAATCTTATTTTTCAACCATTTTGTTGGGGTTTAAGGCGTGTCTGTCTAAATGGTTTATAGTGGACTAGTTAGAATTTTAATCAAGTAAAAATTCTAAAAATGAGGTTAAGCTATATAAACATGTTCAAAAGCCCATAACTAAATATTTTAAGTCATAAAATGTGATTTTAATCTTATTTTTCCGTCCATTTTGTTGGGGTTTAAGGCGTGCATGTCTAAATGGGCTTTCTAGTGGGCCCGTTGGAATTTTAACGAGTAAAAAGTTTTGAAAATAAGGTTAGGCTATATAATCATGTTCAAAAGTCCATAACTAAATATTTTAAGTCATAAAATGTGATTTAATAATATTTTTCGGCCGTTTTATTGGGGTTTAAAGCGTGCATGTCTAAATGGGCTTTACAGTGGACCCGTTGCAATTTTGACCGAGTAAAAAGTTCTAAAATTGAGGTTAAGCTGTATAATCATGTTCAAAAGCCCATAACTAAATATTTTAATTCATAAAATTTGATTTAATCTTATTTTGCGGCCATTTTGTTGGGGTTTAAGGCGTGCATGTTTAAATGGGCTTTTAAAGTGGACCCGTTGGATTAACCGAGTAAAAAGTTCAAAAATTGAGGTTAAGCTATATAATCATAATCAAAAGCCCATAATCAAATACTTTAACTCATAAAATTTGATTTAATCTTATTTTGTGGCCATTTTGTTGGGTTTAAGGCGTGCATGTCTAAATGGGCTTACTTTGGACTCTTTAGAATTTTAACCTAGTAAAAATTACTGAAAATGATATTAAGCTATATAATCATGTAAAAAAGCCCATAAATAAATATTTTAATTCATAAAATTTGATTTAATCTTATTTTGCGGTTATTTTGTTGGGGTTTAAGGCGTGCATGTCTGAGTGGGCTTTTCGGTGGACCCGTTAAAATTTTTACCGAGTAAAAAGTTCTAAAATTGAGGTTAAGCTATATAATGATATTCAAAAGACCATAACCAAATATTTTAATTCATAAAATTTGATTTAATCTTATTTTGGGGCTATTTTGTTGGGGTTTAATGTGTGCATGTCTAAATTGGATTTACAATGGACCGTTTGAATTTTAACAGAGTAAAAAGTCTTGAATTTGAGGTTAAGCTATATAATAATATTCAAAAGCCCATAATCAAATATTTTAACCCATAAATTTTGATTTAATCTTATTTTGTGACCATTTTGTTGGGTTTAAGGCGGGCATTTCTCAATAGGCTTTGCAGTGGACCCGTGGGAATTTTAACCGAGTAAAAATATCTAAAAATAATGTTACTCTATATAATCATGTTCAAAAGTCCATAACTAAATAGTTTAAGTCATAAAATGTGATTTAATCTTATTTTTTATCCGTTTTATTGGGGTTTAAGGCGGGATGTCTAAATGGGCTTTATAGTGGACCCGTTGGAATTTTAACAGAGTAAAATCTTCTAAAATTGAGGTTAAGTTGTATAATCATGTTCAAAAGCCCATAACTAAATATTTTCATTTATAAAATTTGATTTAATCTTATTTTGCGGCCATTTTGTTGGGGTTTTAAGGCATGCATGTCTAAATGGGCTTTACAGTGGACCCATTGGAATTTTAACCGAGTAAAAAAGTCTTGTAATTGAGGTTAAGCTATATAATCATATTCAAAATCCCATAATCAAATGTTTCAACTTATAAAATTTTATTTAATCTTATTTTATGGTCGTTTTGTTGGGTTTAACGGTGTAAAGAGTTCTAAAACTGAGGTTAAGCTTTACAATCATGTTCAAAAGCCCATAACTAAATATTTTATTTCATAAAATTTGCCTTTTTAATCTTATTCTGTGGCCATTTTGTTGGGGATTAAGGTGTGCATGTCTAAATGGGCTTTACAATGGACCCGTTGGAATTTTAACCGAGTAAAAAGTTCTAAAATTCAGGTTAAGCAATATAATCATAATAAAAAGCCCATAATCATATATCTTAACTCATAAAATTTTATTTAATCTTATTTTGTTGCCATTTTGTTGGAGTTTAAGGCGTGCATGTCTAAATGGGCTTTACAGTGGACCCGTTGGAATTTTAACCGAGTAAAAAAGTCTTGAAATTGATGTTAAGCTGTATAATCAAATTCAAAATCCCATAATCAAATATTTCAACTCATAAATTTTGATTTAATCCTATTTTGTGGCCGTTTTGTTGGGTTTAACCGTGTAAAGAGTTATAAAATTGAGGTTAAGCTGTATAATCATGTTCAAAAGCCCATACCTAAATATTTTCATTCATAAAATTTGATTTAATCTTATTTTGCGGCCATTTTGTTGGGGTTTAAGGCGTGCATGTCAAAATGGGCTTTACAGTGGACCCGTTGGAATTTTAACCGAGTAAAAAAGTCTTGAAATTGTGGTTAAGCTATATAATCATATTCAAAATCCCAAAATCAAATATTTCAACTCATAAATTTTGATTTAATCATATTTTGTGGCCGTTTCGTTGGGTTTAACCATGTAAAGAGTTATAAAATTGAGGTTTAGTTGTATAATCATGTTCAAATGCCCATAACTAAATATTTTCATTCATAAAATTTGATTTAATCTTATTTTGCGGCCATTTTGTTGGGGTTTTAAGGCGTGCATGTCTAAATGGGCTTTATAGTGGACCCATTGGAATTTTAACCGAGTAAAAAAGTCTTGAAATTGAGGTTAAGCTATATAATCATAATCAAAGACCCATAATCAAATATTTTAACTCATAATATTTGATTTAATCTTATTTTGTGGCCATTTTGTTAGGTTTAAGGCGTGCATGTCTAAATGGGCTTGACATTGGACTCGTTGGAATTTAACCAAGTAAATATTCTGAAAATGAGATTAAGCTATATAATCACGTACAAAAGCCCATAAATAATATTTTAATTCATAAAATTTGATTTAATCTTATTTTGTGGCCATTTTGTTGGGGTTTGAGGCGCGCATATCTAAGCGAGCTTTATAGTGGACCCGTTATAATTTTTACCGAGTAAAAAGTTCTAAAATTGAGGTTAAGCTATATAATCAGATTCAAAAGCCCATAACCAAATATTTTAATTCATAAAATTAGATTTAATCTTATTTTGTGGCCATTTTGTTGGGGTTTAATGCGTGCATGTCTAAATTTGATTTACACTAGACCCATTGGAATTTTAACAGAGTAAAAAGTCTTGAAATTGTGGTTAAGCCATATAATAATATTCAAAAGCCCATAATCAAATATTTCAACCCATAAATTTTGATCTAATCTTATTTTGTGGTCGTTTTGTTGGGTTTAAGGCGTGCATGTCTAAATGGGCTTTACAGTGGACCCGTTGGAATTTTAACCGAGTAAAAAAGTCTTGAAATTGTAGTTAAGTTATATAATCATATTCAAAATCTCATAATCAAATATTTCAAATCATAAATTTTGATTTAATCTTATTTTGTTGCCGTTTTGTTGGGTTTAACCGTGTAAAGAGTTATAAAATTGAGGTTAAGTTCTATAATCATGTTCAAATGCACATAACTAAATATTTTAATTCATAAAATTTGATTTAATGTTATTTTGCCGCCATTTTGATGGGGGTTTAAGGCGTGCATGTCTAAATGGGCTTTACAGTGGACATGTTGGAATTTTAACCGAGTAAAAAGTTCTAAAATTGAGGTTAAGCTATATAATCATAATCAAAGGCCCATAATCAAATATTTTAACTCATAAAATTTGATTTAATATTATTTTGTGGCCATTTTGTTGGGTTTCGGGCGTGCATGTCTAAATGAGCTTAACATTGGACTCGTTGGAATTTAACCAAATAAATATTCTAAAAATGAGATTAAGCTATATAATCACGTACAAAAGCCCATAAATAAATATTTTAATTCATAAAATTTGATTTAATCTTATTTTGTGGCCATTTTGTTGGGGTTTAAGGCACGCATGTCTAAGCGGGCTTTATAGTGGACCCGTTATAATTTTTACCGAGTAAAAAGGTTCTAAAATTGTGGTTAAGCTATATAATCATATTCAAAAGCCATAACCAAATATTTTAATTCATAATATTAGATTTAATCTTATTTTGGGGCCATTTTGTTGGGGTTTAATGCGTGCATGTCTAAATTGGATTTACACTGGACCCGTTGAAATTTTAACAGATTAAAAAGTCTTGAAATTGAGGTTAAGCTATATAATAATATTCAAAAGCCCATAATCAAATATTTTAACCCATAAATTTTGATTTAATCTTATTTTGTGGCTGTTTTGTTGGGTTTAAGGCGTGCATGTCTAAATGGGCTTTATAGTGGACCCGTTGGAATTTTAACCGAGTAAAAAAATATTGAAATTGTGGTTAAGCTATATAATCATATTCAAAATCCCATAATCAAATATTTCAACTCATAAATTTTGATTTAATCTTATTTTGTGGCCGTTTTGTTGGGTTTAACCGTGTAAAGAGTTATAAAATTGTGGTTAAGCTGTATAATCATGTTCAAATGCCCATAACTAAATATTATAATTCATAAAATTTGATTTAATCTTATTTTGCTGCCATTTTGTTGGGGGTTTATGGCGTGCATGTCTAAATGAGCTTTACAGTGGACCCGTTGGAATTTTAACCGAGTAAAAAGTTCTAAAATTGAGGTTAAGCTATATAATCATAATCAAAGGCCCATAATCAAATATTTTAACTCATAAAATTTGATTTAATCTTATTTTGTGGCCATTTTATTGGGTTTAAGGCGTGCATGTCTAAATGGGCTTGACATTGGACTCGTTGGAATTTAACCAAGTAAATATTCTGAAAATGAGATTAAGCTATATAATCACGTACAAAAGCCCATAAATAAATATTTTAATTCATAAAATTTGATTTAATCTTATTTTGTGGCCATTTTATTGGGGTTTAAGGCGCGCATGTCTAAGCGGGCTTTATAGTGGACCCGCTATAATTTTTACCGAGTAAAAAGTTCTAAAATTGAGGTTAAGCTATATAATCGTATTCAAAAGCCCATAACCAAATATTTTAATTCATAAAATTAGATTTAATCTTATTTTGGGGCCATTTTGTTGGGGTTTAATGCGTGCATGTCTAAATTGGATTTACACTGGACCCTTTGGAATTTTAACAGAGTAAAAAGTCTTGAAATTGAGGTTAAGCTATATAATAATATTCAAAAGCCCATAATCAAATATTTTAACCCATAAATTTTGATTTAATCTTATTTTGTGGCCGTTTTGTTGGGTTTAAGGCGTGCATGTCTAAATGGGCTTTACAGTGGACCCGTTAGAATTTTGACCGAGTAAAAATATCTAAAAATAAGGTTAAGCTGTATAATTATGTTCAAAATCCTGTAACTAAATATTTTAATTCATAAAATTTTATTTAATCTTATTTGCGTGTAACACCCTCAACCCGGTCCGGGAAAAAACCGAAATTGAGAATGTCACCGAAGACCGAATCTAGAAAACATGTTATCTAATTGCAAACTTTTTTATGTTAGGGTAGGATAATAAAAAATTTCTTAAAAGCATTCATGTCTTATTCAGAACTTAACAAAGTTATAACCGTCTCAAGCAAGCATGATATCATTAACCAAGATTAAATCATTAAACTATAATCACTTAACAATACACCTTAAAAGCAAAGCATGATATCATTAACCAAGATTAAATCATTATACTATAATCACTTAACAATACACCTTAAAAGTCAATCCACACAAAAACCTTGAAAGATTATGCCATTTCTATCAATCAAACGATTAGGTCATACGTGCCTTACTGACATCATTTTCAACTTACTAGTAGCATTACTTATAATTACTTATATGCTGCACTAATTATGCTCTAACAAACAATCGCATTCTTAACTTATGCTTTCAAATCCTTTCTTATCAATTTAACACAAAGCAAAAATCCAACCAAATAACTATTTAAGCAGCTAATCCTGGAATCAATTTCAATCTCTAATAAAATATAGCCTTTAAGTTTCTATCATGACATATCGCAAAAGATCGAAACATAATTTGTATCAAATGACTTAATCTTAACATAGCCTATCAAACCAGAATTCATTCTTTAATTAATAAAACATGGCTTCCTATACAAATATCTTACCACCTGACAAGCCAATCGATCTACATACTTAGATCACCCATCTCATGATCAAGCAACAATCAAAATCAAATATTTCGTACAACACGGTCTATTACTTATTTTTCATATTTCATATCATTCATACCTTATACATAACGTGGCATAGATGCATTACATATATTTAAGCATCTTTTATAAACCAGCTTATAGCATTTCACAATTTCCACTTACAAAGCCATATCAAACTATACTAAACCAGTTCTTATCATGCTAATAATCATAAGTCTCTCTTTTAACCCTATACGATTTTAACTTCCAAATTAACAATCGAATAATATCATGTTCGTATACCACTAGTTATGGCACTCATGTTCATGTGATAACTAAATTATACATGTTTCATAACAACCAAAACATAACACATTTGTTTAATCTCAGTTCATTCAATTCTTGAAAACTCAATCAATTATAGATCAAAGCATAGATGAACCAAAAACAAAGTATAATTCCTTAAATACTAGAAACTGAGGACATACATTTGATTCATCATTCCATGAATGCAATCAAAGCCAACTTTAATGACATGTAAGTTTTAAGCTAAAGGAGCATAACCAGGGAACCATAGCTGGGTGACTTTATAAACCAATAGATTATTACACAATCGATAATTACTTTCCTTATAATTATGCTTACACAAATGTCATATGCAAACCGAACTATGCATCTAAATGTAATAGATTATTATCTGATAAATTACTTAAGATCATTACAAGTCAATAGTACTTATCCAACAGTAACTTCATAAAGAAACAATATTCAATGTCAATATAAATGAATGTTGATACGCCACCATCCTAGGAGTTCTTGACGAAAACATAAATTTTACACCATAGTTATAAGAAATGACTTGCAACATCCAACCATGAATGATCCTCAATGCTTCATTCAATCCTGTAAATGTATGATAATGAATGCATAAGGCTTAAATAGACTAAGTGAGGTAGTGAACCATGAAAACATAATAATCAATGATATCAACTTATAGAGGAAAGGTAATAAATTCCAAGTTTCTTTAGCAGCAATGAAATACTTAAGTTTTAACTTTAAAAAGATTAGAGCTTGTCTTATGAAGCTTTATCAGGGTTCATATTCTTCCAAATCTTAATCGAAAATCTTTCAGAGTTTTAACTGAATTCTTTTGAGTTTCTTATCGAACTTATCATAGTTCAAACTTATAATACTAGAGTCTTATCAAGGCTTATCGAAGTTCTTATCAAGCTTTCAGAGATCATAACGAAGCTTATCTGAGTTCATAACATTGCTTATCAAAGTTTCATTTCGAAGCTTAGTATCTGAGTTCACATCTTTTAGAACATTTGCCTTGGATCATATTTGGACATAGATAACATTGGTCCGTGTTTGATCTGTGTTACACATAGCTCAAAGCACATAGCAATGACTAGTGTCGGAACATAACAATCCTAACTTCTCATCTATCCAACCAATTGTCGCCAATCTCCTTATCATCTCCCCCATTACCTCCTACTGTCACCAATATATTACATATATAGGGTCGTCACCCTTGAGCCATAGCTCATGGACCGTAGTCCCAAATTATACCTTTGCACCATGCCAAAGTGTCCAAGGACTTCCATTGTATAGGCAACTTAAACTTTTTATGCTTTATTGTTAGGAGGAGAATCTTATGTTGCAAGTATCTTACTTGTTTCTTTTCTTGTTATCTTATAGTGTAAGGTGAGCTTTAAGCTCCTTAGAGTGTGAGTTCTTATAACTTTAAAGCCTGGCGTTGTCTCTTGTATTTTATGCTTTCAAGGATTAAGGGTCGATACCAATTCAAAGCAAAGCTTATACATAATTATACTTCAATTCAATAGTCATTAAACATCATAATATGGCATGCAATGCATTCATGATGCATATGCAATGCATACCTTATCCATGAACTTCAATGCCATGCATGCAACCCAATCTCGGATGCTCTATGTGAACCTTATGCGAAATGATCATATGTGATCCATACTTGAACATTTAAGACAACAATTCTATAAAACTAAAGATTGGGATGACTCCGTGTCACCCGGAACAAACGCAACTACACTCACCTCTTATCCCGAAGTTACAGGATACCTAAATCCCTAATTACATTTAGCTTCCAACTAACTCTTTTCTTGTACTCTTCCTTATTAAGATACGTACCACAAACAGAAAATAACAAGTCATTATAACCAATTCAATTTCTCATGTATACAAATAAATTCATTCAAAACAGTCACCATTATCCATATTGATGCAAAACAGTCCCTAGCTTATATATTTTGCTTACAAACAGTCCATTAACTTCCATATCAATGCCTAATTAATCCATTATGCTTGCATACATTTTTACATGCATCAAAGCAGCCCCCAAATTCAATTATTTACATACAGAACAGTCCTTGATCATATAAATTTCCACTTACATCTTTAAAACAGTCCCATTAATGTTCATACATAAACATAACTGCTTCAATTTCTTATGCACACAATAGAAGTACAAAAACAGTCCCTTATTTTTCTATGTGTCTCCAAATCAGTCTATTATACACGTGTGTACATACGTATTTTCACAAAACAGCCCCTAACATGTTTTTGTACATACAAACAGTTCACATACTTCCTTATACACCTAAAACAGTCCACATGTCTATCAAAACAGCCCTTACACATTTAGTCATGCTCAAACAGTCCCTATAGTTCATGTAAATGCATTTTCTGCCCTGTTTTTATATATACATTTATTCATGCTCAAATCAGTCCAGAATACTATCAATTTACTCAAAACAGTCCAGCTTATATATATA
Organism: Hibiscus mutabilis; assembly: GCA_019671005.1. Lineage (NCBI taxonomy): Eukaryota > Viridiplantae > Streptophyta > Magnoliopsida > Malvales > Malvaceae > Hibiscus > Hibiscus mutabilis. Next base: position 24,886,742 of record CM033738.1, read on the forward strand.
TATTCAAATACAACACTCAAAACACTCCAGCATATTCTCAATTTACTCAAAATAGTCCAGCTTATATATATTATAATACCCCACAGATTGGTCTAGTAGAATGCTACCAATTCAATGTAAATTAAATTGTCTTGTTTCATTTATAAATCTAGATTTAATTAAAGGCCTAGGACCAAATTAAAAGCAAGGAATGAAATGATGACTAATGTTAATGTACCAAAATTGAATGAAGTATGAATTGTAGGTTTGCATGTTAAGAAAATTCTTGTGAGTGGTTGCTACACATGTCAACTTAAAAGTTGAACATGTGGGTGAAGGAATCAAAACTAGGAGAAAAAAACAAATGCAACCCCCTTTCATCTTCAAAACCAGCCGAACTATCAACTTTTGAATAGGAGGAGAAAGCTAAAATTTATCCATAACAAAATGGAGGATCTAGCTTGGTGGTTCCAAACTTTTTAAATCATGGTTTAAATAAAATCAAGGAAGGGGTAAAATATTCTCTTCCTTTCTTCTAATTTAGAGTTTAAATTGAATTTGGTTGCAAATTGTCATGAGCTTTGTAGTAATGGTTGTTAGAGAAACAAATCCTTAATAAGAACTTTCTCTAGAACGTTTGAATAATTCGTACATTGAGAATTGAGACATGCATGAAGTTTACTAGAGTGTTTCTTCAATCTTTTGCAAATTTCGAATAAGTATTTTTATAATGATAATGCCATTCAAATAAGATACATAATGAAATGCCTTGATTTTGTTGAAATTGTAACTTAGCTGAGGTGATGACCTATTCATTTTGAACATTAGAAATTGTAACAAGGATTGACTATTTGATTGAATTTCGAGTAGCTATAAAAGCTGGACTGTTTTGAGTAAATTGAGAATATGTTGGACTGTTTTGAATGTTGTTTTTGAGTATGTATAAAGCTGGACTGTTTTGAGTAAATTGAGAATATGCTGGACTATTTTGAATGTTGTCTTTGACTATGTATAAAAGCTGGACTGTTTTGAATGTTATTTTGAGTGTGTATAAAAGCTGGACTATTTTGAGTAAATTGAGAATATGCTGGACTGTTTTAAATGTTGTCTTTGAGTATGTGTAAAAGCGGGACTATTTTGAGTAAATTGAGAATATGTTGGACTATTTTTGAATGTTGTTTTTGAGTATGTATAAAAGCTGGACTGTTTTGAGTAAATTGAGAATATGCTAGACTGTTTTGAATGTTGTCTTTGAGTATGTATAAAGGCTGGACTGTTTTGAGTAAATTGAGAATATGTTGGACTGTTTTGAATGTTGTCTTTGAGTATGTATAAAAGTTGGACTGTTTTGAGTAAATTGAGAATGCGTTGGACTCTTTTGAATGTTATCTTTGAGTATGTATAAAAGTTGGACTGTATTGAGTAAATTGAGAATATGCTGGACTGTTTTTGAATGTTGTTTTTTAGTATGTATAAAAGTTGGACTGTTTTGAGTAAATTGAGAATATGCTGGACTTTTTGAATGTTGTCTTTGAGTACGTATAAAAGCTGGACGGTTTTGAGTAAATTGAGAATATGCTAGACTGTTTTGAATGTTGTTTTTGAGTATGTATAAAAGTTGGACTGTTTTGAGTAAATTGAGAATATGATGGACTGTTTTGAATGTTGTTTTTGAGTATGTATAAAAGCTGGACTCTTTTTAGTAAATTGAGAATATGTTGGACTGCTTTGAATGTTGTCTTTGAGTATGGATAAAGCTGGACTGTTTTGAGTAAATTGAGAATATGCTGGATTGTTTTGAGCATGAATAAATGTAAAAGGGATGTTTTGATAGATATGTGGACTGTTTTAAGTGTATAAGGAAGTATGTGAACTGTTTGTATGTACAAAATCATGTTAGGGGCTGTCTTGTGAAAATATGTATGTACACGCATGTATAATAGACTGTTTTGGACACAGAAAAAAATAAGGGACTGTTTTGGTACTTGTATTGTGTGCCTAAGAAATTGAAGCAGTTATGTTTATGCATGAACATTAATGGGACTGTTTTAAAGATATAAGTAGAAAATTATATGATCAAAGACTACTTTGTAAATAATTGAATTTGGGGGCTGCTTTAATGCATATAAAAATGTATGCAAGCTTAATGGACTAATTAGACATTGATATGGAAGTTAATGGGCTGTTTGTAAGCATATATATGAAAATATATATGTAACACCCCTACCCGGGTTGGCAGGAAACCGGTTCAGGAGCGTTACCAAGGAACAATGCAAGCATGAACAAGCAAGAATAGGCTAACTAATCCCTATTAGACGAGTTACTTAACTAGCAAGTAACCAAACATACATTACTTAACATGTAAGCAATCTTAATTACATACCTTATAGGTTACCAAAAATTTCAATTAACATTATCATACAATCATCATTCAAGACATAATAAGTTTCCAAACAATTAATCAATCAAGGTTAATATCATCTTACAACTATCATTCGAATATCCTAAAAGCAATCATGTTTCAATTTCATTTCGTTGTTCATTAACTTGATTACATTAACATTTCATGCATAACTTACTAATCATGATCCATTGCACATACCTTGATTCCAAGCAAGCATATGCCAACTTACCATTCGACATTTACCATTCAACTTATAAAATACATATGGCATTTACCATTCAGCTTATAAAATACATATTCAACATGTTATGCTTATACAAGTGACTATATCTTCTCACAAGGCATTAGAATAGTACAAGGCTAGATGATCACTTTGAACATTCATTATATACATAACCATATGCGCAGCAATTACTTACAATACATGAAATTCTAGTTCATTACTTAATTCATATTAGTAACCAAGTTCACAAAATAGTAGGCCCATTCAAAACATATATACATATAAAAGTTCAAGTGTTAAAAATGCATGCACTAGACATTATATACCACTAAGTGCCACCAACTAGGGGAGTACAAAATAAGTATGTCCATACTTTAGCAAAATCTTGTGTCTTGCTTCGAGCTCAAGGAAACCAGACTTCAGGATCAAGCAATGATCGAAATCCTTAATCTGTGGCTGGGAAGAATGAAAACAAGAGTGATAAGTACAAGATTGTACTTAGTGAGGTAGCAACTAGATCTAACCAATTTACAAGACAAGTATCACTTAGCCAAGTTTAAGCCTGGTCCAAGTTGGAAGCAATTCGATTTTAAGCTTTATACATGCTTATCATTTCAAACAATACACTAGGCACAATCAATGCAAGTAGCATTATAAGTCATCAATTACATGAAATTCAAGAATCCAAGTAGTTCAAGTATCATGTAATTCAAGAATTCAAATAGTTCAAGTGTCATGTAGTTCAAGAATCCAATTAGTTCAAGTATCATGTAATTCAAGAATCCAAATAGTTCAAGTATCATGTAATTCAAGAATCCAAGTAGTTCAAATATCACGTAAGCTTATTCTTTAATTATTTTTATTTGATTTCTTTAGTTTATGCCCTTGGTATTTAGTTGTCCAGGTAATCGAGTCTCCAACCAACTGTCCCCACAAGATGTGTCGTAGCACTGGTCAACCCTCCTACTGTCGCCAAAGACCACACATACGTACTCTCCGTCTGTCGCCAATTAGGGGCCTTAGCCCTGGACCGTAGTCCACCCTGACACAATGAGATCTAGACTCTAAGGCATGCCATTCTACCTATGACCACTAACAACCAAGGCTTTGTTCAATTATGAACCACTTATTCAAGTATTACATGTTTATGTCCAGCAATAGCTTATTCAAGGATCAATTCAAGTGTGACAGTGTAAGATCAATCTTATATATACAACCCTTAGGCCAATTTAGCCTTAGCTCTACACTTGCAATTTAATCTTGTCATTTAAGCAAGCAATTAACATATGCCATCTCTTAGGCATCAAGCAAGATCTTTAATTCATGATTTATATCATGTTAACAAGTATTCAAATCATAGAGATACATTAGGCATTCATTCGAATGGATCAAAGTCAAGGCATCAAGGTTCAAGTATTTGTTTTCACCTTTCTTCCTAGGTACATTAACATCATACATGTTACTATTATTTCAAGTTTTAGCTTAAACCATTCTTCCCTTTTTATCATCACAACCAAACTTAAATCAAATATATTAACATGGCATCAAATAACAAGAAGTAGACATGCATCTTTGGTTAGGACCTAAGTCCTAACCCAATATTAAACTACACTCACAATACTCCAAGCTTAGCTAGTCTTGGATCCAAACTCCTTTGTTTCTAGCTTTCGAATGCTCCTCCTTAGACCCTTCTCCAATGTTCCCTTCTTGTTCTAACATTTCATACAAGTGAATCATGGTCAAGACAAGTACATTCATTTATTCAAAACAAGACAACAATGCACATAATTCATTCAACATACATTTCAAAACATCAAGGCTGCTGCTACTGCCAGGCAGCATGTGCACAGTTTACTTAAACATGCATATCTTTCATTCCGTATGTTGGAATTTCAATTGGTTTACACTGTTGAAAAGCTAACTTAATTGTATTTCTAACCATATAGGCCTTGCATTTTAATTGTTTACCAATTAGTACAGTTTTTTACCTAAAGATAGGGTAATTACAACACTGGACAGTTTGCACTGTCCCTAGTGTTTCATTTCTACAATCCCAAATTCAAGTCAGTTTTCTGCTGATGAAATTAGACATATTGAGGCACCATCCGTTAAATTTTCAGCCTTAAATTCCATTTGTAAAATTTATAGTGATTTTTCAAAGTTACTGCCCAGAACAAGGTATTCTTGGCAGATTACTCTAGCTTAAGTTTCTAGCCTCTTTAATCATTTAGATAACACTTCTAACATGCCAATTCAACTTATATACATATTCTTACATGTCTAGGTCAGTTTTATTCACCTACCAATGTGATCAAAACAGGGCATTTTGCAAAATCAAGCATGTTTACTCAATCTTATCTAGAAATGTGATCAAAACAGTTTCACTCCTTGTCACATCCAATCATACTAATTTGGCATCAAATTTTTCCAGCAATCATAGTAATTTCCAGCAAAATTCCAGCATGAACATTCAAGTTTCAAGCAACCATTCACATATACATAGCAATTTAATCAACAACACTCAATATTTCAAGAATCTTAGAGCTAACATCACAATAACATTCATATCTTCCATCCTAATCAAATCAAGCAACAATAACATCAAAATTCAAGATTTAAACATGGAATTCAAGTAAGAAATCTAGCATTTACCTTCCTAACAAGAAGCTATTCAACTAACTCCTTCAATTAAGCTAGTTCGATCAACAAAACCACACTCTCTTACTATTTTCTCTCAAGATCAACTATGGCAGCAAGGATGAATGGAGGAGATGGAATTTTGCTTAATTTTTTTTTCCAACTAGCCGGCCAACACATGTGTAATTAACTTGACACATGTACTCCACCACCTCTAATTTCATTCAATGACATAGGGCAGTTCAGCACACCATTCCAAACAAGGCATATTCCAAACATACACTTTTATCTCAACAGAACAGTCCATTATCGAATCTACGTTCACAATTTCTGGGCAAATTTCACAAGTATATATATTGATTCATTCAATTCAGTCCAAAAACAAACATGTATACACATATTCAAATATAACATTTTCAAACAATATTTTGTTTAGTTTCCAGCAATCTCATGACATTCACGTTGGTTAGCAAAATTCTTCTACAAACTTAAGCATAAAATTACTAGAATCAAGAAGGGAAAACAAAAGAGTTACCTTCCTAGCTACGCTCCTTTCGAACAATTTAAATTGTGCTAGGATGAATATCGATTCCAATCATTCTCTCACATCTTTCACTCATTCTGTTTTCTTTAAGGAGAAAAAGAAGGGAGGAAGATGGTGAATCTCAAATTCCTTCAATTGCCGTGAGAATTTACCCCCTCTTGACACTTAGTTTGGTCATAAGTGGACAAGTGTCCATGCCCTCCCACAGACAAATTTTTACCATGCATCCTTTTAATTAAACTATAGGATCGATTTAGTCACTTAATAATTAGCTATTCGGTTTCCTTTTTTAATTTGGTCCAAAATCATTTAATTAATCCAATAGGTGACCAAAATACTACAATTAGCTTGTGATTAAATTGTTACGTACTTCTAAGCCCATATTTGGGGCATTACAATATATAAGCTAGGGACTGTTTTGCATCAATATGAATAATGGTGGCTATTTTGAATGAATTTATTTATATACATGAGAAATAAAGTTGGTTATAATGATTTGTTATTTTCTGTTTGAGGTACGTATCTTAATAAGAAAGAGTAGAAGAATAGAATTAGCTGGAAGCTAAATGTAATTAAGGATTCAGGTATCCGTAACTTCGGGATAAGAGGTGAGTGTAGTTGCATTTTTCTCGGGTGACACGGCGTCATTCTGGTTTTTGTTTCTATGATATGTTATGATTAAATTCTTGAGCACATGCATATGGCTCACATAGAGCACAATGTGTGAATACATTCATAGCATGGTATCTTTGATAAGTCTTTTGGTTATGTTCGCATTGCATATGCTTCTTGTTCCTTGCTATGCTATGTTTGTAATGGAAGATTTTGTATACTTTGATATAAAGCTTTGAAGCTAACTTCTGACTTACAATAACATAAGATTCTAATAAAAGAATTCAATTCCAATGTTATAAGTTCATGAACTCTAAGGTCTAAGATGCTAAGAAAAGAAACAAGTAAGATTACTTGTGTCAGAAGATATCCCTCCTAACTTAAAAGCATAAAATATTTAAGTTGCCTAAACAATGGAAGTCCTTGGACACTTTGGTATGGTGCAAAGGTATATGTATTTCGGGACTACAGTCCATGAGCTACGGCTCAAGGGTGACGACCCTATATTTGTGATATATTGGCGACAGTAGGAGGTAATGGGGTAGATGATAAGGAGATTGGCGACAGTTGGTGGGATAGATGAGAAGTTAGGTTTGTTATGTTTCGACACTAGCCATTGCTATGTGCTTTGAGCTATGTGTAACTCAGACCAATACGGTCAAACTCGAACCAATGCTTCCCATGTCCAAACGTGATCCAAGGCAAATGTTCTAAAAGATATGAACTCATACAAGCTTTGATAAGAACTTCGATAAGTTTTGATAAGACTCCATTCAAATAAGATACGAACTCTGATATGTTCGATAAAAAATTCGAAAGAATTCAGTTAAAACTCTGAAAGATCTTTGAATAAGATTTTGGAAGATTATAAAATCTGATAAAGCTTCATAAGACAAACTCTAATATTCTTAAAGTTAAAACTTGAGAATTTCATTGTTACTAATGAAACTTGAAATTTATTACCTTACGCCTATATGTTGATATCATTGATTATTATGTTTTCATGGCTCGCTACCTCACTTAGGCTATTTAAGCCTAATACATTGATTATCATACATTTATAGGATTGAATGAAGGTTTGGGGATCATTCATGGTTGGAGGTTGCACGTCATTTCTCAGATCTATAGTGTAAAATTTATGTTTTCGTCAAGAACTCCTAGGATGGTGGCGTATCAGCATGCATTTATAATTGACATTGAATATTGTTTCTTTATGAAGTTACTTTTGGATAAGTACTATTGACTTGTAACGATCTTAAGTAATTAATCAGATAATAATATATTATATTTAGATGCAGAATTTAGTTTGTATATGACATTTATGTAAACATAATTATAAGGAAAATAATTCTCGACTGTGTAATAATCTATTGATTTATAAAGTCACCAGCTATGGTTCCCTAGTTATCCTCCTCTAGCTTAAAACTTACATGTCATTTAAAGTTGGCTTTGATTGCATTCATGAATGATGATTCAATTGTTATTTTGGAAGTTAAAAATCGTATAGGGTTAAAAGAGAAACTTATGGTTATCAGCATGATAAGAACTGGTATAGTTTAGTTTGTTATGGCTTTGTTAGTGGAAATTGTGAAATGCTATAAGTTGGTTTATCAAAGATGCTTAAATTTATGTAGTGCATCTGTGCCACGTTATGTATAAGGTATGAATGATAGGATATAAAAAATAAAATAATTAAGTAATAGATCATGTTGTACGAAATATTTGATTTTGAATGTTGCTTGATCGTGAGATGAGTGATCTAAGTATGTAGATCGATTAGCTTGTCAGGTGTTAAGATATTTGTATAGGAAGCCATGTTTCATTAATTAAAGAATGAATTCTGGTTTGATAGGCTATGTTAAGATTAAATCATGTGATACACATTGTGTCTCGATCGTATGCGATATGTCATGATAGAAATTTAATGGCTTAATCTTGGTTAATGATATCATGCTTTGCATGAGACAGTTATAACTTTGTTGAGTTTCTGAACAATTCATGAATGTTTTTAAGAAAAATTTTATTAGCCTGCCCTAACATATAAATGTTTTTTACTTCAATATCATGTTTTTTTTTCTGGATTCGATTTCCAGTGACATTCTCAATTTTGGTTTTCTTCCAGACCAGGGTGAGGGTGTTACATATTGGTATCAGAGCTAGAGTTTAGTCGTTTCTGGACTAAATTGAAGCTTATTGTGTCTCTGCATACTGCATATGCCACCTAGGAATTTAAATTTCTATCCAGTATTGGTGACTTGAAACTAACACGATATGTTTACATTGTTTTGACATTCAGAATATGTGGAAATATTCTGAGTTTGATGATTATGAAAATGTTGTCAGTACTAGTAATAGTTATATAATAGAATTATGAGTTCAACTTTTCAATTATTGGGAAATTCGAGGGCAGATTTCTTTTAAGGGGGAGAGAATTGTAATACCCCACAGATTGGCCTAGTAGAATGCTATCAATTCAATGTAAATTAAATTGCCTTGTTTCATTCATAAATCTAGATTTAATTAAAGTCCTAGGACCAAATTGAAAGAAAGGAATGAATGTTATGTACCAAAATTGAATGAAGTATGAATTGTAGGTTTGCATGTTAAGAAAATTCTTGTGAGTGGTTGCTACACATGTCAACTTAAAAGTTGAACATGTGGGTCAAGGAATCGGCTAGGAGAAAACAAATGCATGACCCCCTTTCATCTTCATAAACCAGCCGAACTCTCAATTGGGAGAGGAGGAGAAAGCTAAAATTTATCCATAACAAAATGGAGGATCTAGCTTGGTGGTTCCAAACTTTTTAAATCATGGTTCGAATAAGCTCAAGGAAGGGGTAATCATTCTCTTCCTTTTTTCTAATTTAGAGTTTAAATTGAATTTGGTTGCAAATTGTCATGAGCTTTGTAGTAATGGTTGTTAGAGAAACAAATCCTTAATAAGAACTTTCTCTAGAACGTTTGAATAATTCATACATTGAGAATTGAGACATGCATGAAGTTTACTAGAGTGTTTGTTCAATCTTTTGCAAATTTCGAATAAATATTTTTATGATGATAATGCCATACGAATAAGATACATAATGAAATGCCTTGATTTTGTTGAAATTGTAACTTAGCTGAGGTGATGACCTCTTGATTTCTAACATTAGAAATTGTAAAAGAATTGACTATTTGATTGAATTTGAGTAGCTATAAAAGTTGGAGTGTTTTGAGTAAATTGAGAATATGTTGGACTGTTTTGAATGTTGTTTCTGAGTATGTATAAAAGCTGGACTGTTTTGAGTAAATTGAGAATATGCTGGACTGTTTAGAATGTTGTCTTTGAGTATGTATAAAAGCTGGACTGTTTTGAGTAAATTGAGAATATGTTGGACTGTTTTAAATGTTGTTTTGATTATGTGTAAAAGCTAGACTGTTTTCAGTAAATTGAGAATAAGCTGGACTGTTTTAAAAGTTGTCTTTGAGTATGTATAAAAGCTGGACTGTTTTGAGTAAATTGAGAATATGCTGGACTGTTTTGAATGTTGTCTTTCAGTATGTATAAAAGCTGGACTGTTTTGAGTAAATTGAGAACATGCTGGACTGTTTTGAATGTTGTCTTTGAGTATGTATAAAAGCTGGACTGTTTTTGAGTAAATTGAGAATATGTTGAACTGTTTTGAATGTTGTCTTTGAGTATGTATAAAAGCTGGACTGTTCTGAGTAAATTGAGAATATGCTGGACTGTTTTGATTGATGTCTTTGAGTATGTATAAAAGCTAGACTGTTTTGAGTAAATTGAGAATATGCTGGACTGTTTTGAATGTTGTCTTTGTGTATGTATAAAAGCTGGACTGTTTTGAGTAAATTGAGAATATGCTGGACTTGTTTGAATGTTGTCTTTGAGTATGTATAAAAGCTGGACTGTTTTGAGTAAATTGAGAATATGCTGGACTGGTTGAATGTTGTATTTGAGTATGTATAAAAGCTGGACTGTTTTGAGTAAATTGAGAATATGCTGGACTGTTTTGAATGTTGTCTTTGAGTTTGTATAAAATCTGGACTGTTTTGAGTAAATTGAGAATATGCTGGACTGTTTTGAATGTTGTCTTTGAGTTTGTATAAAAGCTGGATTGTTTTGAGTAAATTGAGAATATGCTGGACTGTTTTGAATGTTGTCTTTGAGTATGTATAAAAGCTGGACGGTTTTGAGTAAATTGAGAATATGCTGGACTGTTTTGAATGTTGTCTTTGAGTATGAATAAAAGTTGGACTGTTTTGAGTAAATTGAGAATAAGCTGGACTATTTTGAGTAAATTGAGATTATGCTGGATTGTTTTGAGTGTTGTATTTGAATATATATATATATAAGCTGGACTGTTTTGAGTAAATTGAGAATATGCTGGACTGTTTTGAGTGTTGTATTTGAAAATATATATAAGCTGGGCTGTTTTGAGTAAATTAAGAACATGCTAGACTGTTTTGAGTGTTGTATTTGAATATATATATATATATATATAAGCTGGACTGTTTTGAGTAAATTGAGAATATACTGGATTGCTTTAAGTAAAGTGAGAATATGCTGGCCTGTTTTGAGTGTTGTATTTGAAAATATATATAAGCTGGATTGTTTTGCGTAAATTGAGAATATGCTGGACTGTTTTGAGTGTTGTATTTGAATATATATATATATATATATATATATATATATATATAAAGCTGGACTGTTTTGAGTAAATTGAGAATATACTGGATTGTTTTGTGTGTTGTATTTGAATATATAAGCTGGACTGTTTTGAGTAAATTGAGAATATGCTAGACTGTTTTGAATGTTGTCTTTGAGTATGTATAAAAGCTAGACTGTTTTGAGTAAATTGATAATTTGCTGGACTTTTTTGAATGTTGTTTTTGAGTATGTATAAAAGCTTGACTGTTTTGAGTAAATTGAGAATATGTTGGAATGTTTTGAATGTTGTCTTTGAGTATGTATAAAAGCTGGACTGTTTTGAGTAAATTGAGAATATGCTGAACTATTTTGAGCATGAATAAATGTGAAAGGGCTGTTTTGATAGATATGTGGACTGTTTTAAGTGTATAAGGAAGTATGTGAACTGTTTGTATGTACAAAATCATGTTAGGGGCTGTCTTGTGAAAATATGTATGTACACACATGTATAATAGACTGTTTCGGACACACAGAAAAATAAAGGATTGTTTTTGTACTTGTATTGTGTGCCTATGAAATTGAAGCCGTTATGTTTATATATGAACATTAATGGGACTGTTTTAATGATATAAGTAGAAATTTATATGATCAAAGACTGTTTTGTATGCAAATAGTTGAATTTGTGGACTGCTTTGATGCAGGTAAAAAATGTTTTCAAGCTTAATGGACTAATCAGGCATTGATATGGAAGTTAATGGGCTCTTTGTAAGCATATATGTGAAAATATATATAAGCTAGGGACTGTTTTGCATTAATATTAATAATGGTGGCTGTTTTGAATAATTTTTTTTATACATGAGAAATTGAGTTGGTTATAATGATTTGTTATTTTCTGTTTGAGGTACGTATCTTAATAAGGAAGAGTAGAAGAATAGAGTTAGTTGGAAGCTAAATGTAATTAAGGATTCAGGTATCCCGTAACTTTGGGATAAGAGGTGAGTGTAGTTTCATTTGTCGTGCACGACGTCATTCTGATTTTTGTTTCTATGATATGTTATGATTAAATTCTTGAGCACATGCATATGGCTCACATAGAGCACAATGTGTGAATACATTCATAGCATGGTATCGTTGATAAGTCTTTTGGTTATGTTTGCATTACATATGCATCTTGTTCCTTTCTATGCTATGTTTGTAATGGAAGATTTTGTATACTTTGATATAAAGCTTTGAAGCTAACTTCTGACTTACAATAACATAAGATTCTAATAAAAGAATTCAATTCCAATGTTATAAGTTCATGAACTCTAAGGCCTAAGGAGCTTAAAGCTCATTTCTTGTTATAAGATGCTAAGAAAAGAAACAAGTAAGATTACTTGTGTCATAAGATGTCCCTCCTAACTTAAAAGCATAAAATATTTAAGTTGCCTAAACAATGGAAGTCTTTGGACACTTTGGTTTGGTGCAAAGGTATATGTAGTTACGATCCATGAGCTATGGCTCAAGGGTGACAACCCTATATATGTGATATATTGGTGACAGTAGGAGGTAACAGGGGAGATGATAAAGAGATTGGCGACAATTGGTGGGATGGATGAGAAGTTAGGTTTGTTATGTTTCGACACTAGACATTGCTATGTGCTTTGAGCTATGTGTAACTCAGACCAATACGGTCAAACTCAAACCAATGATTCCCATGTCCAAACGTCATCCAAGGCAAATGTTCTAAAAGATATGAACTCAGATAAGCTTTGATAAGAACTTCGATAAGTTTTGATAAGATTCCAGTCAGATAAAATACGAACTCTGATAAGTTCGATAAGAAATTCAAACAAATTCAGTTAAAACTCTGAAAGATCTTTGAATAAGATTTTGGAAGATTATAAACTCTAATAAAGCTTCATAAGACAAGCTCTAATATTCTTAAAGTTAAAACTTGAGAATTTGATTGCTACTAATGAAACTTGAAATTTATTACCTTACCCCTACATGTTGGTATCATGGCTCACTACCTCACTTAGGCTATTTAAGCCAAATGCATTCATTATCATACATTTACATGATTGAATGAAGGTTTGGGGATCATTCATGGTTAGAGGTTGCAAGTCATTTCTCAGATCTACAAAGTAAAATTTATGTTTTCGTCAAGAATTCCTAGGATGGTGGCATATCAATATACATTTATAATTGAAATTGAATATTGTTTCTTTATGAAGTTACTTTTGGATAAGTGCTATTGACTTGTAACGATCTTAAGTAATGAATCAGATAGTAATCTATTACATTTAGATGCATAGTTTGCTTTGTACATGACATTTATGTAAACATAATTATAAGGAAAATAATTATCGACCATGTAATAATCTATTGATTTATAAAGTCACCAGCTATGGTTCCCTGGTTATGCTCCTTTAGCTTAAAACTTACATGCCATTTAAAGTTGGCTTTGATTGCATTCATGGAATGATGATTCAATTGTTATTTTGGAAGTTAAAAATCACATTGAGTTAAAAGAGAGACTTATGGTTATCAGCATGATAAGAACTGGTTTAGTATAGTTTGTTATGGCTTTGTTAGTGGAAATTGTGAAATGCTATAAGTTGGTTTATCAAAGATGCTTAAATTTATGTAGTGCATCTGTGCCAGGTTATGTATGAGGTATGAATGATAGGATATAAAAAATAAAATAAATAATAATAGATCATGTTGTACGAAATATTTGATTTTGTATGTTGCTTGATCGTGAGACGGGTGATCTAAGTATGTAGATCGATTGGCTTGTCAGGTGTTAAGATATTTGTATAGGAAGCCATGTTTCATTCATTAAAGAATGAATTCTGGTCTGATAGGCTATGCCAAGATTAAATCATGTCATACAAATTGTGTCTCGATCGTATGTGATATGTCATGGTAGAAATTTAATGGCTTAATCTTGGTTAATGATAGCAAGCTTTGCTTGGGACAGTTATAACTTTGTTAAGTTTCTGAATAAGTCATGAATGTTTTTAAGAAAAAAATTATTAGCCTGCCCTAACATATAAAAGTTTTTAATTCGATATCATGCTTTTTTCTGGATTCGGTTTCCAGTGACAATATCAATTTTGGTTTTCTTCCAAACCGGGTTGAGGGTGTTACATATATTTTCAAATACAACACTAAAAAACTGTCTAGCATATTCTCAATTTACTCAAAACAGTCCAGCTAATATATATTCAAATACATCACTCAAAACAGTCTAGCATATTCTCAATTTACTCAAAACAGTCCAGCTTTTATATATATATATATATATTTATATATATTCAAATACAACACACAAAACAATCCAGTATATTCTCAATTTACTCAAAACAGTCCAGCCTATATATATATATATATATTCAAATACAACACTCAAAACAGTCCAGCATATTCTCAATTTACGCAAAACAATCCAGCTTATATATATTTTCAAATACAACACTCAAAACAGGCCAGCATATTCTCACTTTACTTAAAACAATCCAGTATATTCTCAATTTACTCAAAACAGTCCAGCTTATCTATATATATATATATTCAAATACAACACTCAAAACAGTCTAGCATATTCTTAATTTACTCAAAACAGCCCAGCTTATATATATTTTCAAATACAACACTCAAAACAGTCCATCATATTCTCAATTTACTCAAAACAGTCCAGCTTATATATATATATATATATATTCAAATACAACACTCAAAACAATCTAGCGTTATCTCAATTTACTCAAAATAGTCCAGCTTATATATATATATATATATATATATATATATATATTCAAATACAACATTCAAAACAGTCCAACATATTCTCAATTTACTCAAAACAATCCAGTTTGCAAAAACAGTCCTTAATTTGGTGAACAACCCCACCCCTATTTCTAAAGTCATTAAATCAGACCCCTCAAACTTTTATAATTCAGCCCATATGTTATCAAAATAGCCCTCCTTTATTCTTTTCTCAAATCAGTTCCAAAAATAGTTTTTAATTCGAGATTACCAAGTAATTTAATAGTTCATGTTAAGCAAAGATCACCCTATAATCTTAAACACATTTTTGCTCATCCAACATATATCATCCGAGGACTGTAAATTCAAATAATCTTACAATTTACTATCTAGTTGTAACGACCCGGATTTTATAATTCGAGGATCGGGTAAAGCCGAAACATGAGCTTCGTGTATGGGCTGTGTCTTTTGGGCTTATAGGAGCCTTTTTGTGCTAGCCTAGTGTTGTTGGGCTTGCCTTGATGGTTTTAGATTGGTTTGGGATGGATATTGTGAGGGTTAAAATGGTAAAAATAGTTTGGATGAAAGAAAGAGCTGGTGGGGGTTTAATTTTCTGCAAAAAAGGGAGTTAATGAGATCATTCTCGTCCCCTTGCCTCTTCTTTCTCATACCATCATTTCTTCTTTCAAATCTTATAGTTCAAGGCTTAATCTTTAGGGTTTTGAGAGTGAATCTCAGATTGTCGTTGGAGGGAAAGTTGTTCAGCTTCGAGAGATCTATCAATCAAGGTAAAGATCACCAAGTTGGTGGAGGAAGGTGTTTGGTGAGGGTTTGAAGGGCGAGAATGGGAATGGATCTTTGAGGGCTTTCTTCTCAGCTTTAATTCAAGGTTAGTACACTACTAACTCATGTAGTTTCCTGGAAATCATGAAAATAGACCTTGTTGCATGTTTATGGTGTTTTTGGTTGAGAGTAAACATCGGTTGCTCTGTAATGGCAAAAGTTATAATTGTTGTCAATAATTTGTAAAATTGGTAGAATCCGACCCTAAACACCTTCCATAAGTTGTAGGTTAAGTTTTATGGGTTATCAAGCTAATTTAGGGGTTAATGGTGTGGAATTCGAAACCCAAACCTGGAGATCTGGGTTCGCGTACCGGTATAGGGTAGTTCAGTACCAGTACCCCTCTCTTAGAGATGAGTCGAGTTATGAAAGGCGTACCGGTACGGTCCTTGAGTAACGGTATCCATTTCTTGTTAGAAATTCCAGTAGCATGTTCACGTACCGGTACGCTATGGGGCGTATCAGTACCACTATTCCTTTGCCTGTATGAAGCTTTCGCGTACCGGTACAGGTAGGTAAGTGTACCAGTATAGATGAGGATCGGTATGGGTGGTTTAAGTACTATTATCGGGTACCAGAATGGAGTCAAGCATATCAATACGGCTTGAGGGTTTGTTTCTTTCGAACCTAATTTGAGTATCGGTACTCGTGGAGGAGTACTTGTACCCATAGGGGAGTACCGATACCAACATAGGAGTAACGGTACTCGTTGGGCAATCTGCCCGAGAAATTTAAGTTTGCGTTCAGGGGTTCCATAATTCGAGACAAAGGGCCATGAGGTCTTTTAAGGTATAAAATGAATATTAAAATTGAGAAACGGAGTTTTAAACCCTTATGTAAAATAAATGGCTAATAACTTGGTAAATATTTGGGGAGTTACCTTGAGTAATAAGATAGTGTGGACTAACGAGTCAAATAAGGGATTAATTGAATACTGCTCCATAATGTACTAGCAACTCAATAATGTAAAATATTGATGTGTTGCCGCTTAGCAACATTAGAGGATCTTTGGGATCACGTTGTTTGTATGCCTGATAGGCATTGGTTGGTTTATATGTTGATGTGTCGTGCCATGTGGGCACTTGATTGATGGGATCCAGATATCTAGTGAAGAGTGTTGCAACACCATAATTTAAGATGTCGAATGGAGGTTACTGATGCTATATGACCCAGGCTATGTATCCGTAGGAACCTATTGTATATTGTAAATTGTATTTGGATTTTCAAATGATCGAGTCAAAGGTTTATAATGTAATTTTAAAAGGAGCTCCACTGTATACGTTTTCGAATATTTATTATGTTTTATTGGATTGTAATTAAATGGATTTTCATAATGGATTTGTGGATTGGGCTAAACTAGGTTAAAACTTTAATGGTTAGGTTTCAGGAGTGAGGCCCAAATGTGACATCCGAATCGAGGGTGTTACATTTAGTGGTATCAGAGCCTAGGTTTAGTCGGTTCTAGGAAAACCCCGTGGTGGTTAGGAGTCGTGGATAGGGGTCGATCAAATACGAGCCCTTCTGTCTAAGTTGTACTCTTTCAAGACCGAAATCTGGATGGTGTGCCCCGTGTTTGCGTGTGTCGCTGGTTGCGACATTAAGATAGATTTGATCTAGGTTGTGATGGCTGTAATGATTCTGAGATCAGAGTTATCTAAGACGTTAAGCTTGGGTTCGTGAGAGAATAGAAGAATGAGGGCGTGCTCTCCTCCTATCACCCGAGTAGTAATTATGGTTATATGTCGTAAGCTACTTTGAAGTCTTGAGTTTATTGTGAGAACCTCCAGTGGCGAGATTCCACAAGTAGGTGGGCGACCCCTGTGAAGTGGATAAGAGGACTTGTTTTCGACTGACTAGTGGTGGAGTGTTAATCGGGGTCCTTTCATCCGTAGTAAGTGATCCTTGATGGTGGGGTACCATGTGATGGGGGATGTAGCGCGCCTGTCAGATATGCATTTTCGTCTAATATGGAGAGGTACATTATGGTTGTGAGGTCCCAAGTATGCTCTTAATAAGCTGAATGCCCTGAGGTCTCGAGCAAGGTATGCTTGTTGCGATTGTTTATAGTAATGGCCAGAAGGAAATCGTGGGTTTGGTGTGAGGTGACGTTTAAGTAAGGCTTGAGAATACGTGGTTAGCAGATATAATGGAGTTGTCTTTTAAACGAATTGATATGATCTTGGCCACCGGTTGTTGTCCGGTCATGAGCCAGCTTGAGATGACAAGTGTAGTGATGGAAGCTTCGAGGTTTTGTGGGAACCGAACCCATGATAATGAGAAAGAAGGCTACTACCTTCTGAATGTGGTTTAGACCAGTTTGGGTTGACGGCTCGAGAATTGACCAAGGGAAGTCATGAAGGGAGCCATGTTCTTTTAATGGGAGGAGCATTACTGTTACGAATCTAAGTATAGTAAAGGGTTGAGAAATGATGACCTGATCAATCGGATTGATGGTTAAGAAACACTCAGATGGATCTGAGGATGATGTGGAATATTCTTAAGGGAATCCTGATTGTATCATCTTTTTCTTAAAGGCAATGCATATGAATGCTGAGAGATCGTAGGGTTAGGACCACAACATGTTTTCTCAACATGAGATGTTTCCTTAGGTGAGTCAAGAAAAGTACGTAAGTGAAGCTCTTATGAAGTAAATGAGAGATCAGTTCTTGCGGTCGGTTCAAGGTGTCAAAACAGTGTTGAGTACGAGTAAGATTTTCTACGGTTGAGCTATTATGCCCAGAGTTTGTTGCTATTGAAGGGTAAAGGTGTTGGGGTCTTGGATTGCATTCAAGGTTGACATGTTGATGCACGGGACAACAATTTTACATGGGATATTCTCTCAGTTAGTCATCAGTACAAAGCACTCGAATAACCTTGGGGCCAACATTGAGTCAGTTGAGCATTCTGTAGACCGTGTTGTGGGGAATCAGAACATCATAAGATTTTTCTCAAGCCCTGATGAGGGGAGGGTTTGTGCTTTGAGCGGATAAAAAAAAGTTTCTTTAGATTAGCTGAGGTTGGTTAGAAATCTAATTGAGGGTTTCGTAGGCGGCTTTTCGATTTCTGCTATAATAGAGAGTTGATGGTTCGGCCCTAGCATCTTTCCCACCGGTTTGTGAGCCTTGTGGTTGACATCACCTTGGGGTATGTTTCTGCTTGAGGAATTTGTTATGAGTGCTAGACATCGGGTCACATGGCAAAGGACTGCCCAATTGTAGATGAGTATTTACCGGTTCAGTTTTTAAGGTTGACTTCTTCTGGGCATAGTCAGGGTTCTTCGAGAGGTGGTGTTGGGTCATTGCCGAAGTATCAGGGTGGAGGTCATGCGAGATCTACCGTTAGAGTCTTCGCGCGAGCTTTTGTTAGATAGTATACTGTTCATGCCAGAAATGACAAGCTTGTTACTGAGAATGTGTTAAATGATTCGGTCTCATTGTGGTTTTCAGTTTCTTGATAGTAGTTTGATTTCTTGTTCTTACCTTGACAGAGATTTTATTGAACGGGCTATCCTCTTGATCGTAGATTAGAAACCCATGCTAAGGGATGTTTTGAGTTCGATGTTAGCATCTATCACCTTGTGGTATGGCATTTACCGAACCCCTCATGGGAGAACTCCTTGGTAGAGAAGTGGATGCGGGAGATGTCTCCAAAGAGTTCACCTTGGGATGTGGTTGTTTTGGTATAGCAAGAGGTAACGATGTTAACTGTTGTGGAAGGATGTAGATGGTGGAAGACCAATATCCATTTGTTAGGGCTAATGATTTTGCTAAGATTGAAGAGTTTTGAGATTTTCGCAAGACCGTTCAGAAGTTGGATCTCGTAAGTTGAAGGTTAGGAGAATTAGTGTTAAGATTTGGGGTTCGAGATGATGGTTGGGCTTTAAGGACAAGTTGAAGAGTATTTGGACTTATGCATGTATCGAGATAATCTTAAGTTAGATGAATTGAGGGCTGCTATCTGGGTTTGAGATGGATTATTTTCATGCATGGTAACAGTTTAAAGATTTTTCGAATGGCTTAGTAGAAACGTGGGTTTTCGGCTAAAGTTGTGTGGAATCAGATTCTTTGGTTTTAATAAGTTGCATTGGGAGACCATTAGGAATCTTTGGGGACTTGCTAAATTTTTGGCATAATTGTTAGTTAGAATTAGGTTGTTGAAAGAGAAAAGGGTGTTGGACCTTTGAGGATAGTTTGGTGGGTTTGATCTCTAGTAGAGCTGGTTAGTGGTAAGATTTTTCCTTCAGAGCCGAAATTGCTTGGCTAGTGGAATCGCTTGATCGTGGATTCGTATCTAATTATATCGTAATGGGTTTAATTAAATGAGGTGTTAAGCCTTGTCTTAGTTGACCATGTCGAGAGAGAAGTTTATGATTTTAGGATAGTTTGGCGGTAGAGCTTAATTGAAAAAGTTTGCATATTCTTGAACACGTGGATCATGATGTTGTTAATAGATGAAGAAGTGCCCATAATGTAATACCACAAAATTTACTAAGTTGATTAAGGGTCATTTAGTACTAAATAATGGCTTAAAAGCTAACTTAGTGACTAAAATGACAAAAATGTGAAAGTTGGGATTTCTTTAATCATGGGTTTTGGAAAGGAAATTTCTAAGGTTTAAAGGTCTCATGTGATAGATAGTGAATTGAATAAGGTATTCTTAAAGTTTGGTTGAATTCCAAGGAAAATTGGAATGAGAAATGAAGTTTAAAAAGGTAGTGATCAAAATGTAAATTTTGAAAATTTTATGGCTAAAGTATAAACTTTGGAATAGTTTAGGGACTAAAGTTGTAATTTCCAAAAAGTTAAGGGTTTTTATTTCATAAATAAACAGATCACCTAAGGGTGTGAATCGAATGCAGAATTATTGGTTCGATTTGATACTTCGATTATTGGGAAAATCATAGTTAAAGTTTAAGTGGAATTCAGATACCCGGATAAAACTGGAAAAGTTTGAAATTTTTCATATGATAGAGAAATGTTATAAAATTTATTTCCAAGTGTTGGAAATATTTTTAGTTTGATTCAAGATGAATACTATAGTTTATTTCTGAGCAAAGGATTAATTATCGGTATATCAGACCGAATGAAAAAATTGAGAGACTAATCCAAGAGTTATGGAAAATTCATAAAATGCTATTTTAAGAATATTTTATTATGGTTGGTTGAATTCTAACTAGATTTAGTTAGATTG
The DNA here is from genome assembly GCA_019671005.1 of Hibiscus mutabilis. Lineage (NCBI taxonomy): Eukaryota > Viridiplantae > Streptophyta > Magnoliopsida > Malvales > Malvaceae > Hibiscus > Hibiscus mutabilis. Next base: position 24,907,575 of record CM033738.1, read on the forward strand.
TAATGGAATGGCAATTTTGGAACAAACTAGTAAATAAAAACTAGTTGGAGGGCAAATTGGTCATTTGGCAAGGATGGCAATTTTGAAATATTTGAAAGTTATAAAGGGAAATTTTGGAAGAAGGAGTTAAAGATTAAATCTTGGCCCTTGATTGAAGATAAAATCAATCTCAACCGTTGGATAAAGGTGCAATTTGGTAATTTCACTACTTGAATAAATTTTAAATTCATTTTTAAGATACATGTGGCATAAATTGGAGGAAATAAAAGTAAATTGTCAAAAAGATGAATAAAATTCATCTTGAATTTCTAATTGAAGAGAGGAAGAAAGAAAAAAAATTGAGAAAAATTTTCAAGTTCGATTCAAGCCCTGAAACTCGATTTTCAAGTAATCTTTTCAACTACAAAGTTGTTCTACTCTTCAAGCTCTATCTTTTGAAATCAATAATTCATGGAATCCATGCTTGATTTATGATATTTACATGAGAAAGAAATTAGGGTTTATGGATCAAATTAGGGCTTTTGAAATTTTATGATTTCATGATTGAATTCAAGTTGAAATTAAGCAAGTATGATGTTAAAATCGTGATATTGAGTTGGGATTTAAGTTTTACATGTTTTGATTAGTATGAAGATGGTTAGGTTTTATGGATTCAAGTTTAATTTAGGGTTTGTGATGTTGAAATAATGATCTAGTAAGCTTGAATTGTTGCTTGGAAGCAAAACCCTAAGTTAAATTGTGTAGGGACCATTTTGGCAACTTGAAAAGTTGAAGGACCAAATCTGAATTTTTAGAATTTGGAGTGTATTTGTGTTATTAATGATGTTAGAGATAAGAAAATGAAGTTAGAATGCAAAAATTGATGTTGAATTGAATTAGTGACCATTTTGATAATTTGTCAAAGTTAAGTGACCAAATCAAAATTGATGTTATGTATGGGTGATAAATCTGATTTTTAGTTGTAATGATGGAATTAAGGTAGTAATGTTGAATTGAGGACTAAATTGCAAAGTTAAGAAGCTTGAATCCTTATCTTTGTATTTTAGTGACTATTTTGGTAAATAAGGAAAATTAGGGAGAATTGTTGTGAATAATTATTTGGTGAAGAATGTGATGAGTTGGTGGTTAAAGCTAGTGATTGAACTAAATTGAAAAGTAGAGAAGTAAGGAGAAGTTAGTATAAAAGTTGAAGTTGTTTGTGGAAGTTGTGTAGAAAAAACTGGTTTATGGCAGTAACTTTGAAAATTCACCATAAATTCTAAAAAAATGGTTAGAAGGAGAATTTTATACCGATGTAAAGACTTGTTCGTCTAGTTTCGTTTCCAACAAACATAAACTGATTTCTAGTTCCGAATAAAAAGATATGAATTTTTAAGCGGTGAAAGGTCAGAAAACAGTATAGCAGGCTGTTCCGAAATTCAATACTGGAAATTGACTTTGAAAATTCACCATAAATCGTACAAGTTGTATTTGGGCTATTAATTTATATGGTTGAAAAGCTTATTGAATCTAGTTTCTTTCAGAACAAACGGAATCAAATTCCGAGTTGTAGATTATTTTTTACAAATATGTCTTTGGAGGTACTGCAAACTGCCAGAAAATGAGAATTGATACACTTTGTATCTAAGGTTGATTAGTAAGCTTGAAAAGGGTTAATGGAAGTTCAAATTGGTCACTAAGGAACATAATGAGTTTTTGAACAATACGAGGGAGACAAGAAAATGTTTGGAGATTTTGTATTCGAATGATTATTTTGGACAATATGTCTAAGATATTGTTAGATTGGGATCTAATAAATATTTTACTTATTTGAATTATGAAGTTAAGTTCGAATCAAGGGAGGTTCGAGATACAATGAGGGAAAGGATCAAAGAGGACTTAGTGAGGCATACTAATACAAGACCCAGGTGAGTGCAATGCATACATAGTATTTTACATGGATGTTTTATACATCACCGGTAAGACTTGCGACGAGTCTACATGGTTTATATATTGTCATGATAATTATGTTATTGATCATATATTTGACATACTTTAAATATGTTAAAGATTGAAAATAAATGCATTGATCACTAGTTATTGGTGATGGTTTACTATTAATGTTATTCGGTTATGAACCGCTTCATGTTAATCTAAATTGCTATACATTGCCATGGATGAAATATTTGATGATATGAAGCCCAAGTATGATATAGAGGTTCAAAGGTATAGTTGGCTAGCCATAGAGTCATAAGCAGCTGTATAAAGATTCTAAGCACTTCAGGTAAAGTGAAAATTTTATAAATACTCATTGAGGGTATACTCATGCAAGGTTTGGATATACGGAAACAATGTTCTAAGCACTATGGTGTAATTTTATAAATACTCAATGAGGGTATACTCATGCAAGGTTTGGGTATACGGAAGCACTTAGGGTGCTAAGCACTACAGTGCAAATAATACACTATGCTCAAGTAAGTATAGGGGGGATGACTCGTGTACATAGAATCTCTTAATTTGATACATTGGGCTAAATAAATTGAAAAGAATAAAAAAAACAGGAAGATAAGCTTGAATGCTTGTAGATAGAAAATGGAAAAAGGTATTGGTAAGCATTGAAAGCTTACGGATGGAAATGGCAATGATATTGGTAAGATCTAATCTTATCACTTTGATATACATATTTATTTATGTTAACGAGCATGTAATGGTAAGGTGATCATATGCATTGTTAATCATTAATATTGATATTTTGATAATTATACTTGAATTTGAATTATTGCCTCACTAAGTAAATACTTAGCGTGTAACTATTTTACACGTAGGAAAGAAGAAATGGTCGGAGTAAGGAGCATATACAGAAATCATCAATCAATAACAGGTACATCAATATCAGTAAGATATCTTTTAATACTGTTTGATATTTACTAGTTGGCATGTATATTAAAAGGGTATGCCTGGTCTGATAGAGTTTGTATTTTATTTGGTATCTGGATGAATTTTAAATCAGGCAGTTTTTATACAATATTATTAATTATATCAAGACAAATTAAATTGATAAGTTGCTGCCGGAAATAAACTCGATTTGAAGATGAAAATATTATTTTTAAACTTTACGCAAATAACTATATTTGTAAATAAAAGCTAAATACATTGCTATATTTTTTAGAAACAAAATTTTACCGAATTACAAATGTAGAGGATTTTATGAATGTTTTGTTATACCTCTGACTCGTATTCAGTGTTGGATACGGGAAAAGAGGTGTTACATTTATTGGTATCATAGCTGCAGGTTTAGTCAATTCTCGGCCTAAATGGAAATGGTTTTATGTTAAAAAGAGTATACATGCCACTAGGATATCAATATTATTGATCTGATGATTTTATGATCCGATTGATGTCGCTCCTTACTAATGTAAATTGGGATGAATTATAGGAAATATTTAAGCCAAGAAAATGTGATGAATTGATAAATTGGAAGGTTTGGAATGAATCAAGAGTAGTAACAATAAGGTTAATGATAACCCTTCGAAAAAATCGGAACAAGAAATGGGCATTGGTACAACAAGAAGTGTCTGTGCCGGATTAAGGAACTGAAAAGTTCGGAAACACCTGAATTAAAAGGAAAAGAAGATTAAGGTCCAGTGATTGTTGATTTATAACTGAATAATCTAAGGATTACACTGGACGGATTCCACTGTTTGGATACCAAGAAATTGGATGGAGCTGTCTTGTTCCTCCGAGATTTAAGCTAGATTTGAAAACAATTTGAATGTGCTTCATAGCCAAGATTGCACATATCAGTCCGAGTTTATAACATCAGGACTAATAAAGATTGGGATGATTCAAAAATCATAGAAGGTACATCTCATCTTTTTGGATAAACCTATATTGATGTTGATGGGCCCTAGCTTTACACATTCGTATATAAGTACGAAGTTGAGTGGTGAACGAGATATCCTTTTAGAACCCATTTCAAGTAATATAGCGGTCACAAAATTGTTAGGTTGTAATGTAAGGGAGAGCTGGACATGAGGAATTTCTTGATAAAAAAATAAAAAATAGAGTCCTGATAAACTTAATAGAATTATCTTTCGAGAAGTTTAAGATGATTGTGGACATGAATTGGTTACCTTCCTATCAGGTCATGATAAATTGTCGCATAAAGCAATTAGTATTGAAAAACACAGAACGTACAAAAATAGTAGTAGTTGATAAAAGGGTAAATCCTTTTTTCCAATGTAATTTCTGTTGTTTTATTAAAGAAATTGTTGTTATAAGGTGTTAAGTTTTCTTAGTAAATGTAGTGAAAACTCGGGCTATTGAAGTTAAATTGGAAAATAACTCGACTGTCCAAAAATATCTAGATGTATTTCCAGATGGGCTACTCGGAATTACCTCTAGATAGAGAGGTGAAATTTTAAATGAAAATGTTATCAGGCATTGCGCCTAAATTAATGGCCCCGTATAAAATGACTTCGACCAAACTTCGAGAGTTAAAGGTACAGTTGCAAGAAATGTTAGGTCGAGGTTTTATAAAGCCAATTGTGTCACCTTGGTGTGCACCAGTGTATTCTGAAAAAAGAAAGATTGATCTATATGATTAAGTATAGATTTCTATCAGCTAAATAAGGTGACGGTGAAGAATAAATATCCTTTTTCGAGGACTAGTGATCTTATTGATCAGTTAAAAGGTGCATCTATATTTTCTGAAACCAATCTCCGATCCGAGTATCGTTAGTTAAAGACCAAGGAAGAAGATGTTCTAAAGATAGTTTTTAGAACTCGATATGGATAAATGAGTTCGTGATAGTGCCAGCCGGTTTGACAAATGCTTTTACAGCATTAGTAGACCCGATAAACTGAGTATTTCAACCTTACTTGGACCAATTGTTGGTAGAGTTCATTGGGGATATTTTGGTCTATTCGAAGGCAAAGGAAGAATAAAATGTCCATCTTTGAATTGTTCTTCCGATATTCCGAGAAAGGAAGCCATATACTAAGTAGTTAAAGTATGAATTTTGGTTGTCAAAATTTGCTTTATTGTGGTTATGTGATTTCAGCAGAGGGGACAAGAGTAGATCCCAAGAAAGCAAAAACTATAGCTGAATGGGAACCTCCGAAGAAAGTTTATGAGGTTTGAAATTTCTTGGGATTTGCTGGTTATTAACGAAAGTTGTAAAAAAATTCGATGATTGCTTCCCCACTGATAAAGCTATTGAGGAAAGAAATGCCATTCAGTTGAACAGATAAATGCCAAGAAAACTTTGAGACATTAAGGAAGATCTTAATAGAAGCCACAGTACCAGTACATCCAGAATCAGGTAAATATTATGTGGTGTATAGCGATGCTACTCATAACGGTTTGGGATGCATACTTATGCAAGAAGGAAAAGTAATGCTCCATGCTTGAGACAACTTAAGATATATGAGAGGAATTATCTTATTTAGGATTTGGAGCTGGCAATGATTGTATTTGCTTTAAAAGATATAACATCATTATTTATACAATAAACGATGCTATATTTATATAGGTTATAAAAGTTTAAATTATATGCTTACTAAAGAAGAGAGAACTTGACAAAAGAAGTTAGACCGAGCTTCTTAAGAATTATGATATGGTCATTGGCTATCATCCAGCAAAAACAAGCTAATGTGGTAGCTGATGCTCTTAGTCAAAAGACAATTGTTGTCTTAAGAGTTATGAATGCAAGATTTGCATTAAAAGAATATGGTGTTTTGATTGTCAAGTCAAGAATAAAATTTACCGTATTGGATTAAATAAGTTATCTTTAAAGAAAGGATGAGAAATGTTGTCAAGGTTCAAACAAGTGGAAAATAGTGAAACTGAAAACTTGGAAGTTAGGTTTGGTAGATATTTGTATTATCAAGGAAGAATTTATATCTCGATAATGGAAACTATATGTTGATCCTGAAAGAAAATATATTTAATATGAAGTTAAGGATAAAGTATTCCTTAAAAGTTTCACCTTGGAAGAAGGTGTTATGGTTTAGACAAAAAGAAAGTTAAGTTTAAGATTTATTGGGCTACAAGAAATCGTGAAAGGAGTTAGTTTGATAGTTAAGCTTAATAGCTAGCTTTATCTTTGGAAATGGGCAAGATTCATAATGTATAGATGCTCAAGAAATATTGATTAGACCCCTCACATGTTGTTACTCCGGAGAAAATAGAGATTCAGTCGGGTTTAAGCTATGAAAAAGAACTGGTAAATATCCTAGAACATGGAGTTAAAGAACTAAGAAAACAAGACAATCTCATTTGGTAAAGTTATTTGACAAAAAAAAATCACAAGGTTAAAGAAAAGATTTGAGAGAAATAAGAAGAAAATATAAGAAAATAGTTTCCTTACCTTTTGAATCAGGTGCATGTTGAAAATTCGAAGATGAATTTTCTTAAGGGGGAGAGAATTGCAATACCCCAAAATTTACTAAGTTGATTAAGGGTCATTTAGTAATAAGATAATAGCTTAAAAGCCAACTTAGTGACTAAAATGACAAAAATGCGAAAGTTGGGATTTCTTTAATTATGGGTTTTGGAAAGGAAATTTCTAAGGTTTAAAGGTCTCATGTGATAGATAGTGAATTGAATACGGTATTCTTAAATTTTGATTGAATTCCAAGGAAAATTGGAATGGGAGTTAAAGTTTAAAAAGGTAGTGACCAAAATGTAAATTTTGAAAATTTTATGGCTAAAGTATAAACTTTGGAAACGTTTGGGGACTAAAGTTGTAATTTCCCAAAAGTTAAGGGTTTTTATTTCATAAATAAACAGATCACCTAAGGGTGTGAATCGAATGCGGAATTATTGGTTCGATCTGATACTTCGATTATTGGGAAAATCACAATTAAAGTTTAAGTGGAATTCGAATACCCGGATCGAATTGGAAAATTTTGAAATTTTTCCACATGATAGAAAAATGTTATAAAAGTCATTTCCAAGTGTTGGAAATATTTTTAGCTTGATTCAAGATGAATCCTACAGTTTATTTCTGAGTAAAGGATTAATTATCGGTATATCGGATCGAATGGAAAAATCGAGAGACTGATCCAAGAGTTATGGAAAAGTCATAAAATGCTATTTTAAGAACATTTTGTTATGGTTGGTTGAATTCTAACTAGATTTAGTTAGCTTGTAATGGAATGGCAATTTTGGAACAAATTAGTAAATAAAAACTAGTTGGAGGGCAAATTTGTCATTTGGCAAGGATAGCAATTTTGAAATATTTGAAAGTTATAAAGGGAAAGTTTTGAAGAATGGAGTTAAAGATTAAATCTTGGCCCTTGATTGATGATAAAATCAATCTCAACCGTTGGATAAAGGGGCAATTTAGTAATTTCACTATTTAAATGAATTTTAAATTCATTTTTAAGATACATGTGGCATAAATTGGAGGAAATAAAAGTAAATGGTCAAAAATATGAATAAAATTCATCTTGAATTTTGAATTGAAGGGAGGAAGAAAGAAAGAAAATGGAGAAAAATTTCCAAGTTCGATTCAAGCCCTGAAACTCGATTTTTAGGTAATCCTTTCAACTACAAAGTTGTTCTACTCTTCAAGATCTATCTTTTGATATCAATAATTCATGGAATCCATGCTTGATTGATGAGAATTTACATCAGAAATAAATTAGGGTTTATGGATCAAATTTTGGCTTTTGAGATTTTATGACTCTATGATTGAATTCAAGTTGAAATCAAGCAAGTATGATGTTAAAATCATGATATTGAGTTGGGATTTAAGTTTTACATGTTTTGATTATTATGAAGATGATTAGGGTTTATGGATTCAAGTTTAATTTAGGGTTTTGGTGTTGAAATAATGATCTAGTAAGCTTGAATTGTTTCTTGGAAGCAAAACCCTAAGTTAAATTGTGTAGGGACCATTTTGGCAACTTGAAAAGTTGAAGGACCAAATCTGAATTTTTAGAATTTGGAGTGTATTTGTGTTATTAATGATGTTAGAGATAAGAAAATGAAGTTAGAATGCAAAATTGATGTTGAATTGAAATAGTGACTATTTTGATAATTTGTCAAAGTTAAGTGACCAAATCGAAATTGAAGTTTTGTATGGGGGTTAAATCTGATTTTTAGTTGTAATGATGGAATTAAGGTCGTAACGTCGAATTGAGGACTAAATTGCAAAGTTAAGAAGCTTGAATCCTTATCTTTGCATTTTAGTGACTATTTCGGTAAATAAGGAAAATTAGGGAGAATTATTTTGAATAATTATTTGGTGAAGAATGTGATGAGTTGGTGGTTTAAAGCTAGTGGTTGGACTAAATTGAAAAGTAGAGAAGTAAGGAGAAGTTAGTATAAAAGTTGAAGTTGTTTATGGAAGTTGTGTAGAAAAAAACTGGTTTATGGCAGTAAATTTGAAAATTCACCATAAATTCTACAAAAATGGTTAGAAGGTGAATTTTATAACAATGCAAAGATTTGTTCGTCTAGTTTCGTCTCCAACAAACAGAAACTGATTTCGAGTTCCGAATAAAAAGATATGATTTTTTAAGTGGTGAAAGGTCAGAAAATAGTATAGCAGGCTTTTCCGAAATTCAATACTGAAAAATGACTTTGAAAATTCGCCATAAATCGTACAAGTTGAATTTGGGATATTAATTTATATGGTTGAAAAGATTATTGAATCTAGCTTCTTTTAGAACAGTCATAATCGAATTCTGAGTTGTAGATTATTTTATAGATATATTTCTTTGGAGGTACTACAAACTGCTAGAAAATGAGAATCGATACACTTTGTATCTAAGGTTGATTAGTAAGCTTGAAAAGGGTTAATGGAAGTTCAAATTGGTCACTAAGGACCATAATTAGTTTTTGAACAATACGAGGGAGAAAAGCAAATTTTTGGAGATTTTGTATTCGAATGATTATTTTGGACAATATGTCTAAGATATTGTTAGATTGGGATCTAATAAATATTTTACTTATTTGAATTATGAAGTTAAGTTCAAATCAAGGGAGGATCGAGATACAATGAAGGAAAGGATCAACGTAACACCCATAACGTATGTCCGAAATACATAATATATGTTACAGATGTTACTAAAACATATACTGATTTTTTTTCTTTTAATTCTTCGGTAAACAACATTTTCTATTAAATTTCAATTGAAAACAATTCTAGACAATTGTAGTGTAACACCCCTTTCCCGTATTCATTGCTGAATAAGAGTTAGGGATGTCACATGATACTTGTAAAATAATTCTTTAATATTAAGAAAATTTTATTTTTGACATGTAAAAATAGTTAATCGCGTAAAATTTAAACTTAATAATTTCACATTCAATTTTGAATCTAGACTCAGGCAACAACTTAACAGTTTGATCCATTAGCATATAAATAATAAAACTGCCTGATTTAAAATCATTCAGGTTCAGAATAAAATACGATTCATATCAGAGCAGGCTTCACATTTTACTATACATGTCGACTAGTAAATATCAAACAACATAAAAATTATATTACTGATATTGATGTACCTGTTTTCGATAGATGATATTCGCTAATGCTCCTTATCCCCAACGATCCCCTTTTCCTACGCGTGAAACAATCACACGCTAAGTAAAACTTAGTGAGGCATTATAAATAATCATAAAATAAATATCGAAATAAATGAAAACATGGTTAAGCAAAATCATACCAAATCTTTCATATACTTATAAACAGTCACATATAAGAAATGGTGAATTTCATATACATTTACTTTATAATTAGCCCAAGAAGAATTTGTATAATGAGAAACTAAAGTATGCAAGGTCGGTACTCCTTGAGTACTAGTCACCGAACTGACGATAACATATAGACACATAAAGTGCCAGAATCATATTGACACATAAGTGCCGAAAACATATAGATCCGAAGATCGGTGTATAGCTATACTGTAGTCCTTGACTGCTAGACCACTAATGGCATGCCACTATACTATAACTCTCTATCATAAGCTTGGGCAAATAATTTCATATAATTGACTTGTAAATTATCATTTGATAAATGATTCATTTATCACCATTATTCAATAATAACTTATCAAAATAAAATATAATAGGGTAATTCATACCCTAACATGTACTAACATTTTCCCTTTGCCTGTGAATCATCATATAACTTATAGAAAAACCATGTTATCATTTTAATAAAATCAAATAAATAGAATTTATAAAAGTTTACTAAAATACATTTCAAAAATATATATGCACTCACCTGGGCCATTTATTATCTTGCCTCACTAAGCTTACTCATTAATATTTTCGTTTCCTTGAGTACTTGTACTTTCCCTAGTATTTCTTGCAACTGTAGAAATCAATCGAATATACCTATTGCTATACATTTACTTAATTCATGTCTAACATTGCCAAATAAAATACTAATGTTTGCCATGTATCTCATTTTGGGTCCTTAGTGACCATTTTGAACTTTTGGCAACTATTCATGCCTTAATTTTTAATTCTTCCATTTTAATCCTTTACTTTCTTATTCTTGACAAAATGGTCTTTTTTCACCAAGAATGAGAAAGTAAAGGATTAAAATGGAAGAATTGAAAATTAAGGCATGAATAGTTGCCAAATGTTCAAAAAGGTCACTAAGGACCCAAAATGAGTTACATGGCAAACATTAGCATTTTATTTGGCAATGTTAGACTCGAATTAAGTAAGTGTATAGTAATAAGTATATTCGATTGATTTCTACAGCCGTAAGAAATACTAGGGAAGGTACAAATATTCAAGGAAACGAAAATATTAATGAGTAAGTTTAGTGAGACAAGATAATAAATGGCCCAGGTGAATGCATTTATATGTTTTGAAATGTATTTTAGTAAACTTTTATAAATTTTATTTATTTGATTTTATTAAAATGATAACATGGTTTTTCTATAAGTTATATGATGATTCACAGGCAAAGGAAAAAGGTTAGAACATGTTAGGGTATGAATTGCCCTATTATATTTTATTTTGATAAGTTATTATTGAATAATGGTGATATATGAATAATTTATCAAATGGTAATTTACAAGTCAATTATATGAAATTATTTGCCCAAGTTTATGATAGAGAGTTACAGTATAGCTATACACCGATCTTCGGATCTATATGTTTTCAACACTTATGTGTCTATATGATTCCTGCACTTTATGTATCTATATGTTATAGTCACTTCGGTGACTAGTACTCAAGGAGTACCGACCTTGCATACTTTAGTTTCTCTTTATACAAATTCTTGGCCTAATTATAAAGTAAATGTATATGAAATTCACCGTTTCTTATATGTGATTGTTTATAAGTATATGAAAGATTTGATATGATTTTGCTTAACCATGTTTTCATTTATTTCGATATTTATTTTATGATTATTTATAATGCCTCACTAAGTTATACTTAGCGTGTGATTGTTTCACGCGTAGGAAAAAAGAAGCGTTGGGGATAAGGAGCATTAGCGGACATCATCTATCAAAAATAGGTACATCAGTATCAGTAATATAATTTTTATGTTGTTTGATATTTACTAGTCGACATGTATAGTAAAATGTGAAGCCTGCTCTGATATGAATTGTATTTTTTTCATAACCTGAATGGTTTTAAACCAGGCAGTTTTATTATTTATATGATAATGGATCAAACTATTAAGTTGCTACCTGAATCTAGATTCAAAATTGAATGTGAAATTATTAAGTTTAAATTTTACGCGATTAACTATTTTTACATGTCAAAAATACGATTTTCATAATATTAAAGAATTATTTTACAAGTATCATGTGACATCCCTAACTCTTATTCAGCGATGAATACGAGAAAGGGGTGTTACACTACAACTGTCTAGAATTGTTTTCAATTGAAATTTAATAGAAAATGTTGTTTACCGAAGAATTAAAAGAAAAAAATTCAGTGTTTTAGTAACATCTGTAATGTATATTTCGTATTTCGGATATACGTTATGGGTGTTAAAATCAAAGAGGACTTAGTGAGGTATACTAATACATGGCCCAGGTGAGTGCAATGCATACATGACATTATACATGGATGTTTTATACATCATCGGTAAGACTTGAGATGAGTCTACCTGGTTTATATATTGTCATGATAATTATGTCATTGATCATATATTTGACATGCTTTAAATATGTCAAAGAGTGAAAATAAATGCATTGATCACTAGTTATTGATGATGGTTTACTATTAATGTTATTTCGTTATGAACCGCTTCATGTTAATATAAATTGCTATACATTGCCATGGATGAAATATTTGATGATAAAAAGCCCAAGTATGATATAGAGGTTCAAAGGTATAGTTGGCTATCTATAGAGTCATAAACAACTATATAAAGATTCTAGGCACTTCAGGAAAAGTGCAAATTTTATAAATACGCATTGAGGGTATACTCATGCCAGGTTTGGGTATACGGAAATACTTAGGGTGCTAAGCACTACGATGTAATTTTATAAATACTCAATGAGGGTATACTCATGCAAGGTTTGGGTATACGGATGCACTTAGGGTGGTAAGCACTACAGTGCAAATAATACAATATACTCAAGTAAGTATAGGGGGATGACTCGTGTACATAGAATCTCTTAATTCGATACCTTGGGCAAAATAAATTGAAAAGAATAAAAAAATAGGAAGATAAGCTTGAAAGCTTGCAGATAGAAAATGGAAAAAGGTATTGGTAAGCATTGAAAGCTTACGGATGGAAATGGCAACGGTATTGGTAAGATCTAATCTTATCACTTTGATATACATATTTATTTATGTTAACGAGCATGTAATGGTAAGGTGATCATATGCATTGTTAATCATTAATATTGATATTATGGTAATTGTACTTGAATTTAAATTATTGCCTCACTAAGTAAATACTTAGCGTGTAACTGTTTTACACGTAGGAAAGAAGAAATGGTTGGAGTAAGGAGCATATACAGACATCATCAATCAATAACAGGTTCATCCGTATCAGTAAGATATCTTTTAATACTGTTTGATATTTACTAGTTGGCATGTATATTAAAAGGGTATGCCTGCTCTGATAGAATTTGTATTTTATTTGGTATCTAGATGAATTTTAAATCAGGCAGTTTAGTATTATTAATTATATCAAGACAAATTAAATTGATAAGTTGCTGCCGGAAAATAAACTCAATTTGAATATGAAAATATTATTTTTAAACTTTACGTGAATAACTAGATTTGTAAATAAAAACAAAATTCATTGCTATATTATTTTAGAAACAAAATTTTACTGAATTACAAATGTAGAGGGTTTTACGAATATTTTATGATACCTCTGGCTCGCATTCAGTGTTGGATATGCAAAAAAGGGTGTTACACATAAAGTGTACCCTTGAAGAAATGGCGCAAAAAAAGGTTGATGACCTAGAGGTGAGTCACCCGAAGTGAGTTCAACGAGTTGATGTTTGACAACGATATTGAGGTTATCCTTTGTTGATATGCTTTTTTATCCAAGGTGAGTGTTGTTTTAGACCATATGTATTTCTGGAGAGAGAAGTGGATTAATGGGTTATTGTTTAGCCTTACCTCCAAATATGGCACATATCTATGATGTCTTCCATGTGCCTATGTTGAGACTGTATCTTTTCGATCCATCGTATGTGATCTCGCGAAGGGGTTTGATATCAATAGCGGTTTAAAGTGCGAAGAAGAGCTGATTAAGGTGCTTGACAAGGAATTCAAGAACTTCACAATAAGTTTATACTCTTGTGAAAGTGTAGTAGAGGAGATTCAGAAGTCGAAGATGTCATGGTTGGGGTCTAGATGTATCTGTTCCCATTAGGTAAATTTTGAGGACAAAATTTTCTTTAAGGAGGGGAAAGTTATAACGACCCAGATTTTATAATTCGAGGATCAGGTCAAGCTGAAACACGAGCTTTGTGTATGGGCCGAGTCTTTTGGGCTTATAGGAGCCTTTTGGGCTAGCCTAGTGTTGTTGGGCTTGCCTTGATGGTTTTAGATTGGTTTGTGATGGATATTCTGAGGGTTAAATGGTAAAAATAGTTTGGATGAAAGAGAGAGCTGGTGGGGGGTTTAATTTTCTGCAAAAAAGAGAGTTAATGAGATCATTCTCGTCCCCTTGCCTCTTTTGTCTCATACCCTCATTTCTTCTTTCAAATCTTATAGTTCAAGGCTTAATCTTTTGGGTTTTGAGAGTGAATCTCAGATTGTCGTTGGAGGGAAAGTTGTTCAGCTTCGAGAGATCTATCAATCAAGGTAAAGACCACCAAGTTGGTGGAGGAAGGTGTTTGGTGAGGGTTTGAAGGCGGAGAACGAGAATGGATCTTTGAGGGCTTTCTTCTTAGCTTTAATTCAAGGTTAGTACGCTACTACTAACTCCTGTAGTTTCCTGGAAATCATGAAAATAGACCTTGTTGTATGTTTATGGTGTTTTTGGTTGAGAGTAAACATTGGTTGCTCTTTAATGGAAAAAAGTTATAATTGTTGTTAATAATTCATAAAATTTGTAGAAACCGACCCTAAACACCTCCCATAAGTTGTAGGTTAAGTTTTAGGGGTTATCAAGCTAGTTTGGGGGTTAATGGTGTGGAATTCGAAACCCAAACCTAAAGATCTGGGTTTACGTACCGATGCAGGGTAGTTCAGAACCGGTACACCTCTCTTAGAGATGATTCAAGTTATGAAAGGCGTACCCGTATGGCTCCTCGAGTATCGGTACCCCTTGCTTGTTAGGAATTCTAGTAGCGAGTTCGCATACCGGTACGCTATGGGGCATACCGGTACCACTGTTCCTTTGCCTGTAGGAGGCTTTCGCGTACTGGTACAGGTAGGTAAGGGTACCGGTACGGATGAGGATTAGAACAGGTGGTTTAAGTACTGTTATCGGGTACCGATATGGAGGCAAGCGTATCGGTACGGCTTGAGGATTTGTTTCTTTCGAACCTAAGTCGAGTATCAGTACTCGTGGAGAAGTACCGATACCTATATAGGAGTACCGCTACTCGCTGGGCAATCTACCTGAGAAATTTGAGTTTGCGTTCAGGGGTTCCATAATTCGAGACAAAGGGCCCTAGGGGTCTTTTAAGGTATATAATAAATATTAAAATTGAGAAACAAAGTTTTAAACCCGTATGTGAAATAAATGGCTAATAACTTGGTAAATATTTGGGGAGTTACCTTGAGTAATAAGATAGTGTGGACTAACGAGTCAAATAAGGGATTAATTGAATACTGCTCCATAACGTACTAGCAACTCAGTAATGTAAAATATTGATGTGCTCCCGCTTAGCAACATTTGGGGATCCTTTGGATCGCATTGCTTGTATGCCTAATAGGCATTGGTTGGTTTATATGTTGATGTGTCGTGCCATGTAGGCACTTGATTGATAGGTTCCGGATACCCATTGAAGAGTGTTGCAGCACCACAGTTTGAGATGTCGAATGAGGGTTACCGATGCTATGTGACCCGGGCCTCATTCGAAGATACTCAAGGGAGCATTCCGAGTATGGGTGTATGTTCTAATGCTAGGTGACCCAGCCTCGCCTAGGGTGTATGATCTGATGCTACGTGACCCGGCCTCACCTGGAGTGTATGTCCCGATGCTACGTGACCCGACCTCACTCCAGTGTTGTTGTTGATGTTTTTGCCTAGGTGATCTGTTGAGATCTCGGGCTTGGTTGAGCCTTGTGCGCCATGTTTGATGATTGTTTTGTTGAGGCATGTGTTTAGGCGACTAGTGGTAGCGCCATTGTTATCTTGCCATGATATCATATCTGTAGCATTATTCTTATTTATGATTTGCATGAAGCATGGTTGAGTGGTTGTGTATCCATTGAGCTTTGTTAGCTTAGCGTTCGAAATTGTTGTTCTTGTTCGCAGGTAAGTAAGTTTGGCTAGTTCTTAGAGGAACACCATCAGTGGAGGATTCCAGCGCCTCGTCCCTTTCAGAGTACAATACTTAGGTCATTGGGCTATGTATCCGTAGGAACCTATTGTGGCTTCATTTTAATCCTTTTTTAATTTGGCTACCCAACATTCTTATGGTTCTAATTTGGTCCTAAAGCTCTTGGTTATTTTCTCATAGAAGCATTTCAATCAATTCGAGTCACGTTCGAATTAATATAAAAAAATATAAGTCATATTTTGGGGTATTACATTGCGTCCATTTTGTTGGGGTTTAAGGGGTGCATGTCTAAGTTGACTTTATAGTGAACCCGTTGGAATTTTAACTGAGTAAAAAGTCTTGAAATTGAGGTTAAACAATATAATCATATTCAAAAGCCCATAATCAAATATTTTAACTCGTAAATTTTAATTGTAAATTTTAATTTAATCTTTTTTGCGGCCATTTTGTTGGGTTCAAGGCGTGCAAGTCTAAATAGGCTTTACAGTGGGCCCATTGGAATTTTAACCGAGTAAAAACTTTTGAAAATGAGGTTAAGCTATATAATCATGTTCAAAAGTCCATAACTAAATATTTTAAGTCGTAAAATCTAATTTAATCTTATTTTTCGGCCATTTTATTGGGGTTTTAGGCGTGCATGTCTAAAAGGGCTTTATAGTGGACCAGTTAGAATTTTAACCGAGTAAAAAGTTTTAAAATTGAGGACAAGTTGTACAATCATGTTCAAAAGCCCATAACTAAATATTATAATTCATAAAATTTGAATTAATCATATTTTGCGGCCATTTCGTTAGGGTTTAAGGTGTGCAGGTAGAAATTAGAGAGTGTTTGTTAAGAAAATGTTCAATTGCTAACCAGTCCTCGTTGAAATTTTAACTGAGTAAAATTTTTTGAAAAAGAGGTTAAGCTATATAATCATGTTCAAAAGCTCAAAACTAAATATTTTAAGTCATAAGGTTTAATGCGTGCATGTCTAAATGGGCTTTATAGTGGACCCGTTGGAATTTTAACCGAGTAAAAATATCTGAAAAATGAGGTTAAGCTATATAATCATATTCAAAAGCCCATAATCGAATATTTTATCTCATAAAATTTGATTTAATCTTATTTTATGGTCCTTTTGTTGTGTTTAAAGCGTGCATGTCTAAATGGGCTTTACTGTAGACCTATTGTAATTTTAACCAGTAAAAATTTCCGAAGATGAGGTTAAGCTATATAATCATGTTAAAAAGCTCATAAATAAATATTTTAAGTCATAAAATGTGATTTAATCTTATTTTTAGGCCGTTTTGTTGGGGTTTAAGGTGTGCATGTCTAAATGGACTTTATAGTGGACCCGTTGGAATTTTAACCGAGTAAAATTTTTTGAAAATGAGGTTAAGCTATATAATCATGTTCAAAGGCCCATAACTAAATCATTTAAGTCATAAAATGTGATTTTAATCTTATTTTTTGCCCTTTTGTTGGGGTTTAATGCATTCATGTCTAAATGGGCTTTATAGTGAACCCGTTGGAATTTTAACCAAGTAAAAATATCTAAAAATGAGGTTAAGCTATATAATCATATTTAAAAGCCTATAACTAAACATTTTAACTCCTAAAAATTGATTTAATCTTATTTTTCGTCTGTTTTGTTGGGATTTAAGGCGTGCATGTCTAAATGGGCTTATGCACGCCTTGAACCCAGCAAAACTGTCCCAAAATAAGATTAAATAAAATTTTATGATTTAAAATATTTGATTTTGGGATTTTTATTATTATTATATAGCTTAACCTCAATTTTAGAACTTTTTACTCGATTAAAATTCCAGCGGGAACACTGTAAAGCCCATTTTGGCATGCACGCCTTAAACCCCAACAAAATGGTCGCAAAATAAGATTAAATTAAATTTTATAATTTAAAATAATTAGTTATGAGATTTTAAACATGATTATATATCTTTACCTAAATTTTAGAACTTTTTAATATGTTAAAATTCCAACGGGTCCACTGTAAAACCTATTTAGACATGCACGCCTTAAACCCCAACAAAATGGCCAAAAAATAGATTAAATCACATTTTATGACTTAAAATATTTAGTTATGGGCTTTTGAACATGATTATATAGCTTAACCTCATTTCCAAAACTTTTTACTCGGTTAAAATTCCAACGAGTGCACTATAAAGCCCATTTAGACATGCACAACTTAAACCCCACAATACGGACGAAAAATAAGATTAAATCATATTTTAAGAATTAAAATATTTAGTTATATGTTTTTAACATGATTATATAGTTTAATCTCTTTTTTAGAAATTTTTACTAGGTTAAAATTCCAATGGTTCCACTATAAAACCCATTTAGACATGCACGCCTTAAAATCCAACAAAATGGCCGCAAAATAAGATTAAATCAAATTTTATGAATTAAAATATTTAGTTAGGAGCTTTTGAACATGATTATACAGCTTAACCTCAATTTTAGAACTTTATACTCGTTAAAATTCCAACGGGTCCACTTCAAAGCCCATTTAGACATGCACGCCATAAACCCCAACAAAACGGCCGAAATATAAGATTAAATCACATTTTATGACTTAAGATATTTATTTATGGGCTTTTGAACATGATTACATAGCTTAAACTCATTTTCAGAAATTTTTACTCGGTTAAAATTCCGATGGGGCCGCTGTAAAGGCCATTTAAACATACACGCCTTAAATCCAACAAAACGACCATAAAATAAGATTAAATCAAATTTTATGAGTTAAAATATTTGATTATGGGCTTTTGATTATGATTATATATCTTAACCTCAATTTTATAACTTCTTACTCGGTTAAAATTCCAATGGGTCCACTGTAAAGCCCATTTAGACATGCACTCCTTAAACCCCAACAAAATTGCCAAAAATAAGATTAAACCAAATTTTATAATTTAAAATATATAGTTATGGGCTTTTGAACATGATTATACAACTTTACCTCAATTTTAGAACTTTATACTCGGTTAAACTTACAACGGGTCCACTGCAAAGCCTATTTAGACATGCACATCTTAAACCCCAACAAGTTCATTTAAGCTGAAACTCTGCTGCTAAAGAACCATCTTGTCCCAAAGATAGTTGTGCATTCATTGCACGTAGAACAAAAAATGTTTTTGGCTAAGAGCATCGGCTGCCATGTTAGCCTTTCCAGGGTGATAATCAATAATCACATCGTAATCCTTTAAAAACTCGACCCATCTTTGTTGTCTCAAATTCAGATCTCGTTGTGTCATCAAGTATTTCAAACTTTTGTGGTCAGTGTAGATATGACACTTTTCACCATATAAATAATGTCTCGAAATTTTCAGTGCAAAAAAATCACTACTGCCATCTCGAAGTCATGAGTCGGATAATTCTTTTCATGAGTTTTGAGTTGTCGTGATGCATAAAGCTACAACGCGTCCTTGCAATAATACACAACCCAAACCATTATGGGATGCATCACTATACAAAATGTTCTATTTTCCCGGCTCTGGTTGAATTAATACTGGTGCCTCTGTCAAAACTTCCTTTAATCTTTCAAAAGTCTCTTAACACTTCTCTGTCCATACAAAAGAAACACCTTTCCTTAATAGCTGAGTAAGTGGTATGTGGATGATAGAGAAGTTTTGGACAAATCGTCTATAGTATCTAGCTAATCCCAAGAAACTTCTAACTTCTAAGACATTCTTTGGTGCTTCTCATTCAAGGATAGCTTGTACCTTATTGGGATCCACTCTTATTTCATTAGTAGATACGACATGTCTGAGAAAAGTTACTTCGAATAGCCATAATTCACATTTGGAAAACTTCGCATAAAGCTGCTTATCTCTTAATGTTTGTAATACCACTCAGAGATGTCGATCGTGATCATCTTCAGTCTTAGAATATAGCAAGATATCATTTATAAATTCCACCACAAATTGGTCCAAGTAGGGTTGAAACACCCTATTCATCAAATTCATAAATACGGCAAGGGCATTTTTTAGTCCAAACGGTATTACTAAAAACTCGTAGTGTCCATAACGAGTCATGAATGTTGTCTTTGGCATATCTTTTTCCTTAACTTTTAGCTGATAATAGCCTGATCCAAGATCGATATTTGAAAACACATCAGCACCTCTGAGCTTATCAAATAGATCTTCAATTCCTGGCAACGAATACTTATTCTTTATTGTTACCTTATTAAGCTATCGATAACCTATACACAATCGTAAAGATCCATCATTCTTCTTTACGAATAATACTGGGGCTCTCTATGGCGACACACTCGGTCGAATATAACCTCGATCTAATAACTCTTGTAATTGAGCTTTTAGCCCCCTTAATTCTGTCGGCGCTATCCTATAGGGTACCATCGATACCGGCTCTGTTCTGGGCTACACATCTATTCCGAATTGTACCTCTCTATCTGGAGGTAACCTTGGCAACTATCTGGAAATACATCTGGAAATTCTTGCACGGTTGGGATATCTTCCAATTTCTTGTTTGATGCTTGCGTATCCACCACATTAGCTAAATATGCTTCACATCCATTATTTAACATCCTCTGAGCCATCGCTGCTGAGATTATTGAGTTTAGGCAATCATTTTTTCTCCCACTACAACCACCTCAGAACCATTCGGTCCTTAAAGTACTAATTGCTTCTTTTTATATTTAACATCTGCATCATATGCAGAGAGCCAGTCCATTCCCAAGATAATCTCAAATTCATGGAATGGTAGCTCCATTAAATTCGCTGGAAATTCCATCTCTTGAATTACTAAAGGACAATTCCTACATATCCAGGCCACTCTAGCACTATGACCAAGCGGATTACTGGCAATCACATCACTGCTAATAGTCTCTATAGGAATTCTTCTTTTAGTAACTAGTTTGGAGCTAATATACGAATGAGTAGAACCAGGATCAATTAAAACAAACAGAGATTCCCCAAAAAGTCAGAAAGTACCTGCTATAATATATGAATCATAATTATCCCCATCTGTGCGTATATTATACACTCGAGCTGGGGTTCAAAATTCTCGTGTTGATGCCACCTCTGATCCAACTTGGTTTGATGTTCTAGCTTGTCTGGTTCCACCACGACCACGGCCTCTAGGTGGAGCTGCTGCAGATCATTCTGACTGGATATAGGGTTCTCTGTCTATCCTCGTAGACATTCACTTGCAAAATGTCCCATCTGACCACATCGCAGACAGGCTCCTATAATAGTCCAGCAAACCCCTCCATGCTTTTTCCCACAATGCTCACATTCTGGGTAAGAAGCTTTTTCTGACTTCTTCGAGCTTGCAATAGACATCTGAGAAGCTTAGGCTCTTTTAGAAAAAGGATTTCCGCGTGTAAATCCAGTTCCAGTCTTGCTTTGTTAATTAGAACATTTACCTCGCTTAGATTGTATTGAGACAAATGATTCTCCAGATCTTATTGTTGATCGAGATGATTGAGCTCTATCTCGTTCTAGATAGGCCTTTTCCATAATATTTGCTCTATTTATTGCATCTTGATAAACTGACAGGTTCATGCCTAATAGTAATTCCTTGGGTCTTGGATGAAGCCCCACAATGAACCATTCGCAGCGAGATTTTTTAGTCGGCATTAAATCAGCTGCATATCGGCTTAATTGATTAAACTCTAACTCATACTCATAAACCGAGTGATTACCTTGCTTGGGATTCAGGAATTGCTGAAGCATTTCTCTCTTAAATTAATCTCCAACATATTTGACTTTAAATGCTTCGTGGAAAAATGTCCAAGTTACTTGTTCAACAGGTACCAACTCCATGGCATTCGACCACTATATATAAGCATGTTCCCTTAGAAGAGATACAACTCCCTCTAGTTTTTCAGCATCAGAACAATTTAACCCGTCTAGCATAACCTTAACATCATTTAACCATAAGCATGCGATCATCGGACCACCTTTTCCATTGAACTCAGGCGCACCCAATTTCTTAAGCTCTTTAGAAGTCGATGCTCTTACAGGTGTTGGAGCCAGAACTGGTGCGGGTGCAAGTGGCTGCAGCATATTAACCATTTCCTCTAACGCTTGCAATAACGCTCCATATTCTTGAGCTAGAGCTCCCTGTTGCGCAGGTTGCTCAGCTGAGGCAGAAGATGGAGGTGGAACGTGTTCACCTTGTTACTATCGCTATTAGCCTCGTCCGGGCCCTGGTGATCCTTCGCATGACATGATCCCTCAGCGCCTGGCATTGTCTATTTCAACATATTCAAAATCATATTAGTAAAGAGCCACACCAAGTTATATAAGCAATACATCATTAACATAACATCCTAGGGGCATGTACACTTTAAACAAATCATATCGAACTCAGTTTAACCTCCAGAATCGGCTAAACATTTGCCCTGATACCACTAAATGTAACACCCTCAACATATATTCGATATTCGAATACACATTAAAGATGTTACTAGCTAATTTACACTGATTTTCAGACTTGTAAAATTTTTTTATGCAAAACTAATTTGATTAAACAACCCTTTTCTCGATTTTCGATAAATTACAAATCTGTCTAGAGCCGCCTAGTTTCGACCCTGAATTGGATTATAAAATACTTTATGCAGTTATTAAAATAAAAATATAATTCAGGGTAAAAACTATGTTTACTGTCTATACCTTTTCTTGATTTTAAAATCGCTACTCGATTAGCTTTAAATATGTAATAATTATACCAAATCCCATTTACTAAGAGTTTAAAACCACATTATTCATCTATAATACTTAGGTTACAAGCCCACTTAAAATTATAAGTTTAGTAACACAAAACATCTGCAAATTTGAAATTCGAGTACATGCCCACTAAACTAGGATGAAAGTGCACATACTATTGCTTATAAGCGATAACTCGATTTCCAATAGTGCAGCTCCTTCTTCGATAATACTAGGCATAAATATAACAATATAAATCAATAACATAAATATCATAATCCCTGCAAAATGGCAAGCGATTCTCCGTGTGATTTATAACATTTCAACATTTATCATGGTAAATAAGAAACTAATTTATTTCAAGGAATCATGGTTGCATGTATATATATTTAAAGTCATAATATCATTCTTACTTTATCGGTATTAAATACGATAGACATACTGGCCTATCTACTTGCATAAAGCATTTCCTGTATTATAGCCCAAAGTACAACTTCATGTGAACCTGTGGTATACGAGTCATCACGACACTGTAGTATCTACGATGCCATAGCGTCTGCATCGCCGAAGCGACTGAGATGAGTACGTAATCGAGGACGCTCTTTGCTCCTCATAATCGCACATTTTGTGCTAAAAACACCGAAGTGTCTGAACAACGTTGTAGCGTCTAAGTCGACACCGAAGTGTCTAAACATCAACGAAGTGACTGAAACGCACCGTAGTGCTAGGGCGCAGCTGCTAAGACTCTATGGATATCCAACTATACCAAAGACTCTCACACTAGTACTCGAGCATAGCAATATAATATTTTCATATTTAATATCCAATCCATCAATAATAATATCCATAATTCGATAATGGGCAGTTCATACCCAAAATATAAAATTCGATTTATCTTAGATAAACCATTATGCCATATCAATGTATCACATATACCATTTAATATTTCATGCCATTTGCATAACTTTGATTAACATACATTTTCATTAATATCATGGTCGACTTATTGTAAGTCGTCCTATTTGTAACATGTCATACATGCATACAATGCACTCACCTGGGCTATGCAAAATACTGGGCCTCACTAAGCTAGTCCACTACTTTTTCCTTGCCTCTTTTATCTCGTGTTTCCTTGTCTTGCTTGAATCCTGCAAATTTACCCATCGAACATATACAATAACATACATGTTATATTTTTATCTAACTATGTTTAACTATAAAATACTGGTATAATTATTCGAATATAAAAATTTTCCTAAAATTTTCCCTTTTTTCTCCCTTAGTAGCCGAATAGTTAATTTTGGTCCCTAGTGACCATTTTGCAACTTTTGCAATTTATTCAAGCCCGAAACATGATTACTCCATAATTCTATCATTCCCACTAACTTTTACATCAATACCCTTCAATCCACTAACTTTTGTTAAAGTGACATTTTAGTCACTAATTCCACACAAAAGTTTGCAAACTTGTACTAATTAATCAATCCAACATTTTTACAATGTTTCTCAAAATTTTCCTTCTATTTTAGCTCTTGGCCGAATTGGTCACTAAACCTTCCCATGGTTGTTTTTCATTCAAACAACATTCTAATATGATCAAAATAGCATTTACAACATATATTCTTCATTTCCAAGAATTAACACTTATAACCCCAAATTCTTCCTACATGGCAAATTAGGCGTATAAACTTTTCAAGGACTTTATTTTAGTTCTAATGCCATAATCAAGCTTGTAATTTCATAATCTCTTCAAATCCACCACTAGAATAATTTTCACAATATTTTCCCTAATTCATCAAGCATGCCAAAATAGTCACTTAGAAGACTAGTTCAGGATTTTTCATTCTAACATCAAAATCAAGCTTGTAGAATCATAAATCTTCCATATTCATCCTTAATTTCAAAACCCTAAATAAAATCCCAAATTCTAAGGTTAGGGTTTATGTCTTCAAACATGAAATTAATCTAAATATAAGCTTGATTTCAACTCCACAACACTTGATTTACTTAAATCAAGCTTCAATCTCAACATAGAACATGAAACCTTATTTTCTCTCTCATCAATAACATGAAAAAATCTTCAAATTACCGTGCAAAATTACTATCAATAGAAAGAGCATTAAGCATATTATTTTTTCCAAAGTAACATACCTTGATTCTATCTTTGGAGCCTTCAAATTGCCTAGGAAAATTTTTGTGTGTTTTCCTTTTTTTCCTTGATGTTTTCGAATTGGAGGAGAGAAGATGAACATATTTTTGTTCATCTTTTTATCTTATTTATGCCATGTGTACCTAATTAAATGAATATTTAATTCATTTAATTACTTAAGTCGAAATAACCCTCCAACTAAATTCTATTTTCTAATTTGCCATTATATAAAAGTAGAACAAAATATAGTTGGAATCCAACTAGAAATATTAAAATATTCATAAAATAATATTTTATGAATTTTTCATGGCTTATAGAGCTGTCTTTAAAATTCCAATTTGATCCAATTACCTGATAATCACTTACTGCAGTTTTCCATTTTCCGAACTATCGGATCAAATCTGAATTTCTCATATTTCTAATTTCCATAAATAAATATGGTTGATATACAAAATATTCCATAATTTTGTAAAAATCAAAATCTTGAAATTTTGACTCGGTCTAATATACTGATAATTTACCTGAAATCTTTATCGAATAAAATTCTCTTAATAATCCTTTATCAGATATCCATACGAATAATATTAACTCGAACTAATTCCTTTTTATCAGTCTCAAGTAATGACATGAGACCTTCCCAATAGGTCACCCATTCTTTGCCCTGAGCACGCTTAACTTTACAATTCGATCGAAATTCGATATCTTATACTGCATTTTTATTCGAATCAAGTATCTGCTTATTCCTTAATTGTTTGATCAAAAATAGATTTCTATCCCATGCCAGAAATCTAATTATACATATCAACTTCCTGTAACCTGTGCTACTTATCTGTGCAATAAAAATATTCTATCAGGTGCCTATACTTTTCTCATCGGATTTCAACCAAACTTTGCAAGTACCCTATTTTGCTTGCTCTCTATCACACGGTACTCTTAATTCTCAAAAACTCCTTTCCTAGAATCCATAATTAAAGAAATCCTAACTTTTATGTTTTTGTCATTGTAGTCACTAAATTAGTTTTTAAGCCCTTATCTTAGTACTAAATGACTCTTAAACAACTTAGCAAAATTTGGGGTATTACAATTCTCCCCTTTAAGAAAATTCGTCCTCGAATTTTAAAACTTACCTGATTTAAAAAGTTTCGGGTACTACTTTCTCAATTTCTCCTCGGTCTCCCAAGTTGCCTCTTCCACTTTGTGGTTCCTCCAAAAGACTTTGACCAATGGAATTTTCTTATTTCTCAATTCTTTGACTGCATACGATAAAATCTCCATGGGTTCTTCTTCATATGTTAAATTAGGTAGCAATTCAATCTCTTCTAGAGTGATAACGTGCGACGGATCTTATCTATACCATTGCAACATAGATACATGAAATACATCATGGATCTTGATCTACTCTAGAGGTAAGGCCAGTTGATAAGCCACTGGTCCAACTTTTATGAGAATTTCATAAGGTCCAATAAATCTGGGACTTAGTTTCCCTATCCGACCAAAACGTAGTACTTTCTTCCAAGGTGAGACCTTCATGAATACTTTATCTCCAACTTCAAATTCAACATCCTTTCTCTTTTTGTCTGCATATGCTTTTTGTCGATCCGCGGCTATTTTGAGATTTTTCTGAATAATCTTCACCTTATCTTCCATTTATCGGGTTAAATCAACCCCACCTATTGTTGGGTCATTAAAACATTTTGATCTTGTAATTCGAACCAATTAAGAGGAGTTCTGCACTTTCGTCCATAAAGTGCTTCAAACGGTGCCATTTTGATGCTTGTCTGGTAACTGTTGTTATATGTGAATTTAGCTAATGGCAAATACCTTTCCCATGATCTAGTAAACTCAATAATGCAAACTCGCAACATGTCTTATAAAATCTTGATCGTTCGTTCTAATTGCCTGTTCGTTTGTGGATGGAATGCAGTACTAAAATTTAATTTAGTACCTGAAGCCTCGTGTAATGCTCCCCAAAACCATGAGGTAAATCTCAGGTCTCTATCCGATATAATCGCTATTGGGACACCATGTAGTCGTACTATTTCTTTGATATTCAATTTTGCATACTTATCCATTGAATAATCACACGAACTGGAATAAAATGTGCAGACTTTGATAAACGATCCACAATGACCCATATTGAATCCTTTTTACTGTGCGTAACTGGTAGCACTGTTACAAAATTCATAGTCACTTTTTCCTATTTCCACTGAGGGATGGAGATATGCTGTAACAGTCTAGAAGGTACTTGATGCTCTGCATTAACTTGTTGACATGTCAAACATTTTGTTACAAACTCTGAGATTCCTCTTTTCATTCCCGGCCACCAATAGCGAGTTTTCAAATCTTGATACATCTTATTACTTCCTGGGTGCATAGTTAATGGACAATAGTAAGCTTCTATTAAAATATCTTTTTTCAATTCACCATTGTCAGGAATATAAATTTCCCCGATAGTATAAACAACCATCAGACTTGATTTCAGTCTTGCAATTTCCCGGATTCAACTTGTTTCCTCTTTTCAAAGCATTCTTCATCAGAAAGCTGTAAATCTTTAATCCAATCCAGAAAAGTTGGTTTAAACCGAAACTCTGTAGCTAAAGAACCATCTTGCCCCAAAGATTGTTGAGCATTCATTGTGCGTAGAACGGAAAAAGTTTTTTAGCTAAGACATCAACTACCACGTTAGCCTTTCTAGGGTGATAATCAATAATCATGTCGTAATCCTTTAAAAACTTGACCCATCTTCATTGTCTCAGATTCAGATCTCGTTGTGTCATCAAGTATTATAAACTTTTGTGATCAGTGTAGATATGACACTTTTCACCATATAAATATTGTCTCTAAATTTTCAGTGCAAAAAAATCACTACTGCCATCTCCAAGTCATGAGTCTGATAACTCTTTTCATGAGTTTTGAGTTGTATGCATAAGCTACAACGCGCCCTTCTTGCATTAATACACAACCCAAACCATTATGGGTTGCATCACTATACAAAAAGTAATCTTTTCCTGGCTCTGGTTGAATTAATATCGGTGCCTCTTTCAAAAATTTCTTTAATCTTTCAAAACTCTCTTGACGACAAATCGTCTATAGTAACCAGCTAATCCCGAGAAACTTTTGACTTCTGAGACATTCTTTTGTGCTTCCCATTCAAGGATAGCTTGTACCTTCTTGGGATCCACTCTTATTCCATCAGCAGATACGACATGTCCAAGAAAAGTTACTTCGAATAGCCATAATTCACATTTGGAAAACTTCACATAAATCTGCTTATCTCTTAATGTCTGTAATACCACTCGGAGATGTCGACCGTGATCATCTTTAGTCTTAGAATATAGCAAGATATCATTTATAAATTCCACCGCAAATTGGTCCAAGTAGGGTTGAAACACCCTATTTATGAAATCCATAAATGCGGCAAGGGCATTTTTGCGTCCAAACGGTATTACTAAAAACTCGTAGTGTTCATAACGAGTCCTGAATGTTGTCTTTGGTATATCTTTTTCCTTAACTTTTAGCTGATAATAGCCTGATCGAAGATCGATCTTTGGAAACAAACAGCGCCTCTGAGCTGATCAAATAGATCTTCAATTCTTGGCAACGGATACTTATTCTTTATTGTGACCTTGTTCAGTTGTTGATAATCTATACACAATCGTAAAAATCCATCCTTCTTCTTTATGAATAATGCTGGGGCTCTCCATGGAGACATACTCGGTCGAATATAACCTCGATCTAATAACTCTTGTAATTGAGCTTTCAACTCCCTTAATTCTGTTGGTGCCATGCTATAGGGTGCCATCGATACCGGCTCTATTCCGGGGTACACATCTATTCCAAATTGTACCTCTCTATTTGGAGGTAACCCTGGCAACTCATCTGGAAATTCTCGCATAGTTGGGATATCTTCCAATTTCTTGTTTAATGCTTGCGTATCCACCACATTGGCTAAATATACTTCACATCCATTATTTAACATCCTTTGAGCCATCGTTGTAGAGATTACTGAGTTTAGGCAATCATTTCTTTCTCCGACTACAACCACCTCAGAAACATTCGGTCATTGAAGTACTAATTACTTCTTTTTACATTTAACATCTGCATCATATGCAGAGAGGCAGTCCATTCCCAAGATAATCTCAAATTCATGGAATGGTAGCTCCATTAAATTCACTGGAAATCCAATCTCTTGAATTACTAAGGGATAATTATTACATATCTAGGTCACTCTAGCACTATGACCAAGCGAATTACCGACAATCACATCACTACTAATAGTCTCTATAGGAATTCTTCTTTTAGTAACTAGTTTGGAGCTAATATACGAATGAGTAGAACCGGGATCAATTAAAACAAACACAGATTCACCAAAAAGTCTGAAAGTATTTGTTATAATATCCGAATCATACTTGTCTTCATCTGTGTGTATATTATTCACTCAAGTTGGGGTTCGGAATTCTCGTGTTGATGTCGCCTCTGATTTGACTTGGTTTGATGTTCTAACTTGTCCAGTCCCACCACGATCACAGCCTCTAGGTAGAGCTACTGTAGATTGTTCTAACTGGATATAGGGTTCTCTATCTGTCCGCATAGACATTCTCCTGTAAAATGTCCCATCTGACTATATCGCAAATAGGCTCCTGTGATAATCGAGCAAACCCCTCAATGCTTCTTCCCACAATGCTCACATTCTGGGTAAAAAGCTTTTTCTGACTTCTTCGAGCTTGCAGTAGACATCTGAGAAGCTTAGGCTCTTTTAGAAAAAGGATTCATGTGTGTAGATCCAGTTCCAGTCTTGCTTTGTTGACGAGAACCTTTACCTCGCTTAGACTGTACTGAGAAAAATGATTCTCCAGATCTTTTAGTTGATCGAGATGATTGAGCTCTAACTCGTTCTAGATAGGCCCTTTCCACACCCTTTGCTTTATCCACCGCATCTTGATAAACTGACAAGTTCATGCCTAACAGTAATTCCTTGGGTCTTGGATGAAGCCCTTCAATGAACCACTCAAAGAGAAAATTTTCAATCAGTATTAAATTGGTTGCATATCATCTTAATCGGTTAGACTCTAACTCATATTCATAAACTGAGCGATTACCTTGCTTGAGATCTAGGAATTGCTGAATCATTTCTCTCTTAAATTGATCTCCAACATATTTGGCTTTAAATGCTTCTTGGAAAAATGTCCAAGTTACTTGTTTAGCAGGTACCAGCTCTATGGCATTCAACTACCATATACGAGCATGTTCCCTTACAAGAGATACAGCTCCCTCTAGTTTTTCAGCAACAGAACAATTTAACCCACCTAGCATAACCTTAACATCATTTAACAATAAGCATGTGGTCATCGGACCACATTCTCCATTGAACTCAGGCACACCCAATTTCTTAAGCTCCTTAGCAGTCAATGCTCTTACGGGTGCAGGAGCCGAAACTGGTGCGGGTGCAGGTGGTTGCAGCCTATTAACCATTGCCTCTAACGCTTGCACCAACGCTCTATATTCTTGAGCTGGAGCTCCCTGCAGCCTATTTCCACTGAAGTTGTATAATGTGATTTATACATGTTTGTCCTTGAGCTTTGAATTTGGTAGTTATTCATGGGAAGGCTTAAGTGGAGGGTTAGCAATGTGACTTGTTGTTGAATAACGATACATGTAGCATATGGTTTAATATGTTGGTTTAAATGATATAAAGTGCATGTTTGAAAAAGGGTGTTGCGCGTAATAAGTGCTACGCAAATGTGCAAGTGTACACGTCGCAAGTTATAGTATAAAAGACATCGTCTCCACAGGGATTGGTGCTACTTCAAGAATCTAGTCTCTTGCACTGTAAAAAGTAAAAACACAAGTAAAAGATTATAGAAGTTTAACTAATCTAGAAAGCAAATAAAGTAAAAGAAAGGATGAATTCAAATGAGAGAGATAGGCCAGGTTATCGTGAGTTGAGGTGTGATAGCTGATTGGATCGTCTTGGTAAAAGAGTGCACGGGCAACTCAGTTGCCGTGGCAACTTGCACAACAGGGTTACCTTGGCAACTAATCGATGGTTGCCTGGGCGACTAGTTGGGCAACTAATTGGGCTTCTGGGCAGCAACCTTCAAGGTTCGGCAGAGCGTTCTTCAATGGTTTCTTCTTATCCCTAAGTCGAAACTCTAGCTACTTGTGCATGCCTTGATAATACATCCCTGTGTGAATCAAGGGTGAACAACAACCAATCTTGCGCTCCTCTTAGCCGTTGAAATCCTTAACTTATTCCTAAGCCGGATTAATCTTCACCATCATTGGATTGAATAAAGATCATATTCATTCGTTTCATGAATCTAACTCTCCCGATATTAGATAAATAGATGAAATCACGAGATCCTCTCCCAATTCACTCGCAAACAAGAATAAGAACCAAGAATGAATAAACCTTGAAATAGAAAAGTGCAAACTCTTATTACTTAAACAAAAACCAATAAGTTCTCACAACCACAAAACACAATAACCATAGCCAAGTAAATTTAGTTCATGGCTAGGTTCCAAAGAAACACAAGATAAAAAATCCCTAGCATGAACCCAATCGAACAAGGAAGAAAAGATGAAGCTTGTCGAAAATCTCTTGCCCTAGATGCTTGCCGAAAATTCCCCTTGCTTCCTCTCTTGGACTTGTCGAAATTTGCCCTCTTGCTCCCCCCTTGGATTGTCGAAATCTCCTTGCAATTTATAGGGCTAGGCCAAAGTCCTTCTTTGAGGAGGAGTTTGAGTTGGAATTAAATTATCTTTAAAGAATATAATTCTTTATTATAATTTTATTCCTATTAGAACTTCTCCTATCTTCTTGGAATTTACTTCTTCTTTAATCTCTGCATGGCAATCAAATTCCTTTGGCTTGGGCCTTGCTCCATGTCATCTTGGGCTTGTAAAGTCATTAATTTCGACATCCCTATTGCATTTTCTCTTTGTCGACAAATGCCATGGCAACTGGCTCGGCGTCTCCTTCATGCATTGCCCTGGCAACTAGCTCGGCGTCTCCTTCATGCATTGCCCTGGCAACTAGCTCGGCATTGCTTTGGCAAGTGATCTTGCACATACACACACAAAGCACACCAAAGCAGCATCTTTTCCACAAAAACTACCAAGTTATGTAATCAAGCTCAACAATGGAAGGAAACATGGATTAATGCATGAATAGCTAATTATGCAACTAATATGAGCCTAAGTATAACAATAATATGAGTAAAAAGGGTAAGAAAAAGAGTACTTTTGAACACTTATCACACCCCCAAACTCAAACTATTGCTTGTCCTCAAGCAATGCAAACTCATAGTTACCTGCCAAGACTTCAATTTTCACAATCTTAGCTTTGAACTTGATTTCAATTCTCTGAACTGGGGCACAAAGTATGATTGGCTTTTTATTTTTCGGAAAACTGAGGAGTTACTCGGAATCAAACTATAATGCTTGTGAGTGTGTGCGGAGTTGTGTGCAAGTTGATTTTTCGGATCCTATGCAAACAATAGGTTTTCAAATTACTTTATTGGGTTCTTTTTAACATGTTTTAACTAGAGCCAGTTTTGGGCACCTCTAGTGTTTTGTTTTTAGTTTTCTTAAGTTAATTTAATCGACTAGAGCCGGTTTCGGGCACCTCTAGTTAAATTTTTTTTAACCTATACTAGAGCCAGTTTCAGGCACCTCTAGTGATCCTAAGTTTTAGCACATGCTAGAGCCAATTTCGGGCACCTCTAACATTCATCCAATTTTTATTCTAATCCCCCAATTTGTTAATTATCAATCTAAGTTTACTAGAATTCCTTAAATCAATCAAACCACAACAGTGTTTCATCAAATTTAGCATCATAGCAAAATTCTAAGTTTTTCCATGGTTATCCTAGAATAAAAATTCTATCAATTAAGTGCATTAGCAAAGTCATCATCGAATATTCATCAAATCTAAGCAATTCTTATTCCAATTAAAGGCATGGCAAGCAATTTATGTATCCTAAATGTAATACTTAAGATTAATGTAACTAAACATGGTAATTACTAATAACATCCCCCCAAACTCGAGTGAGGCATTGTCCTCAATGCATGCATAAAAATAACGAAAAATAAAAATAAAAATGCATACGAGGACTTACTCCGAGAGTTCATCATCGTAGATGATTAGTTTCCTTCTAGTCGGTGTATTGATTTTCTTGCTTGAACGCGATGGTTGTTTTCTTGTTGCCGGTGGTGGAATCGATCCTCGTACGGGGTTGTCCTCATCGTCCTCTTCATCAATGTCGATGGCTTTTCGCTTGGAGGATTCAATTGGTGCGGTCTTTATTGGTTCAATGGAGGACTCGTCCGAATCTGAAAAATCAGAAAATGATTCCGTAGGAGTTGATTCGGGCATAGGTGCTTTACCTTTGGCTTTTGCAGTGATTGCCGGGGCATCTTCAGGGTTGGTTGCCGTGGCATCAGCTTCCTTGGTTGCCGTGGCGACTGCTTCATTGGTTGTCGGGGCAAGAATCTTGGCAGGAAAGATTGGGAACGGCACACGATTGTCCGGGTACTTTTCTAGGATGACTTGGGTGATGGCATTGTTGTGCTCCTTCATGTACCGTATGAACATTAGTTGCCGATCTTCAATTTGCCTTAGGCGGCTTGCCAATGGGTGCAAAAGTGCTTCAAAGTATCCTGGGATTAATGGCCGAGTTGCCCTAGCGTTAGGTGCTTGGGCATTAGGGATTGCCGCGGCGGCAGGGGTTGCCGTGGAAATTGGAGGCCTTGAAGAATCTCCCGGTGCCTCTCCCATTAGCTTCCGGATTAGTGCTTGATTCCAACCAGACTTGGGTAGGGCCTTTTCATCGGTGGACTCACTCGGGACATGCATCTCCTTGCAAAGATTAGAAATTAAGCAAGGGAAGAAAAGATAACCCTTATCTTTTGAGCTGCATACAAAAATCTCATCACAAATAATTTTTCCAATGTTAATGATGCGATTATGCAAAATAGAATGTATGAGCAAAAGACGTGGTATATCAACGGTAGTATTGTGTGTGGAGGGCATTAAAGAAGTTTTAACAAACTTATTCCATAGTTTTGCCTCGGGTTTAAGCCGAAGGCGGTTTACCGTCGTTCCACTGAGTTCCCGGTTGAGTGAGTTCTTGAAGCACCTTGTCGAGTTGCTTGGGATTGATTTGGTCAACGAAGGCTTGATGCTCATCCTTCTCAATGTAAAGTCCGTAAAAGGTGTTGATGCTTTCGGGACTTATAAGTATGGCCTTGTCATGAACAAAAACATAAGGATTATCCGGGTTAGGTGAGTGAGCATAGAATTCTCTTACCCATGAGATGTTACCCGGTTCCGGTTGATGGCAAAAGATTTGCCACTTTTGATGTGCAATCCTCTTGAAGATGAATGGTTCAAGGCCGAAATCTTGATGAGAGTTGGAGTATTCAAAGCCTTGTTCTTCATGAATCTTCCGGCTTTCAAACTTGGATTGAAATCTTTCTTGAACCGCCGGTGTAGCAAACTTCTTGTATCTTGGTTCTTTGGAGGAACTTGGATGAACTAAAAGTTTAATCTTGGATGCCATGTATGATCTTGGTTGTGAGTAAAAACAAAGAAAAGAAAAGAAAAGAAACTAAAAAGTTGCAAGATAGAAAGTAGGAATAGGTTAAGGGTGATGGGTTTTATAGAAAAGATAGGTGGTTGGGATTGGGGGAAAACGAAAAAGGGTTTAGGGTTTGGTAGGAATTTTCGATAAAGGGGTTTTGGTTAGGATGAATTGGAGGCTTTATATAAGCTTTAGATTCAGCCCCTTAGTTTCCTTGTTGAAGATGTTTTCCTACTTGGTTTAGAATTCCTTCTTTATCTTGAACTTATTTTCCTACAATTAAAAAACAAATCAAATAAGGATTAAAATTAAATATAAACTAATAGAGAAAATAAATAAAGATGTGTAATAGGATTCTTAAACTTGAATAAAAAAATCTATCCTAAAACTACTAATAATCGAAAAAAATAAAAATAAAGTCGAAAAAAATAAAATACTTAAATAGTCGAAAAAAATAAAAAAAATAAAAATTAAAAAATAAAATTAAAAATAAAAATATAAAAAGGGAGAGCATGCTCATGCATCTCCTAAATTGACCACTTCCTTGTTACGTTCCACATGGGCACCATTGTAGTGCTTTAATCTTTGTCCATTAACTTTGAATTCATGGTTGTCAGAGATGGACTTGATTATCACGACACCATGGGAGAATGGTTTGACGACTTCAAATGGTCCCGACCATCTTGATTTCAGCTTTCCCAGGAAAAGTTTTACCCGAGAATTGAATAGGAGAACTAGTTGCCCTGGCGTGAATTGCCGTGGCAATAGTTTCTTGTCGTGCCATCGCTTTGTTTTCTCCTTGTAGATTCGTGCATTGTTATAGGCGAGTGCACGAAATTCTTCTATCTCATTGAGATCCATCAAATGCTTTTGTTCGGCACTTTCCCAATCCAAATTCACGGTCTTGATTGCCCAATATGCCTTGTGCTCGATTTCCACCGGTAGATGACATGTTTTGCCATAGACAAGTCGGAAGGGGGACATACCTAAGGGTGTTTTGAATGCAGTGCGATATGCCCAAAGTGCGTCATCTAGTCTTAATGACCAATCCTTCCTTGAGGGATTTACAACTTTCTCAAGTATTCCCTTCAACTCCCGGTTGGAAATTTCTGCTTGCCCGTTGGTTTGTGGGTGATATGTCGTGGTGATCTTGTGTGATATGTCGAAGCGTTGCAACATCTTGGCAATTAGTCTGTTGTCAAAATGCTTGCCTTCGTCGCTGATAATTGCTCTCGGCATCCCAAACCGTGTAAATATGTTTTTCTGCAAGAATCTTTGCACGCTCTTGGAATCGTTGTTGGGAACTACAGCTGCCTCAACCCATTTAGACACGTAGTCGACGGCAAGTAAGATGTAGAGGTTTCCAAATGAAGATGGGAAAGGTCCCATAAAGTCGATCCCCCATACATCGAACAGTTCTACCTCGATGATGTTCTGGAGTGGCATCTCATGTCGTCTAGAGATATTGCCCGTCCTCTGGCAACGATCACATTGCTTGTAAAAGTCTTGGGCATCTTTGTACAATGTTGGCCAATACAACCCGGATTGCAAAACTTTGGCCGTGGTACGAGTTCCTCCAAAATGTCCCCCATAGGGTGAAGAATGGCATTGCCGGAGTACATTTTGTTGCTCTTCTTCAGGGACACATCGACATATAACCTGATCTGCACATTGTTTAAACAAAAGAGGCTCGTCCCAAAAGTAATGCTTAGCATCATGGCGGAACCGCTTCTTCCCTTGGTGAGTAATGCCATAAGGAAAAATACCACAAACAAGGAAATTAACTAAATCCACGTACCAGGGTATTGCCGAGGCATGTGCTGCCGTGGCGACTGCTCCCAAGATTGCCGAGGCGTGCGCGTCAAAGACTGTTGCGGCGACGAGAGTTGCCGAGGCGTGTGCATCCATGGTTGTCGAGGCGTCTAGGGTTGCCGAGGCGTCTAGGGTTGTCGAGGCGTCGAGGGTTGCCGAGGCGTTGAGGGTTGCCGAGGCAACTAGAATTTGTTCATCCGGGAATGCATCGCATATCTCTAGATCCGCGTCCTCCTCCCTATTGCATTCGAAACGTGATAAGTGATCGGCCACTTGATTTTCTGTTCCTTTCCTGTCCTTAATTTCAATATCAAATTCTTGTAAAAGTAATATCCAACGAATCAAACGAGGTTTAGCATCCTTTTTAGCAAATAAGTATTTGATTGCCGAATGGTCCGTATGAACAATTACCTTTGTACCAATTAAATAGGATCGGAACTTGTCCAATGCAAAAACTACAGCTAGTAACTCTTTCTCCGTTGTTGTATAATTCACTTGAGCACCATTAAGAGTTTTACTAGCGTAGTATATCACATGGAAGGTCTTACCTGTGCGTTGGCCTAGGACTGCTCCTACCGCGAAATCACTTGCATCACACATGAGCTCAAAAGGTAGCGTCCAATCTGGTGGAACGACAATGGGTGCCGAGGCAAGCTTTTTCTTTAAGGTTTCGAATGCTTGAGTGCAAGAATCATCAAAATCGAAGACTTTATCCTGTTCAAGCAGATTACACAAGGGTTTAGTGATTTTAAAAAAATTATGAATGAACCTCCTGTAAAAACCTGCATGTCCGAGAAAACTTCGAATTCCTTTAACCGAACTTGGTGGGGGTAATCTCTCGATCACGTCCACCTTGGCTTTGTCTACTTCAATTCCCTTGGATGAAATCTTGTGGCCGAGCACTATTCCTTCATCTGCCATAAAGTGGCATTTCTCCCAATTGAGGACTAAATCCGTTTCTTCGCATCTTGCTAACACCCTCTCTAAATTACCGAGACAACCGTCGAAGTCATTACCAAAAACCGAAAAATCATCCATGAAGATCTCAAGGAAGTCTTCGACCATGTCTGAAAAGAGTGCCATGATGCATCTTTGGAAGGTTGTCGGGGCGTTACACAATCCGAATGGCATCCTTCGGAAGGCATAAGTACCGTATGGGCATGTGAAGGTTGTCTTTTCTTGATCTTCTGGTGCTATGGCAATCTGATTGTAACCTGAATAACCATCAAGAAAACAATAAAAGGGTTTACCTGCAAGACTGTCAAGCATTTGATCAATAAAGGGTAATGGGAAGTGATCTTTCCTAGTGGCTTTGTTTAGCTTTCGATAGTCCATACAAACCCTCCAACCGGTCACAGTCCTGGTTGGGATAAGTTCATTATTTTCATTGCTTACCACTGTTATACCTCTCTTTTTCGGTACACATTGTACCGGACTTACCCACGTACTATCAGAGATAGGGTATATAATGCCGGCGTCAAGCCACTTGATGATTTCTTTCATTACAACCCCTTTCATGGCATGATTCAGTCTCCTCTGGGCCTCAATTGAAGGTTTGTGATCATCTTCCAACAAGATCTTGTGCATGCACACCGCCGGGCTAATTCCCTTCAGGTCGGCAATTGTCCACCCTATTGCCTTTTTGTGTAGCTTCAACATCTTGATCAGCTTATTTTCCTACTCAGGCTGTAACTTAGAAGAAATAATTACAGGCAATGTATTATCGGTCCCTAAGTATACATATTTTAGTTGCTCTGGCAATTGTTTCAACTCAAGAATTGGTGGTTGTTCAATAGAGGGTTTTTCGAGCTTACCTTCCTTACCTGAGTAGTCCAGTGGTTCAAAGTATGTACATGGTCGGTTGACTAGCCAATTTGCCTCTTCTGGTTGTTCCTCATCGACCGGTTCTTCATACTCCTTATGTTCCTCTTGGTCGGCAATGTAGTTGTCAAGGCAACTAAATTCCTCATCGAAGTTAAACTCTGTCGTGGCATGAAGTAGTTGGCATTCTTCTGGATCATCGGCATGCCTTAGTGTTTGGAACATATTTAGTTTAACTTGCTGGTCATTCACCCTCATTGTGAGTTCTCCCTTTTCAACATCAACCAAGGTTCTCCCTGTTGCTAGGAATGGTCTCCCGAGAATGATGGGTGCATGCTCATCTGCTTCACAATCCAAAACAATAAAGTCAGCGTGAAAAATAAATTTATCGACTTTTACCAGTATGTCTTCGATTTTTTCCTCTGGATGCACATAGGATCTGTCGGCTAGCTGCAACATGACTGTTGTAGGTCTTGCCTTCCCGATTCCTAGTTTCTGGAAAACCGATTTAGGCATCAAGTTTATGCTATCCCCAAGGTCGCATAATGCTTTCCCGACATAGTGATTTCCAATAGAACAGGATATTGTGAAACTTCCGGGATCCTTCAACTTGGGTGGCATACGATTGTGGAACATTGCCATGCATCCCTCTGTCGCGGCAACTGTTTCAAACTCTCATAGCCTTGTTCTTCTGGACACAATGTCTTTAAGGAACTTGGCATAGTTTGGCATTTGTTCAATTGCTTCCACCAATGGCAAGTTGATGTGGACTTGCTTTAGGATATCAAGAAACTTCTTGAATTGGTATTCTTGCTTTTTTCGCTTCAACCTTTGTGGGAATGGTGGTGGAAGTCAGATATCTTCGATCCTTTCATTGGTTTGAAACCTAATTGACGGCATTGCCGGGACATTTGGAGTTTCCGAGGCATTATCAACTGGGGTTGCCGAGGCATGCTTATCGCAAGTTGCCGAGGCGTCTTTATCGTCTGTTGCCGAGGCATGCTTATTGCCGGTTGCTGCGGCAATTCCTGGTTCAGCATCTGAGGCTTTGCCGCTAGGTTCATCTTGATCTTTTTGTGGAGTTTTGTTTGATGAGCGGTCTCTAAGTTGTTGGCCACTTCTAGTGGTGATCGCCTTACATTGCTCATGGCCAGTTCCTCTTGCGACTTCAGTATCGCTAGGTAAACCTCCTTGTGGTCTAGTATTCAGATTTTGAGCAAACTGTCCGACTTGATTTTCCAATGATTTGATTGCCGCCTCTTGGTTTTGCAATCTCATCTCGGTCCTGTTAATAAAAGCATCAGTTCTTTTTATGAAATTACTATTCTCAGCCATATAAGATTCAGTTTTCATCATAAAAGCATTTAGAGAATTTTCCAAAGAACTAGATGTCATCGGTTGTTGCTGCGGCATCCATTCTTCGTGGCATATTCTCTTTGGAATCCGATGCTTGTGCATTCTGATTGTTCGGTTTTAGAGCATTGTTGGGATTACTCCATGAAAAATTCGGGTGCTTCTTCCAAGCTGGATTGTATGTATTGGACATCACATTGTTGTTCCGATTGTAATTCCCCACATAGAAGCTGGATTCCGGATTCTGCATACATTCAGAAGAATTATGGTTATCACCACATAACTCACAAAAAGAATCCATTACCTTGACTTCATGTGTGTTGTTTGGTTTTTGCATGTTCGGACCATCTTGGTTAAAGTGGCCAATTGTGCCGAAATTGAATCGATGATCCTAGTTCATGTATTCGCTTGGCGTCTAACTCCTCCTCTTCTAGTAGATGGGAATTGATAATCATTCTTGGCCAGCCTATTTAGAATTTGCATTGCTTCCTCCGGCGACTTATCTAGGACTATGTCGTTTTCCGAGGCATCTAGCATCATCCTTGTTGGTGTATTCACGGCGTTGTAAAACATTGTTACTTGAGTCCACACCGGGAATCCGTGTAGGGGGCATTTGTGTAGAAGTTCTCTATATCGCTCCCAAGCCTCGTACATGGATTCATCATCTGCCTGCCGAAAAGAAGTAATGTCGTTACGAAGCTTATCAGTCAAATTTGTAGGATTAAATCTAGCAAGGAAATCACGACAAATATCAGTCCAAGATGCTATGGATCCGGCAGGAATGCTATTCAACCATGCTTTCGCCCTATCCCTCAGTTAATAGGGGAATAATCTTAATCGTAGGACATCGGGGGTGACTCCGTGTATCTTGAACGAGTTGCAAATCTCAAGGAAAGATTTCAGATGTTGTCGTGCATCTTCAGTTGCTGAGCCGCCAAATTGACCTATTGTGTTGATCATATTAAACATTATCGGTTTCAACTCAAAGTGGTCGGCTTCAATTTCAGGGTGCGACAACTCCTGGGTTAAGTCCATCAAGATCTTCTTCAAGATAGTCTCGAATAGTTCTGTTTTGTGCAAGAATCACTCCTCCTCCTGCTCGAACATCTTGATTCATATTGCCGTCTTGATTTGCCATTGCTTCTCTTATCCTTCGTCTAAGTCTTTGTAAGGTTCGTTCGATTTCTGGATCAAAGGGTTATTCTGGTGAAGTCGGTCTCGCCTTGGTCATATACCAATGCAAAACCAAAGTTTGTTAGCCCTTTGAATTGTAAACAAGAAAAATAAAAAGAAAGTGCAAGAAAATAAAAA
Organism: Hibiscus mutabilis; assembly: GCA_019671005.1. Lineage (NCBI taxonomy): Eukaryota > Viridiplantae > Streptophyta > Magnoliopsida > Malvales > Malvaceae > Hibiscus > Hibiscus mutabilis. The sequence continues at coordinate 24,948,167 of CM033738.1, forward strand.
CAAAGTCGCTATCGCCAATCCCCGACAACGGCGCCAAAAACTTGTTGCGCGTAATAAGTGCTACGCAAATGTGCAAGTATACACGTCACAAGTTATAGTATAAAAGATATCGTCTCCACAGGGATTGGTGCTACTTCAAGAATCTAGTCTCTTGCACTGTAAAAAGTAAAAACACAAGTAAAAGATTATAGAAGTTTAACTAATCTAGAAAGCAAATAAAGTAAAAGAAAGGATGAATTCAAATGACAGAGATAGGCCAAGTTATCGTGAGTTGAGGTGTGATAGCCGATTGGATCGTCTTGGTAAAAGAGTGCGCGGGCAACTCAGTTGCCGTGGCAACTTGCACAACGGGGTTGCCTTGGCAACTAATCGATGGTTGCCTGGGCGACTAGTTGGGCAACTACTTGGGCTTCTGGGCAGCAACCTTCAAGGTTCGGCAAAGCGTTCTTCAATGGTTTCTTCTTATCCCTAAGTCGAAACTCTAGCTACTTGTGCATGCCTTGATAATACATCCCTGCGTGAATCAAGGGTGAACAATAACCAATCTTGCGCTCCTCTTAGTCGTTGAAATCCTTAACTTATTCCTAAGCCGGATTAATATTCACCATCATTGGATTGAATAAAGATCATATTCATTCGTTTCTTGAATCTAACTCTCCCGATATTAGATAAATAGATGAAATCACGAGATCCTCTCCCAATTCACTCGCAAACAAGAATAAGAACCAAGAATGAATAAACCTTGAAATAGAAAAGTGCAAACTCTTATTACCTAAACAAAAACCAATAAGTTCTCACAACCACAAAACACAATAACCATAGCCAAGTAAATTTAGTTCATGGCTAGGTTCCAAAGAAACACAAGATAAAAAATCCCTAGCATGAACCCAATCGAACAAGGAAGAAAAGATGAAGCTTGTCGAAAATCCCTTGCCCTAGATGCTTGCCGAAAATTCCCCTTGCTTCCTCTCTTGGACTTGTCGAAATTTTCCCTCTTGCTCCCCCCTTGGATTGTCGAAATCTCCTTGCTATTTATAGGGCTAGGCCAAAGTCCTTCTTTGAGGAGGAGTTTGAGTTGGAATTAAATTATCTTTAAAGAATATAATTCTTTATTATAATTTTATTCCTATTAGAACTTCTCCTATCTTCTTGGAATTTACTTCTTCTTTAATCTCTGCATGGCAATCAAATTCCTTTGGGCTTGGGCCTTGCTCTATGTCATCTTGGGCTTGTAAAGTCATTAATTTCGACATCCCTATTGCATTTTCTCTTTGTCGACAAATGCCATGGCAACTGGCTCGGCGTCTCCTTCATGCATTGCCCTGGCAACTAGCTCGGCGTCTCCTTCATGCATTGCCCTGGCAACTAGCTCGGCATTGCTTTGGCAAGTGATCCTGCACATACACACACAAAGCACACCAAAGCAGCATATTTTCCACAAAAACTACCAAGTTATGTAATCAAGCTCAACGATGGAAGGAAACATGGATTAATGCATGAATAGCTAATTATGCAATTAATATGAGCCTAAGTCTAACAATAATATGAGTAAAAAGGGTAAGAAAAATAGTACTTTTGAACACTTATCAAGGGGCATGATGATGTTTTAAGGATGATGTTATGTAAATGGTTTTAAATGCATTGATGGTGATTGTTTTAGAGCTTTCCTCACTAAGCCTTGTGTGCTTACGCTCTCGTTGTCCATCAATGCAGATAATTGAGGTCTTGGAAGGCAGCAAGAAGCAAGGGGATCTTGGCAAGACTTGTTTCCAAAGTATGTTAGAGACTAGACTATAATGAATAAGGGCAATGGGGTACTTGTTGTGTTTTAGGAGATGTTTTATGAAACCCCCTATTTGACCATGTTTCTTTAGTAGCTATTGGGTTGTAAATGGCCTTTAAGGATTGTTTTTGGTGATGGTTTACCTTTTGATATGTTGGCTGGATGCATAGTAGGAAGCATGCCTATAGATTTCCTCTTTGATACATGAATCCCTGTTGTGTTGTTAGATATGTGATGTTGGTTGGCATGAGATATGTTTGACATGTTAGAGTTATGTTTAAAGCATGTTGGAGTGGTTTGAGTATGCTTTTGGGATGAAAAATTAGCCAAATGAGACACTTCAGGCCCAGGCGTACCGATACGCGGGGGGACCGTATCGGTATGGCTAGGCAATTTTAGGCTTGTGGGATAGGTACAGGTCTTGTGTGTTTCAATACAGCTTGGAAATTTTGGCTTGGTGTATCGGTATAGGGATGGAAGTTTCGATACATGTTTTAGCCTCTTGAATTCACTTTTACAATTTGAACCCTTATATCGAAACACCTGAGAAATCGTATCGGTACGGTTTAAAATATTCACAAGTTTGGTATTTCAGTTAGGCGTATCAATACAACTTGGTGGTGTATCGAAACGGTGTGTTTCAAACTGTATCGGTACGGGCTTACCCGTTTCTCATGTGAATGTCACTTTTAGGCAGTTTTGCTTTCTTTGCATTTTAGTCCCTAATTCTTACCGATGCAATTATATATGGTAGGATGATCAGTTTGAGTTGAAATTTGAGATGGGAGTTTGGAACCTGACTAATTAAAGATTGGTAACTTAAAAATGAGTTTTAATCTTGAAATTTTTAGTATTTGCAATTTTGTCCTTAATTTACAAATGTGATCAATTGAATGTCAAATTGATGCCCGATTGAGTTGGGGTTGCACCCGATGTCTGTATGTACATGTAGCATTAATAATTGGAATCTAGATAAGATAAAAGGAAAAAATTGGACCGGGTTTGCTTGTATCTCTTTAGTTTACTACGGTAAACCTAATGTAGCCTTCTTGGTTCGGTTGGGCATCTAGGCCGGGTCAAGGGGGTTACATTTGGTGGTATTAGAGCGAGGTTTGGTTCATTTGGGAGATTGTTGTGTTGTTTTCATGAGTTTTGCTCTGTTGTATGATGTGTACGGTGATTATGGTATGTACGCTGGTTGATATGTACGGTGATTGATATATGAATGTTGATTGTTGTATGCTATGTTAGGGATGTTTTGGGGTACCCATTGCCTTATTATTTTAGTCTGGAAAGTTTTTATTTTTGAAATGAAAGTCTTGGATCCTTGCTTGAGGCTGGCCTGACTGTTTTGTTTTGAAATGATTATCATGGCTTAGATATATTTTAGCACGATGGGACCGAGGAGAGAGTTGCGATCTAGTGCGATTTCTGCTGCCGTTGGGCAGGATGATGAAGGAGAAGTTGTGCCTCCTAGAGGGTTGCCACTACCCACACCTAATCCACCTGAAGGAGTGGAGCAAGTACCACATGTGCCAGTTGGGCCAAGGATGGGTGATATGGCACCGTTGATACAGGTCATGACCTGTGCGTTTCAGGCAGCAGTTGCGGTTGTTCGTGTGCCAGCACCATCGGTTCAAGGGCAAGGTTTGCCGCTAGAGCGTCATTGTAGTTTGGGCGGAGTTGAGTTTCGAGGGTTGTCACCTGAGGCTTCTAAGGGTTGGTTGGCAAGTACTGAGAGGATATTGGGCCAGATGGGGTACACCGATGCTCGTAAGCTGGGCTATGATGTTCCCCTATTGCAGGGTGATGCTTATACATGGTGGACTACCACGATATCTGGTATGGCGACAGATGGGGTGATATGGGAGTTCTTCTGTGAAGCATTCTGGAATAAGTTTTTGGGAGTCCGATATCAGGACGAGAAGAAGCGTGAGTTTATGGCTTTGGTGCAGGGCAGTATGTCTGTTGCGGAGTATGAGGTGCAGTTCATGAGGTTGAGTCGGTATGCACCTGAGTCGGTTCTTGACGAGCGTACTCGATGTGATCATTTTTGATATGGGCTTGTGCAGGATGTTAAGACATACATGCTTGCTGATGATTACACCGACTTTGATGTGTTGGTTTCACGAGCCAAGGATGTAGAGCAAAATTTGGGCCTGGCATCTGGATTGCAAGGTTCTAGCTCGGGTAAGAGAGCTATTGATTCAGGCTATAGAGGTGGTCAAGCCAAGAGACACCGTGATAGGAGGTTTCGCCCGGAGCCGAGGCATGACAGAGGAGTTGTGGGACGTGGAGTCCAGGGGCAGGGTGCCCAGGTTAGAGAATCTTTTAGCAGTTGTTGGGTTTGTGGATCCCGAGATCACTTGAGGCGAGATTGCCCGCGTTTGGCCATGGAGGGTCAGGCACATGCGCCTGTGGTGGCTAATGCGTGTTGGAGTTGTGGGTCAGGAGACCATCAAAGGCGTGATTGTATGTTTTTGGCCTGAGGTGGGCAAGGTGCTGCACTTGTTGTTGTTGTTCCGCAGTATGGTCGTGGTTGTGGTCGCGGACCATTTTAGCGTTGAGATGGTGGACAAAGGACTGTAGCTCATACTATTTCTATCCAGCCAGAGGGAGGTAGACCAGCTAGTGTGTATGCACACCGTGAGGGTCGCAATGACACTGATGTGATTGTAGGTACCTTTACCCTACAGTCTTTGTTGTTGTATTCGTTGGCTGATTCTGGTTCTACTCATTCATACATTTTGAGTGAGCATCTGAGCTGCTTGATATATCTGTTGAAAACCTTAATGTGGGTGTTAGAGTGACTAGTTCTCTTGGGGAGACAGTCGTGGTTAGGAGGTTGTATCATAGGTTTCCGCTGATGGTCCAGGGACTTGATGGAGTTACCATTCCATGGTTTTGATGTGATTTTGGGTATGGATTGGTTGACCGAACATCGGGATATGGTGGATTTTGAGACCAAACTGATATTTTTGAGGTTGTCGGATGATTATGAGGTGGTGGTTGTTGAAGACAATGCCAAGTTTTTGTCTAATGTCGTTTCGGCTTTGAAAGCAAGACAAATATTGGATTCGGGATGTCAAGCTTATTTGGCCTATGTTATGAATCTTGGATCGAAGAGTTGTGGAAGCAGGATGTTCGCACCATATGTGAGTTTTTGGATGTTTTTCCAAAGGAATTACCAGGGTTGCCACCTAACCTTGAGGTAGAGTTTGGCATCGAGGTCCTTGCGGGTACGGTACTGGTATCCATTGCTCTGTACCGTATGGCTCCGAAGGAATTGAAGGAGCTAAAAATGCAGTTGCAAGAGTTGCTTGATCGTGGGTTTATTAGATCCATTATTTTGCCGTGGGGAGCACCGGTGCTTTTGTTAAGAAGAAAGATGGTACGTTGCGGATTTGTATAGATTATCGGCGACTGAATAAGTTGACAATAAAGAACAAGTATCCCTTACCGCAGATAGATGACTTGTTTGATCAGTTCAAGGGAGCTTCGGTGTTTTCCAAGATAGATTTGAGGTCAGGGTAGTATCAGTTAAAGGTGAAAGAGGTGGATGTGCCCAAAATAGCCTTTCGTACGAGGTACGGGCATTACGAGTTTCTTGTGATGCCATTTGGTTTGACCAATGCTCCAGCTACTTTTATGGACATGATGAACCGTGTGTTTCATGAGTTTTTGGATCAGTTTGTGGTTGTGTTTATCGATGATATCCTTGTGTACTCTCGCACCGAGGAGGATCATGATGGATATTTAAGAATTGTGATTCAGGCGTTGTTGGCTAATCAGCTTTATGCTAAGTTAAGCAAATGTGAGTTCTGGCTCGAGGAAGTTGTGTTTCTCGGACTTGTGGTGTCGGCTGAAGAAATCTGTGTTGATTCGCATAAGGTTGAGTCTGTAATGAGTTGGAAGGAGCCCAAGTCTGTGACAGAGGTAGGAGTTTCCTTGGTTTGGCGTTTTACTCCCGGAGGTTTGTGGAAGGGTTCTCCAGTTTGGTAGCTCCGTTAACAAAGTTGTTGTAGAAGAATGTTCAGTTTGAGTGGACGAAGGATAGGCAGCGAGCGTTCGAAAAGTTGAAGGAAGCTTTGACATGAGCTCCGGTCTTGGTTCAACCAGAATCAGGAAAGGAGTTCGTTGTTTATAGTGATGCGTCATATGTTGGGCTTGGTTATGTGTTGATACAGGAGAGTAAGGTAGTGGCGTACGCATCTAGGCAATTGAAGGTGCATGAACGTAACTACCCTACTCACGATCTTGAGCTGGCCGCAGTTGTTTTTGCCTTAAAAATTTGGAGGCATTCCTCTATGGGGAGCAGTGTGTGGTTTATGCAGATCATAAGAGTTTGAAATACCTGATGTCACAGAAGGAGCTAAATCTTAGGCAACGTAAATGGATGGAGTTGCTTAAGGATTATGATCTGACCATTGAGTATCATCCGGGGAAAGCTAATGTTGTGGCGGATGCTTTAAGCAGGAAAGGTCTGTGGAGTTGAAAGCCATGTTTTCTCAGTTGAGTGTGACGAATGACGGGGTTTGTTGGCTGAGTTGTAAGTGAAGCCGTCCTTGTCACAGATGATCAAGGAGAAGCAGCCGTACGATGGGATTTGGTATCTCATGTGGAAGATATTAGCGATGGAAATCCTACGGACTTTCTTTTCAACGATGATGTGGTGTTGTGTTTTAAAGGTCGAATAGTGGTGCCTGAAGATGAAGAGTTGAGGCGTACTATTTTGACTGAGGCACACGCAAGTCCTTTTTCTATGCATCCTTGTAGTACTAAGATGTATCGAGGGTTGAAGGATGAGTACTATTGGGTTGGACTGAAGAGGGACGTGGCTGATTTCGTTGCACGGTGTATGGTTTGTCAGCGGGTAAAGGCTGAGTATCAGTTCCCTTCCGGGTTGTTTCAACCGTTAAGGATACCGGAATGGAAGTGGGAAAGAATCACCATGGATTTTGTGTCTGGGCTGCCTTTGATGCCAACCAAAAAGGATCCTATTTGGGCGATTGTGGATCGGTTTACGAAGTGTGCGCATTCTGTGCCTATGCATACTACGTATACCTTGGACAGGTTGGCTGAGTTGTACATCTCTAAGATAGTGCGTTTGCATGGGGTGCCCAAATCTATAGTTTCAGATAGGGATTCACGGTTCACTGCAAGGTTTCGGGTGAGTTTGCATCGTACTTTGGGAACCCGGTTGAGTTTTAGTACCTCGTACCACCCTCAGACGGATGGCCAGTCGGAGCGCGTGATTCAGGTTCTCAAAGATATGCTAAGGTGTTGTGTTATTGAGTACCAGGGAACATGGGAGAAGCAGTTGCTGTTGGTGGAGTTTGCTTACAATAACAGTTATCATGCTAGAATACAAATGGCACCTTATGAGGCGTTGTACGTCAGAAAGTGTCGTACACCCGTGTGTTGGGTAGAAGCGGCTGTAGGTCGCCAGAAATCCTATTCGGATTTGAAGCGTAGGGATATAGAGTACGTTGTGGGTGATAAAGTCTTTCTGAAAATGTCGTCCTGGAAAAAGGTGTTGCATTTTGGGCGGAAAGGGAAGCTTAGCCCGAGGTTCATCGGACCATACGAGGTTTTCGAGCGTGTGGGTCCTATTGCATACCGTTTGAGGTTACCTTCGGAGTTGGGAAAGATTCATGATATGTTCCACATTTTGGTGTTGTGAAAGTATAGGTCGGATCCATCGCATGTCATGCCAGTGGAGGAGATCGAATTAAGACCAGACGTATCTTACGATGAAGAACCAGTAGAGATTCTTGATACCAGCAGTAAGATGCTGCGTGGAAAACGGTCGAGCTGGTTAAGGTGTTGTGGAAGCACCGCGGTGTTGAGGTGGCCACGTGGGAACACAAGTCGGATATGGTGAAACAGTTTCTGCCCTTGTTTCCTCCAGGTAAATTTCGATGAAAAAATTTTTTAAGTGGGGGAGAGTTGTAATGCCATGGTTTTAGGGCTTAGCAGTTTGGTGGTTTATTAGACGACCTAGTGGACCGGAGTAGAGATTCGAGTCAGTTTCGGGATCGTATATTTTTGGTGTTGGAAAAATTATAGAAAAATGTTTAAAAATCATTACTAATTATGTATTTAATAATTGTGGAATCAATTTTGAAAAATATGTTTTGGAAGATGGACATTTTGGTTAGTGACCAAAATGAAAGTTTTGAAAACTGTGCTTTTCTAGTGACTAAAATGAAAAGGGTCAAATACTTAGAATCTTTAAGGAGCTATTTTACCAATTGGCTTCTGATGATTTCTCCCTTGATTTGACTTATTTTAACATGTGGTTTAATTGGTAATTAAAGAGGATTTTATTAAAAAGTTAGTTATCTTTTCAAAACAAAAATCACGTCATTTTCTCTTAACTTTTTCTCTCAATTCTCTCCTCAGCCAAACACTCAGTTTTCATCAAATTTTCAGAGGTGGGGTGGTTTCTAACTTGATTTTATTATATCAATTTGTTTTATAAAGATTGTTTATACAAAATCTTACAATAATCTTGTGTTTTCTTAACTTTTCACAAATCAATTGAGGGAGAAACTTCACAATAGGGGTAAGGTCCAAGATCTCCTCTATTGTATGGTTCTTTATTGAAATTCCCAAGCATTTGATCCTTGTTTTTGTGTTTCTAATCTGATTTTGATGATTTTCCAATGTTTAATTGAGTTATTTGGAAAAAATGAGTTGATTTGTGAATTAGATCTGATTTCCAGTACGTAAGGTTTCTTTTATTCATATTTTGGATGTTTAATAATGTTGATAAGTGATTTTTATCAATGTAATCCCGAAACTTAAGAATCTCTATTTGTTTAGGTTGTTAGTTTTGTGGTGTTTCTTTGGTTGTAAGGTTGTTAGAGGTGGTAGGTTGTTTTGAATCTATTTTTAGATGTGATTTGGTGTTGCAAGTGATGTTAGTTTGATAGATGTTGGCTGGGTTGTGAATCGAAGTGTTTTGGTTGTGTTTTCGGTTATTGTGGAGGGTTTATTGTGAAGGAGTTGTGGAAATCCGAGAAGGATTGTAGTTGTTGTGTTTAGAATGCATTATGATGCATTAATCCTCTGTTGTTTTGTGGTAAAAATAGGGGAGGCTGATCCGGAAGTGATTGGAGAAGCGTTGGAGGCGTCAAATTCTTGATTTTGCGTCGGTGAATTGAGGTTTCGTGTATCGGTGAGTGAAAACGTGGATTCCAGCTTTGGAATGTTTTAATGGTGGTTTTTGGGAGTTTAGGTAGAGCTTGAAACGCTTACCTAAGCTCAGAAGTAAGTAACGTGGTTTTACTCTCTCGGTCGTGCTAGTAGGAAATTGTTTATGCACTTGTTTTGATTTACATGATACCTACTGTTTAAGTATGTTTTTAAGTATTTGATATACTATTTTTAAGCATGTAATGTTGAAGGGTGCACATGGTAAGTGATCCTTGTAAGTATATGGTTTATACTTGTGTTTTAAAGCATGGTTATTGCTTTGGAAAGGGCATGGTTTAATGCTTGTTAAAAATAGTGAGGTAAATGTTATTTGGTTAATAGGATTGAGTGCACTGTAAATAAGTCGCCTTGAATGTTGAGGGGTTTATATGGCGTACCGAATACTCCATCCAAGTACCCTAATGGTAGAGGGGTTAAATAGTACTGAATACTCCCGTTAGTGGATTAATTGTCTAACCGATGATTGGGGTTGATGTCCCTGTGGGTTGTTATGGTACTCGGTTGTTATTGTACCCGGTTGTTAATGTACCGCGATTGTGATTGTATCGCTATTCCGGTTGAGATGGCTTGAAGTGTTGGGTTAACACTTTTTGAATCCATGTATCCAATGAATTCTTTTGTTAATGGACTTGTTTAATGATCACTTGAAAGCCAATATAATTGTTAATGTATCATTAAAATGTTTTTGTTGTATAATGTGATTTATACATGTTTCTCCTTAAGCTTTGCATTTGGTAGTAATGCATGGGAAGGTTTAAGTGGAGGGTTAGCAATGTGACTTGCTGTTGAATAATGATACATGTAGCATATGGTTTATTATGCTGGTTTAAATGATATAAAGTGCATGTTTAAAAAGGGGCATGATGATGTTTTAAAGGATGATGTTATGTAAATGGTTTTAAATGCATTGATGGTGATTGTTTTAGAGCTTTTCTCACTAAGCCTTGTGTACTTACGCTCTCATTGTCCATCAATGCAGATAATTGAGGTCTTGGAAGGCAAAACGAAGCAAGGGGATCTTGGAAAGACTTGTTTCCAAAGTATGTTAGAGACTAGACTATAATGAATAAGGGCAGTGGGGCACTTGTTGTGTTTTGGGAGATGTTTTGTGAAACTCCATGTTTGAGCATGTTTCTTTAGTAGCTATTGGGTTGTAAATGGCCTTTAAGGATTGTTTTTGGTGTTGCTTTACCTTTTGATATGTTGGTTGGATGCATAGTAGGAAGCATGCCTATAGATTTCCTCTTTGATACATGAATCCTGTTGTGTTGTTAGATATGTGATGCTGGTTGGCATGAGATACGTTTGACATGTTAGTGTTGTGTTTAAAGCATGTTGGAGTGGTTTGAGTATGCTTTTGGGATGAAAAATCAGCCAAATGTGACATTTCAGGCCTAGGAGTACCGATACGCGGGGGGACCGTATCGGTACGACTAGGCATTTTAGGCTTGTGGGATCGGTACAGGTCTTGTGTATTTCGATACGGCTAGGCAAATTTGGCTTGGCGTACCGGTATAGGGATGGGCGTTTCGATACGAGTTTTAGCCTATGGAATTCACTTTTGCAACTTGAACCCGCGTATCGAAACACCTGAGAAACCGTATCGATACGTTTAAAATATTTCAAAAGTTTGGTATTTCAGCTAGGCGTATCAATACAGCTTGGTGGTGTATCGAAACAGTGTGTTTCAAACCGTATCGGTACGAGCTTACCCGTTTCTCATGTGAATGTCACTTTTGGGCAATTTTGCTTTCTTTACATTTTAGTCCCTAATTCATACCGATGCAATTATATATGGTAGGATGATCGGTTTGAGTTGAAAATTGAGATGGGAGTTTGGAACCTGACTAATTAAAGATTGGTAACTTAAAAATGAGTTTTATTCTTGAAATTTTCTATATTTGAAATTTGGTCCCTAATTTGCAAATGTGATCAAATAGATGTCAAATTGATGCCCGAATGAGTTGGGGTTGCACCTGATGTCTGTATGTACACGTAGGATTAATAATTGGAATCTATATAAGATAAAAGGAAAAAAATTGGACCAGGTTTGGTTGTATCTCTTCGGTTTGCTACAACAAACCTAATGTAGCTTTATTGGTTCGGTTGGGCGTCTAGGTAAGGTCAAGGGGGTTACAACTGATTATCTCTTAATGTATGTAATACCACTCGGAGATGTCAATCGTGATCATCTTCAATCTTAGAATATACCAAGATATCATCTATAAATACCACCACAAATTGGTCCAAATAGGGTTGAAACACCCTATTCATCAAATCCATAAATGTGGCAGGGGCGTTTGTGAGTGCAAACGGCATTACTAAAAACTCATAGTGTCCATAACGAGTCCTGAATGTTGTCTTTGGTATATCTTTTTCCTTAACTTTTAGCTGATTAATAGCCTGATCGATGATTGATATTTAAAAACAGAGCAGGGCCTTTGAGCTGATCAATAGATCTTCAATTCTTGGCAACGGATACTTATTCTTTATTGTCACCTTATTCAGTTGTCGATAATCTATATACAATCGTAAATATCCATCCTTCTTCTTTACAAGTAATACTGGGGCTCCCCATGGTGACACACTCGGTCGAATATAACCTCGACCTAATAATTCTTGTAATTAAGATTTCAGCTCCCTTATTTCTGTTGGCGACATCCTATAGGGTGCCATCGATACTAGCTCTGTTCTGAGATACACATCTATTCTGAATTATACCTCTCTATCTGGAGGTAACCCTGGCAACTCATCTGGAAATTCTCGCACAGTTGGGATATCTTCCAATTTCTTTTTTGATGCTTGCGTATCCACCACATTAGCTAAATACGCTTCGCATCCATTATTTAACATTCTCTTAGCCATCGCTGCAGAGATTACTTAGTTTAGGAAATCATTTCTTTATGATTTGAAATACTTGATTATGGGCTTTTGAATATGATCATATAGCTTAACCTCAATTTTAGAACTTTTTACTCGGTTAAAATTCCAGCTGGTCCACTGTAAAGCCCATTTAGACATATAGGCCTTAAACCCAACAAAACTGCCACAAAATAAGATTAAATAAAATTTTATGATTTAAAATATTTTATTATGGGATTTTGAATATGATTATATAGCTTAACCTCAATTTTATAACTTTTTACTTAGTTAAAAATTGAACGGGTCCAGTGTAAAGCCCACATAGACATGCACGTCTTAAACCCCACCAAACAGGCCGCAAAATAAAATTAAATCAAAATATTTTCATTAAAATATTTATTTATGGGCTTTTGAACATGATTATATAGCTTAACCTCATTTTCATAAATTTTTACTCGGTTAAAATTCCAACGGGTCCACTATAATTCCCATTTAGACATACACGCCTTAAACCTAGCAAAGCGACCACAAAGTAAGATTAAATAAAATTTTATGAGTTAAAATATTTGATTATGGGCTTTTGATTATGATTATATATCTTAACCTCAATTTTGAACTTTTTACTCGATTAAAATTTAACGAGTCTACTGTAAAGCCCATTTACACATGTACGCCTTAAACACCAACAAAATGGTCGCAAAATAAGATTAAATTAAATTTTATGACTTAAAATATTTAGTTATGGGCTTTTGAACATGATTATTGTTAATTGTTTAAAAGTATTATTTTTATTACCCTTTTTATTCATATTATTGCTAGACTTAGGCTCATATTAGTTGCATTATTAGCCATTCATGCATGTTTGCATTGTTTCCTTGGTGGACAAGCTTGATTTCATATTTTGCTTAATTTTATGGAAAAAGATACTGCTTTGGTGTGTTTTTGTGTGTGTGCAGAATCACTTGCCAAAACAAGGCCGGAACCAGTTGCCAGGGCAATGCATGAAGGAGATGCCGAGCTAGTTGCCAGGGCAATTTTCGATTAGGGATAAGATGATATGGTAGTCGAAATTGATGACTAGATAAGCCCAAGATGACGTGGAGCAAATTTAAATCCCAAAGGAGTTTGATTTCCATGAAGAGATTAAAGAGAAATTAAATCCCAAGAAGATAGGAGAAGTTCTAAAAGGAATTTAAATATAATAAACAATTATATTCCTTAAATATATTTAATTCCAACTTAACTTCCTCCTCAAAAAAAGACTTTGACCTAGCCTTATAAATTGAGGACCAAGCCGTCAACTCCAAGGGGGGAGAGGAGAGAAATTTCGACAAAGGGAGGAGGGAGATTTCGACGAGAGCAAGGAGAGATTTCGACAAGGCTTAGGAATAAGTTAAGGATTTCAACGGCTAAGAGGAGCACAAGATTGGTTGTTGTTCACCCTTGATTCACGCAGGGATGTATTATCAAGGCATGCACAGATAGCTAGAGTTTCGACTTAGGGATAAGAAGAAACCATTGAAGAACACTCTGCCGAACCTTGAAGCTGCTGCCCAGTCGCCCAAATAGTTGCCTAGCCAGTCGCCCACGCAACCGTCGATTAGTTGCCAAGGTAACCCCGCTGCGCAAGTTACCATGGCAACTGAGTTGCCCTTGCACTCTTTTACCAAGATGATCCAATCGGCTATCACACCTCAAGTCATGATAACCTGGCCTATTCTCTCTCATTTGATTACATCTTCATTTACTTATTTGCTTTCTAGTTTAGTTGTTAGTTAAACTCTCACATTCTTCTACTTGTGTTCTTTTACTTTTTATAGTGCAAGAGATTAGATTCTTGAAGTGGTTCCAATCCCTGCGGAGACGATACCTTTTATACTATAACTTGTGACTTGTACACTTGCACAATTGCGGAGCACTTATTACGAGCAACAAGTTTTTTGCGCCGTTGCCGGGGATTGGCAATAACAACTTTTTTTTATTTTCTTGCACTTTTTATTTTTCTGGTTTAAGATTCAAAGGGTTAACAAACTTTGGTTTTGCATTGGTATATGACCAGGGAGAGACCGATTACACCAGAATATCCCTTTGATCCAGAAATCGAACGAACCTTGCAAAGACTCAAACGAAGGTTAAGAGTAGCAATGGCTAATCAAGACGGTAATATAAATCAGGATGTTCCACCAGGAGGAGTGATTCTTGCACGAAATAGAACTATTTGAGACTATCTTGAAGAAGATCTTGAAGGACTTAATCCAAGAGTTGTTACACCTGAAATTGAAGCCGACCACTTTGAGTTGAAACCGGTGATGTTCAATATGATCAACACAATTGGTCAATTTGGTGGCTCAGCAACTTAAGATGCACGACAACATCTTAAATCTTTCCTCGAGATTTGCAATTCATTCAAAATACAAGGAGTCACCCTCGATGTTTTACGACTAAGATTATTCCCCTATTCACTGAGGGATAGGGCAAAAACATGGTTGAATAGTATTCCTACCGGATCAATAGGATCTTGGACCGATCTTTGTCTTGATTTCCTTGCTCGATTTAATCCTACACATTTGACGGATAAGCTTCGTAACAAAATTCCTTCTTTTCGGCAGGAAGATGATGAATCCATGTATGAGGCTTGGGAGCGATATAGAGAACTTCTACACAAATGCCCCCTACATGGATTCCCAGTGTGGACACAAGTAACAATGTTTTACAACGCTGTGAATACAGCAACAAGGATGATGCTAGATGCCACGGCAAACATCATACTCCTAGATAAGTCACCGGAGGAAGCAGTGCAAATTCTAAACATGCTTGCCAAGAATGATTATCAATTCCCATCTGCTAGAAGAGGAGGAGTTAGACGCCAAGCCACAATACATGAACTGGGATCATCATACTCAATTTTGGCACAATTGGCCACTCTAACCAAGATGGTCCAGAACATGCAGAAACCAAACAACACACGGGAGGTCAAGGTAATGGATTCCTTTTGTGAGTTATGTGGTGGTAACCATGATTCTTCTGAATGTATACAAAATCTGGAATCTAGCTTTTATGTGGGGAATTACAACCGGAACAACAATGTGATGTCCAATACATACAATCCAGCTTGGAATAAGCACCAAAGTTTTTCATGGAGTAATCCCAACAATGCTCTAAACCATAACAATCAGAATGCACAAGCATCGGGATTCCAGCAGAATATGCCACGGCAACAGTTGCCGCAACAACAACCGACAACATCTAGTTCTTTGGAAAATTCTCTCAATGATTTTATGTTGAAAACTAAATCTTATATGGCTGAGAATAGTAACTTCATAAAAAGAACTGATGCATTTATTAACAGGATCAAGATGAGATTGCAAAACCAAGAGGCGACAATCAAATCATTGGAAAATCAAGTCAGACAATTTGCTCAAAACCTGAATACTAGAACGCAAGGAGGTTTACCTAGCGATACTGGAGTCGCAAGAGGAACTGGACATGAGCAATGTAAGGCGATCACCACTAGAAGTGGCCAACAACTTAAAGAGGCTCAAGCTCGCTCATCAAACAAAACTCCACAAAAAGAACAAGACGAACTCAGCGGCAAAGCCTCAGATGCTGAACCAGGAGTTGCCGCGACAACCAGTGATAAGCATGCCTCGGCAAGCAGCGATAAGGATGCCGCGGCAACCAAGGATAGGCACGCTGCGGCAACCCCAGTTGGCAATGCCTTGGCAACTCTAGTTGCCTTGGCAATGCCGTCAATCAGGTTCCAGACCAATGAAAGGATCGAAGATATCTGACTTCCACCACAATTCCCATAAAGGTTGAAGCGACAAAAGAAAGAATATCACTTCAAGAAGTTTATTGATACCCTAAAGCAAGTCCACATCAACTTGCCATTGGTTGAAGCAATTGAACAAATGCCGAACTATTCAAAGTTTCTTAAAGTCATTGTGTCCAAGAGAACAAGGCTAGGAGAGTTTGAAACAGTTGCCGCAACAGAGGGATGCATGGCCATGTTGCACAATCGTATGCCACCCAAGTTGAAGGATCCCAGAAGTTTCACAATACCCTGTTCCATTGGAAACCACTATGTCGGGAAAGCATTATGTGACCTTGGAGCAAGCATAAACTTGATGCCTAAATCGGTTTTCCAGAAACTAGGAATCGGGAAGGCAAGACCTACAACAGTTATGCTACAGTTAGCCGACAAATCCTATGTGCATCCAGAAGGAAAAATCGAAGACATACTGGTAAAAGTTGATAAATTTATTTTTCCCTGACTTTATTATTTTGGATTGTGAAGCAGATGAACATGCACCTATCATTCTCGGTAGACCCTTCCTAGGAACAGGGAGAACCTGGATCGATGTTGAAAAGGGAGAACTCACAATGAGGGTGAATAACCAGCAAGTTAAACTAAATGTGTTCCAAACACTAAAGCATGCCGATGATCCGAAAGAATGCCAACTTCCTCATGCCACGACAGAGTTTAACTTCGACGAGGGATTTAGTTGCCTCAGCAACTACATTGCCGATCAAGAGGAACCTGAGGAGTATAAAGAATCGATCGATAAGGAACAACAAGAAGAGGCAAATTGGTTAGTCAATGGACTAGGTACAGACTTTGAACCACTGGATTACTCAGGTAAGGAAGGTAAACTCGAAAAGCCCTCCATTGAGCAACCACCGATTCTTGAGTTGAAACAGTTGCCAGGGCAACTAAAATATGCTTACTTGGGAGCCGATAATACATTGCCTGTAATTATTTCCTCTAAGTTACATCCTGAGCAGGAAAAGAAGCTGATCAAAATGGTGATGCTACACAAGAAGGAAATAGGGTGGACAATTGCCGACTTGAAGGGAATTAGCCCAGCAGTGTGCATGCACAAGATTTTGTTGGAAGATGATCAAAAACCTTCGATTGAGGCCCAGAGGAGACTGAATCATGCCATGAAAGGGGTTGTAATGAAAGAAATCATCAAGTGGCTTGACGTCAGTATCATATACCCTATCTCGGGTAGTACATGGGTAAGTCCGGTATAATGTGTACCGAAAAAGGGAGGTATAACAGTGGTAAATAATGAAAACAATAAACTCATTCCAACCAGGATTGTGACCGGTTAGAGGGTTTGTATGGATTATCGAAAGCTAAACAAAGCCAGTAGGAAAGACCACTTCCCATTACCCTTTATTGATCAAATGCTTGACTGTCTTGCAGGTAAACCCTTTTATTGTTTTCTTGATGGTTATTCAGGTTACAATCAAATTGCTATAGCACCAGAAGATCAAGAAAAGACAACCTTCACATACCTATACGATACTTATGCTTTCCGAATGATGTCGTTCAGATTGTGTAACGCTCCGACAACCTTCCAAAGATGCATGATGGCACTCTTTTCAGACATGGTCGTAGATTTCCTTCAGATCTTCATGGATGCTTTTTCTGTTTTTGGTAATGACTTCGACAGTTGCCTTGGCAATTTAGAAAAGGTGTTAGCAAGATGTGAAGAAACCGATTTAGTCATTAATTGGGAGAAGTACCATTTTATGGTAGATGAAGGAATAATGCTCGGCCACAAGATTTCATCCAAGGGAATTAAAGTAGACAAAGCCAAGGTGGACGTGATCGAAAGATTACCCCCACCAAGTTCGGTTAAAGGAATCTAAAGCTTTCTTGGACATGCAGGTTTTTACAGAAGGTTTATTCATAATTTTTCTAAAATTACTAAACCCTTGTGCAATTTTCTTGAACAGGATAAAGTCTTCAATTTTGATGATTCTTGCGCCCAAGCATTAGAAACCCTAGAGGAAAAGCTTACCTCGGAACCCATTGTCGTTCCACTCGATTGGACGCTACCTTTTGAGCTCATGTGTGATGAAAGTGATTTCGCGGTAGGAGCAGTCCTAGGCCAACGCACAAGTGAGACCTTTCATGTGATATACTACGCTAGTAAAACTCTTAATAGTGTTCAAGTGAATTACACAACAACGGAGAAAGAGTTACTAGCCGTAGTTTTCGCATTTGACAAGTTCTGATCCTATTTGATTTGTACAAAGGTAATTGTTTATACGGACCATTCGACAATTAAGTATCTATTTGCTAAAAAGGATGCCAAACCTCGTTTGATTCGTTGGATATTGCTTTTACAAGAGTTTGACATTGAAATTAAGGACAGGACAGGAATAGAAAATCAAGTGGCCGATCACTTATCACGCTTAGAACGCAATAGAGAGGAGGACGCGAATTTAGAGATATGCGATGCATTCCCGGATGAGCAATTGTTAGTTGCCTCGACAACCATGGATGTGCATGCCTCAACAACCCCCGACGCCTCAGCAACTCCAGACGCGTACGCCTCGACAACCACTGATACGCACACCGTGGCAACCACTGATACGCATGCCTCGATAACCATGGATACGTATACCTCGGCAACTCTAGATGCACACGCCTCAGCAATCTTGGAAGTAGTTGCCACGACAACACTTGCCTCGACAATACCCTGGTACGCGGATTTAGTTAATTTCCTTGTTTGTGGTATTTTACCTTATGGCCTTACTCACCAAGGGAAGAAGCGGTTTTGCCATGATGCTAAGCATTACTTTTGGGATGAGCCTCTTTTGTTTAAACAATGTGCAGATCAGGTTATACGCAGATGTGTCCCTAAGGAGGAGTAGCAGAATGTACTCCGGCAATGCCATTCTTCAACCTATAGAGGACATTTTTGAGGAACACGTACTGCGGCCAAAGTTTTGCAATCTGGTTTGTATTTGCCAACACTGTACAAAGATGCCTAAGAATTTTACAAGCAATGTGATCGTTTCCAGAGGATGGGCAATATCTCTAGACGACATGAGATGCCGCTCCAAAACATCATCGAGGTGGAATTGTTCGATGTATGGGGGATTGCTTTTATGGGACCTTTCCCATCTTCATTCGGCAACCTCTACATTCTACTTGCCGTTGACTACGTGTCTAAATGGGTTGAGGCAGCTGCAGTTCCCACCAACGACTCTAAGACTGTGCAACAATTCTTGCAAAAAAACATATTTACACGATTTGGGATGCTGAGAGCAATTATCAGTGACGAAGGCAAGCACTTCGACAACAAACTCATCACCAATATGTTACAACGCTTCGGTGTATCTCACAAGATTGCCACAACATATCACCCACAAACCAATGGGCAAGCATAAATTTCCAACCGGGAATTGAAAGGTATACTCGAGGAAGTTGTAAATCCCTCTAGGAAGGATTGGTTAGTAAGACTAGATGATGCACTTCGGGCATATCATACTGCATTCAAAACACCCTTAGGTATGTCTCCCTTCTGACTTGTCTATGGCAAAACATGCCATCTACTGGTGGAAATCGAGCACAAGGCATATTGGGCAATCAAGACCGTGAATATGGATTGGGAAAGTGCTGGGCAAAAGCGTTTGTTGGACCTCAACGAGATAGAAGAATTATGTTCACTCACCTATAACAATGCACGAATATACAAGGAGAAAACAAAGCAATGGCATGACAAGAAACTATTGTCGCGGCAATTCATGCCAGGGCAACTAGTTCTCTTATTCAATTCTCGGCTAAAACTTTTCTCGGGAGAACTAAAATCAAGATGGTCGGGACCATTCGAAGTTGTCAAACCGTTCTCCCATGGTGTCGTGATAATCAAGTCCATCACTGATGAACATGAATTCAAAGTTAACGGACAAAGATTGAAGCACTACAACGGTGCCTATGTGGAACATAACAAAGAAGTGGTCACCTTAGGAGATGCATGAGCATGCTCTCATTTTGATATTTTCTTTTTATTTTTATTTTTTTCTCGAACTATTTAATTTTTTATTTTTATTTATTATTTTCGATTATTTTTCTTTTTAGGATATATTTATTTATTTTCTTTAAGATTAAAACTACATCTTTCTTTCATATTTATCTAATTGTTTTAAAATTTTAAGTTTAAGAATTTCTTTGCACATCTTTCTTTATTTTCTTTTATTAGTTTATCTTTAATTTTAATCCTTATTTTATTTGTTTTCGAATTGTAGGAAAAGAGTTCAAGATAAAGAAGAATTTTGATTCAAGAAGGAAAATTCTTCAACAAGGAAATTAATGGGCTGAATCTAAGGCTTATATTAAGCCTCCAATTTACCCTAAATAAAGCCTACATAACCGGACAAACCCCTCCCCTTCCCTAAATACCCTAGCCGTCCCCTAAATTGAAACCCTTATTTTCTTTATTCCAAAATTAATCTCACCCACCATATTTACTACCTATCTTTTCTATTTAACCCATCACCCTTAACTTCCAAGAAACCTATTCCTACTTTTCATCTTGCAACTCTTTAGTTTCTTTTGCTTTCTTTTCTTTGTTTTTACCAAACTCACAACCAAGATCATCCATGGCATCCAAAATTGAATTTTTGGTTCATCCAAGTTCCTCCAAAGAACCAAGATACAAGAAGTTTGCTACACCGGTGGTTCAAGAAAGATTTCACTCCAAGTTTGAAAGCTGGAAGATTTGCGAAGAACAAGACTTTGAATACTACAACTCTCATCAAGATTTCAGCCTTGAACCATTCATCTACGAAAGGATTGCACATCAAAAGTGGCAAATCTTTTGCCATCAATCGGAACTGGTAACATCTCATGGGCAAGAGAATTCTATGCTCACTCACCTAACCCAGATAATCCTTATGTTTTTGTTCGTGACAAGGCTACACTCATAAGCCCCAAAAACATCAACACCTTTTACGGGCTCTACATTGAGAAGGATGAGCATCAGGCCTTTGTTGATCAACTCACGCCCAAGCAACTCGACAAGGTGCTTCAAGAACTCACTCTACCGGGAACTCATTGGAACGACGGTAAATACAAGGGCACAGTAAATCGCCTTCGGCTTAAACCCGAGGCAAAATTATGGAATAAGTTTGTTGAAACTTCTTTAATGCCCACCACACACAATACTACCGTTGATACACCTCGTCTTTTGCTCATACATTCTATCTTGCATAATCGCATCATTAACATTGGAAAAATTGTTTGTGATGAGATTTTTGTATGTAGCAAAAAAGACAAGGGTTCTCTTTTCTTCCCTTTCTTAATTTCCAATCTCTGCAAGGAGATGGATGTCCCAAGTGAGTCCACTGATGAAAAGGCCCTACCAAAGTCCGGTTGGAATCGAGCACAAATCCGAAAGCTCATGGGAGAGGCACCGGTAAAATCCCCAACGCCTTTAATTGTCGCGGTAACTCCTGCCACCTCGGCAACCCCTAATGCCCAAGCAACTAATGCCCGGGCAACTCAGACAGCAACCCTAAGACAACTTGAAGCACTATTACAACCGTTGGCGAATCGCCTTAGGCAAATTGAAGATCGGAAATTAATGTTCATGCGTTACATGAAGGATCACAACAATGCCATCACCCAAGTCATCCTGGAAAAGTACCCGGACAGCCGCATGCCGTTCCCCATCTTTCTTGCCGAAATCCTTGCCACGGCAACCAATGAAGCAGTTGCTACGACAACCGCAACAGATGATGCCGCGGCAACCTACACTACGCCTGCCCAAGCAGTTGCCACAGCAACCAACACTAAAGATGTCGTGGCAACCAAAGCTAAAGACGCCCCAGCAACCACTACAAAAGCCAAAGGTAATGCACCTATGCCCAAATCAACTCGTACTGAATTATTGTCTGATTTTTCAGATTCGGACGAGTCCTCCATTGCACCAACAAAGACCGCACCAATCGAATCCTCCAAGCCCAAGCGAAAAGCCAATGACATTGATGAAGAGGACGATGAGGACAACCCCGTACGAGGATCGATTCCACCATCGGCGACAAGGAAGCAACCACCGCGTTCAAGCAAAAGAATCAAGACACCGACCAAAAGGAAACTAATCATCCACGATGATGAACTCTCAGAGTAAGTCCTCGTTTGCATTTTACTTTTCTTTATTGTTATTTTTGTTTTTTTATTTCCACTTTTCTTTGTTACATCATTGAGGACAATGCCTCACTCGAGTTTGGGGGGATTGTTATTAGTTAGTTACCATGTTTAGTTGCATTCATCTTAAGTATTGCATTTAGGATACATAAATTGTTTGCCATGCCTTTAGTTGAAACAAGAATTGCCTAGATTTGATGAATATCTGATGATGACTTTGTCAATGTACTTAATTGATAGAACCTTTTATTCTAGGATAAACATGGAAACACTTGGAATCGTACTATAATGCTAAACTTGATGAAACATTGTGTGGCTTAATTGATTTAAGGAATTCTAGCAAACTTAGTTTGATAGTTAAAAAATTGGGGGATTAGAATAAAAATTGGATGAATGCTAGAGGTGCCCGAAACCGGCTCTAGTCGAATAAATTAATTAAGTTAAGAAAACTAAAAACAAAACACTAGAGGTTCCCGAAACCGGCTCTAGTTAAAACATGTTAAAATAACCCAATGAAGTAATTTGAAAACCTCTTGTTTGCATAGAATCCAAAAAATCAACTTGCACACGCACAAAAACACACCAAACCTCATTTTCATAAATTTTTACTCGGTTAAAATTCCAACGGGTCCACTATAATTCCCATTTAGACATGCATGCCTTAAACCTATCAAAACGGCCACAAAGTAAGATTAAATAAAATTTTATGAGTTAAAATATTTGATTATGGGCTTTTGATTATGATTATATATCTTAACCTCAATTTTAAACTTTTTACTCGATTAAAATTTAACGGGTCTACTGTAAAGCCCATTTACACATGTACGCCTTAAACACCAACAAAATTGTCGCAAAATAAGATTAAATTAAATTCTATGATTTAAAATATTTAGTTATGGGCTTTTGAACATGATTATTGTTAATTATTCAAAATTATTACTTTTATTACCCTTTTTATTCATATTACTGCTAGACTTAGGCTCATATTAGTTGCATTATTAGCATTCATGCATGTTTGCATTGTTTCCTTGGTGGACAAGCTTGATTTCATATTCTGCTTAATTTTGTGGAAAAAGATACTGCTTTGGTGTGTTCTTGTGTGTGTGCAGAATCACTTGCCAAAACAAGGCCGGAACCAGTTGCCAAGGCAATGCATGAAGGAGATGCCGAGCTAGTTGCCAGGGAATGCATGAACGAGATGCCGAGCTAGTTGCCAGGGCAATTTTCGATAAGGGATAAGATGATATGGTAGTCGAAATTGATGACTAGATAAGCCCAAGATGACGTGGAGAAAAGTTATATCCCAAAGGAGTTTGATTTCCCTGAAGAGGTTAAAGAGAAACTAAATCCCAAGAAGATAGAAGAAGTTCTAAAAGGAATTTAAATATAATAAAGAATTATATTCTTTAAAGATATTTAATTCCAACTTAATTTCCTCCTCAAAAAAAAGACTTTGACCTAGCCATATAAATTGTGGACCAAGCCGTCAACTCCAAGGGGGGAGAGAAGAGAAATTTAGACAAAAAGAGGAGGGAGATTTTGACGAGAGCAAGGAGAGATTTCGACAAGGCTTCAACCATTCTTCATCTTTTTCTTTCTTGTTCAATTAGGTTTATGCTAGGAAATATTTGTTCTGTGTTTATTTGGAACCTAGACATGAACTAAATCTATTTGGCTAAGGTTATTGTGTTTTGTGGTTGTGAGAAACAATTGGATTTTGTTTAGGTAATAATAGTTTTCACTTTTAATTCAAGGTTTACTCATTCTTGGTTCTTATTCTTGTTTGCGAGTGAATTGGGAGATGATCTTGTAACTTCATCTATTTATCTAATATCGGGAGAGTTAGATTCAAGAAGCGAATGAGTATGGTCTTTATTCAATCTATTGATGGTAAAAATTAATCTGGCTTACGAATAAGTTAAGGATTTCAACGGCTAAGAGGAGCACAAGATTGGTTGTTGTTCACCCTTGATTCACGCAGGGAAGTATTATCTAGGCATGCTCAAATAGCTAGAGTTTCAACTTAGGGATAAGATGAAACCATTGAAGAACGCTCCGCCGAACCTTGAAGCTGCTGCCCAGCCGCCCAAACAGTTGCCCAGCCAGTCGCCCAGGAAACCGTCGATTAGTTGCCAAGGTAACCCCGCTGCGCAAGTTGCCACGGCAACTGAGTTGCCCTTGCACTCTTTTCCCAATACGATCCTATCGGCTATCCCACCTCAACTCACGATAACCTGGCCTATTCTCTCTCATTTGATTACATCTTCTTTTACTTATTTGCTTTCTAGTTTAGTTGTTAGTTAAACTCCCACAATCTTCTACTTGTGTTCTTTTACTTTTTACAGTGCAAGAGATTAGATTCTTGAAGTGGCACCAATCCCTGTGGAGACGATATCTTTTTTACTATAACTTGCGACATGTACACTTGCACAATTGTGAAGCACTTATTACGTGCAACAATTATACAGCTTAACCTCAATTTTAGAACTTTCTACTCTGTTAATATTCCAACGGGTCCACTATAAAGCCCATTTAGACATGCACGCCTTAAACACCAACAAAACGACCAAAAAATAAGATTAAATCACATTTTATCAATTAAAATATTTAGTTATGGGTTTTTGAAGATAATTATATGGCTTAATCTCTATTTTAGAACTTTTTCTCGGTTAAATATCCAACGGGTCCCCTATAAAGACCATTTAGACATGCGCGCCTTAAACCCAACAAATTGACCACAAAATAAGATTAAATAGAAATTTATGAGTTAAAATATTTGATTATGGGCTTTTGAATATGATTATACATCTTAACCTCATTTTCAAAACTTTTTACTTAGTTAAAAATCCAGCGAGTCCACTATAAAGCCCAATTAGACATGTGATAAGTGTTCAAAAGTACTATTTTTCTTACCCTTTTTACTCATATTATTGTTAGACTTGGGCTCATATTAGTTGCATAATTAGCCATTCATGCATTAATCCATGTTTCCTTCCATCGTTGAGCTTGATTACATAACTTGGTAGTTTTCGTGGGAAAAGATGCTGCTTTGGTGTGTTTTGTGTGTATGTGCAGGATCATTTACCAAAGCAAGGCTAGAGTTAGTTGCCAGGGCAATACATGAAGGATATGCCGAGCTAGTTGCCAAGGCAATACATGAAGGAGACGCCGAGCCAGTTGCCATGGCAATTGTCGACAAGAGCAAAAGGTGATATGGTAGTCGAAATTGATGACTAGTTAAGCCCAAGATGACGTGTAGCAAAGCCCAAACCCAAAGGAATTTGATTGCCAAGCAGAGATTAAAGAAGAATTAAATTCCAAGAAGATAGGAGAAGTTCTAGTAGGAATACAATTATAATAAAGAATTATATTCTTTAAAGATAATTTAATTCCAACTTAAACTCCTCCTCAAAGAAGGACTTTGGCCTAGCCCTATAAATAGGAAGGAGATTTCGACAATCCAAAGAGAGGAAGAGAGGGAAAATTTCGACAACTCCATAGGGCAAGAGGAGAGAAATTTCGACAAGAGAGCAAGGGGGAGAGAGTTCGATTTCTTCTTCTTCTTTGCTTCCATTAGATTCATGGTTTGGGGATTATTCTTTGTATATCTTTTGAACCCAACCATGCACTAACTTGATTGGTTGGGGTTATTGTGTTTTGTTGTTGTGAAAAACAATTGGATTTTGTTTAGGTAATAAGAGTTTGCACTTTCAATTCAAGGTTTACTCATTCTTGGTTCTTATTCTTGTTTGCCTAATATCGGGAGAGTTAGATTCAAGAAACGAATGAGTATGGTCTTTATTCAATCTATTGATGGTGAAGATTAATCCAGCTTCGGAATAAGTTAAGGATTTCAACGGCTAAGAGGAGCGCAAGATTGGTTGTTGTTCACCCTTGATTCACGCAGGGATGTATTATCAAGGCATGCACAAGTAGCTAGAGTTTTGACTTAGGGATAAGAAGAAACCATTGAAGAACGCTCTGCCGAACCTTGAAGTTGCTGCCCAGACGCCCAAGTAGTTGCCCAGCTAGTCGTCCAGGCAACCATCGATTAGTTGCCAAGGCAACCCCGCTGTGCAAGTTGCCACGGCAACTGAGTTGCCCTTGCACTCTTTTACCAAGACGATCCAATTGGCTATCACACCTCAACTCATGATAACCTGACCTATTCTCTCTTTTGATTTCATCTATTCTTTTAGTTTATTGCTCTTAGTTTACTCGTTAATTAGAACTCCTATTATCAATTGTGTTTTTACTTTTCACAATGCAATAACTTAATCAAAGTGGCCCAAACCAATCCCTGTGGAGACGATACTCGATACTCATATCACTTTATTACTTGCGACGTGTATACTTGCACAATTGCGTAGCACTTATCACACGCAACAAGGTTTTGGCGCCGTTGCCGGGGATTGGCAATTGGTGTTAGTTGTTTTTGTTATTGCATTTTTTTTCTCTTAGTTTTACTAACTTTTCTTTTTGTTTGTTTATCAAAAAAAAAATTGGTACGCTACAAGTTAAGGGACATCAACATGTCAGGAAATAAAAGTCGATCTATTCGAGAGATGATGTTGGAAGATATGAATCAATCCAATCAAGAGTTTCTTGCACCCTTTGGTGATTACCTATACCAACTGAGAAAAGCCCAAAGAACTTATACCATGGAAAAATCTTGTGCTATGTGTGGAGAACATCATGTGTTTGAAAATTGCCCTCACATTTTCGGTGCATATAACTACATGGAGGACCATAGAGGGAACCAGCAGCAAAATTCTTCATGGTATGGTCAAAAAGCTCAAAAATAATTTTACCATAACAATTTTGCCGCAGCAACAGATATGCCATGGCAATGTAGTCCTTTTCAAGAGCATTCCAATTCCTTGGAGGAAACGTTACTAGCTTCCTTGGCTAGACTTGACGGATCAATTGAAGAGATTCGAGAACTATCAAAATCTATGGATACGAGGATAGCTCAGTGGGATGCAACCTTAGGGGATTCAGAAGATCAATTGGGGAGTTCCACATATGTCATGGATAACATGCACCAACAATTCATTCCTAGGGATACTGACGTCCCAAGGCAAGAGGATAAGAAGCAATGCAAAGAAAGCTCTCCGATGTGTGGGGAACAACTAGAACCTCAAAGTCAAGAGGATGCCAATGAGAGAGACTGCCCAACACATGATGAGCCTGAACAACAAATTGCCTCGGCAATGATTGAGGAGCCTGAACAGAGCAATGCCGCGACAACACTCAGTGAAGCTGAGAACAACAATACTACAGCAAATTCTGAGGAACCTGATGCCTAGAAGGTTACAACGTTGATGTTGAAGCAGGAATTTGTAGATTGCTCTCATCTACAATTGCCATGGCAATTACACGACCACATGCAAGATCAACGAGATGATAATACTTTGCCAATGGAATATGAGCAGGTAATAGTTGAACCTTTTGAATTATTTAAAAAATCACCTCGTCCATTGCAGGTATGTCTTGAGGAACCGAGGTTGGTAGATTTGAAGCCATCAAAATCTCTACTGATAGAGATGTTTGAGAGGCCAAAAGAAAAAGGTGTTTGGATTCATAAAGCTCTTCAGAAAATTGGTTCTTCCCTTGACTTAAAGCAAAATTTGAAAACTAATTGCCACGGCAATTGGCTTGAGCAGCAATTACCACGACAACAAAGGCTACATCCAACCATGATAGAAGTCGACAAGAATGAGGTAATTGAATGGTTGAGAATGGATATAATTTTTCCTATTAATATATTTGTGCCTTCGGGAATAGTAGCAAGGTGGAGAGTATACATGGACTACAAGCAAACAAAGAAGAAAGACACCTCCACCATGGTAATGCAAAAGGGAGTAGCTGGGAGCACATTGGCCCAACTCTTTTTGGGCAATATTGTCACCCGATGGAGGGTACGGATGGACTATAAGAAGTATCGAAAATGACTCTCCTCAAGTTTTCTCATATATGCAGTAACATTAGAAGATGCATGATGGCACTCTTTTCAGACATGGTCGAAGACCTCCTTGAGATCCTCATGGATGATTTTTCCGTTTTTGGTAATGAGTTCGACAGTTGCCTCGGCACCCATTGTCGTTCCACCAGATTGGACGCCACATTTTGAGCTCATGTGTGATGCAAGTGATTTCGCGGTAGGAGCAGTCCTAGGCCAACTCACAGGAAGGAGGATGTGGATTTAGAGATATGCGATGCATTCCTGGATGAACAACTTTTAGTTGCCTCGGCAACCCTTGATGCCTCGGCAACCCTCGACGCCGCAGCAGCTCCTGATACGCACACCTCGGCAACCATGGACGCGCACGCCTCGGCAACCCCTGATGCCTCGGCAACCATGGATGTGCATGCCTCGGCAACCCTCGACGCCACGGCAACTACCGATACGCACGCCTCAGCAACCATGGATGTGTATACCTCGGCAACTCTAGACGCACATGCCTCGGCAACCTTGGGAGTAGTCGCCACGGCAGCACATGCCTCGGTAATACCCTGGTACGCGGATTTAGTTAATTTCCTTGTTTGTGGTATTTTACCTTAAGGCCTTACTCACCAAGGGAAGAAGCAGTTTCGCCATGATACTAAGCATTACTTTTGGGACGAGCCTCTTTTGTTTAAACAATGTGCAGATCAGGTTAAAAGCTGATGTGTCCCTAAAGAGGAGTAATAGAATGTACTCCGACAATGCCATTCTTCACCCTATGGAGAACATTTTGGAGGAACTCGTACCGCGACCAAAGTTTTGCAATCCGGTTTGTATTGGCCAACAATATACAAAGATGCCCAAGAGTTTTACAAGCAATCTGATCGTTGCCAGAGGACGGGCAATATCACCTACAAACCAATGGGCAATCAAGACCGTAAATATGGATTGGGAAAGTGCCGGACAAAAGCGTTTGCTGGATCTCAATGAGATAGAAGAATTCCGTGCACTCGCCTATAACAATGCACGAATCTACAAGGAGAAAACAAAGCGATGGCACGACAAGAAACTATTGTCGTGGCAATTCATGCCAGGGCAACTAGTTCTCCTATTCAATTCTCGGCTAAAACTTTTCCTGGGAAAGCTGAAATCAAGATGGTCGGGACCATTCGAAGTCGTCAAACCATTCTCCCATGGTGCTGTGATAATCAAGTCCATCTCTGACAACCATGAATTCAAAGTTAATGGACAAAGATTGAAGCACTATAATGGTGCCCATGTGGAACGTAACAAAGAAGTGGTCACTTTAGGAGATGCATGAGCATGCTCTCCTTTCAATATTTTCTTTTTCTTTTTATTTTCATTTTTATTTTTAGGAGATATTTTATTTTTCTTCATTATCATTAGTTTTCAGGTTTTCTTTATTTTCTTTTTCACAACAAGACTCACAACCACCATGCTAAGGAAATTTACTGCCGACTACTTGCCACGGAAACCACAAAAGATGATGCCGCGGCAACCTACATCGTGCCTGCACAAGCTGATGCCACGGCAACCAACCCTGAAGATGCCACGGCAACCAAAACTAAAGACATCCCAGCAACCACTGCAAAAGCCAAATGTAAAGCATCTATGCCTGGATCAACTCCTACGGAATCATTTTCTGATTTTTCAGATTCAGACGAGTTCTCCATTGCACCAACAAAGACCGCACCAATTGAATCCTCCAAACAAAAAGCCAATGACATTGATGAGGAGGACGACGAGGACAACCCCGTACGAGGATCGATTCCACCACCGGCAACAAGAAAACAACCATCGCGTTCAAGCAAGAGAATCAAGACACCGACCAAAAGGAAACTGATCATCTACAATGACAAACTCTCGGAGTAAGTCCTCGTATGCATTTTTATTTTTTGTTATTTTTATGCATGCATTGAGGACAATGCCTCACTCGAGTTTGGGGGGGATTGTTATTAGTAGTTACCATGTTTAGTTACATTCATCTTAAGTATTACATTTAGGATACATAAATTGCTTGCCATGCCTTTAATTGAAACAAAAATTGCTTAGATTTGATGAATATCCGATGATGACTTTGCCAATGCACTTAATTGATAGAATTTTTATTCTAGGATAACCATGGAAAAATATAGAATTTTACTATGATGCTAAATTTGACGAAACACTGTTGTGGTTTGATTGATTTAAGGAATTCTAGTGAACTTAGGTTGATAATTAACAAATTGGGGGATTAGAATAAAAATTGGATGAATGCTAGAGGTGCCCGAAATTGGCTCTAGCATGTGCTAAAAATTTATCGCTAGAGGTGCCCGAAACTAGCTCTAGTATGTGTTAAAAAAAAGAAAATTTTTTTAACTAGAGGTGCCCGAAACCGGCTCTAGTCGAATTAATTAACTTATGAAAACTAAAAACAAAACACTAGAGGTGCCCAAAACTGGCTCTAGTTAAAACATGTTAAAAAGAACCCAATGAAGTAATTTGAAAACCTCTTGTTTGCATAGAATCTGAAAAATCAACTTGCACACAACTCCGCACACACTCACAAGCATTATAGTTTGATTCCGAGTAACTCCTAAGTTTTCCGAAAAATAAAAAGCCAATTATACTTTGTGCTCCGGTTCAGAGAATTGAAATCAAGTTCAAAGCTAAGTTTGTAAAAATTGAAGTCTTGGCAGGTAATTATGAGTTTGCATTGCTTGAGGACAAGCAATAGTTCGAGTTTGGGGGTGTGATAAGTGTTCAAAAGTACTATTTTTCTTACCTTTTTTACTCATATTATTGTTAGACTTAGGCTCATATTAGTTGCATAATTATCCATTCATGCATTAATCCATGTTTCCTTCCATCGTTGAGCTTGATTACATAACTTGGTAGTTTTCGTGGGAAAAGATGCTGCATTGGTGTGTTTTGTGTGTATGTGCAGGATCACTTACCAAAGCAAGCTAGAGTTAGTTGCCAGGGCAATACATGAAGGATATGCCGAGCTAGTTGCCAAGGCAATACATGAAGGAGACGCCGAGCCAGTTGCCATGGCAATTGTCGACAAGAGAAAAAGGTGATATGGTAGTCAAAATTGATGACTAGTCAAGCCCAAGATGACGTGGAGCAAAGCCCAAACCCAAAGGAATTTGATTACCATGCAGAGATTAAAGAAGAATTAAATTCCAAGAAGATAGGAGAAGTTCTAGTAGGAATACAATTATAATAAAGAATTATATTCTTTAAAGATAATTTAATTCCAACTTAAACTCCTCCTCAAAGAAGGACTTTGGCCTAGCCCTATAAATAGGAAAAAGATTTCGACAATCCAAAGAGAGAAAGAGAGGGAAAATTTCGACAACTCCATAGGGCAAGAGGAGAGAAATTTCGACAAGAGAGCAAGGGGGAGAGAGTTCGATTTCTTCTTCTTCTTCTTTGCTTCCATTAGATTCATGGTTTGGGGATTATTCTTTGTATATCTTTTGAACCCAACCATGAACTAACTTGATTAGTTGGGGTTATTGTGTTTTGTTGTTGTGAAAAACAATTGGATTTTGTTTAGGTAATAAGAGTTTGCACTTTCAATTCAAGGTTTACTCATTCTTGGTTCTTATTCTTGTTTGCGAGTGAATTGGGAGAGGATCTCGTAACTTCATCTATTTATCTAATATCGGGAGAGTTAGATTCAAGAAACGAATGAGTATGATCTTTATTCAATCTATTGATGGTGAAGATTAATCCAGCTTAGGAATAAGTTAAGGATTTCAACGGCTAAGAGGAGCGCAAGATTGGTTGTTGTTCACCCTTGATTCACGCAGGGATGTATTATCAAGGCATGCACAAGTAGCTAGAGTTTCGACTTACGGATAAGAAGAAACCATTGAAGAACGCTCTGTCGAACCTTGAAGTTGCTGCCCAGACGCCCAAGTAGTTGCCCAGCTAGTCGCCCAGGCAACCATCGATTAGTTGCCAAGGCAACCCCGCTGTGCAAGTTGCCACGGCAACTGAGTTGCCCTTGCACTCTTTTACCAAGACAATCCAGTCGGCTATCACACCTCAACTCATGATAACCTGACTTATTCTCTCTTTTGATTTCATCTATTCTTTTAGTTTATTGCTCTTA
Organism: Hibiscus mutabilis; assembly: GCA_019671005.1. NCBI lineage: Eukaryota > Viridiplantae > Streptophyta > Magnoliopsida > Malvales > Malvaceae > Hibiscus > Hibiscus mutabilis. Next base: position 24,980,055 of record CM033738.1, read on the forward strand.
GTTTACTCGTTAATTAGAACTCCTATTATCAATTGTGTTTTTACTTTTCACAGTGCAATAACTTAAGCAAAGTGGCCCAAACCAATCCCTGTGGAGACGATACTCGATACTCATATCACTTTATTACTTGCGACGTGTATACTTGCACAATTGCGTAGCACTTATCACACGCAACAAGTTTTTACGCACCCCTTAAACCCCAACAAAATGTACGAAAAATTTAATTAAATAAAAATTTATGAGTTGAAATATTTGATTATGGGCTTTTGATTATGATCATTATTGCGTGTTTTAAGTGCTACGCAAACGGTGCAAGTGTACACGTCGCAAGTAATAAATGATAAGTATCGATTATCGTCTCCACAGAGATTGGTTTGGGCCACTTTGCTTAAGTCACTGCAAATCTTTCAAGAATTAAATAGTAATGATGAATTGAGATAAAATAACTAAATCTAAAGAATTAAAATAAAGGATAGAGGAAACTGAATTGAGAGAGTAGGTCGGGTTATCGTGAGTCGTGGAGTGATAATTGAATGGATTGTCTTGGTAATTGAGTGCTAGAATGGCTCAATTGTTTCGTCAATTGGATCCAGTTGGATTGCCTGGGCAATTGAGATTGGAACGATTGCCTTGGCAATTAGGCGATAACCTTCCAAGTTAGACAAAACGTTCTTTAATGGTTTCTTGTTATCCCTAACTCGAAACACTATTAATTGTGTATTCCGTGATAATACATCCCTGCGTGAACCAAGGGTGGACAATCATTGATCTTGCGCTCCTTTTAGCTGTTGAAATTCGCAACTTATTCCTAAGTCGGATTAGTCTTCACCATCAATTGATTGTATGAAAACCATGCTCATTCGTTTCTTGAATCTAACTCTCCTGATATTAGATAAATGGATGAATTCACGAGATCCTCTCCCAATTCACTCGCAATCAAATATAAGAACCAAGAATGAACAAACTTTGAATTGAAATTGCAAACTCAAAACCTAAACAAATCTAATTGTTATCACAACCACAAAAACACAATAACCCAAGTCAATTAAAATTAGTTCATGGATGGGTGCAAAATAAAAACAAGAGATAATCTCCCTAGCATGAATCTAATTGACAAGAAGGAAGAAGAACAAGATGTCGACAACCCTCTCTTTTTCTCTCTAAAATTCGACTCCCCCATGAAGTTGGCGGCTTGGTCTTCTTTATATAGGAGATATCTAGGTCAAAATCCTTCTTGAGGAGGAAGTTAAGTTGGAATTAAATAGCATAAAAGAAATAAAACTCTTTTATTATTATATTTTTATTCCTCCAAAAACTCCTCATAAAACTCTTGGAATTTAATCTCCTTTTAATCTCTTCTTGGAACTTCAACTCTTCTAGGATTTATCCTTGCTTTTCGCAATTATCTCGAATTAAATGGATTTATCCAGTCATCACAATCGGCTGCCATGTCATCTTATCCTCAATTGCTTTGGCAATTTCTCGATTGATTGGGCAATTAGTTAATGCACACAAAATAACGCGCAAAGCAGCGATTTTTCCACGAAAAACAACAAAGGTGTAATACCAAGCTCGTAACCACGGAAACTAGGAAATTATGCATAAATGCCTAACAATGCAACTAAAATGTGACTAAGTCTAACAATAATATGAGTAAAAAGGGCAATTAAAATAGTACTTTTGAACACTCATCACACCCCAAACTCGAACTATTGCTTGTCCTCAAGCAATGCAAAACTAACAATTACCCTCCAAGACTTCGACCATCAAGAATTTGCTTCGTACCTGACTTCAACCTCAGAACCGTGGCACAAAGTATGATTACCCTTCAATTTTTCAGATAGCACAGGAATTACTCAGAACCAAACTATAATGCTCGTGACAATGTGTGTGTGAAGTTGTGTACAAGTTGATTATTAGGATTCCATGTGAAAAATAGGTTTATCAAATTAATTATCGGGGTATTTTTCTTTTACTAGAGCCAGTTTCAGGCACCTCTAGTGAAGCATGCAATTTTTTTTCAACTAGAGCCAGTTTTGTGCACCCTAACAAAGCATGCAATTTTTTTATCAACTAGAGCCAGATAGGCACCTCTAGTTCACAATTTCAATTTTAATCAATCAACCCAATTTTTAAATAACTTAAGTTCACTAAGTCTCCTTTAATTAATCAAGTCACAACAGTGTAAAATTATATTCAACATTATAGTCGAATTCTAAGTGTTGTCTATGCGCATCCTAAAATCGAATGTTCTATCAATTAAGTGCAGTGGTGAACTCATCATAAGATATCCAACAAGTCTAGGCAAATTAAATCCAATTGAAGGCATGACAAGTAATGTATGCAACCTATATGGTATTACAAAAAATGAATGCAACTAAACATGAAACTAATTAGAAGCAAATACCCCCCAAACTGGAGAGAAGCATTGTCCTCAATGCGTGCAAGTAAAAAATTAAAATGCAAATGAGCTAGTCGGAAAGGTCGTCACCTTGAGTGATTAGTTTCCTTCGAGCCGTTTGCTTGATTCTTTTTCCGGTTCACGGTGGTTGAGTGCGTGTGGTTGGTGGTGCGGCTTGAACCGTTACTTTTGTAACCTCATCGCTTGTTGTATTCTTTTGATCGGCCTCTTCAATGATCGAAGCTTTACGCTTCGTCTTTGGTGGTGCAGTCGGTGACAATGTCACTTTATCATGTGCAACAATTGCCGCGGCATCCTTAGTTGCCGGGGCAAGTAGTTCGACAAGAACACCGAAAAAGCATGGTGCTATCAGGGTACTTCTCCAAAATCACTTGAGTGATGGTTGTGTTGTGGTCCTTCATGTACTGCATGAATAGCAATTGACGAGCCTCCATTTGCTCCAATCGATGGGATAGTGGGCAGAGCATCTTTTCGATTTGATTCATGTTCACCGAGGTAGGTTCGCTTGCCTGGGCATCAGGACTTACCGAGGCATCAGGAATTGCCGAGGCATTTTTGGTTGGCTGGTTAATTGTCGGAGCATGGTATTTCTTTGGTAGCGTTGGTTCTCTTGTCGGTTCCTAGCCCATGATTCGTAAAGTATGTGTTGATGGCAGGGACATCAACAAGAATTGCTCTACCTCGCACATAAACACAAGGGTTATCCGGATTAGGAATATGACAATAAAATTCCCTTACCCATGAGATGCCTCCTGGTTAGAAATCGCCTCTCAATGAGTGGAGACACGAATCGTCGGCAAGAAGACTCGAGTGCTTGGGACAAACTTACTCCGGGCATGGTTTTTTTTTTAGGTTCTTGATTGGAAAAACTAAGTAAACAAGAAAGGAAAAGCTTAAGAGTTCAAGAGGGGAAGGAAGTAAGGAAACTTCTTATCCCTTGAAACTCTCATCCTAAAAAAATAAAAGGATAATTATCAAAATAAAGGATAAAACGAAAATAAAAATATAGATAAAAAGAAAGGTTTGAGAAGGGTCACTTTCGATACTTCTTATAGTCTATCTGCACCCTCCATCGGGTGACAATATTGCCCAAAAAGAGTTGGGCCAATGTGGTCATAACTACTTCCCTTTGCGTTACCATGTTAGAGGTGTTTTTCTTTCGTGTTCCCTTGTAGTCCATGCATACCTTCCACCGTGCTACTATTCTTGAAGGCATTAATATATCATTAGAAAAAATTATATCAACATTCAACCATTTAATTACCTCATTCTTGTTGACCTCCATCGTGGTTGGTTGTAGCCTTCGTTGTTGTTGCAATTGCTGCTCAAGCCAATTGTCATGGCAATCATCTGCCAAAATTCTATGACTGTCAAGGGAAAAACCAATCTTATGAAAAGCTTTATGAATCCAACCACCGTTTTCTTTAGGCTTCTCAAACATCTTCATCAGTAGAGATTTGGATGGCTTCAGATCTACCAACTTTGATTCCTCAAGACATACCTACAATGGATGGGGTAAGTTTTTAAAGAATTCAGAAGGTTCAACAATCACCTGCTCATAGTCCATTAGCAAAGTATTGTCAATCCGTTGATCTTGCATGTGGTCGTGCAATTGTCGGGGCAAAGGTGGATGTGAGCAATTTGTTGTAGCATTACTCTTCTCAGCCTCTCGGAATATTGTCGCGGCATTGCTCTGTTCAGGTTCCTCAATCATTACCGTGGCAATTCGTTGTATAGGCTCATCAAGTGTCGGGCAGTCTTTCTCATTGGCAGGTTCTCGACTTGGATTTTTTAATTGATCCTCACACATCGGGGATCTCTCTTTGTATTGCTCGTTCTCATCTTGCCTTAGGATTTTAGTATCCATAGGAATTGCTTGATGGGGAATGTTATCCATGGCATATGTGGATCTCCTCAATTGATCTTTTGAATCCCTCAAGGGTACATTCAACTTAGCTATCCCCGCATCTATGGACTTTGATAGCTCTCAAATTTCTTCAATTGATCTATCAAGTCTAGCCAAAGAAGCTAGCAAATTTTCCTCCAAGTAATTGGAATGCTTTTGAAAAGGACTATACGGCCTTGGCATATCTGTTGCAGCAGAAAAACTGTTATGGTAAAAAAATTGAGCATTTTGATCATACAATGAAGGATTTTGTTGATGGTTCCAACTATGGTCCTCCATATAACCATATGCACGAGGATTTTGAGGGCAATTTTCAAACACATGATGCTCTCCACAACAAGCGCAAGAGTTTTCCACGGTATAGGCTCTTTGGGATATTCTCTGTTGGTATAGGTAATCATCGGTGACTGTAACAAATTCTTGATTGGATTGATTTCTATGTTCCCACATCAAATCTCTAATAGATCGACTTTTATTTCCCCACATGTTGATGTCCCTTAACTTTATAGCACACCTGATTTTTTTTGTTGATAAAATTGAAACAAAAAAAGTTAGTAAAATAATAAGGAACTTGCAATAACAAAAACAACTAACACCAATTGCCAATCCCCAGCAACGGTGCCAAAAACTTATTGTGTGTTTTAAGTGCTACGCAAATGGTGCAGTGTACACGTCGCAAGTAATAAATGATAAGTATCGAGTATCGTCTCCACAGGGATTGGTTTGGGTCACTTTGCTTAAGTCACTACAAATCTTTCAAGAATTAAAAAGTAATGATGAATTGAGATAAAATAACTAAATCTAAAGAATTAAAATAAAGGATAGAGGAAACCGAATTGAGAGAGTAGGTCGGGTTATCGTGAGTCGTGGAGTGATAATTGAATGGATTGTCTTGGTAATTGAGTGTTAGAATGGTCAAATGTTTTGTCAATTGGATCCAGTCAGATTGCCTGGGCAATTCTACAATTGCTTGGGCAATTGAGATTGGAATGATTGCCTTGGAAATTGGGCGATAACCTTCAAAGTTCAGCGAAACGTTCTTCAATGGTTTCTTATTATCCCTAACTCGAAACACTATTAACTGTGCATGCCTTGATAATACATCCCTACGTGAACCAAGGGTGGACAATCACCAATCTTGCGCTCCTTTTAGCTGTTCAAATCCACAACTTATTCCTAAGTCGGATTAGTCTTCACCATCGATTGATTGTATGAAAACCATGCTCATTCGTTTCTTGAATCTAACTCTCCCGATATTAGATAAATGGATGAATTCACGAGATCCTCTCCCAATTCACTCGCAATCAAATATAAGAACCAAGAATGAAAAAACTTTGAATTGAAATTGCAAACTCAAAACCTAAACAAATCCAATCGTTCTCACAACCACAAAAACACTATAACCCAAGCCAATTAAAATTAGTTAATGGCTGGGTGCAAAATAAAAACAAGAGATAATCTCCCTATCATGAATCTAATCGACAAAAAGGAAGAAGAACAAGATGTCGACAGCCCTCTCTTTTTCTCTCTAAAATTCGACTCCCCCAAGAAGTTGGCGGCTTGGTCTTCTTTATATAGGAGATAGCTAGGTCAAAATCCTTTTTGAGGAGGAAGTTAAGTTGGAATTAAATAACATAAAAGAAATAAATCTCTATCATTATTATATTTTTATTCCTCCAAAAACTCCTCATAAAACTCTTGGAATTTAATCTCCTTTTAATCTCTTCTTTGAACTCCAATTCTTTTAGGATTTATCTTTGCTTTTCGCAATTATCTCGAATTAAATGGATTTACCCAATCATCACAATCGGCTGCTATGTCATCTTATCCTCAATTGCTTTAGCAATTTCCTGATTGCTTGGGCAATTAGTTCCTGCACACAAAATAATGCACAAAGCAACAATTTTTCCACGAAAAACAACAGAAGTGTAATACCAAACTCGTAACGACAGAAACTAGGAAATTATGCATAAATGCCTAACAATGCAGCTAAAATGTGCCTAAATCTAACAATAATATGAGTAAAAAGGGCAATTAAAATAGTACTTTTGAACACTCATCACATACAGCTTAACCTCAATTTTAGAACTTTTTACTCAGTTAAAATTCCAACTCGTCAATTGTAAAGCCCATTTAGACATGTAGGCCTTAAACCCAACAAAACTGCCACAAAATAAGATTAAATAATATTTTATGAGTTAAATATTTGATTATGGGATTTTGAATATGATTATATAGATTAACCTCAATTTTAGAACTATTTACCTAGTTAAAAATCCAACGGGTCACTATAAAGCCCAATTAGACATGGACGCCTTAAACCCCACCAAACTGGCCGCAAAATGAAATTAAATCAAGATCTATGCTTTAAAATATTTATTTATGGGCTTTTGAACATGATTATATTGCTTAACCTTATTTTCATAAATTTTTACTCGGTTAAAATTCCAACGGGTCCACTCTAAAGCCCATTTAGACATGCACACCTTAAACCCAGCAAAACGGCCCCAAAATAAGATTAAATAAAATTTTATGAGTTAAACTATTTGATTATGGGCTTTTGATTATGATTATAGAGCTTAACCTCAATTTTAGAACTTTTACTCGATTAAAATTCCAACGGGTCCACTATAAAGCCCATTTAGACATGCACGCCTTAAACCCCATTTGACATGCACGCCTTAAACCGACAAAACAACTTAAAATATTTTATGAGTTAAAATATTTGATTATGGGCTTTTGATTATGATTATGATTATGTAGATTAACCTCAATTTTATAACTTTTTACTCGATTAAAACTCCAACGGGTCCACTGTAAAGCCCATTTAGACATGCACGCCTTAAACCCCAGCAAAGCGGACGAAAAATAAGATTAAATAAAAATTTATGAGTTGAAATATTTGATTATGGGCTTTTGATTATGATCATACAGCTTAACCTCAATTTTAGAATTTTTTACTCGGTTAAAATTCCAATTGGTCCACTATAAAGCCCATTTAGACATGCACACCTTAAACCCCAACAAAACGAACAAAAAGTAAGATTAAATTACATTTTATGAATTAAAATATTTAGTTATGGGTTTTTTAACATGATTATATAGCTTAACTTATATTTTAGAACTTTTTTCTCGGTTAAATATCCAACAGGTCCACTATAAAAGCCCATTTAGACATGCATGCCTTAATCCCAACAAGACGACCACAATATAAGATTAAATAGAATTTTATGAGTTAAAATATTTGATTATGGGATTTTGAATATGATTATACATCTTAACCTCATTTTCATAATTTTTTACTTAGTTAAAAATCCAATGGGTCCACTATAAAGCCCAATTAGACATGCACGCTTTAAACCCCAGCAAAACGGACGAAAAATAAGATTAAACAAAACTTTATGAGTTTAAATATTTGATTATTGGCTTTTGAATATGATCATACAACTTAACTCAATTTTAGAACTTTTTACTTGGTTAAAATTCCAATTGGTAATTGCAGGCATCTATCTTGCACGTTATCGTGGCTGGTCCAACCTAATCATTGAAACGGATTCGGCTACAATTGCTAACAAAATCAACCGGGATAATGCCGACCTATCTACTATACAACCTGTGATTCAACATACTAAATCCCTTCTAGCAACCACTGTCGATTTTAATATACGTTTTGTACCTAAAGGAGAAAATGTTGTTGCTCATACTCTAGCCACTAGAGCTCTTCGCCCCATGTCATATATTTTCTTTGGTACGGATTATCCCGATTACATATGAACAATTGTAACTAAAGAGTTTTCTTCCCATCCAATATAATTTATATGGGTACTCTTTTTTCCCCATAGGATCTCACTCAGAGCCTTACGGCAATGGGTGACTTTAGAGGGGTTTTTAACGAGGCCCAAATTTTCTTCAAAAAAATTCCAATTGGTCCACTGTAAAGCCATTTAGACATGTAGGCCTTAAACCCAACAAAACTGCCACAAAATAAGATTAAATAATATTTTATGATTTAAAATATTTTGATTATGGGATTTTGAATATGATTATACAGCTTAACCTTAATTTTAGAACTATTTACTTAGTTAAAAATCCAACGGGTCCACTGTAAAGCCCACTTAGACATCCATGCCTTAAACCCTACCAAACTGACTGCAAAATAAAATTAAATCAAAATTTATGCATTAAATAATTTATTTATGGGCTTTTGAACATGATTATATAGCTTAACCTCATTTTCATAAATTTTTACTCGGTTAAAATTCCAATGAGTCCACTCTAAATCCCATTTGACATGCACGTCTTAAACCCAGCAAAACGGCCCCAAAATAAGATTAAATAAAATTTTATGAGTTAAAATATTTGATTATGGGCTTTTGACTATGATTATATGCTTAACATCAATTTTAAAACCTTTTACTAGATTAAAATTCCAACGGGTCAATTGTAAAGCCTATTTAGACATGCACGCCTTAAACACCAACAAAATGGTCAAAAATAAGATTAGATTAAATTTTATGATTTAAAATATTTAGTTATGGGCTTTTGAACATGATTATACAACTTAACCTCAATTTTAAAACTTTTTACTCTGTTAAAATTCCAACGGGTCCACTATAAAGCCCATTTAGACATGTACGCCTTAAACCCCAACAAAACAACCAAAAAATAAGATTAAATCACATTTTATGACTTAAGATATTTTGTTACGGGTTTTTGAACATGATTATATACCTTAACCTCATTTTCAGAATTTTTTACTGGGTTAAAATTCCAACGGTATGAGGCCTGCCTTTCTTTCAAAAAAAATTCCAACGGGTCAACTATAAAGCCCATTTACACATGCACGACTTAAACCCCAACAAAACGGACAAAAAAAGATTAAATCATATTTTATGAATTAGAATATTTATTTATATGTTTTTTAACATGATTTTAGAACTCTTTACTCGGTTAAAATTCCAACGAGTCTATTGTAAATCCCATTTAGACATACACGCCTTAAATGCCAACAAAATGGCCACAAAATAAAATCAAATTTTATGATTTAAAATATTTAGTTAGGGGCTTTTGAACATGATTATACAGCTTAACCACAATTTTAGAACTTTTTACTCGTTAAAATTCCAACGGGTCCACTGTAAAGTCCATTTTGACGTGCACGCCTTAAACCCCAACAAAACGGCCAAAGATAAGATTTAATCTCATTTTATGACTTAAAATATTTAGTTATGGTCTTTTGAACAATATTATATAGCTTAACCTCATTTTCGAAAAATTTTACTTTGTTAAAATTCAAACGGGTCCACTGTAAACCCCATTTAGACATGCAGGCCTTAAACCCAGCAAAACAACCGCAAAATAAGATTAAATCAAATTTTATGAGTTAAAATATTTGATTATGGGCTTTTGATTATGATTATATAGCTTAACCTCAATTTTAGAAATTTTTACTCGGTTAAAATTCCAACGAGTCCACTATAAATCTCATTTAGACATACACGCCTTAAACCCCAACAAAATGGCCACAAAATAAGATTAAATAAAATTTTATGAATTAAAATATTTATTTATGGGATTTTGAACCTGATTATACAGCTTAACCTCAATTTTAGAACTTTATACTCGTTTAAAATTCCAACGGGTCCATTGTGAAGCCCATTTAGAAAAGCACGTCTTAAACCCCAGCAAAACGGCCGAAAAATAAGATTAAATCATATTTTCTTACTTAAAATATTTATTTATTGGCTTTTGAACATGATTATATAGCTTAAACTTATTTTCAAAAATTTTTACTCGGTTCTATTTCAGCGGGTCCACTTAATGCCCATTAAACACGCACGCCTCAAACCTAACAAAACGACCATAAAATAAGATTAAATCAAAATTTATGAGTTAAATTATTTAACTATGGGCTGTTGATTATGAATATATAGCTTAACCTCAATTTTATAACTTTTTTCTTGGTTAAAATTCTAACAGGTGGGGTCGTGAAATTCTCTCTCTCTCATCTCAATTCTCTCATCCCCTCAACTTTTCTCTTCTCTCAGCTTTTCTCTGGCCTCCCCCTCCACCTGGTTTTTCTCCTCCGCCGCCGCAGTGCCTCCATGGAGTGCCAGCCAGCAACCTTGGCTCTGCACAGCATTTCTCGTGTCCTCCTCCAGCGAGTGAGCTGCTTCCAAGCCTTGGAGTTTTGGATCTGAAGGTATTTGCTGACTTTTGGATGCCATTGGCTCCTATCCCACTCTATTTCTGCTCACTATTTTGGATCTGTATAGATCCTACATCACTGAGAGGAGAGGTTTTTCGATACCCGTGATCATGTCCATTCATTCCAATCGGCTGACTATATCTGGATACTTTTTTTATATTGTTTCATTTATTCTATTACTTTATACAAGCTGGTTCTTGCACCATTCAATATGTTTATGGTCCATACCGTCTTAATTTCCATCAATATAATTTTATGTTTTTCCCTTTCTATTTTGTTTAATAGCGAAGTTTGTAATGTTATTAGAATCTGGACAACCACCACTATAGTTGAATTCTATATTTTATGGTCTACTATTTGCTTCTCTTTCCCATTCCAAAGGAGAACCTGGACATTTTATTTTAAGGATTATTTAACAAATCCAGTATATCTATATTTTTTGCCATTCCCTTTGCTCGTCATTCCCCTCTCCATCCTTCCAATACGTTTTATTATACTTTATGCGGAAAAGGATTACATATACTTAATATTCAAATTCCATCCTGTAGATCTTATTACAATTTTATTTGACTTTTACAACTTTACTTTCTTGTCCTGCTGCATAATTCAAGGCAAAGAGTTTACGGGGTGTGCTTCAGCATCCATAATCATTGCCGTTGTACGGCATTTGTCCTAGTCTTTACGACCTTGGTTGACTTTCTCGTATAATATTTACCAATATCTTCATGTTAAATCACAATTTTTGTTGGAAATTCTCACCTTAATTTTACAGTACATTGTTACTTTACTAATCTCCTACCGGTGGTATCAATTCAAATATAGCACAAATGCCTCTAGGCTCAATTCCCTCTCTTTCATCATATCTAAATTATTATATTATATTGCATCCTCTAATAAATTTTTACAAAATCTACAAATATTTACAAACATTATTTGGACTATAGTTAAATCTTCAATTTCTACCCTTATTAAAACACCATGGACTATTAATTACAGTCATAATTACAAATCTCATATTAAACTGATGTTAATTCTAATATGGGAATCTCGTTTAGTCCATCTTTATATTCGAATAACTTTCCATTTGCCCCTACATTATTTGATCAGTCGACCAAAAACAGTAACGGAATTATACTTGCCTAAAAATAAGATCCACTTTGACCTTAATTCCACTAGTTTCCATTCTAAATTGCAACCATCAATCACCGTTCCATTTGTTATTAATTTAGTCAACAACATTATTTTCTTTCCCTTCAAATATATTGCGCGTTACATTGGCATTCCCTTGGTCAGAATATCGACCATATTAGAACCAAAAACTATTACCATAAACATGATTGTCTCAAAATCAGTTTATGAGGTATTGTTTCCTTTTATATTCACTTATATTACTAACATATTCTTTTCAAAGGGATTAAAGTTTCTTTCAACTCTACTCTTAATTTTGTATATTTGCCACTTTGGAAACAAAATACTTAATAAGGAATTTCCAAATTTTATCGATTATTTTTCTCCAAATCAATTCCATTTCATGCAATTACAAATCTATATTTATTTGAACCGTCTTCCCACATTTCATTCACCAACTTTCCTCCATTTTAAAATTATATCTAAACTTTCTATTTCATATATCCTATGTATACCTAAATTTATCAATATTTCCATTATTATTCTTTTTGTCTACCAAGCTTGCCTTCTATCCACTAATTATTTCCTTAATGTCAAATTCCAACTTTTGACCAAATTAATTCCATTGTGCTTACAGCTTTTCTTTCCATCAAGATTTTCAATCTTCATTTCTCTCAAATTTATGGTGTTTCTCTTTCCATACGTTCTCTACAGTAAATTTAATATTTTACCTAGCTTTCCTAATTTGTTTTTTCTAACACAATGGACAGCCAGGCAATCTTGCATACCAAATTTTATTTCCATCTCCATACGAACAATACTTGCTATCCTAAGCAACTTTCGGAAAAGTAATCATTTCCATTTTTTAGAAGCCACGTTTATGGTATCCTTGCCATACCACTCTACATTCAAAATTTTATCTGCCGTTTTGGTGGAATCATTATTCCACATTCATTGCTAGAATCTTTATTTCACCCCGCTCATATTTGTTAAATTATCGGTTATTTTCCCTTTTTACTCTCTTCATAATTAGCAATGGGAAAGTTAATCCCCTTATTCTATCCATAGTCAAATTTATCTTTTCCATTACCAATATTTTAATTGGTTCCATTGGAGCAAAATCTTATGCTATTAGCTTCCATATGGTAACTTCCTTTTATGTTTCCAACTTTACCCAATTTGGCCTTCTTTCTCCAAGATATTACCATAAATCTTATACCAAGTTATTCCCTCTTAATAACGTTTCAATCACAATTTTGATAATTTTATTTCCTTATATTTTTTCCACCACCTATTATAATTTAATCATCCTAATTAACATCCATTTTTTAAATCAATTGTCAATCATTTTCTCTCCTAATTTCTTGCAATTTTGGATCAAGCATTATATACATAATATCTTTTTAAGTTATAAAGGAGTTACACCACTCTTACTTATATTTACTCCTTTTATAACCGTCTATATGAGGTTTAAATTCTATTTATTCTCCAATTTAAAATCCTGATTATTCTCCAATTTAAAATTCAACACCATTATTAACAACTTTAATATTTCCTTATTTGACGTTGTTGGAGCAAATTCTTTCTTAATCAACCTTCTAATTTTATTTGATTATTTTGACTTGGGAACTATTTTGATTTTTTTACTTAGCTTAACTCTTGTCCCCACTATTAATATTACCTTTTTGACCTTTATGGAGTAAATTATTTCTTAATTTGCTCTCTAATTATTGTTTACTTTAAAGTGTGATCTTTCTTATTTTTATTAGTTTCACATTTTGTTTTCAATAATAATCATCCTAATTTAGCTTTACTCACCACTAATTTTGATCACAATATTTTTGATAATGGTTTTCCTTCACTTTATTTTACAATTAAAATCATTTCAATATTTGTGTCCTCTATCTTTTCAATCCGATCATTTCGTTTATACAAAATTACTCCCTTATCTTCCTCTACATCTCAGGGGAAAAAGTTTATTGCCTTTTTAAGGCTTTTGTCCTGGTCTTTAAGGCCATGGTTGCTTTTCTCGAAAAAATTGCAAATTCGGTTCTTTCATTCAAGTAGAATTTTATATATATTCCATTATATCATATACAATGATGAAGCTAATTCCAAAATTATCACTCAATCGGTTTTCTCTCCTCTTGTGACCACAATTTACAATTATGGTTTTCTACTCATAAGATCTCTCCATAATATTCTTCCTGAAATAACCCTCTTACTCCTCAACTATAGTAACTACATATTTGTTGAAGAAAAAATCCCAATTAAGACCCTTATTATGATTTATCCTTCAATCAATTACATTTATTACTTATTACAATGCTAGATTTCGGACGTCCATAGCATTTCCATCCATAGTAAAGGTCATTTTGAGTATGAATTTTGGCCGATTATACAATATTATAGTTTTGAGATTATTGCATCACAATTTACTTCCTTCTTCTAATCTTTACTTCTTTGTTAACTCAGAATTTAAAAGCTGGGACGAGCAACAAAAAAAACTCTCCGGCGGTGGTTGGCATTCAACCCCGCCGAGGAAAATGAAAATTCTATGTTGGAACTGTCGGGGTCTTTGTAAAGCCCAGGCAGTTCAGTCCTTAGGGTGAGTTGTACCTAAGTTTAATCCTGATGTTTTATTCCTTTGTGAAACTCGCCTAAACAAATTCCTTAATGAAAGGCTCTGTATTTCTCTTACTATGAATGGCTGCTTTACTGTTGAAAGTAGCCACACTTGTTCTGGTTTAATTATGCTTTGGAATAATAAAATAAATGTTGGTTTGCTTTCATAAGCGGACCATCACATTGATACTATTATTCATACCCATACATCTCACTTCCACTTTTTAGAAATTTATGTTTACGCAAAAACAAACCAAAAACTAAAACTTGGGAACTAATTGACAATCTAAATTCCTCCTCGTCGCTTCCCTGGCTTATTGGTGGAGATTTAAATGAAATCATGTCTGATAATGAAAAACAAGGCGGCTGTCGTCGTGCTCATTCACAAATTAGTAATTTCAGGGATTGCTTATCCCATAATGGCCCTTTTTATTGTAAACCGGCCAAAGGCAGGTTCACTTGGACCAAATCAGGTCCGAGAACTACAACTATTTTTGAAAGACTATATCACTTTGTTTTTAATATAGCTTGGCTACACACGCATCCAACTTATCGTGCGACTTCAGATTTTCATACAAAATTTGACCATTGCTTCATTCTTATGGAGACAGATCACACTATCACCGTTAGCTCTATACCTCAAGACGATCATTTTTGTTTTGAGGGCTGTTGGGCGAATAACCCTGATTGCGTCTCCATCGTTCAAACAACATGGTTAGCCAGTCATGGTTCAGCTGTGGAAAAAATCCAAGCTATTGGCTCTTGCCATAAGGATTGGTAGTCACACCAACGAATCAACTCCACTAGCCGAATTAATGATCTAAATAAACAAATAAACTCTTGTCTCAGTCGACGCCTTTCCACTGCTGATGAGGAGACCTTCCTAGCGGCAAAATCTGAGCTTAGTCACCTTCTTGCTGCACAAGAAGCGTATTGGGCTCAACGCTTGCGTATCTCTTGGCTTGCTCAAGGTGATAAGAACACATCCTTCTTTCACGCACGTGCTAATGGTCGACATAAGAAAAGAAAAATTAAGGGTTTATTCGACCACTCAAATATTTGGCGGGACATTGAGAAAGACATAAAGGGGATTGTTGTTGACTATTTCTAGGGTCTTTTCTCATCTTTTGATCTAAATATTTCTCCACATATTCTTGACAACATTGCCACTACCATCACTCCTGAGATGAATGCGGCTTTAACTAGGCCCTTCACTACGGAAGAAATACATCACGTCTTTCGTGACATTAACCCAATAAAATCTCTTGGTATTGATGGTTTGCCTAGTGGCTTCTACCGTCAGCACTGGGACACGTATGACATGATGTCATTAATTTGTGTCTAAACCTTCTTTTTGGGAATGCGGACATGGCTGCTGTTAATCGCACTATCTTAGTCTTGATTCTAAAGATGCCTGAACCAACTACAATGAGACAGTTACGGCCCATCAGCGTATGCACGGTAATTTATAAGATTGTTGCTAAAGTGCTTGTAAATCGCATGAAATCCGTTATACCTTTTTGTATCAGTGACAACCAAGCTGTTTTTGTTAGGGGTCAGAATATCACTTATAATATCTTAATTACCCATGAACTAGTGCTTTCCCTCAATTTTGGAGAGTCAGGCCCTTTTCAAGGGGCAGCACTTAAGTTAGACATAGAAAAGGATTTTAACCGTGTAGAATGGTCCTTTCTTCGGCAGATTATGCTCAAATTGGGCTTTGATGTCAATTGGGTTGATATAATTATGCGATGCGTTACAACTATTTCCTTTACTACGAGAGTAAATAATTCACTTTCCTAGTGTTTTACCCAAACTATGGGCTCCAACAAGGGGATCCTCTTTTACCTTTTATTTTCCTCTTTTGTACGCAAGGCCTCTAAGCAATTCTTCATGATGAGCAACAAGTTGGTCGGCTATCGGGGATATATGCTAGTTAACATGGACCACGGGTAAATCATCTACTCTTCGCTAATGATTGCATGATTTTCATCAGAAACAATACTACAGAGGCATCTAATCTTAAAAACGCTCTTCACCTATATACTTCTTCTTCTGGGCAGGTGGTGAATTTTGAAAAATCAATCATTTTCTTTAATCGACGCACTTCCCCTGAACACAAATAGACGGTCCATGATATCCTTCATTTTAGAGAAGTGGATGATCCTGGGATCTATCTCGGAGTCCCTCTTCTGATTGGGAAAAATAAAACTGCTTCCCTTGGGTTTACTCGTGACAAGGTGAACTCACGTATGTCTCATTGGGACAAATATCTTCTCTCATTAAGTGGTCGAGAGGTCTTCATTAAGTATGTGGTCCAATCCCTACCCTAATACATGATGTCCTGTTACCTTCTCCCCTAGAACATTATCGATGATATGACTAAACCTATCCGGCGTTACTGGTGGTCTGGAAAAAACAACAAATGAGGATGGCCTCTAATTCCTTAGAATACTATTTGTACGCCTAAATCAGCAAGAGGTATCAGCTTTCGGGATATGCATCTTTTTAACATTGCCCTGCTTGTCAAACAATTTTGGCGCCTTATCATTGAGCCTAATTCTCTGCTTGCTTAGATTTACAGGGCAAAGCACTATCCCTTTGGGGATATTTTACAGTCTGAGACTAATCAGAAAGCGTCCTTCACTTAGAAAGGTATTCAATGTAACTTCATGCCAGTTTCTTTAAGAGGCCAGGGATGGATAGTAATATTCAAGTTCACTATGATAATTGGGGAGGTGCATCTACAATACATCTTTATGGTGATTATGAGGATAGCGATGAACTTCCTATTCGTTGTCAGGAATTTATGATTCCCGGGCAAGCCAGATGGGATGAAATAAAAGTTCAGCATTATTTTGATGAAGATGATACCAATACAGTTCTTAGCATTCTGATTTTTAATGATCGAAATGGTACGATTTTGTGGAGCAATCATGATTCCGGTATTTACATGGTTTGATCTGGATACTCTTACTTACAGCGACCACCACTCCCAATTAACAGACCTTCTCGCATTTGGAAAATTATGTCCAAACTACTGATTCTTCTAAAAATTCGTTCCTTTGAATGGTGTATAGGCCATGATGCCCTTCTGACCGACCATAGACTTTAGACGGCAAATCTCACCCTAGGGCTTTGCCCCCTCTGTCGCATCAACCAGGAAACAACAATGCATGCTTTACGTGAATGCCAGGTGCCAACGAGGCCCTCTGTCTGGCTGGTTTTCCTAGTTCTATCATCTCTAGTAATACAGATTCAGCCTTATCTTTGCTTGAGGAAGGGGCTTCATGTTTATTGATTCAATCTTTTAAACTGTTCCTAACGGTTCTTTAGAACCTATGGAACAGACGTAATGATTGGGCTCATAATCATCGTCTGTAGCCCTCTTGGCTCACGGTTCTTAACTCCAGAGCATACTACGAGATTACGTTGCAGCTACATCAACCAGCTCCACCTCTCAGCTGATGGATGAACCTACTCTTGCACACCTACATTGGAAACCCCACGAGATGGGTCCATGAAGATCAACATAGATTGGGCCTTTGATCCTCTAACCAAGGCTGCTGCAGTGGGTGTCGTGGCGCGCGATTCTAGCGATGTGGTCATTGGAGGGCTTGCTCACCCTTTGGGCAGCTGCGTGGATGCTACCTCGGCTGATGCTCAAGCGGTTCTTGCTGGCATCATTTTTGCTCGTGATCATAGTTGGTCCAATTTGGTTATTGAGACAAATTTGGTGATAGTGGCAAATAAGTTAAATTGGCAATGTATTGATTTGTCTATATTGAGCTCGTTTATCGAACATGCTCGTCTCCTGCTTACTGATGCAGATAATATTAGTATTCATTTTGTTCCTAGGGTGGTGAACAATGTTGCCCACACTATTGCCTCTAGGGCTCTAAGGTCTATGTCGTCCACCTTTTTCGGTTAGGTTTATCCTGATTATCTTCATTCTATTGTAACTAATGAGATTATTTCCAATCCATGTTAATATATTTGGGTACTCTTTTCCCCATAGGTGCTCACTCGGGGCCGCGTGTGACTTTAGAGGGGTTTTTAAAGAGGCCGACCATTCTTCAAAAAAATTCCAACGGGTCCACAGTAAAGCCCATTTAGACATGCATGCCTTAAACCCCAACAAAACGACACCAAAATAAGATTAAATAAAATTTTATGAGTTAAAATATTTGATTATGGGCTTTTGATTATGATTATATAGCTTAACGTCAATTTTAGAACTTTTTACTCGGTTAAAATTCCAACCGGTCCACTGTAATGCCTATTTTGACGTGCAAAACTTAAACACAACAAAACAACCACAAAATAATATTAAATAAAATGTTATGAGTTAAAATATTGGATTATGGGCTTTTGAATATGATTATACATCTTAACCTCATTTTCAGAACTTTTTACTCGATTAAAATTCCAACGGGTCCACTATAATGCCCATTTAGACATGCACGTCTTGAACCCCAACAAAACGGACGAAAAATAAGGTTAAAAAAATTATGAGTTGAAATATTTGAATATGGGCTTTTGATTATGATTATATAGCTTAACCTCAATTTTAGAACTTTTTACTCGGTTAAAATTCCAACGATTCCACTATAAAGCACATTTAGACATGTAGACCTTAAACCCAACTAAACTACCACAAAATAAGATTAAAAATTTTATCAATTAAGATATTTGATTATGGGATTTTAAATATGATTATATAGCTTAACCTCAATTTTAGAACTTTTTACTTAGTTAAAATTTCAACGGGTCCACTGTAAAGGTCACTTAGACATGCACGCCTTAAACCCCACCAAAGTGGGCACAAATTAAGATTAAATCAAATTTTATGCATTAAATTATTTATTTATGGGCTTTTGAATGTGATTATATAGCATAACCTCATTTTCATAAATTTTTACTTGGTTAAAATTCTAACGGGTCCACTCTAAAGCCCGTTTAGACATGCACGCCTTAAACCTATCAAAACGGCCCCAAAATAAGATTAAATAAAATTTTATGAGTTAAAATATTTGATTATGGGATTTTGATTATGATTATATAGCTTAACCTCAATTTTAGAACTTTTTACTCGATTAAAATTCTAACGGGTACACTGTAAAGCTCATTTAGACATAGACGCCTTAAACCCCAACAAAATGGCCGCAAAATAAGATAAAATTAATTTTTTGATTTAAAATTTTTAGTTATGGGCTTTTGACCAAGATTATACAGCTTAACCTCAATTTAGAACTTTTTACTCTGTTAAAATTCCAACGGGTCCACTATAAAGCCCATTTAGACATGCATGCCTTAAACCCCAACAAAACGGCCAGAAAATAAGATTAAATCACATTGTATGACTTAAAATATTTAGTTATGGGCTTTTGAACAAGGTTATATAGCTTAACCTCATTTTCAAAACTTTTTATTCGGTTAAAATTCCAACGAGTCCACTATAAAGCTCATTTAGACATGCACGACTTAAACCCCAACAAAACGGTTGGAAAATAATATTAAATCATATTTTATGAATTAAAACATTTAGTTATATGTTTTTTAACATTATTATATAGCTTGACCTCATTTTTAGAAATTTTTACTCGGTTAAAATTCCAACGGGTCAACGATAAACCCATTTAGACATGCACGCCTTAAAACCCAACAAAATGGACGCAAAATAAGATTAAATCAATTTTTATGAATTAAAATATTTAGTTATGGGCTTTTTAACATGATTATATAGATAAAAATCAATTTTTGTACTTTTTACTCGGTTAAAATTCCAACGGGTCCACTGTAAAAAGCCCATTTAGACATGCGTGCCTTAAACCCAACAAAACGACCACAAAATAAGATTAAATCATTTTTTATGAGTTAAAATATTTGATTATGGGCTTTTGAACATGATTATACCGCTTAAGCTCAATTTTAGAACTTTATACTCGGTTAAAATTCCAACGAGTCCACTATAAAGCCCACTTAGACATGAACGTCTTAAACCCCAACAAAACAGCCAAAAAAAAAGATTAAATCCCATTTTCTGACTTAAAATATTTAGTTATGGGCTTTTGAACATGATTATATAGCTTAATCTCATTTTTAGAAATTTTTACTCGGTTAAAATTCCAACGGGTCCACTAGAAAGCCCATTTAGACATGCACACCTTAAACCCCAACAAAACGGACAAAAAATAAGATTAAATCACATTTTATGAATTAAAATATATATTTATGGGTTTTTGAACATGACTATATAGCTTAACCTCTATTTTAGAACTTTTTTCTCGGTTAAATACCCAACGAGTCCACTGCAAAGCCCATTTAGACATGTCGCCTTAAACCCAACAAAACGACCACAAAATAAGATTAAATTGAATTTTATGAGTTAAAATATTTGATTATGGGTATCTGAATATGATTATACATCTTAACCAGATTTTCAGAACTTTTTACTTAGTTAAAAATCCAATGGGTCCACTATAAAGCCCAATTAGACATGCTCGCCTTAAACCCCAACAAAACGGACGAAAAATAAGATTAAATAAAAACTTACAAGTTTAAATATTTGATTATATGCTTTTGATTATGTTCATACAACTTAACCTCAATTTTAGAACTTTTACTCGGTTAAAATTCCAACTGGTCCACTATAAAGCCCAATTAGACATGTAGGCCTTAAACCCAACAAAACTGACACAAAATAAAATTAAATAATATTTTATGAGTTGAAATAATTTATTATGGGATTTTGAATATGATTATATAGCATAACCTCAATTTTATAACTCTTTACTTAGTTAAAAATCCAACGGGTCCACTGTAAAGCCCACTTAGACATACACGCCTTAAACCCCACCAAACTGGCCGCAAAATGAAATTAAATCAAAATTAAATCTTTAAAATATTTATTTATGCTCTTTTGAACATGATTATATAGCTTAACCTCATTTTCATAAATTTTTACTCGGTTAAAATTCCAACAGGTCCACTCTAAAGACCATTTAGACATGCACGCCTTAAACCCAATAAAACGGCCCCAAAATAAGATTAAATAAAATTTTATGAGTTAAAATATTTCATTATGGGCTTTTGATTATAATTATATAGTTCAACATCAATATTAGTACTTTTTACTCGATTAAAAGTCTAACGGGTCTACTGTAAAGCCCATTTAGACATGCATGCCTTAAACACCAGCAAAATAGTCAAAAAATAAGATTAAATTAAATTTTTAAGATTTAAAATATTTAGTTATGGGCTTTTGAACATGATTATACAGCTTAACCTCAATTTTAGAAAATTTTCTCTGTTAAAATTCTAACGGGTCCACTATAAAGCCCATTTAGACATGCACGCCTTAAACCCCAACAAAACGACCAAAAATAAAATTAAATCTCATTTTATGACTTAAAATATTTATTTACGGGCTTTTAAACATAATTATATAGCTTATCTTCAATTTCAGAACTTGTTACTCAGTTAAAATTTCAACGGGTCCACTATAAAGCCCATTTACACATGCATGACTTAAACCCCAACAAAACGGACGAAAAATAAGATTAAATCATATTTTATGAATTAAAATACTTATTTATATGTTTTTTAATATGATTACAAATCTTAAACTCATTTTTTGAAATTTTTATTCGTTTAAAATTCCAACGGGTCCACTATAAAGCCCATTTGACATGCACGCCTTAAAACCCATGAAAAAGGCCGCAAAAAAGATTAAATCATATTTTATGAATTTAAAATATTTAGTTAGCGGCTTTTGAACATGATTATACAGCTTAACCACAATTATAGAACTTTTTACTTGGTTGAAATTTCAACGGGTCCACTGTAAAGCCCATTTAGACATGCACGTCTTAAACCCCAACAAAACGGCTGAAAAATAAGATTAAATCACATTTTATGACGTAAAATATTTAGTTATGGTCTTTTGAACAATATTATATAGATTAACCTCATTTTCAAAAAAATTTACTTAGTTAAAATTCCAACGGGTCAACTATAAACCCCATTTAGACATGCAGGCCTTAAACCCAACAAAACAACCACAAAATAAGATTAAATCAAATTTTATGAGTTAAAATATTTGATTATGGGCCTTTGATTATGATTATATAGCTTAACCTAAATTTTAGAACTTTTTACTCGGTTAAAATTCCAACGAGTCCAGTGTAAAGCCCATTTAGACCTACACGCCTTAAGCCCCAACAAAATGGCCACAAAATAAGATTAAATCAAATTTTATGAATTAAAATATTTAGTTATGGGATTTTAAACCTGATTATACAGCTTAACCTCAATTTTAGAACTTTATACTCGGTTAAAATTCCAATGGGTCCACTGTAAAGCCCATTTAGACAACCACGTCTTAAACCCCAACAAAACGGTCGAAAAATAAGATTGAATCACATTTTCTGACTTAAAATATTTATTTATGGGCTTTTGAACATGATTATATAGCTTAAACTCATTTTCAAAAATATTTTCTCGGTTATATTTCCAGCGGGTCCACTGTAATGCCCATTAAACACGCACGCCTCAAACCTAACAAAACGAACACAAAATAAGATTAAATCAAAATTTATGAGTTAAAATATTTGATTATGGGCTTTTGATTATGATTATATAGCTTAACATCAATTTTATAACTTTTTACTCGGTTAAAATTCCAACGGGTCCAGAGTAAAGCCCATTTAGACATGCACGCCTTAAACCCCAACAAAACGGCCAAAAAATAAGATTAAATCACATTTTATGAATTAAAATATTTAGTTTTGGTTTTTGAACATGATTATGTAGCTTAACCTCAATTTTAGAACTTTTTTCTTGGTTAAAATTCCAACGGGTCCATTGTAAAGCCCATTCAGACATGCACGCCTTAAACACAACAAAACGACCACAAAATAAGATTAAATAAATTTTTATGAGTTAAAATATTGGATTATGGGATTTTGAATATGATTATGCATCTTAACCTCATTTTCAGAACTTTTTACTCTATTAAAATTCCAACGGGTCCACAATAAAGCCCATTTAGACATGCACAACTTGAACCCCAACAAAACGGACGAAAAATAAGGTTAAAAAAATTATGAGTTGAAATATTTGAATATGGGCTTTTGATTATGATTATACAGCTTAAACTCAATTTTAGAACTTTTTACCCGGTTAAAATTCCAATAGGTCCACTGTAAAGCACATTTAGACATGCATACCTTAAACCCAACAAAACTGCCACAAAATAAGATTAAAAATTTTATGAGTTAAAATATATGATTATGGGATTTTGAATATTAACCTCAATTTTAGAACTTTTTACTTAGTTAAAATTTCAACGGGTCCACTATAAAGCTCACTTATACATGCACGCCTTAAACCCCACCAAAATGGGCACAAAATAAGATTAAATCATATTTTATGCATTAAAATATTTATTTATGGGTTTTGAACGTGATTATATAGCATAACCTCATTTTCATAAATTTTATGAGTTAAAATATTTGATTATGGGATTTTGATTATGATTATATAGCTTAACCACAATTTTAGAACTTTTTACTCGATTAAAATTCTAACGGGTCCACTGTAAAGCCCATTTAGACATGCACGCCTTAAACCCCAACAAAATGGCCGCAAAATAAGATTAAATAAAATTTTATGAAATAAAACATTTAGTTATATGTTTTTAAACATGCTTATATAGCTTAACCTCATTTTTAGAAATTTTTACTCGATTAAAATTCCAACGGGTCAACTATAAAGCTCATTTAGACATGCACGCCTTAAAACCCAACAAAATGGCCGCAAAATATGATTAAATGAAATTTTATGAATTAAAATATTTAGTTAGGGGCTTTTGAACATGATAATACAGATTAACCTCAATTTTAGTACTTTTTACTCGGTTAAAATTCCAACGGGTCCACTTTAAAGCCCATTTAGACATGCGCGCCTTAAACCCCAACAAAACAGCATAAAAAAGATTAAATCACATTTATGATTTAAAATATTTAGTTATGCTCATTTGAACATGATTATATAGCTTAACCTCATTTTTAAAATTTTTTACTCTGTTAAAATTCCAACGGGTCCACTGTAAAGCCCATTTAGACATGTACGCCTTAAACCCAACAGAGCAACCACAGAATAAGATTAAATAAAACTTTATGAGTTAAAATATTTGATTATGGGCTTTTGAACTTGATTATACAATTTAACCTCAATTTTAGAACTTTATACTCGGTTAAAATTCTAATGAGTACATAGGAGATTGATATGAACATCATGAACTGTCCTGCAATAAACCTGGTTGTTGCTGATACCTTGGTATGGGTTCCTTCTTCCATAACTCGAGCTCGTAGAAGGAAGATATAAGAGGGACCAATGGATAATGTGGTTAGAAATCCATAATAGAGTCCGACCATAACGACTGAATTGATTATCTTCATGCTTAAGGAATTTAGATTCCCTGGTATAAAAGATTTTAAAATCATCACTGTAAAGTCCACTTAGACATGCACGTCTTAAACCCCAATAAAACGGCCGAAAAATAAGATTAAATCATATTTTTTGACTTAAAATATTTAGTTATGGGCTTTTGAACATGATTATATAGCTTAACCTCATTTTTAGAAATTTTTATTCGGCTAAAATTCCAACGGTTCCACTGTAATGCCCATTAAACATGCACGCCTCAAACTCAACAAAACGACCACAAAATAAGATTAAATCAAATTTTATGAGTTAAAACATTTTATTATGGACTATTGATTATGATTATCTAGCTTAACCTCAATTTTATACTTTTTACTAGGTTAAAATTCCAACGGGTCCACTATAAAGCCCATTTAGACATGCACACCATAAACCCCAACAAAATGACAAAAAATAAGATTAAATCACATTTTATGAATTAAAATAATTAGTTATATGTGTTTGAACATGATTATATAGCTTAACCTTAATTTTAAAACTTTTTTCTCGGTTAAAATTCGAACGGGTCCATTGTAAAACCCATTTAGATATGCACGCCTTAAACCCAACAAAATGATCACAAACTAAGATTATACAAAATTTTATGAGTTAAAATATTTGATTATGGCCTTTTGAATATGATTATACATCTTAACCTCATTTTCAGAACTTTTTACTCTGTTAAAATTCTAATGGGTCCACTATAAAGCTCATTTACACATGCACGCCTTAAACCCCAACAAAATGGACGAAAAATAAGATTAAATAACAATTTATGAGTTGAAATAATGGATTATGGGCTTTTGATTATGATTATACAGCTTAACCTCAATTTCAGATTTTTTTACTCGGTTAAAATTCCAAAGGGTCCACTGTAAAGCCCATTTTTAGACATGCAGACCTTAAACACAACAAAACTGCCACAAAATAAGATTAAATAAACTTTTATGAGTTAAAATATTTGATTATGGCCTTTTGAATATGATTATACATCGTAACCTCATTTTTAGAACTTTTTACTCGGCTAAAATTCCAATGGGTCCACTATAAAGCTCATTTAGACATGCACACCTTAAACCCCACCAAAATGGCCACAAAATAAGATTTAATCAAATTTTATGCATTAAAATATTTATTTATTGGCTTTTGAATTTGATTATACAGCTTAACCTAATTTTCATAAATTTTTACTCGGTTAAAATTCCAACGGGCCCACTGTAAAGGCCATTTAGACATGCACGCCGTAAAACCAACAAAACAACCCCAAAATAAGATGAAATAAAATTTTATGAGTTAAAATATTTGATTATAGGCTTTTGATTATGATTATATAGATTAACCTCAATTTTAGAACTTTTTACTCTATTAAAATTCCAATGGGTCCACTGTAAAGCTCATTTAGACATGCATGCCTTAAACCCTAACAAAATGGCCACAAAATAATATTAAATTAAATTTCTATGATTTAAAATATTTATTTACGGGCTTTTGAAAATGATTATACAGCTTAACCTCAATTTTAGAACTTTCTACTTTGACAAATTCCAACGACACCACTATAAAGCTCATTTAGACATGCACGCCTTAAACCCCAACAAAACGGCCAAAATATAAGATTAAATCACATTTTATGACTTAAAATATTTAGTTGTAGGCTTTTGAACATGATTATATAGCTTAACCTCATTTTCAGAACTTTTTACTCAGATAAAGTTCTAACGGGTCAACCATAATGCCCATTTAGACATGCACGACTTATACCCTTAACAAAACGGACGAAAAATAAGATTAAATCATATTTTATAAATTAAAATATTTATTTATATGTTTTTGAACATGATTGTATAGCTTTCAACAATAGAATTCTCATATATTGGCAATTAGAGTGACCTCGGATAGTCGACCCCTATCCTTGATTAGCCGATCGCTAATCTTTAGTTAACCGACCATTAACTTTACACATCGGATACACGGATCTCCCTTAATGACCGACCATCATCAAGACTACCCCAGGCCTACCGCATGACTTTACAACCTTGCCGACTGCAAGCTTTACATCAACAAGGAGAACCGACCGCTCAACCCAAGTGATAACAACACAGTTCGAATAGCCGACCGCTATACCTCAAGGACTCTTAACCTCGATTTTTAACATATTATAGTGCACTTTATCCTATGGCATGCCAACTATGTCCGAATATTTTCTCACCTTGTCACATAGACAATATATCATTTACAAAACCATTTACTCATTGTTTTACAATGCATTACACAAAATCCCCACATATGCAAATCACATTGCCATAACAGCATCACATTCCCGACCAGAATAAAATCCAATGCTCCCTAACATTTAACATACATTTCAAACACTACATATGTACTTAAAATCATGCATTTACAGTAAGTAAAAACCAACCATGTTTACGACTAAAACATGAATCACACATGCTCATATACGAGCCGATATTAAAGAGCAAAGGAGGGAAAACTTACTTCCAAGCTTAGGTAAGTGTTTTGAACTTATCCTAAACTTCCAAAACCACTTTCAAACCTTTGAAAGACTTTTAAAACTGTTTCCACTCACCGATTTCACTTCGCCTTGCTTGTTACCGTGAAACAAGCTCCCGACAAGCCACAAACCACCTCAAGATGCTACACCTTGATTATCCCCTGTTTTGGCCACACAAAACCAGAGAAAACATGCATTAAATTGCATCCAACTCTCTGCTTCACACCAAAATCCCTCAGCTCTCAAGATGCCGACTCAAAACTCATCCAAAATTTACTAAAATCAACCTCAAACACTTCTCAATCTTAACCCAGAACGATTTAATACATCAAACTTCATCAAATAACATCTAAAAACCCTTTTCCAACATCCTTTTACTTCTAGCAATGATTAAACTCCAAAACAACCCAAAAACCATTAACTAACAACCTAACAATTAGAGATTCAATCAATTTCGGGATTCCATTGTTAAAAACAACTTATCCACAATATAACACATCCAAAAGAAGATTGAAATCAATCCTTAACACTGGAAAAACAAATCCACTTCGAAAATCACAAGATTCCATCAATTAACTCTCAATTAAGCAAAATTTCATATTTAATCAATTAAAATCCATTAGAAAACATATATAAAGAGTCAAGAACTTGGGAATTTCAGTAAATAATCTTTCATTAGAGGAAAAGAATGAAACTTACCTCCAATGAGTGAGTTTCCCCTAAATTGGATGTTTTCCTCTTAAAAAACAATGAGATTTAATAAGATTTTTGAGAAAACAAGTTAAACAATCATTTAGAAAATTAAAGAATAAAGAAACAATATCATTACCTTGAATCTCTGATAGGAGAAAGAGTGTTTGGCTGAGAGTATTTTGAGAGAAAATATGAGAGAAAGAAAATTACGTCAATTTGTGATTTGAAAAAATAACTACCGTTTTAAGTAAATCTTTAATAATTCATTTAATTAAAACCCTTTTAAAAATAATCCTAATTAAGAGAAAACTCATATTAGACCAAATGGTATAATAACTCCTTAAAGATTTAAAGTTTTGACTCTATACAAAATAATCACCTTTTAAAAATAGTTTTCAAAAATTGCATTTTGGTCACTAGCCAAAATGTCACCCTTTCAAAGCTTATTTTCCAAAATTGCTTTCACCAATATTTTTAATATATTAAAATAGGATTTTTAAATATTTTTCCATATTTTTATCTTTTAGAAAAATATCTTCTCCCAAATCTGACTCGAATCTCTAACCTAGTCCATCGGACCGTCTAACTAGCCTTAAAACTACTAGGCCCAAAACCGGGGCATTACAACTCTCCCCCTCTTAAGAAATTCCGCCCTTGAAATTTACCTGGAGGAAAAAGATGCGGGATTTGCTCCAACATATCCTCCTTACTCTCCCAAGTGGTTTCTTAGACACCTCGATGTCGCCAAAAGACTTTAACCAATTCTATCGTCTTACCACGTAGAACCTTGTTGTAGGAATCAAGGATTTCTACTAGCTCCTCATCAAAGGATAAATCCAGTCTCAACTCAATATTCTCCACTGGCTTAAAATGCAAAGGATCCGACCGATACCTCTGTATCATAGATACATAGAACACATCATGAATTTTCTCAAGCTCGGGATGCAACCTCAACCGATAAGCCACAGGACCAACGCAGTCCACGATATCATATGGTCTAATAAACCTTGGACTAAGCTTACCCTTACGTCCGGACCGCATCACCTTCTTCCACGGTGACACTTTCAAGAACACACGGTCGCCCACCGCGTATTCAACTTCCCTACGTTTCAAATCCGCATAAGATTTCTGTTGATCTACAGCCGCCTTCAAGCGTTAACACACAAGCTTAACTTTCTCATCTGTGTCTTTCAACACATGTGGCAAGGAAACATGCTTTTCCCCTACCTCGGCCCAACACAAGGGCGTACGATACCTCTGGCCATACAATGCCTCATATGGTGCCATCTGAATACTCGCTTGATAGTTGTTATTATAAGCAAATTCAACCAATGGTAAATGTTTCTCCCAAGTTCATGGCAACTCAATAAGACAACACCTCAGCATATCCTCCAAGACCTGGATACCACGCTCAGACTGCCCATCCGTCTAAGGATGATACGCGACACTAAAACTCAACCTCGAACCCAAAGACTAATTTAAACATCTCCAAAACCATGCTATGAACATCGGATCCCTATCCGAAACAATAAACTTAGGTACCCCATGCAAACGCACAATCTTAGCTATATACAAATTTGCTAGCTTGTCCAAGGTGTACGTCGTATGCATTGGCAAAAAATGCGCACACTTTGTAAGCCGATCAACGATCACCCAAATGGAATACTTTTTAGCTGGTGTCAACGGCAACCCTGTCACAAAATCCATGGTGATTTTTCCCACTTCCACTCTGAAATCATCAACGGTTGCAAGAACCCGGAAGGAAACTGTTGTTTAGCCTTGACCCGCTGACACACCATACACTTGGAAACAAACTCAGCCACATCATTTTTCAACCCAACCCAGTAGTACCTTTCCTTCAAATCACGATACATCTTGGTGCTACCCAGATTCATAGCAAAAGGACTAGAATGTGCTTCCGCAAAAATAGTGTGCTTGAGCTCCAGAAGTTTCGGCACCACTATTCGGCCCTTAAAGCACAAAACGCCATCATGATCAAAATGGAAATCCGTCAGATTACCATTTGCTATGTCCTTAACATGAGGAACCAAAGAATCATCAAACGGTTGTGTAACCTTAATCAACTGTGACAACGTAAGCTTAACTTGCAAATCAGCCAATAACCCACCTTCCCGTGTCACACTCAACTTCGCAAACATCCCCTAAGCTCAACCGCTACCTTACGACTTAACGCATCTGCAACAACATTGGCCTTTCCAGGATGATACTCAGTTGTCAAGTCGTAATCCTTAAGCAACTCCAACCACCTTCGTTACCTAAGGTTCAAATCCTTTTGAGACATCAAATATTTCAAACTCTTGTGATCCGTGAAAATCACACACTTCTCACCATAAAGGTAGCGTCGCCAAACCTTCAAGGCAAACACCACAACTGTATGCTCCAAATCATGAGTTGGATAGTTACGCTCATGAACCTTCAACTGTCTCAACGCATAGGCCACAACCTTTCCATCCTGCATCTGCACACAACCCAAGCCAACATACGATGCATCACTATAAACCATAAACTCCTTCCCAGATTCCAGTTGAATCAACATAGGAGCATGTGTTAAAACCTTCTTCAACTTCTCAAAACTTTGTTGCTGCTTCTCCATCCATACAAAAGGAACACTCTTCTATAGCAACTTTGTCAACGGAACTACGATACTATAAAACCCCTCCACAAAACGGTGATAATATCCAGCCAACCCAAGAAAACTACGCATCTCTAATACGATCTTAGGTTGTTTCCAATTGAGAATAACCTCAATTTTCTAGGGATCAACACGAATACCCTCCGCGAAACCACATGTCCAAGCAACATCACCTCCTTGAGCCAAAACTCTTACTTGCTCAACATAGCATACAACTGATTATCCTTCAATACTTGTAGCACAATTCGTAAATATTGATCATGCTCTTTCTCAGTACAGGAGTACACGAGTATATCATCGATAAAAATCACCACAAACCGATCAAGGTACTCATAGAAAACCCTGTTCATCATGTCCATGAAAGTCGTCGGGCATTCGTCAAACCAAACGGCATCAATAAAAACTCATAATGCCTGTACCTCGTACGAAACATCGTCTTATGCACATCCACATCCTTTACCTTCAACTAATAATACCTCGACCTTAAATCAATCTTCGAAAACACTGCTGCCTTGAGAAACTGATCAAGCAAGTCATCAATCTGCGGCAACGGATATTTATTCTTCACCGTCAACTTATTCAACTGGCGATAATCAATGCACAAAAGCTTCGATCCATCTTTCTTCTTCACAAAAAGAACCGAACACCTCAAGGAGAAACACTTGGTCGAATGAACCCATGATCTAACAACTCCTGGATCTAAGACTTTAACTCTTTCAACTCCTTCGGTGCCATCTGATAAGGAGCAATAGACACCGAAGTTGTACCTTCAGATGTCTCAATATGAAAATCCACCTCCCTATTCGGAGGTAAACCCGGTAACTCTTCAAGAAAAACTTTTGGATAATCACATACAGCTCCAATGTGCTGTACTCGAACTCCTTTGGCTTCTGGATTTATAACAATAGCCAAATAGGCTTGGCAACCATTAAACATCATTCTCTCCACTCGAGAAGATGACACAACATTGGACAAGAATTTCATATTCTCACCAACCACCACAACTTCATAATCATCATCCAACTTCAGAGAAATCCTATTGGACTCACAATCCACCACTGCCTGTGCTTAGTTAACCAATCCATACCCAAGATAACGTCAAAACCATGAAATGGCAACTCTATCAAATTCGCAGCAAATTCATGACCTCGTACTGTCAAAGGACAATGCCTATACAACCTTCTTGTTGTAACCATCTCCCCAAAAGAACTAGTTACCAATATGCCAGCATCCAAAATCTCAACAGGAACATTCAGCAATGATGCATGCTCACTTAAAATATATGAATGAGTAGACCCCGAATCAATCAAAGAAAACAATGACAAAGATTGCAACGTGAATGTCCTGCGATCGCATAAAACAATGACAAAGATTGCAAGGTGAATGTACCTGTGATCGCATCAGTGTCGTTGCGCCCCTCATGATGAGCATAGATTCGCGCTGGTCCATCATTCTCCGATTGTACAGCAACAACATGAGCCACAACTCTCTAACCATCCTCGCGCCTCTAAAAATTACCCCTGCCACAGCCTCGACCCCTAGCAGGTATAGCAGCCCAAATCGGTGCATCACCCACAGCACGAGGATAGTCACGCTTCATGTGACTAGGAGATCCACATATCCAGCAACTCATGGTATTTCCCTAACACTCACCCATGTGGCTTCTAGCGCAATGCTCACACTCAGACATAATACGAACATCTTGGTTACCATGGCC
Organism: Hibiscus mutabilis; assembly: GCA_019671005.1. Lineage (NCBI taxonomy): Eukaryota > Viridiplantae > Streptophyta > Magnoliopsida > Malvales > Malvaceae > Hibiscus > Hibiscus mutabilis. The sequence goes on from CM033738.1 coordinate 25,012,407, forward strand.
AACACTGCCACCTCGCCTATGATCTAACTTATGCCTCTTATCATGGAACCTCCTATTATGCTTCTCAGAATTACCAAAATCAGCCCCACGCTTGTTCGAGCTCATGCTTGAACCCTGTCCTATTACCCTCAAGGACTACTCAATATCCTTAGCGCGGTTCACAAGCACATCAAAATATGTGTAGTCCGTAGCCAACAGGTATGTTTTGATATCCTTCACCAACCCATAGTGGAACCTATTGCACCTTTCAAGATCATCTGAAACCAACTCTGAGGCATACTATCTCAAACGAACAAATTTCACCTTATATTCAGCCACGGACATGCCACCCTATTCCAAGGCTATAAACTCACGTTTCCTCGCATCCAGATACTGAGGGCCAAGATACTTCTTCTTGAAAGCTCTTTGAAAGAACTCCCAAGTTACATCCGCCTCTGAAACACTAGCAATTATGGTCACCCACCAATGATAAGCATCACCATGCAACAACGACACGGTACAACCCAGCTTATGCTCGTCATTGCAGCCCATCTGATTCAGAATATGAATCGTACTCTCTGGCCATCCATCAGCTACCCCAGGGATCAAACCCCTAAACTCAACACCTCTCAAACTACGGAGACGCTCAAAGGGTAACCCTAGATTAACTGCCACAACAGGTGCCGATGCCTGTGCATGCACTCCAGCCATTGCTGCTTGAAAAGCTCTCGTTATCGCCTGAACTAACAGGGTCAAATCACCAAACACTGGAACTTGATGAGCCTGGGGTACATCACCAGCCCCAACATCAGTAGGCGAAACCAATGGAGGAGGAGGGGGTAAAACGTTAGGGGGATTCTCTTCCTCAACATTATTCTGTCCAACTCCGGCATTACCAGCCATTGAACGTGTCTCACGTTGAGCCATGCTATCAAAAGCATCAAAACACATTAAAGTCAGGCTAACATAAGGCAAAGGATCCAAGACCATCTTATAAAACATTTTAAAACCTCGGTAATAGGCAATGTGTTACCAATTTATACCCCAACATGATATAAAGCAAACACCGAACATATCCACAATCACTGTGCTTATCAAACAATGATATACAATCAAACAACAACATCCAACCTTTCGTAACCTGGCTCTGATACCAACAAATGTAACCCCCTCAACCCGACCTAGACGTTCGACCGAATCGAGTGAGCTGCATTAGGTTTGCTGAAGCAAACCAGAGAAAGGTTACGAAAAGTCAGTCTATTTTTTTTATCTTGTCTAGATGCAAATTACTAATCTTACATATTCATACTTGCAGCGGGTGAATTTTTAGATAAAACAAAGCACGGGGAAACCACCAATTGCATAATATGCATTTCAAGGACTAAATTTCAAAACTGATAATTTTAAGGACCAAAACTAAAATTAAAGTTACCAATCCTCAATTAGTCCATTCTCTAGCTCACATGACAATTTTCAATTTAAAATGATCTTCCAATCTTATTCAATTGCATTTACAAAATTCAGGGAACAAAATGAAAGAACCAAAAACCTTCAAGATTCCAAAATAACCAATTTAACGGTAGCCATACCGATGCGCTTACTAGTGTTTCGATACGCCCCTAGCTAAAACCCGTACCGAAATGCTTGATCGCGTATTGAAATGCCTGGCAAAAATGCATATGACCGTATCGAAACACCTACTCGCGTACCGAAATGTTATGCCTGGAAAGGCTTATCCGTATTGAAACACCTACTCGTGTATCGAAATGCTATGCCTAAAATGGCCTAGCTGTACCGGTATAGGGTCACCTATTTTGATACGCCTGGACCTGTAATGTCCTAAATTGTTGTTTAAACACATTTTAATGGGAACCAAACCACTTTTACATGCTTTAAACACATACACAACATTACCAAAATACATTTCCCACCAAAGCAACACAAAAACATTAACCAAACATGGCATTCATACAAACTTGATGATCTATAGGCATGCTTCCTAAAACACTTCATCAAACATACCAAGTTGCTCAATTCAATATTTATCAGCATGTGCAACAAGCCAACACAACCATCACGACATAATAAACTTGCTCAAACCATCACAACATGGCAATCAACAAGGAGGCCCTAGATGCATACCTAAGCAACCAATCACCCACAACTATAAGCAAGGGTTAGCATCAAACTTAGCAACATCAAACCATCATCAAAGCCCACCATAGAAACATACTTAAAATCCATAAGGAAACAAAATCACAACTCCCCAAAAACCATGGCGAACATATTGCCTTATTAACCGGATACAAAAACCGAGTTCATACTCAAAATTGCTTTGCCTCTTGGATCACTACACTTTGCCTTTGCTGCCTCAAGCCTTTAATGCTCTGCATCATTAGGTAAAAGAGAGCGTAAGCACACTTGCTTAGTGAGGATGCTCCTAAAATAATGATGCATTAAAACTCTTGTAATCCAACACTTGCTTTCAAACCATGCTTACGACCTAAGCAAGCTCCAATGGTTCCAAATTAAAACATGTACATCGACCATATGCAAAACAAAATATATTCCACATACTTAAATCCCAAAGCATTAAAAATAGATTCAACAATAGAATTCTCATATATTGGCAATTATAGTGACCTAGGATAGTCGACCACTATCCTTGATTAGCCGACCGCTAATCTTTAGTTAACCGACCGTTAACTTTACACATTTGATACAGGAATCTGCCTTAATGACCGACCATCATAGAGACTACCCCATGCAAACCGCATGACTTTACAAACTTGCTGACCGCAAGCTTTACATCAACAAGGGGAACCGACCGCTCAACCCAAGTGATAACAACATAGTCTGAATAGTCGACCGCTATACCTCAAGGACTCTTAACCACGATTGATTTTTAACATATTATAGTGCACTTTATCCTATGGCATGCCAACTATATCCTAATGTTTTCTCAGCTTGTCACATAGCCAATATATCATTTACAAAACCTGTAACCTCCTAAACCCAACCTAAAAGAAATAGGTCAAATCTGGGAAGTCGCATTTGAAAACTTTTCCCTAAAGAAAACAAATTTTAAAGATTATACCTTAATTTAAAAAATATAATTATAATTTGATAAGTCAACTCATAATAAATAAAACATAAATGTCATAATAAATATTTGCATGTTTAATAAATATATCCGAATAAAAACACAATTAATGGATGCTAAAATAATCCCCAAAACATAAATAGTCTCAACATCTGAAATTACATTGATGTCCCAAATAATTAATTATTCAAAACTTAAAAAAAGTAGTTCGTACTGAAATATAAAATAAACGGATAAAAGGTAAGATCCTCCAAGTATCGTAACGCCTAAGGTCCAAAGATATCTGTAAGAGGAAACTACGGGGGAGTAAGCTAAAGAGCTTAGTGTGTCTATAAAGTGCAAGGAAAACCATAATCATAAAAGAACATATTATTTTATCAAGTTTCTTTAAAACATAAAACAATGGTACAATATCACAAGCGTAATGTAATGCACCCTAACTACGCCTGCCAAAGATGAAGAAGGTTCCCATAACCTCCTCGCTACGTCCGCCAATTCGAAGTGGAATTCAGCCCGAAGGGTGAAACTGCTGAACTTCCTCCGTACAAATCCCAACCCATGTTCATACATGTATGATGTTTAAAACTTAAATTTCATAAACACAATTCCATAAATTCGATATTCCATAAATATACGTCATAAATCCATAAATCATGGTTCCGTAAATTCTGATATTTCATAAATCATAATTAAAAATACATTCTAAAATCGTATGCATATGATGTCAACCATACAAGCCATAATACAGATCATAATCAAGCAATGTATAAAACCATATAAAAATCATTTATTTATACCACCGAAAGAAAACACATCTTAGCCAAAGCAAACTAAACCTACTAATTGAGGCGTTTCTCAAGATCAGAAGCATTGGGTCCAGCTGTATTGGTACCCATGAGAATAATCCTACAATAACACTATTACTATTATCACAATGATCAAAGAATTATTCCTAAATACTTATCTAACGAAATTTAATGATACATGAATACTTATCTGATTTGAATATTTGATCTTCAAATCAATCGAAGACATAGTTGAATTGAGCGGTGCTAGAGACTCGGTGGGATTTAAACGAATTAAATAAAAAGAGAGAGAGAAGCAGTGAATAGGAATCAGGAGAAGGGGAGGGGAAGACGGCTGTAGGCGTGAAAAATTGTAGGATAGGGTGATTTATATATCTAAAATTTTGGATAAAATACAAGACAAGTCCTTGTACTTTTCTAGGGTTCACACAATAGGTACCTAATATCAATTCTTTACAAAAGGTCACTAAATTTGTTTAAAATACAATTAATTTACCAAATTTCTTAATTAGGGTTTCATTTTTAAATTCCCAATTTTTGACGTTTTGAATTTAGGGATTTCAAAATTAGGGTTTTAAATTGGGGGTATTTTTGGGGTGTTACAAAACCATTTACTCGTTGTTTTACAATGCATTACACAAAATCCCCACATATGCAAATCACATTGCCATAGCAACATCACATTCCCGACCGGAATGAAATCCAATGCTCCCTAGCATTTAACATACTTTTCAAACACTGCATATGTACTTAAAATCATGCATTTACGGTAAGTAAAAACCAATCATGTTTACGACAAAAACATGAATCACACATGCTCATATCTGAACCGATATTAAAGAGCAAAGTAGGGAAAACTTACTTCCAAGCTTAGGTAAGTGTTTCAAACTTATCCTAAACTTCCAAAAACACTTTTAAACCTTTGAAAGACTTTTAAAATCGTTTCTACTCGCTAATTTTACTCCGCCTTGCTTGCTACCGCGAAATAAGCACCCGACAAGCAACAAACCACCTCAAGATGCTACACCTTGATTATCCCCTGTTTTGGCCACACAAAACCAGAGGAAACATGCATTAAATTGCATCCAACTCTCTGCTTCACACCAAAATCCCGTAGCTCTCAAGATGCCCACTCAAAACTCATCCAAAATTTACCAAAAACAACCTCAAACACTTCTCAATCTTAACCCAGCCATAATATAACGATTCAATGCATCAAACTTCATCAAATAACATCTAAAAACCCTTTTACAACATCCTTTTACTTCCAGCAATGATTAAACTCCAAAAACAACCCAAAACCATTAACTAACAACCTAACAATTAGAGATTCAACCAAATTTCGGGATTCCATTGTTAAAAACAACTTATCCACATCATAATACATCAAAAATAAGATTGAAATCAATCCTCAACACTGGAAAAACAGATCCAATTCGAAAATCACAAGATTCCATCAATTAACTCTCAATTAAGAAAAAATCCATAATTAATCAATTAAAATCCATTAGAAAACATATATAAAGAATCACGAACTTGAGACTTTCAGTAAAGAACCTTTCATAAGAGGAGAAGAACAAAACTTACCTCCAATGAATGAGTTTTCCCTTAATTGGATGTTTTCCTCTTGAAAAATAATAAGATTCAATAAGATTTTTGAGAAAACAAGTTAAAGAATCATTTAGAAAATCAAAGGATAAAGAAACATGATCATTATCTTGAATCTCTGATAGGAAAAAGAGTGTTTGGCTGAGAGTATTTTGAGAGAAAATATGAAAGAATGAAAATCACGTCAAATTGTGATTTGGAAAAATAACTACCTTTTTAACTAAATCCTTAATAATTCCTTTAATTAAAACCTTTTTAAAAATAATCCTAATTAAGAGAAAACTCATATTAGAGCAAATGGTAAAATAGCTCCTTAAAGATTCAAAGTTTTGACACTTTACAAAACAGTCACCTTTTAAAAATAGTTTTCAAAAATTACATTTTGCTCACTAGCCAAAATGTCACCCTTCCAAAGCTTATTTTCCACAATTTCTTTCACCAATATTTCTAATATATTAAAATATGATTTTTAAACATTTTTACATATTTTCTATCTTTCAGAAAAATATCTGCTCCCAAATCCGACTCGAATGTCTAACCCGATCCACCGGACTGTCTAACTAGCCTTAAAATCGCCAAGCCCAAAACTGGGGCATTACATAAGGAATTCCCTTAGGTAAGCTCCTATGCCCAATGGTTCTAGGGTAAATCTTTTTGGATACCGTTATGGGTTATTGCATATTGGCGTGCGGTTGAAGGGTATTAGGTGATTAAAATAAAACTGCCTGCCTCCTAAAATCTACTTTACGGAATTAGTTTACAAAATTCTGAAACTCTCAGTATGCTCCTAATCTGCTCTTAATAAAACACACTAAACTCCCCGATTCAACTTCAGTAATCTATATCTCTTCTGAATCTCTAGGCTATAAGCTTATCATATGATAATCGTGTGATTGAATAAATAATAACTTTGTCACCTTCTGATATACCGTTTCACTAGAATAATGAATTGCAATTGGAGTTTGTTGTTTCCGGAACATCATGACAGTGTTACGCATTTCTTATATCTGCATATTGCCTAAAGAAATTTCTAGTAGTTTTGTATTGCTGAGCTTTTCAAAGCTCATATTGTTTTTACCATCGCATGTTAAAAGAGTTTGATCGTGGTTTAGTGATCAACATCAGTGCTTGAAGTTCCTTTGGCACTGCTTGCGGAATACGATACTCGTGTAGGAATAATATGGTAAGCTTTGTGTACTGAAGTATTAATAGAGTGTATGTTATGAGCTAATAGTTGAAGTGATTTGCATGATGTGTGCATATTTGTTTGTCTAGGAAACATAAAGTATGAAACATGAATAATTAATTAGACTAAGAGTTTTAGATTACTCTGAAAATCTTACAATTACATAATTTAGTTCAAGTCTCTATATGCAATGTAATGTTTGAATGTTTGTTTGGTAACACTTTCTAAACCGGTTTAACTCCAAAACTGGGTAGGGGTGTTATAGAAAGCCCATAAGTAAATATTTTAATTCATAAAATTTAATTTAATCTTATTTTGCTGCCATTTTGTTAGGGTTTAAGGCGTGCATGTCTAAGTAGGCCTTACAGTGGACCCGTTGGAATTTTAACTGAGTAAAAAGTTCTAAAATTGAGGTTAAGCTATATAATCATATTCAAAATCCCATAATCAAATATTTTAACTCATAAAATTTGATTTAATCTTATTTTACGTCTGTTTTGTTGGGGTTTAAGGCGTGCATGTCAACATGGGCATTGCAGTAGACCCGTTGGAATTTTAACCGAGTAAAAAGTTCTATAAATGAGGTTAAACTATATAATCATGTTCAAAAGCCCATAAATAAATATTTTAAGTTGGGGTTCAAGGCGTTCATGTCTAAATGGGCTTTACAATGGACCCGTTGGAACTTTAAACGAGTAAAAAGTTCTAAAATTGAGGTTAAGCTGTATAATTAAGTTCAAAACCCATAAATAAATATTTTAATTCATAAAATTTGATTAAATCTTATTATGCGGCCATTTTGTTGGGTTTTAAGACATGCATGTCTAAATGGGCTTTACAGTGGACCCGTTAGAATTTTAACCGAGTAAAAACTTCTAAAATGACGCTAAGATATATAATCATGTTCAAAATCCTATAACTAAATATATTAATTCATAAAGTGTGATTTAATCTTATTTTTCGTTTTTCGGCCGTTTTGTTGGTATTTAAGGTGTACATGTCTAAATAGGCTTTATAGTGGACCGGTTAGAATTTTAACCACGTAAAAAGTTCCAAAATTGATGTTAAGCTGTATAATCATGTTCAAAAGCCCATAATTAAATATTTTAATTCATAAAATTTGATTTAATCTTATATTTCGGCCACTTTATTGGGTTTTTAGGCATGCATGTCAAAATGGGCTTTAAAGTGGACCCGTTGGAATTTTAACAGAATAAAAATTTCTAAAAAATTAGTTTAATCTATATAAGAATGTTCAAAAACTCATAACTAAATATATTAATTCATAAAATGGGATTTAATCTTATTTTTCATCTGTTGTGTTGGCGTTTAAGGCGTGCATGTCTAAATGGGCTTTACAGTGGACCCGTTGGAATTTTAACCGGTAAAAAGTTCTAAAATTAAGGTTAAGCTATATAATCATAATCAAAATCCTATAATCAAATATTTTAACTCATAAAATTTGATCTTATTTTGTTGGGTTTAAGACGTGCATGTCTAGATGGGCTTTATAGTGGACCCGTTGGAATTTTAACCTAGTAAAAATTTCTGTAAATGAGGCTAAGCTATATAATAATATTGAAAATCCCATAATTAAATATTTTAATTCATAAAATTTGATTTAATCTTATTTTGTGACCTTTTTGTTGAGGTTTAAGGCGTGCATGTTTAAATGGGCTTTACAGTGGACCAGTTGCATTTTAACTAATTAAAAAGTTCTAAAATTGAGGTTAAGCTATATAATCATATTAAAAATCCAATAATAAAATATTTTAACTCATAAAATTTTATTTAATCTTATTTTGTGGCAGTTTTGTTGGGTTTAAGACCTGCATGTCTAAATGGGCTTTATAGTGGACCCATTGGAATTTTAACCGAGTAAAAAGTTCTAAAATTGAGGTTAATATGTATAATCATAATCAAAAGCCCATAATCAAATATTTCAGCTCATAAATTTTTATTTAATCTTATTTTTCGTCTGTTTTGTTTTAAGGCGTGCATGTCTAAATGGGCTTTATAGTGGACCCGTTGGAATTTTAACCAAGTCAAAAGTTTTGAAAATGAGGTTTAGAGGTACAATCACATTCAAAAGACCATAATCAAATATATTAACTCATAAAATTTTATTTAATCTTATTTTGTGGTCGTTTTGTTGGGTTTTAAGCATGCATGTTTAAATGGGCTTACAGTGGACCCGTAAGAATTTTAACCGAGAAAAAAGTTCTGAAATTGATGTTAAGCTATACAATCATGTTCAAAAACCCATAACTAAATATTTTAATTCATAAAATGTGATTTAATCTTATTTTTTGGCCGTTTTGTTGGGGTTTAAGGTGTGCATGTCTAAATGGGTTTTACAGTGGAACCGTTAGAATTTTAACCAAGTAAAATTTATAAAGTTGAGGTTATGCTATATAATCATAATAAATAGCCCATAATCAAATATTTTAACTCATAAAATTTAATTTAATCGTATTTTGTGGTCTTTTTGTTGGGTTTGAGGTGTGCATATTTAATGGACATTACTGTGGAACCGTTGGAATTTTAACCAAGTAAAAATTTCTGAAAATGAGGTTAAGCTATATAATCATGTTCAAAAGCCCATAACTAAATATTTTAAGTCAGAAAATGTTTAAAAATTTCTGAACCGTTTTGTTGGGGTTTACGACGTGCTTGTCTAAATGGGCTTTACAGTGGACTCGTTGGAATTTTAACAGAGTATAAAGTTCTAAAATTGAGGTTAACTGTATAATCATGTTCAAAAGCCCATAACTAAAAATTTTAATTCATAAAATTTGATTTAGTCTTATTTTTGCGGCCATATTGTTGGGGTTTAATGCGTGTATGTTTAAATGGGCTTTATAGTGGACCCGTTAGAATTTTAACCGAGTAAAAAGTTCTGAAAAAGATGTTAAGCTATAGAATCATGTTCAAAATCCCATAACTAAATATTGTAAGTCATAAAATGTGATTTAATCTTGTTTTTTGGTCGTTTTGTTAGAATTTAAGGCGTGCATGTCTACATGGGCTTTATAGTGGTCACGTTGGAATTTTATCACAGTAAAAAGTTCTGAAATTGAGGTTAATCTATATAATCATGTTCAAAAGCCCATAACTAAATATTTTAAATCATAAAATTTAATTTAATCTTATTTTGCGGCCATTTTGTTGGGGTTTAAGGCATGCATGTCTAAATGAGCTTTACAGTGGACCTGTTGGAATTTTAACCAAGTAAAAAATTCTAAAATTGAAGTTAAGCTGTATAATAATGTTCAAAAGCCCCTAATCAAATATTTTAATTCTTAAAATTTGATTTAATCTTATTTTTCAGCCATTTTGTTGGGTTTTAAGGCGTGCATGTCCAAATGGGCTTTTATAGTGGACCCGTTGGAATTTTAACCTAGTAAAAATTTCTAAAAATGAGGTTAAACTATATAATCATGTTCAAAAACATATAACTAGATATTTTAATTCATAAAATATGATTTAATGGAATTTTTGTCCGTTTTGTTGGCGTTTAAGTCGTACATGTCTAAATGGGCTTTATAGTGGACTCGTTGGAATTTTAACCGAGTAAAAAGTTTTGAAAATAAGGTCAAGCTATATAATCATGTTAAAAATCCCATAAATAAATATTTTAAGTCATAAAATGTGATTTAATCTTATTTTTTGGGTGTTTTGTTGGGGTTTATGGTGTGCGTGACTAAATGGGCTTTATAGTGGAGCTGTAGGAATTTTATCAGAGTAAAAAGTTCTAAAATTGAGGTTAAGATGTATAATCATGTTCAAAATCCCATAAATAAATATTTTAAATCCTTAAATTTAATTTAATCTTATCTTGCGGCCATTTTGTTGGGGTTTAAGGCGTGCATGTCTAAATGAGCTATACAGTGGACCGATTGGAATTTTAATCGAGTAAAAATATCTAAAATTGTGGTTAAGCTATATAATCATAATAAAAATCCCATAATCAAATATTTTGACTCATAAAATTTTATTTCATCTTATTTGGGGGTCGTTATGTTGGTTTTAAAGGCATGCATGTCTAAAAGGGCTTTAAACTGGACCTGTTTGAATTTTAACCAAGTAAAAATTATGAAAATGAGGTTAAGCTATATAATCACGTTAAAAATCCCATAAATAAATATTTTAATGCATAAAATTTGATTTAATCTTATTTTGTGGCCATTTTGGAGGGGTTTAAGGCATGCATGTCTAAGTGAGCTTTATAGTGGACCCGTTGGAATTTTAACTAAGTAAAAAGTTCTAAAATTGAGGTTAAGCTATATAATCATATTCAAAATCCCATAATCAAATATTTTGACTCATAATGTTTTATTTAATCTTATTTGTGGCAGTTTTGTTGGGTTTAAGGCCTCCATTTTGTTAGGGTTTAAGGCTTGCATGTCTAAATGAGCTTTACAGTGGACCCGTTTGAATTTTAACCGAGTAAAAAGTTTTGAAAATGAGGTTAAGATGTATAATCATATTAAAAAGGACATAATCAAATATTTTAACTCATAAAATTTTATATAATATTATTTTGTGGTCGTTTTGTTGGGTTTAAGGCGTGCATGTCTAAACGGTCTTTACAGCGGACCCGTTGGAATTTTAACCCAGAAAAGTTCTAAAATTGAGGTTAATCTATATATTCATGTTCAAAAACCCATAGATAAATATTTTAAACCATAAAATGTGATTTAATCTTATTTTTTTGTTCCGTTTGTTGGGGTTTATGGCGTGCATGTCTAAATGGGCTTTATAATGGACCTGTTGGAATTTTAACCGAGTAAAAAGTTCTAAAATTGAGGTTAAGCTGTATAATCAAGTTCAAAATCCATAAATAAATATTTTAATTCATAAAATTTGAATTAATCTTATTTTGAGACCATTTTGTTGGGTTTTAAGGCGTGCATGTCTTAGTGGGCTTTACAGGGGCCCGTTGGAATTTTAACGAGTAAAAACTTCTAAAAATGAGGTTAAGCTATATAATCATGTTCAAAATCCAATAAATAAATATAGTAATTTATAAAATGTGATTTAATCTTATTTTTCATCCGTTTTGTTGGATTTTAAGGCTTGCATGTCTAAATAGGCTTTATAAAGGACCCTTTGGAATTTTAACTTAGTAAAAAGTTTTGAACATGAGGTTAAGCAAAATAATCATGTTCAAAATCCCATAACTAAATATTTTAAGTCATAAAATGTTATTTAATCTTATTTTTTGGCCGTTTTGTTGGTGTTTAAGGCGTGCATGTCTAAATGGGCTTTATAGTGGACCCATTAGAATTTTAACCGAGTAAAAAATTCCAAAATTGACGTTAAGTTGTATAATAATGTTCAAAAGACCATAACTATATAATTTAATTTATAAAATTTGATTTAATCTTATTTTACGGCCATTTTGTTGGGTTTTAAGGCGTGCATGTCTAAATGTGTTATATAGTAGACCCGTTGGAATTTTAACCGAGTAAAAATTTCTAAAAATGAGTTTAATCTTTATAATAATGTTCAAAAACCCATAACTAAATATATTAATTTTTAAAATGGGATTTAATCTTATTTTTCATCCGTTGTGTTTGCGTTTAAGGCGTGCATGTCTAAATGTTCTTTATAGTCGACCCGTTTGAATTTTAACCTAGTAAAAAGTTCTAAAATTGAGGTTAAGCTATATAATCATAATCAACATCCCATAATCAAATATTTTAACCCATCAAATTTGTTTTAATCTTATTTTTGTTGCCATTTTGTTGGGTTAAGGCGTGCATGTCTAAATGGGCTTTAATGTGGACACGTTGGAATTTTAACCGAGTAAAATTTTTTGAAAATGAGAATAAGCTATATAATAATGTTCAAAAGCCCTTAACTAAATTTTTTTATTCATAAAATTTTATTTAATCTTATTTTGCGATCTTTTTGTTGGGGTTTAAGGCGTGCATGTCTAAGTGGGTTTTACAGTGGACCCGTTTGAATTTTAACTATGTAAAAAGTTATAAAATTGAGGTTAAGCTACATAATCATGTTCAAAATCCCATAATAAAATATTTTAACTCATAAAACTTTATTTAATTTTATTTTGTGGCAGTTTTGTTGGGTTTAAGGCCTTCACGTCTAAATGGACTTTACAGTGGACCCGTTGGAATTTTAACCGAGTAAAAAGTTCTAAAATTGAGGTTAAGCTGTATAATCATAATCAAAAGCCCATGATCAAATATTTCAGCTCATAAATTTTTATTTAATCCGATTTTTCGTCAGTTTTGTTGTGGTTTAAGGCGTGCATGTCTAAATGGCTTTATAGTGGACCCATTGGAATTTTAACAGAGTAAAAAGTTCTGAAAATGAGTTTAAGATGTATAATCATATTAAAAGCCCATGATCAAATATTTTAACTCATAAAATTTTATTTAATCTTATTTTGTTGTCATTTTGTTGGGTTTAAGTCGTGCATGTCTAAATGGGCTTTATAGTGGACCCGTAGGAATTTTAACCAAGAAAAAGTTCTAAAATTGAGGTTAAGCTATATAATAATGTTCAAACACCCATAACTAAATATTTTAATTCACAAAATGTGATTTCATCTTATTTTTTGGCCGTTTTGTTGGGGTTTAAGGCGTGCATGTCTAAATGGTCTTTACAATGGACCCGTTGGATTTTTAATCGAGTAAAAAGTTATAAAATTGAGATTAAGCTATATAATCATAATCAACAGCCCATAATCAAATATTCCAACTCATAAAATTTTATTTAATCTTATTTTGTGGTCGTTTTGTTGGGTTTGAGGCGTGCATATTTAATGGGCATTACAGTGGAACCGTTGGAATTTTAACCGAGTAAAAATTTCTAAAAATGAGGTTAAGCTATATAATCATGTTCAAAATCCCTTAAATAAATATTTTAAGTCAGAAAAATATGATTTAATCTTATTTTTCGGCCATTTTGTTGGGGTTTAAGACGTGCATGTCTAAATGGGCTTTACAGTGGACCCATTGGAATTTTAACCGAGTAAAAAGTTCAAAAATGTAGGTTAAGCTGTATAATCATGTTCAAAAGCCCATAAATAAATATTTTAATTCATAAAAATTGATTTAATCTTATTTTGCGGCCATTTTGTTGGGGTTTAATGCGTGCATGTTTAAATGGGCTTTACAGTGGACCCGTTGGAATTTTAACCGAGTAAAAAGTTCTAAAATTGAGGTTAAGCTATATAATCATAATCAAAAGCCCATAATCAAATATTTTAACTCTAAAATTTGATTTAATCTTATTTTGTGGTCCTTTTGTTGGATTTAAGGCGTGCATGTTTAAATGGGCTTTATAGTGGACCCGTTGGAATTTTAACCGGGTAAAAAAAATTAAAAATGAGGTTAAGCTATATAATCATGTTCAAATGCCATGACTTAATATTTTAAGTCATAAAATGTGATTTAATCTTATTTTGCGGCCGTTTTGTTGGGGTATACGAGTGCATGGCTAAATGAGCTTTATAGTGGACCCGTTGGAAATTTAACCAAGTAAAAAGTTCAAAATTGAGGTTTAGCTTAGGGGTGGAAAAATTACCCATTCGTGACCCGACCTGGTGTGCCCCGACCCGATCGGGTTTTTTCTTATGATTTTTCGGGGATCGGTGCGGGGCGGGTATTTAAAAATGTAAAATCGGGTCGGGGCGGGTTCGGGTATGATACGAAAATTCCCCGCCGCGGTATTTTCTATTTTGATTATATTTATAAAAATACCACTACATATAAATACTTTTAGGAGATTCAAACTATTTTTTTAGTTTGTGTTAATAGTAAATTTTTGTTAGATATTGTTCGAATTTTAACATATCTGATTCTAAAAGTCAATGTTGAGTTTATTTTTTAAAATATGTATTTTTTTCTTCATATGAGTAATTTCATTGGTTTTATTTTATTTTTTATATAGTTTAAAGTATGTGAAATTTATATTTTGTAAATATAATGGTCGTTCAATCAAATCTAACATTTATCATCGACAAAATTTAATATATTTTTGACATTTTCGGGTCGGGGTTGGGTTTAGGGTTTTAAATCGGGGCGGGTAGGGTAAATTATTATTTTATTTCTGGGGCGGGGTCGGGTTTTGGAATTAATATATCGAGGCAGGTTCGGGGCAGCCAAAAACTCGCCCCGCCCTGCCCCATTGCCATCCCTAGTTTAGTTGTATAATCATGTTCAAAATCCCCTAACTAAATATTTTAATTCATAAAATTTGATTTAATCTTATTTTGTGGTCATTTTGTTGGGTTTTAAGGCGTGCATGTCTAAATGGGCTTTATAGTAGACCCGTTGGAATTTTAACCGACTAAAATTTTCTAAAAATAAGTTTAAGCTATATAATCATGTTCAAAAACATATAACTAAATATTTTAATTCATAAAATATGATTTAATCTTATTTTTCGTCCGTTTTTTGGGGTTTAAGTCGTGCATGTCTACATGGGCTTTATAGTGGACCCGTTGGAATTTTAAAAGAGTAAAAAGTTCTAAAAATGAGGTTAAGCTACATAATTATGTTAAAAAGCCCATAACTAAATATTTTAAGTCATAAAATGTGATTTAATCTTATTTGTTGGGGTTTAAGACGTGCATGTCTAAACGGGCTTTATTGTTGAGCCGTTGGAATTTTAACATAGTAAAAAGTTATAAAATTGAGGTTAGCTGTATAATCATGTTCAAAATCTCATAACTAAATATTTTAAATCATAAAATTTAGTTTAACCTTATTTTGAGGCCATTTTGTTGGGGTTTAAGGCGTGCATGTCTAAATGGGCTTTATAGTGACCCGTTAGAATTTTAATAGAGTAAAAAGTTCTAAAATTGAGGTTAAGATATATAATCATATTCAAAATCCATTAATCAAATATTTTAAATCATAAAATTTTATTTAATCTTATTTTGGGGTCGTTTTGCTGGGTTTAAGGCGTGCATGTTTAAATGGGCTTTAGGGTAGACCCGTTGGAATTTTAACCAAGTAAAATTTATGAAAATGAGGTTAAGCTATATAATTACGTTCAAAAGCCCATAAATAAATATTTTAATGAATAAAATTTGATTTAATCTTTTTTTGGCCATTTTGGTGGGGTTAAAGGCGCGCATGTCTAAGTGAGCTTTTATAGTGGACCCGTTGGAATTTTAACTAAGTAAAAAGTTCTAAAATTGAGGTTAAGCTATATAATAATATTCAAAGTCCCATAATCAAATATTTTAACTCATAAAATTTTATTCAATCATATTTTTTGGCAGTTTTGTTGGGTTTAAGGCTTGCATGTCTAAATGGGCTTTACAGTTCACCCGTTGGAATTTTAACCAAGTAAAAAATTCTAAAATTGAGGTTAAGTTGTATAATCATAATAAAAAACCCATAATCAAATATTTCAACTCATAAATTTTTATTTAATCTTATTTTTCGTCCGTTTTGTTGGGGTTTAAGGCGTGCATGTCTAAATGGGTTGTATAGTGGACCCGTTGGAATTTTAACCTATGAAAAGATTTGAAAATGAGGTTAAGATGTATAATCTTATTCAAAATCCCATTATGAAATACTTTAACTCATAAAATTTTATTCAATCTTATTTTGTGGTCATTTTGTTGGTTTAAGGTGTGCTTGTCTAGATTGGCTTTATAGTGGACACGTTGAAATTTTAACAGAGAAAAAAGTTCTAAATTTGAGGTTAAGCTATATAATCATGTTCAAAAACCCATAACACAATATTCTAATTCATAAAATGTGATTTAATCTTATTTTTTGGTCGTTTTGTTTGGAATTTACAGTGGACCCGTTGGAATTTTAACCGAGAAAAAAGTTCTAAAATTGAAGTTAAGCTATGTAATCATATTCAACACCCATAATAAAAAAATTTAACTCATAAAATTTGATTTAATCTTATTTTGTCGTCATTTTGTTGGGTTTAATGGGAATTACAGTAGACCCGTTGGTATTATAAACGAGTAAAAAATTTTGAAAATGAGGTTAAGCTATATAATCATGTTCAAATGCCCATAAATATATTTTAAGTCAGAAAATTTGATTTAATCATATTTTTTGGCCTTTTGTTGGGGTTTAAGATGTGCTAGTCTAAATGGGATTTACAGTGGACCCGTTCGAATTTTAACCGAGTATAAAGTTCTAAATTAAAGGTTAGGTTGTATAATCAAGTTCAAAAGCCCAAAACTAAATATATTGATTCATAAAATGGGATTTAATCTTATTTTACATTCGTTGGGTTGGCGTTTAAGGCGTGCATGTCTAAATGGGCTTTATAGTGGACCCATTTGAATTTTAACAGAGTAAAAAGTTCTAAAATTGAGGTTAAGCTATATAATCATAATAAAAAGCCCATAATCAAATATTTTAACACATAAAATTTGATTTAATCATATTTTGTAGTCATTTTGTTGGGTTTCAGGCGTGCATGTCTAAATGGGCTTTAGAGTGAACCCGTTAGAATTTTAACCTAGTAAAAAAATTTGAAAATGAGGTTAAGCTATATAATCATGTTCAGAAGGCCATAAGTAAATATTTTAAGTCATAAAATATGATTTAATCTTATTTTCCAACCATTTTGTTGGGGTTTAAGGCGTGCATGTCTAAATGGGCTTTACAGTGGACCCATTGGAATTTTAACCAAGTAAAAAGTTCTAAAATTGAAGTTAAGTTGTATATCATGTTCAAAAGCACCTAACTAAATATTTTTATTCATAAAATTTTATTTAATCTTATTTTGCGGTGATTTTGTTGGGTTTTAAGGTGCGCATGTCTAAATGGGCTTTATATTGGACCTGTTGGAATTTTAATTGAGTAAAATTTTCTAAAAATGCGGTTAAGCTATATAATCATGTTCAAAAACATATAAATAAATATTTTAATTCATAAAATATAATTTAATCTTATTTTTCGTCTATTTTGTTGGGGTTTAAGTCGTACATGTCGAAATAGGCTTTATAGTAGAGCTGTTGGAATTTTATTAGAGTATAAAGTTCTAAAATTGGGGTTAAGCTATATAATCATGTTCAAAATCCCATAACTAAATATTTTAAATCATAGAATTTAATTTAATCTTATTTTGATGGGGTTTAAGGCGTGCAAGTCTAAATGAGCTTTATAGTAGACCAAATGGAATTTTAATCGAGTAAGAAGTTCTAAAATTGAGGTTAAGCTATATAATCATAATCAAAAGCCCATAATCAAATATTTTAACTCATAAAATTTTATTTTATCTTATTTTGGGGCTGTTTTGTTGATTTTAAGGCGTGCATGTCTAAATGGGCTTTAGAGTGGGCCCGTTGGAATTTAACTGAGTAAAAATTTATGAAAATGAGTTTAATCTATATAATCACGTTCAGAAGCCCATAAATAAAAATTTTAATGCATAAAATTTCATTTAATCTTATTTTGTGGCCATTTTGGTGGGGTTTAAGGCGTGCATGTCTAAGTGGGCTTTACAGTGGACCCGTTGGAATTTTAACTAAGTTAAAAGTTCTAAAATTGAGTTTAATCTATATAATCATATTCAAAATCTCATAATCAAATATTTTAACTCATAAAATTTTATTTATTCTTATTTTGTGGCAGTTTTGTTGGGTTTAAGGTCTGCATGTCTAAATAGTCTTTATAGTGGACCCTTTGGAATTTTAACCGAGTAAAAAATTTTGAAATTGAGATTAAGTTGTATAATCATAATCAAAAGCCTATAATCCATTATTTCAACTCATAATTTTTTATTTAATCTTATTTTTCGTCCATTTTGTTGGGGTTGTGCATGTCTAAATGGGCTTTATAGTGGACCCATCAGAATTTTAATCGAGTAAAAAGTTCTAAAAAATAGGTTAAGATGTATAATCATATTTAAAAGGCCATAATCAAATATTTTAACTCATAAAATTTTATATAATCTTATTTTGTGGTCGTTTTGTTGGGTTTAAGGTGTGCATGTCTAAATCGGCTTTATAGTGGACTCGTTGGAATTTTAACCGAGAAATGTTCTAAAATTGAGATTAAGATATATAACCATCTTCAAAAACCTATAACTAAATATTTTAAATCATAAAATGTGATTTGATCTTATTTTTGGTTTTTTTAGGGTTTATGGCGTGCACGTCTAAATGGGCTTTACAATGGACCCGTTGGAACTTTAACTGAGTAAAAAGTTATAAAATTGAGGTTAAGTTGTATAATAAAATTCATAACCCATAAATAAATGGGCTTTGCAAGGGCCCTTTGGAATTTTAACAAGTAAAAACTTCTAAAAATGAGGTTAAGCTATATAATCATGTTAAAAATCCCATAACTAAATACATTAATTCATAAAATGTGATTTAATCTTATTTTTCATCCGTTTTGTTGGATTTTAAAGCGTGCACGCCTAAATGGGTTTTATAAAGGACCCTTTGGAATTTTAACGTAGTAAAAAGCTTTGAACATGAGGTTAAGCTATATAACCATGTTCAAAATCTCATAACAAAATATTCTAATTCATAAAATGTGATTTAATCTTATTTTTCGGTTGTTTTGTTGATGTTTAAGGCGTGCATGTCTAAATGGGCTTTATAGTTGTATAATCATGTTCAAAAGCCCATAACTATATATTTGAATTCATAAAATTTGATTTAATCTTATTTTATAGCCATTTTGTTGGGTTTTAAGGTGTGCATGTCTAAATGGGCTATGCAGTGGAGCCATTAGAATTTTAACCGAGTAATTTTTTTAAATGAGTTTAATCTATATAATAATATTCAAAAACCCATAACTAAATATATTATTTCATAAAATGGGATTTAATCTTATTTTTCATCTATTGTGTTGGCATTTAAGGCGTGCATGTCTAAATGGGCTTTACAGTGGACCCATTTGAATTTTAACCGAGTAAAAAGTTCTAAAATTGAGGTTAAGCTATATAATCATAATCAACATCCCATAATCAAATATTTTAACTCATCAATTTTTTTAATCTTATTTTGTTGTCGTTTTGTTGGGTTTAAGGCGTGCGTGTCTAAATAGGCTTTAGAGTGGACCCGTTGGAATTTTAACCGAGTAAATTTTTTTGAAAATGAGGCTAAGCTATATAATAATGTTCAAAATCGCATAACTAAATATTTTAATTCATAAAGTTTTATTTAATCTTATTTTGCGACCTTTTTGTTGGGGTTTAAGGCGTGCATGTCTAAGTGGGCTTTATAGTCGACCCGTATAAATTTTAACAATGTAAAAAGTTCTAAAATTGAGGTTAAGCTATATAATCATATTAAAAATCCCATAATAAAATATTTTAACTCATAAAATTTTATTTAATCTTATTTTGTGGCATTTTTGTTAGGTTTAAGGCCTGCATGTCCAAATTCAATAGAATTTCCTCTCCTTTTACAAGGCTGAGAAGGCAACCTTTACAACCTAGACTCAATTACCAACCCTAGCATCCAAAGCTTACAACCCAAGCTTTGGGAATCCCCTCCAACAATAGAAAACAAAAGCGAATAATAAATTCCTCTATTAGGTATATGTTTGCACTCCTGCTCTAACCCAAAATCCTAATACACTTGAGCATACATAAACATTTTGGCTCACAAGTGTAGTCTATACAAAGAACGGGAATTAAAGCACAAAAGACTTAATTACAATCATAGAGATGTTGGCATGTTGATCATTAGTTGCTCCAGGTGCTTGAAGGGTCATTTTATACTCCCAATTGAGTTTTTAGCCATTGGAGACCGTTGGGATTGGATTGGAGCCATTGGAGACGTTATTTCCTCCAGTAAATGTAGTTTTGTAGATGTTCGTATCGGTACACGAGGAAACCGTATCGGTACGCGTTCTTTAGAAACTAGCCGTTATGCTCGCCAAAGCCTAGGTGTAACGATACGTCTGGGAGCATATCGATATGGGGTTCGATACACCAAAGTCAGTATTGATACTGGGGATCGATACGTTGTATCATTATGCTACAGGGAAATAGCAGTTAGGGGTTTTGAACTAGCCGTTGAGGGTTTAAAACATAGGGTATCAGTACTCATATACGCGTATCAGTATGACCCTTCTCCATATCGATACGCCTAAGCCTGTATTGATACGGTCTTTCGATTCTAGAGAAAACCTATAGTTGAAACCCTAAGGTGTATCGATACGGGGTGTTACCGTATCGGTACGGGCATGCTGAAAACTTGAGTTTCGCTACTTTAAAACATTTTAAACAATTCCAAAACCTTTTGAAAACTCCTCAAACATATTTGAAAGTTGTTTGGACTTAAAATTATTTTTGAAATCTTTTCAATTTAGTCCAAACTATTTTTCAATTATTATATCAAAACAAGAATCCTAACATAACTTCATTTTCAAAACTTTTTACTCGGACGTGCATGTCTAAAGGGTGAACTATAAAGCCCATTTAGACATGCACGCCTTAAACGCCAAAAAAACAGACGAAAATTAAGATTAAATCACAATTTATGAATTAATATATTTAGTTATGGGTTTTTCAATTTGATTATATAGCTTAAACACATTTTTAGAAGTTCTTACTCGGTTAAAATTCTAACGTGTCCACTGTAAAGTCCATTTAGACATGCACGTCTTAAAACCCAACAAAATGGCCGCAAAATAAGATTAAATCAAATTTTATGAATTAAAATATGTATTTATGGACTTTTGAACTTGATTATACAGTTTAACACCAATTTCACAACTTTTTACTCGGTTAAAGTTCCAACGGGTCCACTGTAAAGCCCATTTAGACATGCACGCCTTAAACCCCAACAAAACAGCCAAAAAATAATATTAAATCACATTTTATGACTTAAAATATTTATTTATGGGCTTTTAAACATGATTATATACTTTAACCTCATTTTCAGAACTTGTTACTTTGTTAAAATTCCAACGGGTCCACTATAATATCCATTTTGACATGCACGCCTTAAACCCCAACAAAACAGAAGAAAAGTAAGATTAAATCAAATTTTATGAGCTAAAAAAATTGATTATGGGCTTTTGAATATGATTATATAGCTTAACCTCAATTTCAGAACTATTTACTCGGTTAAAATTCCAACGTATCTATTGTGAAGCCCATTTAGACATACACGCCTTAAACCCAACGAAACGACCACAAAATACGATTAAATCAAATTTTATAAGTTAAAATATTTGATTATGGGCTTTTGAATATGACTATATAGCTTAACCTCAGTTTTAGAACTTTTTACTCAGTTAAAATTCTAACTGGTCCACTGTAAAGCCAACTTAGACATGCACGTCTTAAACCCCAACAAAACAGCCGAAAAATTAGATTAAATCACATTGTATGCTCAAAATATATAGTTATGGGAATTTGAATATGATTATATACCTTAACCTCGATTTCAGAACATTTTACTTGGTTAAAATTCAAACGGGTCCACTATAAAGCTCATTTAGACATGCACGCCTTAAACCCAACAAAACGACCACAAAATAAGATTAAATTAAATTTTATGAGTTAAAATATTTGATTATGGGCATTTGAATAGGATTATATAGCTTAACCTCAATTTTAGAACTTTTTACTCAATTAAAATTCAAGGGTCTATTGTAAAGCCCATTAAGACATCACGCCTTAAACACAACAAAACGACCACAAAAATAAGATTAAATCAAATATTATGAGTTAAAATATTTTATTATAGTCTTTTGAATATTACTATATAGCTTAACCTCAATTTTAGAACTGTTTACTCAGTTAAAATTCCAACTGGTCCACTATAAAACCCACTACGCATGCACGCCTTAAACCCCAACAAAACGGTCAAAAAATTAGATTAAATCACATTTTATGACTTAAAATATTTAGTTATGGGTTTTTGAATATGATTATGTAGCTTAACATCAATTTCAAAACTTTTTACTTGATTAAAATCCCAACGGGTCCACCGTAGAGCCTATTTAGACATGCAAGCCTTAAACCCCATCAAAACGGCCAAAATATGATTGAATCACATTTTATGACTTGAAATATTTATTTATGGGATTTTGAACATGATTATATAGTTTAACCTCATTTTCAGAACTTTTTACTCGGTTAAAATTCCAATAGGTCCACTATAATGCCAATTTAGATACGCACGATCTCTAACAAAACGGACACAAAATAAGATTAAATCATATTTTATGAATTAAAATATTTAGTTATGGTCTTTGAACATGATTATATAGCTTAACATCATTTTTAGAAATTTCTATTGGGTTAAAATTCCAACGGGTCCACTATAAAGCCCATTTAGACATGAACGCCTTAAACCCAACGAAACGACCATAAATAAGATTAAATAAAATTTTATGAGTTAAAATGTTTGATTATATAGCTTAACCTCATTTTTTGAACATTATACTCGGTTAAAATTCTTTCGACTGTAAAGCCCATTTAGATATGTACGCCTTAAACCCAACAAAACAGCCACAAAATAAGATTAAATAAAATTTTATGAGTTTAAATATTTTATTATGGGCTTTTGATTACGATTATATAGCTTAACCTCAATTTTAGAACGCTTTACTTAGTTAAAATTCCAACGGGTCCACTATAAAGCCCATTTAGACGTGCACGCCTTAAACCCTAACAAAATGGCCGCAAAATAAGATTAAATCAAATTTTACAAATTAAAATATTTAGTTATGGGCTTTTGAACATGATTATACAACTTAACCTCAATTTTAGAACTTTTTACTCTGTTAAAATTCCAACGGGTCCACTATAAAGCCCATTTAGATATGCATGCCTTCATTTTTTTGAAGGAAAAGGTGGGCCTAATTAAAAACCCCATTTGTTAGGATGATCAATCAACAATGAAAGTGGCCAAGAAGGGAGTGATTTGGCTATTGAAAAAGTTTGGAAGCAAAAGGAAATAGATAGAGAAAGGGACACAATAATTTATAGTGGTCCAAGCTTCTAACAAGCTCTACATCCACTACCTTAGCTTCCTACTAAGGATTTTCAACAATTCACTATTGAATTCTTTCTCTTTTCTAGGCTAAGGAGGCAACCGTTACAACCGATCAAAGCTTTCTACCCAAAGCTTGATCAAATATCACTCTTTTACAAGAAAGAAAATGGCAAAAGAAAATGACCTCACAAGGTGGATATTTGCCCAAAATTACAAGATCACTGAACCCCAAACTTGAAATAAAAGATTAAAATAAAGAACACAAGTTGGGTACAAGGATTTGACTCTAAGAGCACAAAAGGTTGGATTTTGCTTGAATGCTTGGATGTTGATCAATGTAGGTTCATTAGTTGTTGTTGTAGCATTGGAGACTTGTATTTATACCCCCTCATTGAATTCTAGCCGTTTGGGTGGTTGAAGTCATCAATAGAGTCGTTGGGGACCATCTTTCCCGCAATAAATACTATTAGGTGAAGGCACGTATCGGTACACGGAGGCTCGTATCGATACCTATTACAACAAAAATATAGCCGTTGTGCAAGTTGTATCGATACACGAGAGGCCATATCAAAACGATCATAGTGTTAAAATGGGGACGTATCGAAATGGCAAGGCCGTATCAGTACGAATTTTGCTCACTAGAATATTGGATGAAAAAGCGTATCGATACGCATAGAGGCGTATCGGTACGAGTTAACCGAAATTTAAAGTTTGAGGATTCCAATAACTGACAAGCAACGGTCGAAAAAATTTAATGCAAAGATCTTTGAAGATATTGACAAATCGTATCGGTACGGGGTTAACCGTATCGGTACATTTTGAAATTTCTTAAAGGCAGATTTCAAACTGTATCGAAACACAGTGTACCGTATCGGTACGAGTGTAAATCTCTTAAACCCAGATTTCAAACCGTATCAAAGCGGGTGTTAGTCGTATCGAAACGCTGCGCTTAAAATGTTTACCTAGATGAAGTCCGTATCGAAACGGGCTAAGCTGTATCGGTACGCTTTGCAAAAACAAATTCTAGTAGCTAAAAACCATATCGAAACACCAAGGGGTGTATCGATACGCCTGGGCGTATTTGTGTATTTTTGGCTTGAAAACACTTAGGAAATTTTTGGGTTTAAGTTTATAACTTTGGAAAACTTTTCCTTGTCATTTTGTGAGACTTTTGAATACTTAAAAAATTATTTTCCTTTACAATTTAGTCCTTAAACAATTTGTTATATCAAAATCAAACATAGGTTTTACAATCTCTCCCTTTTTGATATAACAAAACCAAAGTGAAAATTTTTTAAGTATTAGAAAACTCCCCCTTAATTTAAGGCTATAATAAAAATTTGTCTCTTTAAAACTTCTCGCCCTTTTTGTTAGATCAAAATCAATGTATTAGGAATAAGACAAAAAAACAATAACAACTCCAAGAAATTAAATAAGCAACATAAACATTAAAGATGAAATAAAAGTTCAAGCAACATAGTTCAATCCAACTCAAATCCTAAAAAGCATAAACCAAATAAAAACAAAGCATAGGAGTTCATAAATCAAATAAAGATGCATAACTTAAATCCTAATATGATATGCCATGAGATGCAAGATGTCTAATAGTCCATGTCATCATCTCCATCGTCTTCATCTTCTTCATCCTTATCAACATTTGTGGCCGGAGGTCCATGGGATTGACGTCATTCACCATGAAAGGCGTTAAAAGTTAGATCCATGGATTTTTGTTGATTTTCAATAGCCACTACTCTTTTTTCCAAGGATATGAAGCGTGTGTCGAATGCAGAAAATCCAGAGTCCATGGTTGTTGGCAAATGGGTGAACTTCTTATTGAGGAAGGCCATGAGAGCATCCTGATTCGGTTGGGCCACCGGAGCTTGTGGAACTTGAGCTGCTTGAGGATCCTCCACTGGTTCGGGCTGAACACCTCCCGGAAGATCGGTGTTATGGACCCATTCTCCATTGAAATAGGTGAACTTTGCACGATGGAGAGAATGCTCATCGATTGGATCCGTGAGAGGTTTCGGAAGATCATATGAACAATCAATACCCATCTTATGAAAGATAAAGCTCAAAGTCGTATTGT
This sequence comes from Hibiscus mutabilis, assembly GCA_019671005.1. Classification (NCBI taxonomy): domain Eukaryota; kingdom Viridiplantae; phylum Streptophyta; class Magnoliopsida; order Malvales; family Malvaceae; genus Hibiscus; species Hibiscus mutabilis. The sequence goes on from CM033738.1 coordinate 25,038,105, forward strand.
ATGTGAATGATGTAACCAAGGAGGTATGGAGATGTTGAACAAGAAAGACAATCTCGACAAATATAATCCGAGCAAGGTTGGGTCGCCTCTTCTCTCGAAAGCATCGAATCCAAAAATCATCAACTTGGCGGATGGTAGAGTATTTCCCACCTGATGGACGAAACCACCAAGTGATCATGAGATGCAAGATACGGTCATGGGCATTAAGAACGGTCACATAACCACTAAGGACATGTCCTAACGCACCCTCATCATTTATTCACGTATCCTCAAGACCCAAAAAGTTTTCTAAAACACTTGAATCTATTCGAAACTTCTTACCCATTAAGTAGGATTCAATCGAAGCAACCAAAGTTTTCTTTTCATTAAAAATACACCGGGCATTGGAATAGAAGATTAAAACAAGATTTCGATATAAAATCCCGGGTATACATAAAAAGGCCATGAATTTCCATTCATGCATTAAAGAAAGATATTCGAATTTAAACATTTCAGATGATAAAAACAGGATTGAAGTAACACGTTCGGGACGAATTTTGTAACTTTGAAATTCTTTAAAATATTCCATGGCATCTGGATATTGAGGTTCATTAAAATAGTTTTGATAAATGTGGGTAAGATTGGGTCTATTACCAACATGATCAGCAAGAGGATGTGGAAAACGTGAACTAGAGGCAATGTCCTTTCGTGCTCATTTCTTAGGGGCCATAATCTGAAAACAAAATCAAACCAGAAACAATGCATGCATAAATCAACACATTCAATCCAAAAATTAATTCAATAATCAAGCTATTGTCAAAAAACTATACAATATATTTTAAAAATATATACAAGTGTAAAAAGAATTTTTGGTAAAGAAAAACTTGAAAACAGTGTTAAAAATTATACGATATAATTTTATATTTGAATCAAAAAAATTTCAGATTCGAAAAAGTTTTTACAAAAAATTTGAAAACAATACTATATAGGTTCTAAATCTATGATTATAGTACAAAAATAATGTATATATATGTACGAAAATTAAAAAGAAAAAGGTTAGGGCTTATACCTTGAAGTTGAGATTAAGGATGAATAAAGTGATTTAGATGCACAAACTTGATGATTGTAGCTTGGGTTTGATGTAAAAACGAAAAGCCCTCAATAATTTTTAGGAGATGTGTGGGAAAATATAAGGGATTGAGAGGTTTTTATAGAGAAACTCATATCTAGGGTTTGGAAATAAAGCTGGTGTTTGAATAAAAGTGAAAAACCCCTTTAAAGCCCTTAAAAACTGCCCAGCCGTGAACGCGTATCGATACGCCGACGTGGCGTATAAAACCCAGTACCGAAACACTTATGAGGCCATTTCGATACGCTATGCGTACCGATACATGTACACCTATATCGAAACGATTGTAAACGACCTGTATCGATACGAGTATCACCGTATCGATACTCTTGTGCCAGAAATGTCAATTTTGGCTGCAGGTTGCGCAAAAATTTGATTCTAATCGAATTAAAATGCATGTGAATGATATGAGAGCAGTATGTATGAGCATAAATAGATACATACTCCCCTAGCAACAAGCATATATGTATATAGGAGCAAAATCACAGAAGCAATCAATCAAACAAATTTAAGCATATTTTTAAGACAAAGAGAGGCTATAAGGGTCAAGGGGGTTGGTTAAACCTAAATCTCTTCTAAGAGACCAAAATCGCTCTTTATCTAATGGTTTGGTAAAAATATCCGCTAATTGGTTCAAGGTGTCCACATATTCTAAAACTACATCATTTTTCAAGACATTATCTCTAATGAAATGATGTATTATTTCTATGTGTTTGGTTATAGAATGTTGGATGGGATTCTTAGTGAGACAAATGGCACTAGTATTGTCACACCTAATGGGGATGGTAGCTACATCAATTCCATAATCTAAGTGTTGTTGCTTTATCCAAAGGACTTGAGCACAATAACTCCCTACAGATATGTATTCGGCTTCGGTGGTAGATAATGCTACACTATTTTGCTTCTTAGAAAACCAAGATATGAGCATACTACCTAGGAATTGACATGTGCCAGATGTGCTCTTTGTATCTATCTTACAACCCCTATAATCCGCATTCGAGAAGGCATGTAGGTTAAAGGAAGACTCTCTAGGATACCAAAGACCTAAACATGGTGTATCTCTAAGGTACCTAAAGATTCTCTTAACGGCTATAAGGTGTGATTCTATATGACTAGCTTGAAATCTAGCACACAAGCAAACACTAAACATAATGCCAGTTCTACTTGCGGTAAGATAAAGAAAAGATCCAATCGTAGAGAGGTAAAGCTTTAAATCTACACACTTACCTCCTTCATATTTGTCAAGCTTTGTGGAAGAACTCATTGGTGTGGCTTGAGGTTTCACACTCTCCAAGCCAAACTTCTTGAGCCTGTCCTTGATGTACTTAGCTTGATTGATGAAGATGTCGTCATTCCTTTGTTTAATTTGGAGCCCCAAGAAGAATGAAAGCTCCCTCATCATGCTCATCTCAAATTCACCTTGCATCAACTTATCAAAGCCTTGGCAAAACATTTCATTAGTGGAACCAAAAATTATATCATCAACATATATTTGAACTACTAATATGTCTTTTCCAATTCTTTTAATGAAGAGTGTAGTATCCACCTTTCCTTTGTTAAAACATTTTTCAATTAAAAAATTTGATAATCTCTCATACCAAGCTCTAGGAGCTTGTTTCAAACCATATAAAGCTTTTGAAAGTTTAAAAACATGGTTTGGGTTATTTGGATCTTCAAAATCGGGTGGTTGTTCTACGTACACTTTTTCATTAATAAAACCATTTAAAAGTGCACTTTTTACGTCCATTTGAAAAAGCTTAAATTCGTGATAACATGCAAATGCTACTAACATCCTAATGGCTTCCATTCTTGCTACGAGTGCATAGGTTTCATCAAAATCGACTCCCTCTTCTTGAGTGTAACCTTGAGCAACAAGTCTAGCCTTGTTTCTCACTATGTTACCACTCTCATATAGTTTGTTTCTATAAACCCATTTAGTTCCTATAGTAGATTTATCACTAGGCCTATGGACTATTGTCCAAACTTGACTTCTCTAAAATTGATTTAATTCCTCTTGCATGGCCATTATCCAATAATCATCATTTAATGCTTCTTTAACATTCTTAGGCTCTATGCATGAGATAAATGCTACATTACATGCATTTTTAAGAGAAAAGTCTAGTGGTTACCCCTTTGGATGGATCGCCCAAAATCTCACCACCTTTGCATAATTGTACTCTCTTGGGTAGCTCACTTCCTTTTCCTCTAGATTCATATCTCTCAAGGCATCTAGAGGTGGATCTTGTGCTTCTTCCTCTTTGGTTGGAACTTTATCCACCTTTGATGTTTGTCCACCATCATTGGCTTCAAAAATCCCTACATCATCATCATAACAAGAACCCTTCCTCGGAAGGAGGTTATCATCGAAAACCACATGAATAGACTCTTCAACAACTAAGGTTCTGTTATTAAATACATGATGAGCTTTAGAATTTAAAGAATATCCTAGAAAAATAGCTTCATCACTTTTAGCATCAAATTTGCCAAGATTATCTTTTCCATTGTTTAAAACAAAACATTTGCAACCAAATGGATGAAAATAGCTAATGTTAGGCTTTTTGGATTTTAAAATCTCATAAGGAGTTTTCTTCAAAATAGGTCTAATCATTACTCTATTTATAATATAGCAAGCTGTATTAGTGGCTTCCGCCAAAAAGTATTTCGGTAAATTGTTTTCACAAAGTATGGTTCTAGTCATTTTCTCTAAAGTTTTATTTTTTCCTTTCAACAACCCCATTTTTTAGGTGATCTAGGGGCTGAAAAATTGTGGCTAATACCATTTGAGTTACAAAAATCCTCAAAACCTAGATTTAGAAATTCGGTGCCATGGTCACTTCGAATGTGAGAAATATTTTGACCAAGCTCATTTTGAGTAATTTTTGAAAATGTGATGATTTTTTCCAAAGCCTCATCTTTGGTATTTAAGAATAAAACCCATGTGTATCTAAAGTAATCATCAACTAAAACATATGCATATGATTTTCCACCCAAGCTAGTAGTTCTAATAGGACCAAAGAGATCCATATGGATCAATTGTAAAACTCTACTTGTTGAAACATCATTAATAGGTTTGAAAGAAGCTCTTTTATGTTTTCCTTTTGCACAAGCATTACAAATTTTATCATTTGAAAACTTTATTTTAGGCAAACCTCTACTAGATATTTTAAAACCAATTTTTCCAAAACACTCATGCTTGCATGTCCTAATTTTCTATGCCATAACCATGAATCATGCTCATCATTTGCAACAAAACATGCATGAGAAATGTGTATGGCATCTAGATGCACTATGTATATGTTTCCTATACGATGACCCACAAGCGCAATTTTATTTGTTTCAATTTTTAAAATTTTGCAACCATTAGAATCAAAAACAACATTGAAACCTTTGTCACAAAACTGACTAATGCTTAAAAGTTATGTTTAAGACCATTGACATATAGAACATTTTCAATAAGTACGGAGGAGTGATTACTGATGGAACCTATTCCTTCAACTTGACCTTTGTAGTTGTCACCAAATGTCCCAATCCTCCTCTTTTTAGTTCAAGTTCCACGAATCTACTCTTGTCGCCGGTCATATGTCTTGAGCATCCACTATTAAGGAACCACGAATTTGCACTTGAAGCTTTGCCCTTGCAGCAATGCTCCCCCTACAAAAAAATATTAATTCTTGATTTTTGGTACCCAAATCATTTTGGATCCATGAGTATTAGCTCCCAAATACTTGGTTCCCTTGGGAATCCAAGATGCAATGGCCTTAAGATTGTTAGAAGTGACAAGTTCCTTAGGAACCCAAACACTTCTAATTCTCTTACCTCTAGAGGTCCTTTAGAAGCCTCTTTGTTTGTGGTTGCCAAAGTTCCTTTTAACATAGTTTGATTTTGAAGGTTGTCCTTTTTCAAAATTTGATTTCCCAACATTGTTTAAGGAAGCTTTGAGATAATTTACCTCCTTAAGGTAATGATCCTTTAATTCGGAAAAAATGTTATTTAGATCAATATTTTCTTTTTCAAAATATTTTTGATTATCTAGTAAATCATTAACCTTCTCTTCGAGTTCCGAATTGGTTTTAGATAAGGATTCATTTTGGTTTTTCAAGTCAAGGACAGTTTTCTTATTTTTCAAAACGGATTCCTTATATTTTTCAACCAATTCGTCATAAGCCTCTTGTAACTCATTAAAATCATCGAATAATTCATCATAAGTGGGGTCATTTAATGAGTTAGAGGTTACCTTAGGATCATCCTCCAAGGCCATGAGACAAAGGTTAGCCACCTCTTGCTCCTCATCACTTGAAGACTCTTCATCGCTCCAAGTGGCAATATGGGCCTTGTGCTTCTTTTTCTTCTCGAAGCCCTTCTTCTTGAGTTGAGGAAAATCAATCATGATGTGTCCCGGCTTCTTATATTCATAGCACACAATAGGATCCTTTTCTTCTTCCTTTCTCTTACTCTTGAAATCCTTTTTTTCTATTGAACTTCCTTCTCTGGTTGGATCTCATGAGCCGAGTGAATCGTTTGACTAGCATAGCCAACTCCTCATCTTCCTCCTCACTTGAATCACTCTCTTCTTGTGAAGCTTTGAGAGCAATTCCTAGTTTCTTCTTTTCTACTTCTTTCTTCTCAATCTTCTTTTCTTCTCTTCTTCTCTTTCTTGCTTCATGATCTCATGAGTTAGGAGAGAACCCACAAGAGCATCGAGCTTCAAGGTCTTCAAGTCTTTTGCCTCGATGATGACCGTCCTCTTCCCATCCCATGACTCGGGAAGAGAATATAAGAGATTCCGAACAAGCTTGTCTTTGTGAATGACTTCTTCAAATCCCTTGAGACCACTAACAATGACAGAGAATCGATCAAACATCTTTGTGACGCTCACATCGGGCTCCATCTTGAAATTTTTGTAGATTAAATTGAGGAGTCCAATCTTGGTCTCCTTAACATCGTTGGTACCTTCATAGGTGGTCTCTAGCTTGTCCCACAACTCCTTTGCACTTGTATATGAGGACATCTTCGCGTATTTGTCAGGTCCAAGTGCACAAAAGAGCATGTGCAAGGCCTTGTCATTTATTTGCAACTTCTTTCTTTCTTCATCCGTCATTTCATGCTTGGCCTTGGGAACTTGTCTCTCTCCTTATTGCTTCATTGGAATTGATGGTCCATCCTCGATCACATCCCATAGGAGATAATCGTTGGATTTGATAAACAACCTCATTCGGTTCTTCCAATATGGATAGTTGTCTCCATTGAAGAAGGGAGGTCTAGTGATGGAATAAGACCCGTACATGTTGCCAGAAGTAGAAGCCATGGCTGATATGTTGGTTGATTGAATCACCTTTTAGGACTGCCTCAGCGGTTGTTAGACCTTCGGTTGGGTGTGGCTCTGATACCAATTGTTAGGATGATCAATCAACAATGAAAGTGGCCAAGAGGGGGTGAATTGGCTATTTAAAAAGTTTGGAATCAAAAGGAAATAGATAGACAAAGGTATACAATAATTTGTAGTGGTTCAAGCTTCTAACAAGTGCTACATCCACTACTTAGCTTCCTACTAAGGATTTTCAACAATTCACTATTGAATTCTTCCCCTTTTCTAGGCTAAAGAGGCAACTGTTACAACCGACCAAAGCTTTCTACCCAAAGCTTGATCAAAGATCACTCTTTTACAAGAAAGAAAATGGCAAAAAGAAGATGACCTCACAAGGTAGATATTTGCCCAAAATTACAAGATCACTCAACCCCAAACTTGAAATAAAAGATTACAATGAAGAACACAAGTTAGGTACAAGGATTTGACTCTAAGAGCACAAAAGGTTGGATTTTGCTTGAATGCTTGGATGTTAATCAATGTAGGTTCATTAGTTGTTGTTGTAGCATTGGAGACTTGTATTTATACCCCCTCATTGAATTCTAGCCATTTGGGTGGTTGAAGTTATCAATAGAGTCGTTGGGGACCATCTTTCCCGCAATAAATGTTGTTAGGTGAAGGCCCGTATCGGTACACGAAGGCCCGTATCGATACCTATTACAACAAAAATATAGTTGTTCAACAAGTCGTATCAATACGCGGGAGGCCGTATCGAAACGATCATAGTGTTAAAATAGGGGCGTACCGAAACGGCAAGCCCGTATTGGTACGGATTTTGCTCACTATAATCTTGGATAAAAAAGCGTATCGATACGTATAGGGGCGTATCGGTACGCGTTAACCGAAATTTAAAGTTTGAGGATTCCAATAATTGACAAGCAACAGTCGAAAAAATTTAATGCAAAAATCTTTGAAGATCTTGACAAACCGTATCGGTACAAGATTAACCATATCGGTACATTTTGAAATTGCTTAAAGAAAGATTTCAAACTGTATCGAAACACAGTGTACCGTATCAGTACGAGTGTAAATCTCTTAAACCCATATTTCAAACCGCATCGAAATAGGTGTTAGCCGCATCGAAATGCTGCGCTCAAAATGTTTACCCAGATGAAGTCTGTATCGAAACGGGCTAAGTCGTATTGGTACGCTTTGCAAAAACAAATTCCAATAGCTAAAAACCGTATCGAAACACCAAGGGGTGTATCGATACGCCTGGGCATATTTGTGTATTTTTGGCTTGAAAACACTTAGGAAATTTTTGGGTTTAAGTTTATAACTTTGGAAAACTTTTCTTTGTCATTTTGTGAGACTTTTGAAAACTTAAAAATTTATTTTCCTTTACAATTTTGTCCTTAAATAATTTGTTATATCAAAATCAAACATAGGTTTTACACCATTAAACCCACGCCAAGCCGAGGCCCGGTGGGGGTGCCTAAGAGGGGAAAAAGAGTACTCAAAGATATCATTACTAATAAGAGGATGACATGTCTTCACGAATAATAGATGAAATAATCTGGGGACAAACCGAGTCGAAATACAAAGAGGATGAGGACCGAAGGGCCCAAGTAGCTAAGCTATGTGCAGCTAAGTTCACAGAGGGCGATACATATGAGATCCTAAAGTGATGGTCGTGGTAGCGTAAGATGTCTCGGGCCGGAGCGAGGGAGCTGTAAAGGATAGATAAATCAGTCGTAGATCTGTTAGTTTTGTTCACCACTAGAGCCGAGTCAAACTCAAAGATAATATTGGACCACCCCTTATCGTGGGCCAGCTTTAGTCCAGCAATCAGGGCTTAGGCCTCCGCAAAAGATGTATCCAGACATTTGTCAATATGACGGCCAAACCGCCAATCACCATCTCTTTTCCACACCGAGCAATATACACCAATCATATAGGCACCGGCAAGAATTGAGTAGAGGTAATTCCTACCGCAAAGGCCTAAAATTCAAATTGTCGTAGCCCCCAAGCAAAGCCACACAAACAAAACACAGTATGGTGGAAAAAAGAGACAAAGCTCCAAATAAAACATATGATCTGAGAAGATCGAAGATATGAGTAAATAAAGATCGAAAATGCGCCAAGAATGGCGACCAATAATCACCCGACAACAGTAGAGAGATTGGGGAAACAAGAGGGTACGTCATTGGCGAAACATCTATCCGAGAAGCATCCATACCTGGAAGAAAACAAACCCATTAATAGAGGATAAAAAATAACATAAAGAGGAACTACTTAAGCAAGAGAGAAACAGGTCTAAGATAGGGTAAAAAAAGGCATGGCTCTGCCGTATGTGAGCGAAACACCCCGCAGCGATCGAGCAGGCCCAGGGATAACTAGGATGCTAGGCCATGTTCGTGGAAGAACGCGTGAGTGCACCTTGCTCGACTGGTTGGTGCATTAGCCGCGTACGATCAGGAAGCACCGCGCAGCAGTGATCGGCTAGGTTACCATGCGTGATCGAAACAACCGGCCGCAACCGAGAGGATCTCCACGCCTGCGTACCCTGGTTCAGCAGAGAGCCCTTCACGGTTAGTCGAAAGCGGCTACCATGATGATTGCATCCAATCCAAAAAGCAATGTAGAGGCCAGGAATTAAACAACAAACAAAAAACACAACAGAAAATAGAGTTGGCAAAAAGGTAAAAACCCTAAAACTTCCCTAAAGTAACTAAACAAAAAAACCCTCTACATATAAGATAGGGCACAAAATAATATTAAATCAAATTTTATGAATTCAATTATTTATTTATGGGCTTTGACATAATTAAATAGCTTAACCTCATTTTTAGAAATTTTGACTCCGTTAAAATTCCAATGGGTCCACTATAAAGCCCATTTAGACATGCACGCCTTAAACCCAACAAAACGGCCACAAAATAGGATTGAATCAAATTTTATGAGTTAAATTTGATTATGGGCTTTTGAATATGATTATATAGCTAAACCTCAAATTTAGAACTTTTTACTAGGTTAAAATTCCAACGGGTCCACTATAAAGCCCATTTCGACATGCACGCCTTAAACACCAACAAAACAGACGAAAAATAAGATTAAATCACATTTTATGAATTAATATATTTAGTTATGGGTTTTTGAATATGATTATACAACTTGACCTTAATTTTAGAAATTTTTACTCGGTTAAAATTCCAACGGGTCCACTATAAAGCCCATTTAGACATGCACGCCTTAAACACAACAAAAAGGCCAAATCAAATTTTATGAATTAAAATATTTGATTATGCGCTTTTGAATATAATTATATAGCTTAACCTCAATTTTAGAACTTTTTACTCGGTTAAAATTCCAACAGTTCACTATAAAGCCCATTTAGACATGCAAGCCTTAAACACCACCTAAACGGACAAATAAATAAGATTAGATCAAATTTTATGAATTAATATTTTTAGTTATGGGTTTTTGAGCATGATTATATAGCTTAACCTCAATTTTAGAACTTTTTACTCGGTTAAAGTTCTAACGGGTCCACTATAAAGACATTTAGGCATGCACGCCTTAAACCCCAACAAAATGGCCAAAAATAAGATTAAATCACATTTTATTACTTAAAATATTTAGTTATGGGCTTTTGAACATGATAATATAGCTTAACCTCTTTTTTAGAAATTTTTACTCGGTTAAAATTCCAGCGGGTCCACTATAAAGCCCATTTAGACATGCATGCCTTAAAACCCAACAAAATGACCTCAAGATAAAATTAAATCAAATTATATGAATTAAAATATTTAGCTATGGGCTTTTGAACATGATTATACACCTTAAAATCAATTTTAGGACTTTTTACTTGGTTAAAATTCCAACGTGTCCACTATAAAGCCCATTTAGACATGCACGCCTTAAACACAACAAAAAGGCCAAATCAAATTTTATGAATTAAAATATTTGATTATGCGCTTTTGAATATAATTATATAGCTTAACCTCAATTTTAGAACTTTTTACTCGGTTAAAATTCCAACAGTTCACTATAAAGCCCATTTAGACATGCAAGCCTTAAACACCACCTAAACGGACAAATAAATAAGATTAGATCAAATTTTATGAATTAATATTTTTAGTTATGGGTTTTTGAGCATGATTATATAGCTTAACCTCAATTTTAGAACTTTTTACTCGGTTAAAGTTCTAACGGGTCCACTATAAAGACATTTAGGCATGCACGCCTTAAACCCCAACAAAATGGCCAAAAAAAAGATTAAATCACATTTTATGTATTAATATTTTTAGTTATGGGCTTTTGAACATGATTATATAGCTTAACCTCTTTTTTAGAACTTTTTACTCGGTTGAAATTCCAGCGGGTCCACTATAAAGCCCATTTAGACATGCATGCCTTAAAACCCAACAAAATGGCCTCAAAATAAGATTAAATCAAATTATATGAATTAAAATATTTAGTTATGGGCTTTTGAACATGATTATACACCTTAAACTCAATTTCAGGACTTCTTACTTGGTTAAAATTCGAACGTGTCCACTGTAATGCCCATTTGACATGCACGCTTTAAACCCCAACAAAACGGCCGAAAAATAAGATTAAATCATATTTTATGACTTAAAATTTTTATTTATGGGCTTTTGAATATGATTATATAGCTTAACCTCATTTTCAGAACTTTTTACTCTATTGAAATTCCAACGGTTCCACTATAATGCTCATTTAGACATACACGCCTTAAGCCTCATTTTCAAGACTTTTTACTCGGTTAAAATTCTAACGGGTCTACTAGAAAGCCTATTTAGACATGTACACCTTGAACCCCCAACAAAACGGCCAGAAAATAAGATTAAATTAAATTTTATGAATTAAAATATTTAGTTATAGGATTTTGAACATGATTATATAGCTTAACCTCATTTTCAAAACTTTTTACTCGTTAAAATTCCAACGGGTCCACCATAAAGCCCATTTAGACATGCACGCCTTAAACGCCAACAAAATGGATGAAAAATAAGATTAAATCGCATTTTATGAATTAATATATTTTGTTATAGTTTTTTGAACATGATTATCTAGCTTAACCATATTTTTAGAAATTTTTACTAGGTTAAAATTCCAACGGTCCACTGTAAAGCCCATTTAGACATGCACGCCTTAAACACAACAAAACGGCACAAAATAAGATTAAAACAAAATTATGACTTAAAATATTTGATTATGGGATTTTGAATATGATTATATACCATAACCTCAATTTTAGAACTTTTTACCACGTTAAAATTCCAACGGGTCTACTGTAAAGCCCATTTGGACATGCACGCCTTAAACCCAACAAAACGACCACAAAATAAGAATAAATCAAATTTTATGAGTAAAAATATTTGCTTATGGGCTTTTGAATATGATTATATAGCTTAACCTCAATTTTAGAACTTTTTACTCGGTCAAAATTCAAATTGGTCCACTCTCAAGCCCACTAAGACATGGACACCTTAAACCCCAACAAAATGGGCGCAAAATAAGATTTAATCAAATTTTAGGAATTAAATTATTTATTTATGGGCTTTGAACATGATTATATAGCTTAACCTCATTTTTATAAATTTTTACTCGGTTAAAATTCCAACGGGTCCACTATTAAGCCCATTTAAACATGCAAGCCTTAAACGCAACAAAACAACCACAAAATAGGATTACTTTATGAGTAAAATATTTGATTATGGGATTTTGAATATGATTATATAGCTAATCTCAATTTTAGAACTTTTTACTCGGTTAAATTTCCAATGGGTCCACTGTAAAGCCCATTTCGACATGCACGCCTTAAACTCCAACAAAACAGACGAAAAATAAGATTAAATCACATTTTATGAATTAATATCTTTAGTTATGGGTTTTTGAACATGATTAGACAGCTTAACCTTAATTTTAGAAATTTTTACTCGGTTAAAATTCCAACGGGTCCACTGTAAAGCCCATTTAGACATGCACCCCTTAAACCCCAACAAAACGGCCGAAAAATAAGATTAAATCACATCTTATGACTTAAAATACTTAGTTATGGGCTTTTGAACATGATTATATAGCTTAACCTGATTTTCAAAAAATTTTACTCGGTTAAAATTCCAACGGGTCCACTATAAAGCCCATTTAGACATGCACGCCTTAAACACAACAAAAAGGCCAAATCAAATTTTATGAATTAAAATATTTGATTATGCGCTTTTGAATATAATTATATAGCTTAACCTAAATTTTAGAACTTTTTACTCGGTTAAAATTCCAACAGTTCACTATAAAGCCCATTTAGACATGCAAGCCTTAAACACCACCTAAACGGACAAATAAATAAGATTAGATCAAATTTTATGAATTAATATTTTTAGTTATGGGTTTTTGAGCATGATTATATAGCTTAACCTCAAGTTTAGAACTTTTTACTCGGTTAAAGTTCTAACGGGTCCACTATAAAGACATTTAGGCATGCACGCCTTAAACCCCAACAAAATGGCCAAAAATAAGATTAAATCACATTTTATTACTTAAAATATTTAGTTATGGGCTTTTGAACATGATAATATAGCTTAACCTCTTTTTTAGAAATTTTTACTCGGTTAAAATTCCAGCGGGTCCACTATAAAGCCCATTTAGACATGCATGCCTTAAAACCCAACAAAATGACCTCAAAATAAAATTAAATCAAATTATATGAATTAAAATATTTAGCTATGGGCTTTTGAACATGATTATACACCTTAAACTCAATTTTAGGACTTTTTACTTGGTTAAAATTCCAACGTGTCCACTATAAAGCCCATTTGACATGCACGCTTTAATCCCCAACAAAACGGCCGAAAAATAATATTAAATCATATTGTATGACTTAAAATATTTATTTATGGGTTTTTGAACATGATTATATAGCTTAACCTCATTTTCGGAACTTTTTACTTTGTTGAAATTCCAACGGGTCCACTATAATTCTCATTTAGACATGCACGCCTTAAGCCTCATTTTCAAGACTTTTTTCTCGTTTAAAATTCTAATGGGTTTACTAGAAAGCCCATTTAGACATGCACACCTTGAACCCCCAACAAAACGACCAAAAAATAAGATTAAATCAAATTTTATGAATTAAAATATTTAGTTATAGGCTTTTGAATATGATTACATAGCTTAACCTCAATTTTAGAACTTTTTACTCAGTTAAAATTCCAACGTGTCCACTATAAAAGCCAATTTAGACGCCTTAAACCCCAACAAAACGGCCAAAAAAAGATTAAATCACATTTTATAACTTAAAATATTTATTTATGGGCTTTTGAACATGACTATATAGCTTAACCTCATTTTCAAAACTTTTTACTCGTTAAAATTCCAACGGGTCCACTATAAAGCCCATTTAGACATGCACGCCTTAAATGCCAACAAAATGGATGAAAAATAAGATTAAATCACATTTTATGAATTAATATATTTTTTATAGTTTTTTTAACATGATTATCTAGCTTAACCTTATTTTTAGAAATTTTTACTAGGTTAAAATTCCAACGGTCCACAGTAAAGCCCATTTAGACATGTACGCCTTAAACACGATAAAACGGCCACAAAATAAGATTAAAACAAAATTATGACTTAAAATATTTGATTATGGGATTTTGAATATGATTATATACCATAACCTCAATTTTAGAACTTTTTACCAGGTTAAAATTCCAACGGGTCTACTCTAAAGCCCATTTGGACATGCACGCCTTAAACCCAACAAAATGACCACAAAATAAGAATAAATCAAATTTTATGAGTTAAAATATTTGCTTATGGGATTTTGAATATGGTTATATAGCTTAACATCAATTTTAGAACTTTTTACTCGGTTAAAATTCAAATTGGTCCGCTCTCAAGCCCACTAAGACATGCACACCTTAAACCCCAACAAAATGGGCGCAAAATAAGATTTAATCAAATTTTATGAATTAAATTATTTATTTATGGGCTTTGAACATGATTATATAGCTTAACCTCTTTTTTAGAAATTTTTACTAGTTAAAATTCCAACAGGTCCACTATTAAGCCCATTTAGACATGCATGCCATAAACCCAACAAAACGACCACAAAATAGGATTAAATCAAATTTTATGAGTTAAAATATTTGAATATGGGATTTTGAATATGATTATATAGCTAACCTCAATTTTAGAACTTTTTACTCGGTTAAATTTCCAATGGGTCCACTATAAAGCACATTTCGACATGCACGCCTTAAACGCCAACAAAACGGACGAAAAATAAGATTAAATCACGTTTTATGAATTAATATCTTTAGTTATGGGTTTTTGAACATGATTATACAGCTTAACCATAATTTTAGAAATTTTTACTCTGTTAAAATTCTAACGGGTCCATCGTAAAGCCCATTTAGACATGCACCCCTCAAACCCCAACAAAACGGCCGAAAATAAGATTAAATCACATTTTATGACTTAAAATACTTAGTTATGGGCTTTTGAACATGATTATATAGCTTAACCTGATTTTCAAAAAAAATTACTCGGTTAAAATTCCAACGGGTCCACTATAAAGCCCATTTAGACATGCACGCCTTAAACCCAACAAAAAGGCCACAAAATTGGATTAAATCAAATTTTATGACTTAAAATATTTGATTATGCGCTTTTGAATATGATTATATAGCTTAACCTCAATTTTAGAACTTTTTACTCGGTTAAAGTTCTAACTGGTCCACTATAAAGACATTTAGGCATGCACGCCTTAAACCCCAACAAAATGGCCAAAAAAAAGATTAAATCACATTTTATTACTTAAAATATTTAGTTATGGGCTTTTGAACATGATTATATAGCTTAACCTCTTTTTTAGAACTTTTTACTCGGTTGAAATTCCAGCGGGTCCATTATAAAGCCCATTTAGACATGCATGCCTTAAAACGCAACCAAATGACCTCAAAATAAGATTAAATCAAATTATATGAATTAAAATATTTAGCTATGGGCTTTTGAACATGATTATACACCTTAAACTCAATTTTAGGACTTTTTACTTGGTTAAAATTCCAACGTGTCCACTATAAAGCCCATTTGGCATGCACGCTTTAATCCCCAACAAAACGGCCGAAAAATAATATTAAATCATATTGTATGACTTAAAATATTTATTTATGGGCTTTTGAACATGATTATATAGCTTAACCTCATTTTCGGAACTTTTTACTCTGTTGAAATTCCAACGGGTCCACTATAATTCTCATTTAGACATGCACGCCTTAAGCCTCATTTTCAAGACTTTTTACTCGTTTAAAATTCTAATGGGTTTACTAGAAAGCCCATTTAGACATGCACACCTTGAACCCCCAACAAAATGACCAAAAAATAAGATTAAATCAAATTTTATGAATTAAAATATTTAGTTATAGGCTTTTGAATATGATTACATAGCTTAACCTCAATTTTAGAACTTTTTACTCAGTTAAAATTCCAACGTGTACACTGTAAAAGCCAATTTAAACGCCTTAAACCCTAACAAAACGGCCAAAAAAAGATTAAATCACATTTTATAACTTAAAATATTTATTTATGGGCTTTTGAACATGATTATATAGCTTAACCTCATTTTCAAAACTTTTTACTAAAAATTCCAACGGGTCCACTATAAAGCCAATTTAGACATGCACGCCTTAAACGCCAACAAAATGGATGGAAAATAAGATTAAATCACATTTTATGAATTAATATATTTTTTATAGTTTGTTAACATGATTATCTAGCTTAACCTTATTTTTAGAAATTTTTACTAGGTTAAAATTCCAACGGTCCACAGTAAAGCCCATTTAGACATGTACGCCTTAAACACAATAAAACGGCAACAAAATAAGATTAAAACAAAATTATGACTTAAAATATTTGATTATGGGATTTTAAATATGATTATATACCATAACCTCAATTTTAGAACTTTTTACCAGGTTAAAATTCCAACGGGTCTATTATAAAGCCCATTTGGACATGCACGCCTTAAACCCAACAAAATGACCACAAAATAAGAATAAATCAAATTTTATGAGTTAAAATATTTGCTTATGGGATTTTTAATATGATTATATAGCTTAACATCAATTTTAGAACTTTTTACTCGGATAAAATTCAAATTGGTCCGCTCTCAAGCCCACTAAGACATGCACACCTTAAACCCCAACAAAATGGGCGCAAAATAAGATTTAATCAAATTTTATGAATTAAATTATTTATTTATGGGCTTTGAGCATGATTATATAGCTTAACCTCTTTTTTAGAAATTTTTACTAGTTAAAATTCCAACAGGTCCACTATTAAGCCCATTTAGACATGCACGCCTTAAATCCAACAAAACGACCACAAAATAGGATTAAATCAAATTTTATGAGTTAAAATATTTGAATATGGTATTTTGAATATGATTATATAACTAACCTCAATTTTAGAACTTTTTACTCGGTTAAATTTCCAATGGGTCCACTGTAAAGCCCATTTCGACATGCACGCCTTAAACACCAACAAAACGGACGAAAAATAAGATTAGATCACGTTTTATGAATTAATATCTTTAGTTATGGGTTTTTAAACATGATTATACAGCTTAACCATAATTTTAGAAATTTTTACTCTGTTAAAATTCTAACGGGTCCACCGTAAAGCCCATTTAGGCATGCACGCCTTAAACCCCAACAAAACGGCCGAAAAATAAGATTAAATCACATTTTATGACTTAAAATACTTAGTTATGGGCTTTTGAACATGATTATATAGCTTAACCTGATTTTCAAAAAATTTTACTCGGTTAAAATTCCAACGGGTCCACTATAAAGCGCATTTAGACATGCACGCCTTAAACCCAACAAAAAGGCCACAAAATTGGATTAAATCAAATTTTATGACTTAAAATATTTGATTATACGCTTTTGAATATGATTATATAGCTTAACCTCAATTTTAGAACTTTTTACTCGGTTAAAGTTCTAACGGGTCCACTATAAAGACATTTAGGCATGCACGCCTTAAACCCCAACAAAATGGCCAAAAAAAAGATTAAATCACATTTTATGTATTAATATTTTTAGTTATGGGCTTTTGAACATGATTATATAGCTTAACCTCTTTTTTAGAACTTTTTACTCGGTTGAAATTCCAGCGGGTCCATTATAAAGCCCATTTAGACATGCATGCCTTAAAACGCAACCAAATGACCTCAAAATAAGATTAAATCAAATTATATGAATTAAAATATTTAGCTATGGGATTTTGAACATGATTATACACCTTAAACTCAATTTTAGGACTTTTTACTTGGTTAAAATTCCAACGTGTCCACTATAAAGCCCATTTGGCATGCACGCTTTAATCCCCAACAAAACGGCCGAAAAATAATATTAAATCATATTGTATGACTTAAAATATTTATTTATGGGCTTTTGAACATGATTATATAGCTTAACCTCATTTTCGGAACTTTTTACTCTGTTGAAATTCCAACGGGTCCACTATAATTCTCATTTAGACATGCACGCCTTAAGCCTCATTTTCAAGACTTTTTACTCGTTTAAAATTCTAATGGGTTTACTAGAAAGCCCATTTAGACATGCACACCTTGAACCCCCAACAAAATGACCAAAAAATAAGATTAAATCAAATTTTATGAATTAAAATATTTAGTTATAGGCTTTTGAATATGATTACATAGCTTAACCTCAATTTTAGAACTTTTTACTCAGTTAAAATTCCAACGTGTACACTGTAAAAGCCAATTTAAACGCCTTAAACCCTAACAAAACGGCCAAAAAAAGATTAAATCACATTTTATAACTTAAAATATTTATTTATGGGCTTTTGAACATGATTATATAGCTTAACCTCATTTTCAAAACTTTTTACTAAAAATTCCAACGGGTCCACTATAAAGCCAATTTAGACATGCACGCCTTAAACGCCAACAAAATGGATGGAAAATAAGATTAAATCACATTTTATGAATTAATATATTTTTTTATAGTTTGTTAACATGATTATCTAGCTTAACCTTATTTTTAGAAATTTTTACTAGGTTAAAATTCCAACGGTCCACAGTAAAGCCCATTTAGACATGTACGCCTTAAACACAATAAAACGGCAACAAAATAAGATTAAAACAAAATTATGACTTAAAATATTTGATTATGGGATTTTAAATATGATTATATACCATAACCTCAATTTTAGAACTTTTTACCAGGTTAAAATTCCAACGGGTCTATTATAAAGCCCATTTGGACATGCACGCCTTAAACCCAACAAAATGACCACAAAATAAGAATAAATCAAATTTTATGAGTTAAAATATTTGCTTATGGGATTTTTAATATGATTATATAGCTTAACATCAATTTTAGAACTTTTTACTCGGTTAAAATTCAAATTGGTCCGCTCTCAAGCCCACTAAGACATGCACACCTTAAACCCCAACAAAATGGGCGCAAAATAAGATTTAATCAAATTTTATGAATTAAATTATTTATTTATGGGCTTTGAGCATGATTATATAGCTTAACCTCTTTTTTAGAAATTTTTACTAGTTAAAATTCAAACAGGTCCACTATTAAGCCCATTTAGACATGCACGCCTTAAATCCAACAAAACGACCACAAAATAGGATTAAATCAAATTTTATGAGTTAAAATATTTGAATATGGTATTTTGAATATGATTATATAACTAACCTCAATTTTAGAACTTTTTACTCGGTTAAATTTCCAATGGGTCCACTGTAAAGCCCATTTCGACATGCACGCCTTAAACACCACCTAAACGGACAAATAAATAAGATTAGATCAAATTTTATGAATTAATATTTTTAGTTATGGGTTTTTGAGCATGATTATATAGCTTAACCTCAATTTTAGAACTTTTTACTTTTAAAATTCTAACGGGTCCACTATAAAGACATTTAGGCATGCACGCTTTAAAAACCCCAACAAAATGGCCAAAAAATAAGATTAAATCACATTTTATTACTTAAAATATTTAGTTATGGGCTTTTGAACATGATAATATAGCTTAACCTCTTTTTTAGAAATTTTTACTCACGTTAAAATTCCAAATCAACGGTCCACTATAAAGCCCATTTAGACATGCATGCCTTAAAACCCAACAAAATGACCTCAAAATAAAATTAAATCAAATTTTATGAATTAAAATATTTAGCTATGGGCTTTTGAACATGATTATACACCTTAAAATCAATTTTAGGACTTTTTACTTGGTTAAAATTCCAACGTTCCACTATAAAGCCCATTTGACATGCACGCTTTAAAAATTATACAAAACGGCCAAAAAATAATATTAAATCATATTTTATGACTTAAAATATTTATTTATGGGTTTTTGAACATGATTATATAGCTTAACCTCATTTTGAACTTTTTACTCTTTGAAATTCCAACGGGTCCACTATAATTCTCATTTAGACATGCACGCCCTCATTTTCAAGACTTTTTCTCGTTTAAAATTCTAATGGGTTTACTAGAAAGCCCATTTAGACATGCACACCTTGAACCCCCAACAAAACGACCAAAAAATAAGATTAAATCAAATTTTATGAATTAAAATATTTAGTTATAGGCTTTTGAATATGATTACATGATTATTACATAAGCTTAACCTCAATTTTAGAACTTTTTACAACGGTTAAAATTCCAACGTGTCCACTTTAAAAAGCCAATTTAGACATGCACGCCTTAAACCCCAAAAAAAACGGCCAAAAAGATTAAATCACATTTTATGAATTAAAATATTTAGTTATGGGCTTTGAACATGATTATATAGCTTAACCTCATTTTTAAACTTTTTACTCGTTAAAATTCCAACGGGTCCACACTAAAAGCCCATTTAGACATGCACCCCTTAAACCCCAACAAAATGGATGAAAAATAAGATTAAATCACATTTTATGACTTAAAATATTTTTTATAGGCTTTTGAACATGATTATATAGCTTAACCTCATTTTTAGAAATTTTACTAGGTTAAAATTCCAACGGGTCCACTATAAAGCCCATTTAGACATGCACGCAAACAAAAAAATGGCCACAAAATTGGATTAAATCAAATTTTATGACTTAAAATATTTGATTATACGCTTTTGAATATGATTATATAGCTTAACCTCAATTTTAGAACTTTTTACTCGGTTAAAATTCCAACGGTCCACTATAAAGCCCATTTAGATATGCAAGCATTCAACACCACCTAAACGGACAAAAAATATGATTAAATCAAATTTTATGTTTTAATATTTTTAGTTATGGGTTTTTGAGCATGATTATATAGCTTAACCTCAATTTTAGAACTTTTTACTCGGTTAAAGTTGTAACAGGTCCACTATAAAGCCATTTAGAGATGCACACCTTAAACCCAACAAAATGGCCAAAAATAAGATTAAATCACATTTTATTTCTTAAAATATTTAGTTATGGGCTTTTGAACATGATTATATAGCTTAACCTCATTTTTAGAAATTTTTACTCGGTTAAAATTCCAGCGGGTCCACTGTAAAGCCCATTTAGACATGCATGCCTTAAAACCCAACAAAATGGCCTCAAAATAAGATTAAATCAAATTATATGAATTAAAACAATTAGTTATGGGCTTTTGAACATGATTATACACCTTAAACTCAATTTCAGGACTTTTTACTTGGTTAAAATTCGAACGTGTCCATTGTAAAGTCCATTTGACATGCACGCTTTAAACCCCAACAAAACGGCCGAAAAATAAGATTAAATCATATTTTATGACTTAAAATATTTATTTATGGGCTTTTGAACATGATTATATAGCTTAATCTTTATTTTTAAAATTCTACTTTTAAAGCCCATTTAGACATGCACCCTTGAAATTCCAAAAATAAGGTCCACTATAATGCTCATTTAGACATGCACGCCTTAAGCCTCATTTTCAAGACATTTTACTCATTTAAAATTCTAACGGGTCTACTAGAAAGCCCATTTAGACATGCACACCTTGAACCCCCAACAAAACAACCAGAAAATAAGATTAAATCAAAATTTTATGAATTAAAATATTTAGTTATAGGCTTTTGAATATTATTATATAGCTTAACCTCAATTTTAGAACTTTTTACTCAGTTAAAATTTCAATGTGTCCACTATAAAAGCCCATTTAGACGCCTTAAACCCCAACAAAATGGCCAAAAAAAGATTAAATCACATTTTATGACTTAAAATATTTATTTATGGGCTTTAGAACATGATTATATAGCTTAACTTCATTTTCAAAACTTTTTACTCGTTAAAATTCCAACGGGTCCACCATAAAGCCCATTTAGACATGCACGCCTTAAAACCCAACAAAATGGCCTCAAAATAAGATTAAATCAAATTATATGAATTAAAATATTTAGTTATGGGCCTTTGAACATGATTATACACCTTAACCTCAATTTCAGAACTTTTCAGTTGGTTAAAATTCCAACGTGTCCACTGTAAAACCCATTTGAAATGTACGCTTTAAACCCCCAACAAAACGGCCAAACAATAAGATTAAATCATATTTTATGACTTAAAATATTTATTTATAGGCTTTTGAATATGATTATATAGCTTAACATCAATTTTACATCTTTTTACTCGGTTAAAGTTCCAACGGGTCAAACTATAAAGCCATTTAGACATGCACGCCTTAAACCCCAGCAAAATGGACAAAAATAAGATTCAATCACATTTTATGACTAAAAATATTTAGTTATAGGCTTTTGAACATGATTATATAGCTTAACCTCATTTTTTTGAAATTTTTACTCGGTTAAAATTCTAGCGGGTCCACTATAAAGCCCATTTAGACATGCATGCCTTAAAACCCAACAAAATGGCCTCAAAATAAGATTAAAACAAATTATATGAATTAAAATATTTATTTATGGGCTTTTGAATATGATTATACACCTTAACCTCAATTTCAAAACTTTTTACTTGGTTAAAATTCCAACGTGTCCATTGTAAAGCCCATTTGACATGCACGCTTTAAACCAGAACAAAACGGCCGAAAAATAAGATTAAATCATATTTTATGGCTTAAAATATTTATTTATGGGCTTTTGAACATGATTATATAGCTTAACCTCATTTTTTTGAAATTTTTACTCGGTTAAAATTCTAGCGGGTCCACTATAAAGCCCATTTAGACATGCATGCCTTAAAACCCAACAAAATGGCCTCAAAATAAGATTAAAACAAATTATATGAATTAAAATATTTATTTATGGGCTTTTGAATATGATTATACACCTTAACCTCAATTTCAAAACTTTTTACTTGGTTAAAATTCCAACGTGTCCATTGTAAAGCCCATTTGACATGCACGCTTTAAACCAGAACAAAACGGCCGAAAAATAAGATTAAATCATATTTTATGGCTTAAAATATTTATTTATGGGCTTTTGAACATGATTATATAGCTTAACCTCGTTTTTAGAACATTTTACTCTGTTAAAATTCCAATGGGTCCACTATAATGCTGATTTAGACATGCACACCTTGAACCCCAACAAAAGGTCGCAAAATAAGATTAAATCAAATTTTATGAATTAAAATATTTAGTTATAGTCTTTTGAATATGATTATATAGCTTAACCTCAGTTTTAGAACTTTTTACTCAGTTAAAATTCCAATTTGTGCACTGAAAAGCCCATTTAGATATGAACGCCTTAAACACCAACAAAACGGCCAAAAAATAAGATTAAATCACATTTTATGACATAAAATATTTATTTATGGGCTTTTGAACATGATTATATAGCTTAACCTCGTTTCCATAACTTTTTTACTCGATTAAAATTCCAACGGGTCCACTATAAAGCCCATTTAGACATGCACGCCTTAAACGCCAACATAAATGGATGAAAAATAAGATTAAATCACATTTTATGAATTAATATATTTAGTTATGGTTTTTTTGAACTTGGTTATCTAGCTTAACCTTATTTTTAGAAAATTTTACTTGGTTAAAATTCCAACGGTCCGTTGTAAAGCCCATTTAGAAATGCACGCCTTAAACACAACAAAACGGCCACAAAATAAAATTAAAACAAAATTTATGACTTAAAATATTTGATTATGGGATTTTGAATATGATTGTATACCATAACCTCAATTTTAGAACTTTTTACCCGATTAAAATTCCAACGGCTCTACTGTAAGTCCCATTTAGACATGCACACCTTAAACCCAATAAAACGGGCACAGAACAAGAATAAATCAAATTTTATGAGTTAAAATATTTTGCTTCTAGGCTTTTGAATATGATTATATAGCTTAACCTCAATTTTTGAACTTTTTACTCGGTTAAAGTTCCAACTGCCCCACTATAAAGCCCACTTAGACATGCACACCTCAAACCCCAACAAAATGGGCGCAAAATAAGATTAAATCAAATTTTATGAGTTAAAATATTTGATTATGGGCTTTTTAATATGATTATATAGCTAAAACTTAATTTTAGAAATTTTTACTCGGTTAAAATTCCAACGGGTCTACTGTAAAGCACATTTCGATATGCACGCCATAAACGCCAACAAAATAGATGAAAAATAAGATTAAATCACATTTTATGAATTAATATATTTAGCTATGGGGTTTTAAACATGATTATACAACTGAACCTTTATTTTAGAAATTTTTACTCGATTAAAATTCCAGCGGGTCCACCGTAAAATCCCATTTAGACATGCACCTTTAAACCCCAACAAAACAGCCGAAAAATAAGATTAAATCACATTTTATGACTTAAAATATTTAGTTATGGTCTTTTGAAGATGATTATATAGCTTAACCTAATTTTCAGAAATTTTTACTCGGTTAAAATTCCAACGGGTCCACTCTAAAGCCCATTTAGACATGCACGCCTTAAACACCAACTAAACGGATAAAAAATAAGATTAAATCGTATTTTATGAATTAATATTTTTAGTTATGAAATTTTGAGCATGATTATATAGTTTAACCTCAATTTTAGAACTTTTTACTCGGTTAAAGTTCCAACGGGTCCACTATGAAGCCATTTAGACATACACGCCTTAAACCTCAGCAAAATGGCCAAAAATAAGATTAAATCACATTTTATGATTTAAAATATTTATTTATGGGCTTTTGAACATGATTATATAGCTTAACCTTATTTTTAGAAATTTTTACTCAGTTAAAATTCCAGCGGGTCCACTGTAAAGCCCATTTAGACATCCATGCCTTAAAACCCAACAAAATGGCCTCAAAATAAGATTAAATCAAATTATATGAATTAAAATATTTAGTTATGGGCCTTTGAACATGATTATACACCTTAACCTCAATTTTAGAACTTTTTACTTGGTTAAAATTCCAACGTGTCCACTGTAAAGCCCATTTGAAATGAACGCTTTAAACCCCAACAAATCGGCAGAAAAATAAGATTAAATCATATTTTATGACTTAAAATATATATTTATGGGCTTTTGAACATGATTATATAGCTTAACCTCATTTTCAGAACTTTTTACTCTATTAAAATTCCAACGGGTCCACTATAATGCTCAATTAGACAGGCACGCCTTAAACCTCATTTTCAAGACTTTTTACTCGGTTAAAATTCTAACGGGTCTACTAGAAAGCCCATTTAGACATGCACACTTTGAACCCCAACAAAATGGCCGCAAAATAAGATCAAATCAAATTTTATGAATTAAATATTTAGTTATAGGCTTTTGAATATGATTATATAGCTTAACCTCAATTTTAGAACTTTTTACTCGGTTAAAGTTCCAACGGGTCAAACTATAAAGCCATTTAGACATGAACGCCTTAAACCCCAACAAAATGGCCAAAAATAAGATTAAATCATATTTTATGACTTAAAATATTTATTTATGGGCTTTTGAACATGATTATGTAGCTTAACCTCATTTTTAGAAATTTTTACTCGGTTAGAATTCCAACGGGTCCACTATAAAGCCCATTTTGACATGCACGCCTTAAACGCCAATAAAATGGATGAAAAATAAGAGTAAATCAAATTTTATAAATTAATATATTTATTTATGGTTTTTTGAACATGATTATCTAGCTTAACTTTATTTTTAGAAATTTTTACTAGGTTAAAATTCCAACGGTCCACTATAAAGCCCATTTAAACATGCACGCCTTAAACACAACAAAGCGGCCACAAAATAAGATTAAAACAAAATTTATGACTTAAAATATTTGATTATGGGATTTTGAATATGATTATTTACCATAACCTCAATTTTAGAACTTTTTACCCTGTTAAAATTCCAACGGGTCTACTGTAAATCTCATTTATACATGCATGCCTTAAACCCAACAAAACGACCACAAAATAAGAATAAATCAAATTTTATGAGTTAAATTATTTTCTTATGGGCTTTTGAATATGATTATATAGCTTAACCTAAATTTTAGAACTTTTTACTCTGTTAAAATTTGAACGGGTACACTATAAAGCTCATTTAGATATGCACACCTTAAACCCAACAAAACGACCGAAAAATAAGATTAAATCAAATTTTATGAGTTAAAATATTAGATTACAGGATTTTGAATATGATTGTATAGCTTAACCTCAATTTTAGAAGTTTTTACTCGATTAAAATTCCAACGGGTACAATGTAAATCCCATTTAGACATATTCGCCTTAAACCCTAACAAAATGGCTACAAAATAAGATTAAATTAAATTTTACGAATTAAAATATTTAGTTATGGGATTTGAACATGATAATACAGCTTAACCTCAATTTTATGACTCTTTCTCTGTTAAAATTCCAACAGGTCCACTGTAAAGCCCATTTAGACATGCACGTCTTAAACACCAACAAAACAGCCGAAAAATAAGATTAAATCACATTTTATTAATTAAAATAATTAGTAATGGGATTTTGAACATGATTATATACCTTAAACTCATTTTCAAAACTTTTTACTCGGTTAAAATTCCAACAGGTCCACTATAAATTGCATTAAGACATGCACACCTTAAACTCTAACAAAATGAACAAAAAATAAGATTAAATCACATTTTATTAATTAAAATATTTAGTTATGAGTTTTTGAACATCATTATATAGCTTAACCTCATTTTTAGAAATTTTTACTCGGTTAAAATTCCAACGGGTACACTTTAAAGTCCATTTAGACATGCACGCCTTAAATACCCATAAAAGGCCAAAAAATAAGATTAAATCATATTTTATGACTTAAAATATTTATTTATGGGCTTTTGAATATGATTATATAGCTTAACCTCATTTTTAGACCTTTTTACTCGGTTAAAATTCCAACGGGTCCACTATAATGCCATTTAGACATGCACGCCTTAAACACCAATAAAACGGCCGAAAAATAAGATTAAATCACATGTTATAAATTAAAATATTTATTTATGTGCTTTTGAACATGATTATATATCTTAAACTTATTTTTAAAACTTTTTACTCATTTAAAATTCCAACGGATCCACTGTAAAGCCTATTTAGACATGCACGCCTTAAACCCCAACAAAACGGCCAAAAAATATGATTAAATCACATTTTATGACTAAAATATTTTTGTTTTTGGGCTTTATAATATCATTATATAACTTAAACTCAATTTCAAAAAATTTTACTCGGTTAAAATAACAATGGGTCGACTATAAAGCATACTTAGACATGCACGACTTAAAACCTAACAAAATGGGCGCAAAATACGATTAAATCAAATTTTATGAATTAAAATATTTAGTTATGGGATTTTGAACATGAGTATATAGCTTAAACTCAATTTCAAAACTTTTTACTCAGTTAAAATTCCAACGGGTCGACAGTAAAGCCCACTTAGACATGCATGCCTTAAACCCCAAAAAATGGCAAAAAATAAGATTAAATCACATTTTATCACTTAAAATATTTATTTATGGGCTTTTGAAAATGATTATATAGCTTAACCTGATTTTCAGAAATTTTTACTAGGTTAAAATTCCAACGGGTCCACAGTAAAGCTCATTCAGACATGCATGACTTAATCCCAACCAAACGACCACAAAATAAGATTAAATCAAATTTTATGAGTTAAAATATTTAATTTTGAGATTTTGAACATGATTAGATAGCTTAACCTCATTTTCAAAACTTTTTACTCAGTTAAAATTCCAACGGGTCAACTATAAAGCTCATTTAGATATGCACGCCTTAAACGACAAAAAACAAGCGAAAAATAAGATTAAATCATATTTTATGAATTAATATATTTAGTTATGGGTTTTGAACATGATTATATAGCTTAACCTCAATTTTACAACTTTTTACTTGGTTAAAGTTTCAACGGGTACACAGTAAAGCCCATTTAGACATGCACGCCTTAAACCCCAACAAAACGAACAAAAATAAGATTAAATCACATTTTATGAATTAAAATATTTAGTTTTGGGCTTTTAAACATGATTATATAGCTCAACCTCATTTTTAGAAAATTTTAATAGGTTAAAATTCCAACAGGTCCACTGTAAAGTCTGTTTAGACATGCATGTCTCAAAACCCAACAAAATGGCCGCAATATAAGATTAAATCAAATTTTATGAATTCAAATATTTAGTTATGGGCTTTTGAACATGATTATACAGCTTAGCCTCAATTTCATAACTTTTTACACGTTTAAAATTCTAACGGGTCCACTGTGAAGCTCATTTAGACAAACACGCTTTAATACCCTACAAAACGGCCGAAAAATAAGATTAAATCACATTTTATGACTTAAAATATTTACTTATGGGCTTTTTAGCATGATTATATAGCATAACCTTATTTTCAAAACTTTTTACTCGGTTAAAATTCTAACGGGTCCATTATAATGCGCACTTAGACATGCACCCCTTAAACCCCAACAAAATGGATGAAAAATAACATTAAATCACATTTTATGAATTAAAATATTTATTTATGGGTTTTTGAACATGATTATATAGCTTAACCTCATTTTCAGAAAATTTTACTCAGATAAAGTTCGAACGGGTCCACTGTAAAACCCATTTATACATGCACGCCTTAAAACCCAACAAAATGGCCGCAAAAATACGATTAAATCAAATTTTATGATTTAAAATATTTATTTATGGGCTTTTGAACATGATTATACAACTTAACCTCAATTTTAGAACTTTTTACTCGGTTAAAATTCCAACGGGTCCACTGTGAAGCCCATTTGGACATGCACGCCTTAAACTCAACAAAACGGCCGAAAAATAAGATTAAATCACATTTTATGACTTAACATATTTATTTACGGGCTTTTGAATATGATTATACAGCTTAACCTCAATTTAAGAACTTTTTACTAGGTTAAAATTCCAATGGGTCCACACTAAAGCCCATTTAGACATGCACGCCTTAAACCCCGACAAAACGACCAAAAAATAATATTAGATCACATTTTATGATTTAAGATATTTATTTATGGGTTTTGAACATGATTATATAGCTTAACCTCATTTTCAGAACTTTTTACTCGGTTAAAATTCCAACGGGTCTACTATAATGCCCATTTAGACATGCACGTCTTAAACCCAAAAAAACGGACAAAAAATAAGATTAAATATCATTTTATGAATTAAAATATTTATTTATGGTCTTTTGAACATGATTATCTAGCTTAAACTTATTTTCAAAAATTTTTACTTGGATAAAATTCCAACGGGTCCACTGTAAAGCCCATTTAGACATGCACACCTTAAACCCACCAGCAAAATGGCCAAAAAATAAGATTATTTCACATTTTATGACTTAACATTTTTATTTACGATCTTTTGAATGTGATTATATAGCTTAAGCTTATTTTTAAAACTTTTTACTCGGTTAAAATTCCAACGGGTCCACTATAGTGCACATTTAGACATGCATGCCTTAAACCCCAACAATACGGATGAAAAATAAGATTAAATCACATTTTGTGAATTAAAATATTTAGTTATGGGATTTTGAACGTGATTATATAGCTTAACCTCATTTTCAAAAAATTTTACTCAGTTAAAATTCCAACAGGTCCACTGTAATGCCAATTTATACATGCACTCCTTAAACCTAACAAAATGGCCACAAAATAAGAATAAATCAAATTTTATGAGTTAAAATATTTTGTTATGAGCTTTTGAATATGATTATATACCTTAACCTCAATTTTAGAACTTTTTACTTGGTTAAAATTTTAACGGGTCCATTATAAAGCCCATTTAGACGTGCATGCCTTAAACCTTAACAAAATATCCGCAAAACAAGATTAAATCAAATTTTATGAATTAAAATATTTAGTTATGGGCTTTTGAACATTATTATACAGCTTAACCTCAATTTTAGAACTTCTTACTTTGTTAAAATTCAACGGGTCCACTATAATGCCCATTTAGACATGCACGCCTTAAAACTCAACAATACGTCCACAAAATAAGATTAAATCAAAATTTATGAGTTACAATTTTTGATTATGGGATTTTGAATATGATTATATAGCTTAAACTCAATTTAATAACATTTTACTCGGTTAAAATTTGAACGGGTCCACTATAAAGCCTCATTAGACATGCACGTCTTAAACCCAACAAAATGGCAAATAAGATTAAATCACATTTTATGACTTAAATATTGATTATGGGTACTTGAATATGATTATATAGCTTAACCTCAATTTCATAACTTTTTACTCGGTTAAAATTCAAACGGGTCCACTGTAAAGCCCACTTAGACATGCACGCCTTAAATCACAATAAAACGGCCTAAAAATAAGATAAAATCATATTTTATGATTTAAAATATTTATTTATGGGATTTTAAACATGATTATATAGCTTAACTTTTTTTTCAAAACTTTTTATTCGGTTAAAATTCCAACGGGACAAAAATTCCTACGGGCGTGGAAACGGGTGTTTCAAAAATGCTCTAAACTATCTCCTTTCTCTTTTCTTCCATCTCCCTTCTCTCAACCTTCCTCTCCACCGCCAGCCTCCTCCCTCTGCCAGCAACAACACCGTGTAACAGCATCGCCATCTCCACTCTTCCCTTAACCGGTGTTGAAATCTCGCCCCTTGTTGTTTAGAGCGATTTTGATACAAATATACACATCAGGCATCCGGAACAACCATCTCTGCACAGATCCAGCACGCTATCGTTGAGAATGAGTAAAGAGGCATTTTGAAGCTACCGTTGCCCATACCGATCTACACATTACCCATGTATCCAATTGTATTACCTCAAAATTGATCCAGTAAGTATTATAGCATTTGCTTTTGTTGTTAAATGCATGTTTCAATCCCCTTTTACTCTGCCATTTATCCTCATTCTTTTTAATATTCTATGTCTTGTCATGATTTTTCACTATTTCATGGTTTCATTTAGCCACCGGTCTCCTATATCTTATTCATTTCTTATGGAGACCAACTTTAGATCGGGAATCATGTGGCTTTCAACGTGGTCCAAAGTTTTTTTCTATTTACAACATGCAGTATATTTACTCTTATTCATTATTTTATCATTTGCTTACTTCTTTCTCTATGGCTACCGTATTCATGATTTCAATACTGAATTTGTTTATTCCGTTTCAATTTAATTTGCATCAATTTACTATGCTTTATCTCTATGCCCTTAATGGGAAAGAGTCCATTGGATGCCCTCTGGCATCCAAAATTAATGACCTATTCAGGCATCTGTCTTGGCCTTCATGGCCTTGGTTATCAAGCAATCTATACGAATCTATTCATACTACACTAAGCTTTATTAACCGATTACCATACATATGTTTAACATACAAATGTTTATCCTACACATTTGTTGTTTATATGTATCATACGTACATATGTGTGCTAATAATACTTGGGTTTATATTGATCAAATTTAATCAATATTTTCTTATATTATACCTATTATTCTTTCCAGACTTGAATTTCTATTGTTTCACAATCTTCTTTATATTATTATATTTGAATCCCTTAGATTTAATTAAACACAGGCTATTTTCCTTCATTTCCATGCTGCTATGCAAGCATAGCAAATTCTTAGACTTAAAAAATAATCATCACAATCGACATATTCTAATATTTGCTAAAATCATGCCAATTTCATATATTCCATCATGCAACACGACTACCATTTTCATGTACCCAAATGTGGCTTTATCTATCTTTCTTCTTTTGAACAAAAACAATTATGTCTTTAAGCCATCCCTTATTGGGGAAGCTAATACTAGATGTTCCACGACATCTAAAACTACTGCCCACTCCGAGCAATTATCCTGACCTTCATAGCCTTGGTTCTCGACTATTAATAACAAACACATGTATGTTAAAACACAATACCTTCTTAATATGCTTATCATCTTTTTATTCATCACATTAATCCTGATATGTTCACTCTCGAAAGGAAACCGATACGATCGACAAACTACATTTACATATCTTTATTATTATTATTATTATTATTATTATTATTATTATTATTATTATTATTATTATTATTATTCCTAACGGAATCTTTATGATTTTATTCAACAATCAAACTGGCACTACATTCTTATGGAAACTAAAATGTGATCAAAATATTCCACATCCATAATTACCATCAATATATACTTTTACCAACTTCAATGACAATCTTACCACTATTTCTTTCTATAATAAACATAATATCTCGATAAAAATATATGTTACAATAAAATCTAACGGGATGACAACTATTACTTTTATTCTTTTCAAATCTCTTCCAAATCACACTTAATAATTTCCTATTATATTCAAACAACCTATTTACTTAGTATCATTATAATTATCTCCTTCCATATACATTCTACAACATATCCAGGAATACCATCATTACATAAATTTACCCTTTACTATGAAAATATTTACTTAGTTTCCATAAAATTTCCCTCCATAGCAATTGTCCAAACCAGATGTGTAACCTACCTCAAATCTCCAAACCTGCACCGGAGATTGTACAATTTTTCGAACATTTCCTTTTCTATACATCTTTTCAAACAAAACTTTCCAATTATACTTGGGACTAATAAAATATTATTAACCTATATTAAAATATATTTTATAATAACATCATACGAGATAATAACTATCGCCTTTACTATCAAATCTCTTATCATATTACATTTAATAATATCCTACTATAATCATATTTTTTATTTTACCATTATCCTAAATATGATTAATTCCTTCCATATACACTCTATAGCCATAGGATACTTCTTTATTTTCGTCTACATAGACTGGTTTCTTTCCACAACGACCGACTTGGCAATTAAGAGTCAAAATCCAATGCCCAGTTCTACACTACAACGTAAGAAACAAAAAATTATACAAATCAAATTTGGCCCAGTCACATCTCTCCACTTCCTTGCTTTCTATATTGAACCTATTGTTACAATTATAACTAAGTTGACAATTTCTATTGCCTTTCATCTTTTCATCATTATTACCAAATTACACTTAACAACTTCCCATATCTTTAATAGCTCCCACAAAAGTTTCCCAACTTTACAATACATTCCTTTACTTAATCGAACGTCAATTACACCCTTCTGTTCCTCATCTTTACAAACTTGCCTTTTTTTCTTTCTCCCAAAAAATTACCACATTCAATATTTCTCATTACCATATCAAAAAATTCGAGTACCATAACACATTTCAATTTTGGAAACAAATTAATATAAAAATCTTCGGGGACTTCAACCAAATTTGCACCTATTTCCTTAACTACTATCACAATTCGAGATTATTAGGCCATTCCATTACCTTGCAACAATTTAGGAAACATAAAACTAAGTATACCATCTTTACTAAGATGACACAACTCCCACCCAATCTTCTCCTTATAAGTTACCAATAAAATATTTTCTTACCTCAATTATACATGATCTTTTCGACTTCATCAATTCAAACTATTCTATCGTCCTTAATTACTGTCACCATACCAATCTTATCCATATTCGAATATCTTTATTTAAACTGACCTCTTCTATCAATACAAACTCTATAAATACCATATCAAACCACCTCCTTCTTTTCTCTAATCAAAACCAAACCATACTTCCTCTAACACATCATTCAACCAACACCACCAACTTCACCATGGCTCCCAATTCCTTCCTCAAACATTTAGGTGAACTGAACTTCACCCCTGAAGAACAAGGTATGGTCTTCACACCAACTATCAACTGGGACTCCACAACCGACGACATCAACCTTATTTTAATTGGAAAGATTATATCTTTCAAGCTTATTGATGATCAAGCCATGGTCCGTGTGTTTCAAGGCATATGGAAAAATAACAAGGTTGAATCCATCTCCATCCTAAAACCAAATTACTTCTGTATCAAAATTTCTGATGAATCCAATAGGAACGATACCCTAATAAGGGGCCCATGGAAATTCAAAGATGAATGGCTTGCTCTTGCCCCATTTGATTCGAAACTCAGCGTTGATGGTTATACTTTCAACAATATGAATATCTGGGTCCAAATCCATAGCATCCCGATCATACTGATGGAAAAAGACAAAATTGCTCATCAAACTGGGGACTCACTTGGGTCCATGATAGGAACAGTGCTTAAGACAGACACCCATCGTATAGACCGAAACATGGTTGACTACCTTTGTGCAGGAATCTTTCTTGAAGTCACTAAACCCGTCCGACGTTGTGTAACCATTGGTGGCTCCGAACCAACACCAAATTATGTCCACTACAATACGAGAGACTTCCCACTCTATGCCATGGATGTGGTCTTATTGGCCACTCGGTCGACTCCTGCACAACATTCAAACTCTCAGAGACAATGAAACTGCAACACGGGGATTGGCTTCGATAGATCCCACCAAAAAAGCAAGAAACCGCACCATGTTCAAAATGTCGCATTAGATATCTTGATATCGGATCTTCCGCAACCAAACCACATACCAATTCGGGTAATAAAATTATTCCTATTTTACTATATGCCTTTCAATAGAGAAACTCTCAACTAATTTACTTACCTCCAGATAAAGGGAAAAGTACACCAACTACAGAGCATGAAGATGCCAAGAAGGACACTGGTGCTATTTTCCATCCTTCTATAAATTTCCATTTAAATTTATCTTAATATCGTTTTAACTATATTCTAAGTAAATTCATCTCCATAATTAATTTATACTCTGAAATTTTTTTTCTTTTTATCGATTCTTTCCACTAATTTTTTTTTAAAACTTTGTTACTTCCATAATCACTACATTCTAATTAATCTTCTATCCATAATTAATTTACACTCCGATCCTACATCATTTTTTGCTAACTATTTTTTTAGATGAGGACAATCTTCTTCCGAATCAGTTTGATAACTCTATGGATGCAGAATCATTTAACAACATGCACATCGATCTTGAGGATACAGCTGCCGCTAATTTGACTACCCAATCCACAGCTGGCGCAATTTTTGTTGTCCCTGCTGCACATCTAACCAATGCAAACGAAGTAGGTGCCACTGCTGCTACCTCGACTGAAACACTAGGTATCGTACCAGCAGTTACTATTCAAGCTGTCGTTACTGTGTTGGATTAAAATTCAATAATAGTGGGCACATATGTATAATGTACGTTGCTATTATAAAGTTTAACACGTAATTAAGTGACCAATTATGTTACACGTGTTATAGGTACTGAATTGTCATGGAATTAAAAGTGTAGATACCATAAGTTAGATTTATAACTCAATGAGGGGCAGAGTTGTAAATATTAATAAACTGTTTTAATTCAGTTTATATAAAGGGTAGTGGTCCCCGAGATCTAGGTTAACTGGCATATCTCTTTTCCCCGTCTGAGAGTTGTGTGCTAAGAGGTAATCTATCATCTTGGAAGATCAAACCCTCTGGAAAAATCTCCATCAATGGATTCAGGTACGCTTCCGCAAATCTAGTAGTTTTGGTTCTTAATGATTTGACATATATATATAGATCTTGGGTTTATATTCGTATCAAAATATATATATTTTGGTTTCTAACAAGTGGCATCGGAACCAGGTTTGTCGAATCATTGAGATCATATTTTTTTTGGGTTATTAATCTTCCATCGTTATTTTCTGATTTAAAATCCATGGTTTCTGTATTTATGGTGATCTGTGTTTTGCCTTCCTATGGATATTCCTCGATTGCATAATTATATCTGCAATTGGAAATTAGTTTATTTTTTCGTTGGTTGCGTCATTCAGTGGCAATTAAGAATTAAGTTTCAATTGGAAATACAATGAATTTTTATCTCTGTTGAATTTGTGATAACTCTAATCTTATGTTTCTTTTAATCGGTTAAATTTGGTTTTTCATAATTATGAATTTGCGTGCCCTAAATCAAGTTTTTTAGGAATTTATTAGTTATAGTAAATAAATATGGGTTTATTTTTAAAATTATGATATTGCTTTTACTTGTTTAGTAATCGTATATAAGAACTCAAGTTATGAAATATATATTTTTATTTAAGATATATATTTAATTCTGATGGATCAAAATTTTAATTTTGATCATTGGGTATTAAGAGAAATTTTTGGAAACAGATAAATTCATGTTTTGGCTATGTCTAATATTTTATGGGTTAATTGAAACACAATGTCACCAAAGTGACCGCTTACGTAAAATTAACTTATTTAAAATATCAAGATGTTTGTGTTTTTGTAATTCATGCGTTTATTAATTAGCCCAAAGGAAAATTAATATTTGGCCGAATTTCAAATAACACCTGTGGTGATAAATGTGTGACAATTATAAGGTAATTTATGTGTGCAATACGTTAGTCCAAAGATTAAACTGTTGTTCAACATAGTTTATTGTCAATGTTTGATTGCTACAACAAGAGTACCGCTTACAATTAATATTACTGTCCAAAGACTTGATATTAATGTTGTGTTTGGTATCTTGAGGGGAATTAGTCATTATTTTGAATTTATTTGTTTACTTATGAATTATTGGTGTGAGCATATTTATTTATTTATTATTCTTTTATTCTATATTCAGCTAGTTCTTCTGCTGTCACAATATCTGCTAATGTCAATTCTATACCCATGCTTAATGGGACGAATTTCAAGGAATGGAAAAGGCACTTATTGATAGTGCTTGGTTGTATGGACATAGACCTTGCGTTAAGGGAAGAACAACTGCACACCTCTCATCTGCGGTAAGCACCCCGATGCAAAAAGGGATTTTGAGAGGTGGGAACGTTCTAATCGCATGAGTCTGATGATCATGAAACACAGCATTCCGGAAACCTTTAGGGGTGCAGAATCTGAAGAAATTATACATGCTAAGGATTTCCTTGACAATATTGAGCAACGTTTTGTTAAAAACGATAAGGTTGAGATGAC
Organism: Hibiscus mutabilis; assembly: GCA_019671005.1. Classification (NCBI taxonomy): domain Eukaryota; kingdom Viridiplantae; phylum Streptophyta; class Magnoliopsida; order Malvales; family Malvaceae; genus Hibiscus; species Hibiscus mutabilis. Next base: position 25,074,983 of record CM033738.1, read on the forward strand.
ATCACTTCTGAATTCTTTGATGTCTATGAAGTACAAGGGTCAAGGAAATATAAGGGAGTACATTATGGAAATGTCTCATATTGCTTCAAAACTTAAGGCACTTAAGATCGAGTTTTACGATGATTTACTCGTCCTTATGGTTTTGGTATCGCTTCTGCATGCAGTTTAACCAATTTAAAATTAGTTATAATCACAAAGGGAGAAGTGGACTCTAAATGAGCTCATTTCTCATTGTGTTCAAGAGGAAGAAAGGTTGAAGCGTGAGAAAACTGAAAGTGCTCATTTGTCTAGTGCCTCTAAAGACAAGGGGCAAGAAAAGAAAATATCGAATGAAGAAGGCGCTAAGGGTCAGCTCAAAAGAAACAAGAGAATGTTCCAAATAATTGTTTCTTTTGTGACAAGCTGGACACATGAAGAAAGATTGTACCAAATATCACGCATGGCGTGCAAAGAAAGGTATGAATCTTACTTTGGTCTGTTCGAGGTTAATTTAGCTTCAGATTACCTAGAAACACTTGGTGGTTAGATTCTGGTGCTACTACTCACATAAGTGTTTCTATGCAGGGTTGCCTGAGCTACCGAAAGCCAAGTGATGGTGAAAGAAACATCTTTGTGGGCGATGGAAAATCGGTGGAAGTGGAAGCAATTGGGCATTTTAGGTTGTTATTAGGAACTAGTTTTTATTTGGATTTGAAAGACACTTTTGTTGTTCCGTCTTTTAGGCGGAATTTAGTTTGATTTCCTTGTTGGACAAATTTGGTTATTATTGTTCATTTGGAAACAATCAGTTTACTTTGTCTTTAAATTCAAGTATTGTTGGAACTGGTTATTTAAATGCTTATGACAACCTTTATTTGTTAGATACAATTGCATCCTATAATGAAACCTTGCATGTGGAATCACGTGGTACTAAGCGAAAAATTAAATAAAGAAAATTCAGCATCATTATGGCATAAACGCTTAGGTCATATATCAAAGTGTAGGATTGAGCGTCTTGTGTCTAATGGTATTTTAGAGTCCCTTGACTTCACAGACTTTAATGTTTGTGTTGATTGCATCAAGGGAAAGCAGACCAAAACTAAGAGATTAGGTGCCAATCGTTCTCTGAGCGTCTTAGAATTAATTCATACGATATTTGTGGGCCATTCCCTACGGCATCTTGGAATGGTCAACACTATTTCATAACATTCATAGACGATTACTCACGTTATGGGTACCTATATCTCATTCATGAAAAATCTCGATCTTTGGGCGTGTTCAAATCCTATAAAGATGAAGTTGAGAATCAACTCAACAAAAGGATTAAAAAGGTTCGATCTGATCGTGGTGGTGAGTACTACGGTAGATATGATGGATCAAGTGAACAACGTTCAGGACCATTTGCAAAGTTCCTAGAGGAATGTGGTATTGTCCCGCAAAGACACCATGCCGGGATCACCTAGTATGAATGGTGTTCTTTGAGAGACGTAATAGGACTCTTAAAGATATGGTAAAAAGTATGATTGCTCATTCAACCTTACCTGAGTCACTCTGGGGAGAAGCATTAAAGACAGCAGCGTACATTCTGAATAGAGTACCCACTAAAGCAGCTGAAAAGACACCTTATGAGCTTTGGGTGGGTAGAAAGCCCACTCTAAAGCATTTTCACATTTGGGGATGTCCAGCTGAGGCAAGGCCTTATAGGCCACTTGAAAAGAAATTGGACTCCAAAACAGTAAGCAGCTACTTTATTGGTTATTCTGAGCGATCTAGGGGCTATAAATTTTATGATCCCATAATTAAGAATATTTTTGAGACGGGAATTGCAATATTTTTTGAGGATGTTGAGTTTGGAGGGAGAAATAAGGTAAGAGACATTGTCTTTGAGGAGGAATTGAGTTTTAACTCAGTTCCTACTATCACTTTTGATGATGTTCAAGTTTCTATACCGATCATCAATCAAGAAGTGAATCCAGAACCTCAACAAGACAATGTCGAACAGCTCCCTCTTATTCAGGATGAGGTAATTATTCCAGAAGAGCAAACTCAGCAACCTCAAGAACAAGTGCCATTAAGGAGATCCACGAGAGAAAGGAGAAATGCTATTCCGGATGATTATATTGTATTTCTCCAAGAAAATGAGGATGATAATGGAATGATGGAAGATGATCCGATCAACTTTCATCAGGCCATGCAAAGTATTAACTCTCAAAAGTGGATTGATGCCATGCAAGAAGAGTATAAATCCATGCAAGACAATAAAGTTTGGAAACTTATCCCATTACCTGAATGTGCAAAACCAATTGGTTGTAAATGGATTTTTAAAACCAAGAGGGATGCAAATGGTAATGTGGAGAGGTATAAGGCACGTCTTGTAGCTAAAGGTTATACTCAAAAAGACGGCATTGACTTTTGAGACTTTCTCTCGATTTCATCGAAAGACTCATTTAGGACAATCATGGCACTTGTAGCTCATTATGATCTTGAGTTACATCAGATGGATGTTAAGACTGCGTTTCTCAATGGAGAAATTGAAGAAACAATTTATATGGTGCAACCAGAAAACTTTGAGTCGGGAGACCCAAAGAATATAGTTTGCAAATTAACAAAATCCATCTATGGACTCAAACAAGCTTCTCGTCAATGGTATCACAAATTTTATCAAGTAATTGTCTCGTTCGGTTTTGAGATGAATATTGTTGATGATTGCGTGTATCACAAGTTTAGTGGGAGTAAGTACATATTTTTGGTTTTATATGTCGATGACATTTTGCTTGCCACGAATGATATAGGCTTACTGCACGAAACCAAGAGATTTCTATCTAAGCATTTTGAAATGAAAGATCTTGGGGACGCTTCTTTTGTTTTAGGAATTCAGATACATCGAGATCGATCTCGGGGTATTCTTGGATTGTCATAAAAGAACTATATCGATAAAGTACTTAAAAGGTTTGGCATGCAAAATAGTAAACCAATAGACACCCCTGTCACTAAAGGAGACAAGTTTTGTCTTGCCCAATGCCCTAAAAGTAATCTTGAAATTCAAGAAATGCATAAGATTCCTTATAAATCAGCTATTGGGAGTCTAATGTATGCTCAGGTATGTACGCGTCCGGATATTGCGTACATTGTTGGGATGTTAGGTAGATACTCAAGCAACCCTAGTATGGACCATTGGAAAGCAGCCAAGAGGGTTATGAGGTATCTTCAGAGAACAAAAGATTATATGCTCACATACAGGAAATCAGATCATTTGGAGGTCGTAGGGTATACGGATTCTGATTTTGCTTGGGTGCGAAGATAGCAAAAATCTACATCAGGCTATATTTATCTGTTAGTTTGTGGAGCTATATCTTGGAAAAGTGCCAAACAGACACTTGTAGCTTCTTCCACTATGGCAGCAGAGTTTGTAGCATGCTACGAGGCATCTAATCATGGAATATGGCTGCGAAATTTTGTCACTGGGCTGCGTATTTTGGAGAATATAGAAAGACCACTTAAATTATTTTGTGACAATAAATCAGCAGTGTTGTATTCCAACAACAATAGGAGCTCGTCTAAGTCAAAGCACATTGACATAAAGTTCCTAGTTGTGAAAGAAAGAGTGCAAAATGGACAAATATCCATAGAACACATTGGGACAAACTCTATGATAGCGGATCCGCTCACAAAAGGTTTACCACCCAAGGTCTTTCATGAGCACACTGCTCATATGGGTGTTACATCATTTAAGGATATTATTGTTTGAGTGGGAGTTTGTTATTTGTTCACTTTATATTTATGTTTATTTTCAGACATTTATGTATTTGGTTATTTTCTGATCAGAAATAAAGTATTCAGTTAATCCACTCTTTTCTTATTTGGATAAGGACCTCACTTATGTTTAAAGAGGACCAGTTGGAAATAGGCATGTTCGGTTCACATTTACATGTAATTTCCATGCTACGCATCCATGATTGATCTATGTCATTTGATTATGTTTATATACGTGACCATTGATGGGTCCAGTCATGATTGATATGGCAAAGACCGCTTTGATCCTATATGGATATAATTGATGGACGAGATTGTTATAGAATACCTATTACATGATAGCAAATTTTGAGCTCATAAGGTCGTACATTTGTCAGGTAACATATGTTGCCCAAGTGGGAGATTGTTGGATTAAAATTCAATAATAGTGGGCACATATGTATAATGTACGTTGCTATTATAAAGTTTAACACGTAATTAAGTGACCAATTATGTTACACGTGTTATAGGTACTGAATTGTCATGGAATTAAAAGTGTAGATACCATAAGTTAGATTTATAACTCAATGAGGGGCAGAGTTGTAAATATTAATAAACTGTTTTAATTCAGTTTATATAAAGGGTAGTGGTCCCCGAGATCTAGGTTAACTGGCATATCTCTTTTCCCCGTCTGAGAGTTGTGTGCTAAGAGGTAATCTATCATCTTGGAAGATCAAACCCTCTGGAAAAATCTCCATCAATGGATTCAGGTACGCTTCCGCAAATCTAGTAGTTTTGGTTCTTAATGATTTGACATATATATATAGATCTTGGGTTTATATTCGTATCGAATATATATATTTTGGTTTCTAACATACTGCCCCACTGCCCAACAACGCTGATGAGCACGCAACCTCCATGACCAATACAGTTGCACCTATTGTTGTTGTTCCGTTTAGCACAATTCCAACCAAGGGTAATGATCCCACGACCAAAGCAATTTCCAATCTTGAAAAGGACATGGGTACGTCGTTCCTACCTACATCATCCATGCTATTAGAACTCGATGATTGGTTATCTAAAGAGTCCCCACCACACGCAGGCCCTAACAACAAAAGCCCGTTGACTTCGACCAATCGTGGCATCAAGAGACGTTCCTCTATGCATGATGCTGTCAAGAATAAGAGGCTCCGACCTACACCACCTTCTTCAAATGAAAAAGCTAGGATGAGCGGCGAACAAAAACTCTCCGACAGAGGTTGACGTTCAACCCGTCGAGGGAAATGAAAATCCTATGTTGGAACTGTCAGGGTCTTGGTAAAACCCAGGCAGTTCAAGCTTTAAAATGAGTTGTCACTAAGATAAATCCCGAGGTTTTATTTCTTTGTGAAACTCGTCTAAATAAGTTTTATTGTGAAAGACTACGTATTTCATTAAGTATGTTTGGGTGCTTGCCAGTTGAAAGCAGCCCATCTTGTTCTGGGTTAGCTTTATTATGGAATAATACAAAAAATGTTGATTTACTTTCGTACTTGGACCATCATATTGATTCTATCATTCATGCAAATTCATCCCACTTCCACTTCTCAAGAATTCACGGTTATGCTGAAACAAATCAAAAAATCAAAACTTGGCAACTAATCGACTCTTTAAATTCTACATCGCATCTCCCATGGCTAATTGGTGGAGGTTTAAAAGAAATTCTATCCAATAATGAAAAACAAGGCAGTTGTCGTCATGCACGCTCACAAATTATAATTTTAGGGATTGTCTATCCCAAAATAATTTATTTGATTGCAAACAAAAAATGGATGGTTCACTTGGACTAAATCAGCCCCAAACTCTCCAACTATTCTTGAATGCCTTGATCGTTTTGTAGAAAACACAGACTGGTTTAATTCATACCCAATGAATCATGCCACCTCTGAATTTCAAGCGAAATCTGACCATTGCTTCATTCTCATGGATACTGAATACAACAAAACTCAATGTTTTCAACATCATGACAATCAATTTCGGTTTGAAAACTGTTGGACAAATAATAAGTGTTGTGTCTCCATTGTTCAAGAAACTTGGTCAACCACCAATGTATCTACTATAGAAAAAATACAAGCAGTCAGTTCTTGCCTTAAAGACTGGCAATTGTACCAAACCACCTCTACAGGCTGTATTAATGACTTAAAAAACATATTAACACCTGTCTCTGCCGTCGCCTTTCAAATGCTGAGGAATAATCTCATCTCGCAGCCAAATCTGAACTTAATCGACTTCTTAACACTCAAGAAGCATATTGGGCACAACTGTCTCGTACATCTTGGCTTGCTCATGGAGATAAAAACACATCCTTTTTTCATGCTCGAGCAAATGAAAGACGCAAGAAAAATAAAATAAAAGGCCTTTTTGACAAAAACAATATTTTGCAGGATAATGAGGTAAATATTATGGGAGTTGTTGTCGACTATTTCCAGAATCTTTTCTCATCTTCCAACCCAGATATCTTGACCCAAATTCTTAATAAAATTAACGCCACTAGTACCCATGCTATGAACGAAGCCTTGACAAGGCCCTTTACCCCAGAGGAAATCACTCATGATGTTGGAGACATTAAACCAAGGAAAGCTCTTGGTACTGATGGGCTATCCAGTGGGTTCTACCGACAACACTGGGATATAGTTAGACAGGACATAATTAATCTATGTCTGGATATTCTCTCTGGGAAAGAGGACATGATAGACATTAACCGCATAGTTTTGGTCTTAATACCCAAAGTCAATTAACCAACTACAATGAGACAGTTACGTCCCATTAGTCTTGTACGGTCATTTATAAGACTGTTGCCAAAGTGCTTGTAAATCGTATGAAAGCCTTCATCCCCTGTTGTATCAGTGATAACCAAGCTACCTTTTTTAGAGGAAGAAACATCACTGATAATATACTAATTTCCCATGAACTAATTTACTCCCTCAACACAGGAGACTCAAACGTTTTTTCAAGGCCAAGCCATTAAATTAAACATGGAAAAGGCTTTCCATCGAGTGGAATGGTCTTTCCTTTGATAAATTATGCTTCGAATGGGTTTTAATAAAAACTGGGTTTCTATCATCATGCGCTGTATTACAATCGTTTCCTTCACTGCTAGAGTGAATAACGCTCTTTCACCAATTTTCCAACCCAAACGCGGTCTACGACAGGGAGACCCTCTTTCACCTTTTCTATTCCTCTTCTGCACACAAGGTCTATCAGCAATTTTAAACGCTGAACAACATAATGGTAATCTCCCTGGACTATATGCTAGCCGATATGGGCCTTAAGTAAATCATCTTCTTTTTGCAGATGATTACATGGTCTTCATCAGAAACAATACTACAGAGGCGGAACATCTAAAAAATGTTTTTAAACTTATGCTCTATCCTCTGGGCTAGCAGTTAATTTCAAAAAATCAACCATCTTTTTTAATCGATGATCATCTTTTAAGCATAAACAGGCTATAAATGCTATCCTTCAAGTTAGGGAAGTAGATGATCCTGGGATCTACCTTGGTGTACCTCTCCTATTAGGAAAAAATAAAACTGCAGCCCTTGGGTTCACACGTGATAAGGTGAATTCACGTATGTCTCATTGGGACAAACATCCTCTCTTGTTCAGTGGTCGAGAGGTTTTCATTAAAGTCATTATCCAATCTCTACCACAATATGTGATCTCATGTTACCTTCTACCACATAATATTATTGATGACATGACGATGTCCATGCCACATTATTAGTGGTTGGGGAAGAACAACAAATGAGGTCGGCATATGACTCCATGGGACACTATTTGCCAACCAAAATCTGCCGGAGGCATTGGCTTCTGGGACTTGTATCTTTTCAACATTGCAGTGCTTGGTAAACAAATATGGCATCTCATCTGTGAACCAAATAACCTACTTGCTCAGATTTATAAGGCCAAATACTATCCCTCTGGCATATTCTTGAATATGGACTAATCGCAGAGCTTCTTTTCTTGGAAAGGTCTTCACCCAGCCTTGCTAAAACTCCATAATGGTTTTCTCCAAAGGCCAGGGATTGACAGTAAAATCTGAATTCACCATGACAACTGGGTGGTTCTTTTGCAGTTCAGCTTTATGGCGAATAAGAACTTAGTGATGAACTACATACTCCCTTTCGAGAATTTATGGTTCCAGGTCAACCTAGATGGGATGCCCCAAAGGTTCGAGTCTATTTCGATCAGGAAGATGCAAACACTATTCTAGGTGTTTCTATCATCAACGACCAACAAGATATGATTTTATGGAGTGTCCATGACTCTTGCATTTACTCTGTTCGCTCTGGATATTCGTTCTTATAGAGGCCTCCAACACCTTTTAATAGACCATCTCGTATCTGGAAAGTTATATCCAAGCTACTTGTTCTACCAAAATTACGTTCCTTTGGATGGCGATTAGGCCATGACGCCCTACCTACAGGCACTAAACTACAAGCGGCAAATCTTGGTACAAGACTATGCCTACTATACAACGTGGCCCAAGAAATAACTCTTCATGCTCTTCGTGATTGTCCAGGTGCAAAAGAGGCTCTACGGTTGGCTGGTCTGCCATTTCCATCCTTTCTAGCACAACAGTTTCGTTTTTACAATGGATTGAGGAAGGAGCTGCTAGCTTACCACTCCAGTCCTTCGCTTTGTTTATGACAGTCCTTTGGAACATATGGAACAGACGTAATGATTGGATCCATAATCACCACCTACAACCACCTTGACTTACAATTCTTAATTCTCAGGGTATTTTACAGGATTATACAACGGCTACTTTGACGGCACCCGCCCCTCAGCAGTCGAAAATGACTTCCCTAGTGCAACCATGTTGGCAACGCCCCCGAGAAGGATCTTTGAAGCTTAACACGGATGAGGCATTTGACCCTATCACTAGAGCTGCTGCTGTAGGTGTTATCGCGAGAAACTTCACCGGTGTTGTCCTTGAAGGCCTTTCTTATCCTTTGGGTAGCTGCTTGGATGTTGCCTTGGCTAAAGCTCATGCGGTTATTGAGGGCATCATTTTTGCATGTGATTGTGGCTGGTCCAATCATATCATTGAAACGGATTCGGCTACAATTGCTAATAAGATCAATCGCCAGGTCTTGATCTATCTACTTTGCGACCACTGATTAACCATGCTCGCTCTCTTCTAGCCGATACTGTCAATTTTAGTATACGTTTTGTACCTAGAGGAATAAATGTTGTTGCTCATGCTCTTGCCACTAGGGCTCTTCGTTCCATGTCATCCGTTTTATTTGGTACGGATTATCCTGGCTATATTCGAAAATTTGTAACTAATGAGATTTTTTCTCATCCAATATAATATGCATGGGTACTCCTTTTTCCCCATAGGTGTTCACCCGGAGCCTTCAGGCAACGGGTGACTTTAGGGGTTATTTAATGAGGCCCAATTTTTTTTAAAAAAATTCCAACGGGTCCACTATAATGCCCATTTAGATATGCATACCTTAAACCCCATCAAAACGAACGAAAAAAATTAAATCATATTTTATGAATTAAAATATTTATTTATAGGTTTTTGAACATTATTGTATAGCTTAACCTCACTTTCAGAACTTTTTACAAAGTTAAAATTCTAACGGGTCCACTGTAAAGCCCATTTAGACATGCACGCCTTAAACCCCAACAAAACAACCAAAAAATAAGAATAAATCACATTTTATGACTTAAAATATTTAATTATGAGACTTTGAACATGGTTATATAGCTTAACCTCATTTTCAGAACTTTTTACTCGGTTAAAATTTCAAGGGGTCCAGTGTAAGCCCATTTAGACAAGCACGCCTTAAACCCAAAAAAACGGGCACAAAATAAGATTAAATCATATTTTATGAATTAAAATATTTAGTGAGTTTTTGAACATGATTATGTAGCTTAACCTCGTTTTCAAAACTTTTTAGTCGAATAAAATTCCAACCGGTCCACTGTAAAGCCCATTTAGACATGTACGCCTTAAACCCTAACAAAACGACTAAAAATAAGATTAAATCACATTTTATGACTTAACATATTTATTTATGGGCTTTTGAACATGATTATAAAGCTTAACCTCATTTTCAGAACTTTTTAATCGGTTAAAAATCCAACGAGTCCACTATAATGCCCATTTAGATATGCACGCCTTAGACCCCAACAAAACGAACAAAAAATAAGATTAAATCACATTTTATGATTTAAAATATTTAGTTATGGGTTTTTGAACATGATTATATAGCTTAACCTCATTTTTAGAAATTTTTACACGGTCAAAATTCCAACGGGTCCATTCTAAAGCCCATTTAGACATGCACACCTTAACACCCAACAAACTAGCCACAAAATAAGATTAAATCAAATTTTATGAATTAAATTTTTTATTTATGAGATTTTGAACATGATTATGCAGCTTAACCTCAATTTTAGAACTTTTTTACTTGGTTAAAATAACAACCGGTCCACTTTAAAGCTCATTTAGACATGTACGCCTTAAACCCAACAAAACGGCCAAAGAATAAGATTAAATCATATTTTATGAATTAAAATATTTAGTTATGGGTTCTTGAACATGATTATATAGCTTAACCTCATTTTTAGAACTTTTTACTCGGTTAAAATTCCAACGGGTCCACTGTAAAGCCCATTTAGTCATGTACGCCTTAAACCACAACAAAATGGCCAAAAATAAGATTAAATCATACTTTATGATTTAAAATATTTATTTATGGGTTTTGAACATGATTATATAGCTTAACCTCTTTTTCAAGACTTTTTATTCTGTTAAAATTTTAACGAGTCTACTATAATGCCCTTTAGACAGACACACCTTAAACCCAACAAAACGGATGAAAAAAACATTAAATCATATTTTATGACTTAAAATATTTAGTTATGGGTTTTTGAACATGATTATATACCGTAACCTCAATTTCAGAAATTTTTACTCTGTTAAAATTCCAACGGGTCCAATGTAAGCCCATTTAGACATGCACGCCTTAAACCCAACAAAATGGCCACAAAATATGATTAAATCAAATTTTATGAGTTAAAATATTTTATTATGGGATTATAAATATGATTATATATCTTAACCTCATTTTTATAACTTTGTACACAGTTAAAATTCCAACAGGTCCACTATAAAGCCCAATTAGACAGGCACGACATAAACCCCAACAAAACTGACGAAAAATAAGATTAAATAACATTTTATGACTTAAAATATTTATTTATGAGATTTTGAAAATGATTATATATTTTAGCCTCATTTTCAGAATTTTTAACTCGGTTAAAATTCCAACGGGTCCACTATAAAGCCCATTTAGACATGAACGCCTTAGACCCCAACAAAATGGCCACAAAATAAGATTAAATCAAATTTTAGAAATTAAAATATTTATTTATGGGCTATTGAATATGATTATGCAGCTTAACCTCAATTTTAGAACTTCTTACTCTGTTAAAATTCCAACGGGTCCAGTGTAAAGCCCATTTTGACATGCACACCTTAAACCCCCAACATAACGGCTAAAAATAAGATTAAATCACATTTTAAGACTTGAAATATTTATTTATGGGCTTTTGAATATGATTATATAGCTTAACCTTAGTATTAGAACTTTTTACTCGGTTAAAATTCCAACGGGTCTACTATAAAGCCCATTTAGACATGCACGCCTTAATCCTCAACAAAATGGATGAAAAATAAGATTAAATCACGATTTATGAATTAAAATATTTATTTATGGGCTTTGAACATTATTATATAGCTTAACATCATTTTCAGAAATTTTTACTCAGTTAAAATTATTACGGGTCCACTTTAAAGCCCATTTAGACATGCACGCCTTAAAACCCAACAAAACGGCCAAAAAATAAGATCAAATCACATTTTATCATTTAAAATATTTATTTATGGGTTTTGAACATGATTATATAGCTTAACCTCATTTTCACAAATTTTTACTCGGTTAAAATTCCAATGGGTCTACTATAATACCCATTTAGACATGCACGTCTTAAAACCCAACAAAACAGATAAAAATAAGATTAAATCACATTTTGTGAATTAAAATATTTATTTATGGGATTTTGAACATGATTATAGAGCTTAACCTCATTTTCATAAAATTTTTACTCGGTTTAAATACCAACAGGTCCACTGTAAGGCCCATTTAGACATGCACTCCTTAAACCCAACAAAACGGCCACAAATATGAATAAATCAAATTTTATAAGTTAAACTATTTGATTATGAGCTTTTGAATATGATTATATATCTTAACCTCAATTTTAGAACTTTTTACTTGGTTAAAATTTCAACGGGTCCACTGTAAAGCCCATTTGGACATGCATGCCTTAAACCCAAACAAAATATCCGCAAAATAAGATAAAATCAAATGTTATGAATTAAACTATTTAGTTATAGGCTTTTGAACATGATTATATAGCTTAACCTCAATTTTAGAACATCTTAATTTGTTAAAATTCCAACAGGTCCACTATAATGCCCATTTAGACATGCACACCTTAAACCCCAACAAAACGACCACAAAATAAGATTAAATCAAAATTTATGAGTTAAAATATTTGATTATGGGCTTTTGAATATGATTATATATCTTAAACTCAATTTCATAACTTTTTACTCAGTTAAAATTCCAACGGGTCCACTATAAAGCCTGTAATATCCCAATTTTTGATTAATGACCAAAATGTAGTTTTTGAAAGTTTAGGGGTTAAAGTGTAAACTTTGGAAAAGTTCTGGGACCAAAGAGTAATTTTAAAAAGTGAAGTAATTTAACCTCGTAAAAGAATAGTTCACCCCCAAGAGTGGTATTTCCGTGTTACTCGGATTTTTCATACGAGGCTTATATTATTCGAATTTTGGATCGAATAAAAATTGTTAAGCGTGCTCAAACCAAAGTAGCACAAGGATGGGTGACCTTTTGGGAAGGTCCCATATTCGATATTTTGAATGATAAAAAGGATTCAGTTTAAGTCAGTATTATTCGTAATGGATTGTTGAGATAAGATATATAAGAGGAAATATATCTGATAAAATTTTTGGTAATTATCGGTATATTAGATCGAATTTGAAATTTTAAAGACAGTTCCAAAGATTATGGGAAATTCGTAAAATATTATTTTATGAATATTTTATTATTGTTGGTTGGATTCTAACTAGATTTAGTTAGATTACGATGGAATGGCTATAAAGCAATAAAGCTCAAAGAAAGGAAATTTGGAAATCGTATTGAGTGAAATTCGAATAAATGGATCAAATAAATATCATAAATTAAAATTTATGATAGTTTGGGAAGGAGGCTGGTTAGAATGGAACCAATTTGGTTCAATTTTTATGGAATGGAAATTTTAAGTCATGTAAGTAAATAAAGTCTAGTTTGAGGGAAAATTGGTCATTTGCCACGGATGGTATTTTTGAAATATTTTGAAACTTTGAGGGCAATTTTGGAAGAAGATTTACAAATGGAAGAAAGTATTAAGCTGGCACTTTTCGAAGCTTTATATGGAAGAAAGTGCCGAATTCCTCTTAATTGGTTCAAATTACAAGACCGAAATGTTTAGAATAACTCAAATGTTGAAGGAGTTGATTTAACGCAAGATATGGAAGATAAAGTAAGGACTATTCAACATAATCTTAAGGCTGTCACAGATAAAAAAAGCCTATGTAGATAAAAAGAGAAAAGATATTGAGTATGAAGTAGGAGAAAAGTATTCCTAAAGGTTTCTCCTTGGAAGAAAGTACTAAGGTTCGGGAAGAAAGGAAAGCTTAGTCCTGGATTTATTGGGTCATACGAGATTTTAAAAAGAGTAGGACCAGTGGCTTACCAATTGGCATTGCCTCTAGATATGAGTAAGATTCATGATGTGTTTCACGTATCCATGCTTCGGAGGGATCGATCAGATCCTTCACATGTAATTTCTCCTGAGAAAATTGAGCTGTAACAGGATCTGACTTATGAAGAAGAACCAGTGAAAACCCTACCATATAGAGTGAAAGAATTAAGAAACAAGAAAATTCCACTGGTTAAAATCCTCTAGAGAAATCATAAAGTAGAGAAAATCATTTGGGAAACTGAAGAGAGAATGAATAAGCAATATACAAAGTTGTTTGAAACGGGTAAACGATGAAAATTAAATGACGAATTTTCTTAAGGGGGAATTGTAATACCCAATTTTTGATTAGTGACCAAAATGTAATTTTTGAAAGTTTAAGGGTTAAAGTGTAAACTTTGGAAAGTTTAGGGACCAAAGTGTAAATTTAAAAAGTTAAGTAATTTAACCCCATAAATGAATAGTTCACCCCCAAGAGTGGTATTTCCGTGTTACCTGGACTTTACATAAGAGGCTTATATTATTCGAATTTTGGATCGAATAAAAATTGTTAAGCGTGCTCAAACCAGAGTAGCACAAGGATGGGTGACGTTTTTGGAAGGTCCCATATTCGATACTTTGACTGATAAAAAGGATTCAATTTAAGTCAGTAATATTCGTAATGGATTGTTGAGATAAGATTTCTAAGAGGAAATATATTCGATAAAATTTTCGGTAATTATCGGTATATCGGATCAAATTAAAATTTTAAAGACAGATCCAAAGATTATGGGAAATTCATAAAATATGATTTTATGAATATTTTATTATTGTTGGTTCGATTCTAACTAGATTTAGTTAGATTATGATGGAATGGCTATAAAGCAATAAAGCTCAATGAAAGGAAATTTGGAAATCGTATTGAGTGAAATTTGAATAATTGGATCGAATAAATATCATAAATTAAAATTTATGATATTTTGGGAAGGAGGCTGGTTAGAATGGAACCAATTTGCTTCAATTTTTATGGAATGGAAATTTTAAGTCATGTAAGTAAATAAAGTCTAGTTGGAGGGAAAATTGGTCATTTGCCACGGATGGTGTTTTTTAAATATTTTGAAACTTTGAGGGCTATTTTGGAAGAAGATTTACACATGGACTAAATCATGGCCATTAGATTAAAAGGGCAAAATGGTAATTTCACTAATTAAATGGATTTTAAATTCATTTAATATGGCATGTGGATTAAATAGCTTAAAAGATGATAAAAATCATCTTATTTTCTCCAAGGGTTGTTCGAAAGTTCAAAGAAAGAAGGGGAAAGAATTTTTACAACTTTCAAGCCAAATTTTGAAGAAATCAAAACAAGTTTCAAGCAAAATTTATTTAGGTAAATTGTTCTACACTTGATTCTCTTCAATTTGATAGTATTTTTGCATGATCAAAGTCAAGTATGAGTTATTTTATGGATGAAGATTGATTGTGGAAATTGAAGTTGATGATGGAATTAGACTTGTACATAGTTAAATTGATGATTTACACATGGAATTAAGGTTGAAATTGGATAAATTTCATGTTAGAGATTATAAACCCTAACCCTAAAATTTGGGGTTTTTTGATAGAAAGCTAAATTAAGGATGGAATTGATTGAATTATGATGTTATGAGACCTATTTTGATGATATGATGAATATTTTCTCCAAGTTGTAAATTTAGGGACTATTTTGAAATTATGGAAAATTATAAAAAAAATTATTTTAGCATTGAAATCTTTGAATTATGGTGAAAGTAGCTTGAATTGATGATTAGGGACCAAGATGAAATTTTTTGAAATTCAAGGACCAACTCGACAATTTAGGAAAAATTAAGGATTGGTCTTAAATTTATGGAAATTTGATAGAATTGAAGATTTAAACATGTTATGAAAGTTGAAGGATTGAAATGTCAAGAAAGGAAACATGAGGGACCAAATTCGAAAAGAAAGTTTAATTAAGGACTAAATTGAATAAAGTTTAAAAGTTGAAGAAAATTTCTAAGGATGTTAGAAATAAATAAATGGTTTAATTGTACATGAATTTATGTACGAAAGTGAAGTAGTGACTAAAATGTCACTTTTATAAAGTTTGAGGACTAAAAGGTAAAGTCCAAAAATTAGTAAATGATTATGGAAATTGTTCAAATTAGGCTTGAAAAATTGTTTAATGTTAAAAATGGTCACTAAGGACCTAGGGACCAATTCGGCAACTTTGAAGAATATTGGGGAAATTTTTAGAAAATTTTATATTCAAATAGTTATGTTTAAGAAATCAAGTTAGCAATGTTAGATTTAAGTTTAACGCAAGAAAAATGATGAATAATTTTGATTGGTCTTATACAGTTCTAGAAGAGATCGAAGGAGAACCAGTGATAAAAAGAAAGATAAGAACTTCGAGTAAAATTAGTTAGACATACTATTCATGGTCCATGTGAGTGCATTTATATGTTTCAAATTGCAATTAGAAAGACTAGCAATAAAGGTAGATTAAAGGATGATGATCTATGTTTTCCTTAATTTAAAAATAGCATTGCCTTATATATATATATATATATATATATGTTGAGCTACTGCATGTTGCAATAAAGGTAGATTAAATGGAATATGAAGTATGAATTATTATTCTGAGAAATGATGATGATCTATGTTTTCCATGACTATTTATTATGAAGCATGAAGCATGAAATGTCTATTTATATGATTAATTATGATGTTGAGTTGATGATGAAAGAAATGCCCAAGTATTATGTATGAGAGTCCATGGTATAGTTGGCATGCCATAGAGTCTTGAGCAGCTGCATCCTCATGTTCATGTTATCAAACAGGTATTGTGACAAAATTATTGTGTCACATGCACCCTGGGGATCCACGCCCACTGTGCTCGAGTGCACTGTCTAGGTGCTTCATGTTTATGGGGAGCAAAGAGCGTCCCCTAGTACGTACTCATCTTCACGTTCATGTTAGACACTAAGGTGTCATTTCAAGATGACTCGCGTACCTCCATCTCATATAGCGTACTTTGGGCAATGATAAAAGAATCGTGTCACGTAAATTAATCATGTCATGTAAACGAATCATGTTACGTATATGAATCATGTCGTGAATATGAACCATGCCATGTATATGAAATATGTCATGTATATGAACCATGCCATGAATACGGAATATGCCATGTATATGAATTAAATCACGTATATGAATCAAGTCAGGTAAAAGAATCATGTCATGTAAATGAATCAAGTCATGTATATGAATGATGCCACGTATATGAATTATGACATGTATATGGATTCTGCCATGTATATAATTCATGCCATATATATGAATTATGCCATGTATATGAAGTATGTCATGTATGTGAACTATGTCATCTGTATATATATATAAATCATGTCATGCATGTGAATTATGCCCTGTGTATGAAATATGCCATGTATGTGAACTATGCCATGAATATGATTTACTTGATAATGATGGAGTACTGGAAACTAGATTAAGTTAGAAAAATTATGAATTGCATATGAATATTGACTGACTAAGAAAACCTTATTAGTACGATACTACCTTAGATAGAAACTATGCTAAGTTAATGTATAACATGTATTGCTTTATTTTATGTTTTGATAAATAAGATTGTTGTCTCACTAAGTTTGTACTTAGCGTGTGTTATTTCACACGTAGGTTCTCCCAAGTAGAATGGCAAGAATGAGCTTTTAAATTGGAAGATCAAGATACGTTAGTAAACACGGTATGTACATCTTAAGTTGTAAGTTTGATGTCTAGTGGGCTTGTACATATATGTAGTGGATTTAAAAAGACAAACTGTTTTGTAATCTTAAGTTTATAATGTGTTTATGTACTATTACAATGTAGGAATTTAGAAGTTGGTTTGCTATAAGTAGTTATATTTTTCGATATAGTTAAGTATAGTTTAACACCTAATCGCGTAGTAATTTTAAAATCAAGAAAGGGTCTAGGTAGGGTACATAGTTTTCTCCCTGAATTATACTTTTACTTCAATAACACATTTATAATTTTTATAAAACAATTCAGGGTTAAAACTAGCTGCTATAGACTAGCGTAGTTTTTAATTTAAAACCGAAAAGGGTTAGACTACAAGATAAAGTTTGAAAAAAAATATTCAAGTCAAGTTTTCTTAACAACTCTGTAACATCTTTAGTGTATATTTAATCTACGAATATACGTTAAGGGCGTTACAAAGACCATTTAGACATGCACATCTTAAACCCAACAAAACGAAAAATAAGATTAAATCATATTTTATGACATAAATATTGATTATGGGAATTTGAATATGATTATATAGCTTAACCTCAATTTCATAACTTTTTACTCGGTTAAAATTCAAACGGGTCCATTATAAAGCCCACTTAGACATGCACGCCTTAAACCACAACAAAACGGCAAAAAATAAGATTAAATCACATTTTATGATTTAAAATATTTATTTAGGGGATTTTGAACATGATTATATAACTTAACCTCATTTTTATAACTTTTTCCTCGGTTAAAATTCCAACAGGTCCACTATAATGCCCATTTAGATATGCATACCTTAAACCCCAATAAAACGGACGAAAAAAGATTAAATCACATTTTATAAATTAAAATATTTATTTATGGGTTTTTGAACATTATTATATAGCTTAACCTCATTTTTATAACTTTTTACTCTGTTAAAATTCTAACGGGTCCACTGTAAAGCCCATTTAGACATGCACGCCTTAAACCCCAACAAAACGACCAAAAAATAAGATTAAATCACATTTTATGACTTAAAATATTTATTTATGATACTTTGAACATGATTATCTAGCTTACCCGCATTTTCAGAACTTTTTACTCGGTTAAAATTTCAAGGGTCCAGTGTAAATCCCATTTAGACATGCACGCCTTAAACCCAACAAAGCGGGTACAAAATAAGATTAAATCATATTTTATGAATTAAAAAAATTTAGTGAGTTTTTTAACATGATTATATAGCTTAACCTCATTTTTAGAACTTTTTACTCGGCTAAAATTCCAACCGGTCCACTATAAAGCCCATTTAGACATTCACAACTTAAACCCCAACAAAACGACCAAAAAATAATATTAAATCACATTTTATGACTTAAAATATTTATTTATGGGATTTTGAACATGATTATAAAGCGTAACCTTCTAATAACCCCAAAATTTGCTATATTGATTAAGGGTCATTTAGTACTAAGATAAGGGCTTAAAAGCATACTTAGTGACTAAAATGACAAAAATATAAAAGTTAGGATTTTCTCAATTATGGAATGTAGAAAAGAAATTTCTGAGGTTTTAAGGTGTTATATGATAGAGAACGAGTAAAATAGGAAACTCGCAAAATTTGGTTAAAATCCAAGGAAAATTGGGATGGGAATTTTAGGTTAAAGTTTAGTGACCAAAATGATAAGTTTTTAAAACTTGGGTGGTACAAGTTGAAATATGAAAATTTGAAGGACCAAAGTTGAAATTTCCTAAAAGTTAGGTATTTTATTTCATAAATAGATAGAGCCCCTATTGGTGTGGATCGAATGAGGAATTACTAATTTGATCTGATATTTCGATTATCGAGAAATTGCAGTCAAAGTTTAAGTGTAATTCAAATACCTAGATTGAACTGGAAAATTATGAAATTTTATCATATGTTAGAGAAAGGTTATAAAAGTCATTCCCAAGTGCTGAAAATATTTTAGTTCAGTTCAGGATGAATCTTGTGATTTATTTTGATTAAGGAATTTAATTTGTAACCGATAAAATTCTTGGCATTTATTGGTAAATCGGATCAAGCTAAAATTTTGGAGATGATTCCATAAATTTTGGAAGAGTTATGATATATCATATTATAGATATTTGTAGTATTTATCAGTAATTGTTTTATCCTGTACATGGATTAAACAGACCATGGAGAAAAATCTGATATAGATTCTGGGAATAAAAATGCAGTATAAGATATTGAATTCCGATGAAACTGCAAAGTTAAGTGTGCTCAGGTATAGGATGGGTGCACTATTGGGAAGGTCTTATGTTAGCACTTGAGAATGATAAAAAGGAATCAGTTCGAGTTAATATTATTCGTATGGATATCTAATAAAAGATTATTAAGAGAATTTTATTCGGTAAAGATTTTGAGTAAATTATCAGTATATTAGACCCAGTCAAAATTTTAAGTCCGACTTCATAAATATTGAATATTTATTTTATAATATCATTTATTTTCAGATATGGAAATAAGAAATTTTTAGAATTTATTTGATAGCCCGAAAAAGGTAAAATTGCAGTAGAAGTATTTTATGAATATCGGGAAATCGGATCAAACTGGAATTTTAGAGGTTGATCCAAAAGCCATAGAAAAGTCATAAAATACTATTTTATGAATATTTTAGTATAGTTGTTTGGATTCCAACTAGATTTAGTTAAATTTTTACAAGAATGGCAAACAGTAAATAAAAACTAGTTGAAGGGTAAATTGGTCATTTTGCCCCAACGGCATTTTTGAAATATTTAAAAAGTTATAAGGGTAATTTTGGAAAGAGGAAATGAGAGATTTAATCTTGGCCCTTGATTGATGATAAGATTAATCTCAACCGTTAGATTTTAATGGCAAAATCATAATTTCACTATTAAATGAATTTAATATTCATCTAATAGTCACATGTGTATAATAATAGTGAAAAGATGAACAAATTTTTCATCTTTTCCAGCTAAAAACGTGAGATGCTAGGGAAAGAAAGAAATTTTTCCAAGCTCGATTCAAGCCCCGAAACTCAATTTTCAGGCAATCTCTTCAACTACAAAGTTGTTCTACTCTTGAAGCTCTATCTTTTGATATCAATAATTCATGGAATCCATGCTTTATTGATGAGAATTTACATAAGAAAGAAATTAGGGTTTATGGATCAAATTGGGGCTTTTGAGATTTTATGATTCCATGATTGAATTCAAGTTGAAATGAAGCTAATATAATGTTAAAATCATGATATTGAGTTGGGATTTAAGTTCTACATGTTTTGATTATTATGAATATGATTAGGGTTTATAGATTCAAGTTTAATTTAGGGTTTATGATGTTGAATTAATGATTTAGTAGGCTTGATTTGTTGTTTAGAATCAAGACCCTAAGTTAATTTGATAGGGACCAATTTAGCAATCTTAAAAGTTAGAGGACCAAATCTGAATTTGTATGGAATTAGTGTGTATTTATGTTATTAAGGATGTTGGAGATATGAAATTGATGTTAGAATGCTAAACCGATGTTAAATTGAATTAGTGACCATTTTGACAATTTGTCAAAGTTAAGTGACCAATTCAGAAATGAGGTTTGGATAAAGATTAAATCTGAATTTTTAGTTGTAATGATGGAATTAAGGTGGTAATGTTGAATTGAGGACTAATTTGCAAAGCTAAGAAATTTGGATTCTTACCTTTGCATTATTAGTGACCATTCGATAAAGAAGGAAAATTAGAGGGAACTATTGTGAATAATTATTTGATGAAGAAGGTAATGAGTTGGGGTTTAAAGAAAATAATGGGACTAAATTGACAAGTATACAAATAAGGAGAAGTTAGTATAAAAGTTGAAGTTAATTATGGGAGCTGTGTAGAAAACTGAATTATGGCAGTAAGTTTGAAAATTCACCATACATTCTACAGAAATGATTAGATGGTGAATTTTATACCGATGTAAAGATTTGTTTGTCTAGTTTTGTTTCCAACAAACGGAAACTGATTTCGAATATCAAGTCAAAAGATATGAATTTTAAGTGGCAAAAGGTCAGAAAAACATAGCACTAGACTGTTCCAAACTCCAGCATTGTAATTGACTTTGAAAATTTGCCATAAATCGTACAAGTTCAATTTGGGGTATTAATTTATATGGTTGAAAATCTTATTGAATCTAGTTTCTTTCAGAACAAACAGAATCGAATTCTGAATTGTAGATTATTTTATAGAAATATTTCTTTGAAGGTAGTGCAATCTGCCAGAAAATGAGAATTGATACATTTTGTATCTAAGGTTAATTAGTAAGCTTAAAAAGGGTTAATGGAAGTTCTAAATGGTTATTATGGACCAAAATGAGTTTTGGATAGTATAAGGAAGGAGAGAGCAAATTTGAATATTCAAATGATTAGATTTGATAGCATGTTTGAGAAATTGTTAGATTTGAATCTAACAAATGTTGTTTACATTCATGTGATTAATGAAGTTTGGATCCGAATCAAAAGAAGGTTCGAGGTACTATAAAAGAAAGGATCGAATAGAGCTTAGTGAGGCAAGCTAATAAATGGCTCGGGTGAGTGCATTCTTATTTATAATATGTGTGAAATGAATGAATGAATGCATTCTTATCTGTTATATATATATATATATATATGAGAAAACTTGCAATAAGTCAACCTTGATATTAATGAAAATATATGTTGACCAAAGTTATGTAAATGGCATGAAATACTAAATGGCATATGCGATACATGGATATGGCATAATGATTTATCTAGGATAAATCGAAATTCAGACTTTGGGTATGAAATGCTCATTATCGAATTATGGTTGATAATATTGATGAATTGGATATTGAAGGTGAAAATAATATATTATCATGCCCAAGTACTAGTGTGAGAGTCTTGGTATAATTGGATATCCAAAAAGAGTCATAGCAGCTGCGAACCGCACTACGATGCTGAGATAATGTAGGCACCACAGTGCTGAGATAATGTAGGCACTATTGTGCTGAGATAATATAGGCACTACGGTGCTGAGATAATGTAGGCACTACGGTGCTAAGATAAAGCAGGCACTACGGTGCTGAAGGTGTGCGGAGCAAAGAGCGTCCTCGAGTACGTACTCACCATTAGACGCTATGGCATTGTAGACACTACGGTGTCAGACTCGTATACCATAGGTTCCTATGAGAATATTTGGTATAGTTGGATATCCATCAAGTCTTAGCAGCTGCGTCAAAGCACTACGGTGCTGGAAAGACTCTATGGACTCACTTCAAACACTATGATGTTAAAAGGCATAAATGTGCTAGGATGAGGAGCAAAGGGCGTCCTCGAGCACGTACTCATCTTAGTCGCTTCGTAGATGTAGATGCTACGGCGTCGTAGACACTACGGTGTCATGATGACTCGCGTACCATGGCATCACATGATTTTGTACTTTGGGCTATGATAAAAGAAATGGTATGCAAATGATTGCATAATGAAAGAATGGCTATGATAAAGGAAATGATATGCAAATGATTGCATAATGAAAGAATGGCTATAATAAAGGAAATGATATGCAAATGATTGCATAATGAAAGCATGGCTATGGTAAAGAACATGATATGAAAAGGATTGCATAATGAAAGTATGACCATGTTATATAATATGACATGCAAATGATTACGTGTTGAAAGCATGATTACTTAATGATCATGAACCATAAATATCATGAATTATATGATAGAATTGATAGATGATATGGAACATATTGAAAGCATGTTTATGTTGAAGTATTTTTTATGCATGTGAACACCTGATGAGCAATGATGGCATGGCTCTTATGATAGTCATGATACATGATTAATTATGCATTACAGATGGCTTGAATTTTTTATACTTTGGCTATAATACTTGAAATACAATTATGCAAGTAGTTAAGCTAAAAAGCTTAATGTACACAAGATTGGTAAGATAGATCAAATCTTGTGATTTGAATATTATATTGGACAACTGAACTATACAAGTAAGGCAATTCTATATATGATAAAATATTATTAACTGCAATTGAAAATCATTCGACATTTTACAGAGCTACGTTATTATAATTATTGTTTATATTGTTATGATTATGTTTCACTAAGTTATACTTAACGTGTGTTGTGTATCACACGTAGGTACTTCGAGCGAGATAGCAAAAGAGGAGTTGCACATCATTGAATCAAGTTAATCTGCATTACAGTAAGTATCACCACATCCTAGTCTAGTGGGGCATGTATAATTTTTAAATAAATAGTTATTATGTATGATCTAGCATCATGAGTCAGTTTGAAGAATTAAAAATATTAGAAAAGATCCTTTAAACGGTTTTAAACTTAGTTGGTCATTTATGACGTAGTGATTTTGAAAGCAAGAAAGAGTCTAGGCAGCACACATAGTTTTCACCCCGAATTATATTCTCATTTTAATAACTGCTTAAAGCATTTTACAAACCAATTCAGGGTTAAAACTAGCTGTGGTTACTAGACATAGTTTTGTTTGAAAACCGAGAAAGGGACAACCACTGAACTACTTTGTCAAGAAAAAAAAGATAAATAAATAAAATAAAATAAAATAAAAAGAATTTAAAAAATTACAATTCTGAAAATCAGTTAGTAACATCTTTAATGTGAATTCGAATATCGAATATATGTTAAGGGTGTTACATTTAGTGGTATCAAAGCAAAGGTTTAGCCGATTCTAGAGGTTAAACTGAGTCCAAAATGATTTTGCTAAAGTGTACATGCCTCAAGGATGTGATGTTACTGATATATTGCTTGCATAACTTGATGTAGCTCCTCAATAGTATGAATAAGATTCTAATGGTTATAAGAAAAATAAGATACTATTAGATTTCGTCAATTAACAATTTTTTAAGGGTAAAGAATAGACCTATAGTGGATACAACACAGTGAAATAAACGTGATAGTTAACTCTTATTCAGAATGAGTTATCTGATAATAGAGAACTAGTACAATAATTATAAGAAGATAGATGATACTCCGATTGTAAGGAAATTTCTAAATGTGTTTTTGGATGAATTACAAGGATTACCTTCAAATAAAGAGGTATTTTTCGATATTGGCGTTTAATTCGAGAATAAATCAAGTATTGATAGCACCTTATAGAATGGCACTAACCCAGTTAGTAGAGTTGAAAGCTCAGCTGTAAGAGTGTAGCGACTATTTTTTAAAATAATAATTTTATTTAAAAATGGGGGATTTTAAGAAAACTCGTATTTTTTATAAAATATGGAGTCGCCACTGGTCATTCAAAAAGGGTAGACTGAACACCGAAAATAAAAAACAGAGATTCAAAAATTTGAGTTCGGGAGTCGATTACGGATGGGGAAGGGTTACACCCCCACACCGCCCAAAATTGGTACCTAATGGGTTTGTATTGTAACTATTAAGAAAAATCCAAAATTCGATTTAATTTAATTTTATTTCCTAAAAGTACATGTATGCATGGCAATATTAAATTTGCCTTGATGTCCACGGTACCAAAAGAGATGACACCCGAAGACCGAGATGACACTCCCACTAGAATACCAGGATAAAGGCCTAATACTATATGCAACAAAATAAAATGCATGGACATGGCGTTAATTTGAATGCATAAAAAACTCACGGTCTGCGGTACCAAAAGAGATAACACCCGGAGACCGGGATGTTACTCCTAACTGAATACCGTGACCCTAAAAACTAAATCTAACATAACATACAAAATATATTTAGTATAAAAACATACCAATATAAAACTATATATTACCCTATTTCTAAACCAATAATAAATTAAAATAAATACAAAGATAAGGATCAAAATGTAACACCCCCTTCCCCTATCTGTACACCGGATATGAGTCAAAAATGCTATGACTTCTTTATTCAAAGATCAGGATAATTTAAAATTTTCAGAAAACTTTCCGATGGTCACCCATCCTAAAATTTCTCTAGCCCAAGCACACTTAACTTTAATTAAAATCGACATAAATTATTTATTCAAGTTCTAATCATGAATCAATTATCTTAAAACCCATAACAACTTTAAAGGCCAATCTCAACTCGAACAAGTTTTGCAAGCTTACATGCCACTATAAAAATCAACCTCAATTAGGATGTCATTACTGTGATTACATATTGAGCTTTCCAATATTGATGCAATGCTTTTCTCCCTCTCATCTTGATTTACCTACGTTTGTACAATCAAACACACGCTAAGTACGAACTTAGTGAGGCAATAAAGGAAATTAATAACAATAATTTAAACTTTATTCCATCCATGACAATGTATATCAATATAATTTAATATTGGGCAGTTCATACCCGAAATAACATTCATAGCATACCATCACCAATAACTAGTGATCAATGCATTTGTTTTCAACCCTTGACATATTTAAAATATGTCAAATATATGATCAATGACATAAATATCATGCCAACATATAAATCATGCAGATTTATCGCAAGTCTTACCAATGATGTATAAAACAACCATGTATCATGTTATTTATGCATTGCACTCACCTGGGCCATTTATTAGCACACCTCACTAAATTCTACTCGATCCTTTCCTTTATAGAACCTCGAACTTTCTTTGATTCGGTCTTGACTTCATTAGTCACATGAATAAGATAAAATATTTGTTAGATTCAAATCTAACAATACCTTAACCATACGGTCTAATATAATCATTCGAATATAAAATTTTCAATTATTTTTCCTTTCTTCCTTGTATTTTTCACAAACTCATTATGGTTCCTAGAGACCAATTTGAACTTCTAATAATTCTTCCGAGCTTGCTAACTCACATTTAAATACCAAATTTTTCAAATTCTATTTTCTGACAGCTTGTTCTACCTTTAAAGATTTACTTATATTGGGAAGAATACATACCGAATCTTAATTTCCTTTATACTGGAAAAAGCTAGATTCAATAGCGGCTCTAACGGTATAAGACACATAAATTAATAAAATCTATAAAAATTATGAAAATTCTTCAAACTTCCGTCATAGACAGAAACTGCTTTGTAAATTTATTGACCTTCATTCGATTAAAAATTCATACCTTTTGACTCGAAACTCGAAATCAGTTTCCGTTTGTTGGATACAACGGTATAAAATTCATCATCTAAACATTTTTGTAGAATTTATGGTGAATTTTCAAAGTCACTGCCAAAATTCAATCTTCATCATAGCCTTCCATAATCAACTTCTAATTTATGCTAACTTCTTCTTATTTTTTTACTTATCAATTTAGTCCCATCACTTGTTTCAAAACATCAATTTATCATCTTCTTCATCAAATAATTATTCAAATAATTCCCTCTAATTTTCTTTCTTTGCCCAAAATAGTCACTAAAATGCAAAGGTAAAGATTTAAACTTCTTAACCTTGCAATTTAGTCCTCAAATCAACACTACTACCTTAATTCTATTATTTTAACCAAAAATCAGATTTAATCCCCATCCAAGAATTCATTGCCTATTTGGTCACTTGATTTTGACAATTTGTCAAAATGGCCCCTAATTCAATTCAACATCGCTTTAGCATTCTAACATCAATTTCACATCTCCAACATCATTAATAACACAAATACACTCCAAATTCTAAAAATTCAGATTTGGTCCTTCAACTTTTCAAGTTGCTGAAATGGTCCCTACACAATTTAACTTAGGGTTTTGCTTCCAAACAACAATTCAAGGTTGCTAGATCATTATTTCAACATCACAAACCCTAAATTAAACTTAAATCCTTAAACCCTAATCATATTCATAATAATCAAAACATGTAAAACTTAAATCCCAACTCAATATCATGATTTTAACATCATAGTAGCTTGATTTCAACTTGAATTCAATCATGGAATCATAGAATCTCAAAAGCCCCAATTTGATCCATAAAACCTAATTTCTTTCTCATGTAAATTCTCATCAATCAAGCATGGATTCCATGAATCATTGATATCAAAAGATAGAACTTGAAGAGTAGAACGACTTTGTAGTTGAAGAGATTACCTAAAAATCGAGTTTCGGGGCTTGAATCGAGCTTGGAAAAAAATTCTCTTTCTTTCCCTAGCCCTCACATTTTTGGCTGGAAAAGAATGTTCATATTTTCACCATTATTTTACACATATATCTATTAAATGAATATTAAATTCATTTAATAGTGAAATTACAATTTTGCCCTTTTTATCCAATGGTTGAGATTGATTTTATCATCAATCAAGGGCCAAGATTTAATCTTCCATTTTCTCTTTCCAAAATTGCCCGTATAACTTTTTAAATATTTCAAAAATGCCATTGGGGCCAAATAACCAATTTGCCCTCCAACTAGTTTTTATTTACTAGATTGCCATTCTTGTAAAAATTTAACTAAATCTAGTTGGAATCCAACCAAATACAATAAAATATTCATAGAATAATATTTTATGAATTTTTCCATGTCTTTTGAATCAGTCTCCAAAATTTCCATTCGATCCAATACACCGATAAATAATCCTTTACTCAGAAATAAACTGTAGGATTCATCTTGAATCAAACTAAAAATATTTCCAACACTTGTAAATTACTTTTATAACCTTTCTCTATCATATGGAAAAATTTCATAATTTTCCAATTCGATCCGGGTATCCGAATTCCAATTAAACTTTAACTACGATTTTCCTAATAATCGAAATATTAGATCGAACCAATAATTCCGCATTTGATTCACACCCTTACGTGATCTGTTTATTTATGAAATAAAAACCCTTAACTTTTGGGAAATTACAACTTTAGTCCCTAAACTTTTCCAAAGTTTATACTTTAGCCATAAAATTTCCAAAATTTATATTTTTGTCGCTACCTCTTTAAACTTCAATTCCCATTCCAATTTTCCTTAAAATTCAACCAAACTTTAAGAATACCTTATTCAATTCAGTATCTATCACATGAGACCTTTAAACCTTAGAAATTTCCTTTCCAAAACCCATAATTAAAGAAATCCCAACTTTCGCATTTTTGTCATTTTAGTCACTAAGTTAGCTTTTAAGCTATTATCTTAGTACTAAATGACCCTTACTCAACTTAGTAAATTTTGGGGTATTACAATTCTCTCCCCTTAAGAAAATTTGTCATCGAATTTTCAAAACGTACCTATTTTAAACAAGTGCGGATACTGCTTTTCCATTACATCCTTTGCTTCCCATGTTGCTTTTTCCACTTGGTGATTGCGCCAAATGACTTTCACCAATGGTATTTACTTGTTACTTATTTCTTTGACATACAACTCAGCATACTTTCTCATCTAATAATCCATTCTAGCTGGTATAAAGTGAGCAGATTTAGTTAACCTATCCACAATTACCGAGATAGAATCTTTCTTACTAGAAGTCAATGGCAATCTTATCACAAAATCCATTGTAACTCTATCCTATTTCCACTGCGGAATAGAAATAGATTGCAATTTCCCTGATGGTACTTGATGTTCAGCTTTCACCTGTTAACAAGTCAAGAACTTAGCAACGAACTCTAATATCATTCTTTTTCATACCAGGTCACCAGTATCGACCCTTCAAATCTTGATACTTTTTTTGGATGCATAGTCAAGGGACTATAGTGTGCCTTAATAAGCAAATCCTGTTTCAACTCAGCATCTTTAGGAATATACACTTTATCTTTATAGTAAAGTCATCCATCGGGTTTAATCTCAAAATCTTTAATTCCACCCGATTCCACTTGCTTTATCTTGGTTATGCAATCTTCATCTCGTTGCTGAATTTCTTTAATCCAATCTAACAATGATGATCTCAATTACAACTCTACCAATAACGAACCATTTGATTTTCCCTTTAACTGAGCATTTAAAGCTCATAATGTAGCGAATGTTTTCCGACTCAAAGCATCTGCTACAACCTTTGCTCGACTTGGGTGGTAATCAATATAAATCCATTATTGGATTAAATCCAATCTTAAACTTAGTCTCTCAATTAAGCATCAAGTCTGACTGCTCCTCTTAAGCAACCCATTTAAAATTTCCAAACAATAGGAATACTCTCCTAACCTATCCTTGATGCTCGGTATCCATAGCATAAGTTAAATCATTTTCATATTGATAACAAATTCCAATAAAACTATGCATGCTCATGTATGCCAATTATCACAACACTCACATGATTAGTTTTGTAGTTTTCTTGAATCTCCAACATTAATTATAAATGTCAGAGAGTTCCTAATTTTTCTTGTGTCAAACTTTTTACGGAACTATGTAATAAATTCAGCTTGGCATTTTTGCCATAAATCCTCACCACTTTTTTAAAGGTGGTTATCTCGATTTATTATTCCTCTTCACGAGCTATGACCTCTATTTAGATATTTTCTTATTCTGAATCCTTTCCATTGCATCCAGCATAATTTACTCTTCATAAATTTTTTTAAATACATAGGGCAGCCAATACTTCTTTATACCTGACATCTAGCCCTCTGTGAACTGTCACAACATACTCTTTTTTTGTCTGTAGAAAGTAGTTTAGAAGCAAATCAGCTCAGTTTATTAACTTGCACTCATACCCGTAAATAATACAATTGCTTAAATTAAGATGCAAGAACTCCATTGCATCTCTAGGATAAACTTTGTTACGGAACACTCAAAGATAGAACTCTAGCTAACAAACTTTTGAGTATGTACCGTAACATTACTTTATCAAATACGGGTCTAATCCTTTCAGACGAGATACTACTTTGTTTTTAGTCTCCTCTGATCATCAATACAGAGTTCCTTCAACCTAACCTTTATATCCTTAGACTATAGATTAACAATCATATAATCTACATCAATATCTTTCCAAAAATCTAGTATGCCAGAACTCTTAATTCTTTTGCAATCAGTGCCTAAGCAGGATGATTCAAAATCTAATCTAATGTTTGGAAGAAAAGCTCTTAATCCAAAACAAGCATATCATGTTACCCTGGTGCCTCTGCACTATGCTAAGCTGAGGGTAGAACATTATCATTAACTTTATCACTCTCATGAATCTCTTGTTGATTCACTTGCCTAAACACCTGACACAAATCTTTTCTCATACATTGGAATTTAACATTACTATCATAATGAAGTAAGCAATTGCATCCATTCGAACAAGTAAAATCATCAGTAATTCTTACATCCTAATGGCATGTATACACTTTTGACCTTTACCATACTTCGTTTAATCTCCAGAACTGGCTAAACATGTTGCTTTGATACCAATAAATGTAACACCCCTTCCCCTATCTATACACCGGATATGAGTCGGAAATGTTATGACTTTTTTATTCAAAGATCATGGTAATTTAAAAATTTTAGAAAACTTCCCAATGGTCACCCATCCTAAAATTTCTCTAGCCCAAGCACGCTTAACTTTACTTAAAATCAACATAAATTATTTATTCAAGTTCTAATCATGAATCAATTATCTTAAAACCCATAACAACTTTAAAGGCCAATCTCAACTCGAATAAGTTTAGCAAGCATACATGCCACTATAAAAATCAACCTCAATTAGGATGGCATTACTGTGATTACCTATTGAGCTTTCCAATATTGATGCAATGATTTTATCCCTCTCATCTTGATTTACCTACATGTGTACAATCAAACACACGTTAAGTACGAACTTAGTGAGGCAACAAAGGAAATTAATAACAATAATTTAAAATTTATTCCATCCATGGCAATGTATATCAATATAATTTAATATTGGGCAGTTCATACCCGAAATAACATTCATAGCATACCATCATCAATAACTAGTGATCAATGCATTTGTTTTCAACCCTTGACATATTTAAAATATGTCAAATATATGATCAATGACATAAATATCATGCCCACATATAAATCATGTAGACTTATCGCAAGTCTTACCAACGATGTATAAAACAACCATGTATCATGTTATGTATGCATTGCACTCACCTGGGCCATTTATTAGTATGCCTCACTAAATTCTACTCGATCCTTTCCTTTATAGAACCTCAGACTTTCTTTGATTTCGGCCTTGACTTCATTATTCACATGAATAAGATAAAATATTTGTTAGATTCAAATCTAACAATACCTTAACCATGCAGTCTAATATAATCATTCGAATATAAAATTTTCAATTATTTTTCCTTTCTACCTTATATTTTTCACAAACTCATTATGGTCCTCAGTTACCAATTTGAACTTCTAATAATTATTCCGAGCTTGCTAACTCACATTTAAATACAAAATGTTTCAAATTCTATTTTCTGACAGCTTGTGCTACCTTTAAAGATTTACTTATACTGGGCAAAATGCATACCGGATCTTAATTTCCTTTATACTGTAAAAACTAGATTCGATAAACGCTCTAACGGTATAAGCCACATAAATTAATAAAATCTATGAAAATTATGAAAATTCTTCAAACTCCCATCACAGACAGAAACTGCTATGTAAATTTTCTGACCTTCATTCGATTAAAAATTCATATCTTTTAACCCAGAACTCAAAATCAGTTTCCGTTTGTTGGATATGAAACTAGACAAACACATCTTTACAACGGTTTAAAATTCATCATCTAACCATTTTTGTAGAATTTATGATGAATTTTCAAAGTCACTGCCAAAATTCAATCTTTATCATAGCCTTCCATAATCAACTTCTAATTTATACTAACTTCTTATTTTTTTACTTATCAATTTAGTCCCATCACTTGTTTCAAAACATCAATTTATCATATTCTTCATCAAATAATTATTCAAATAATTCCCTCTAATTTTCTTTCTTTGCCCAAAATAGTCACTAAAATGCAAAGGTAAAGATTTAAACTTCTTAACTTTGCAATTTAGTCCCCAAATCAACACTACTACCTTAATTATATTATTTTAACCAAAAATCAGATTTAATCCCCATCCAAGAATTCATTGCTTATTTGGTCACTTGATTTTGACAATTTGTCAAAATGGTCCCTAATTCAATCAACACCGGTTTAGCATTCTAACATCAATTTCACATCTCCAACATCATTAATAACACAAATACACTCCAAATTCTAAAAATTCAAATTTGGTCCTTCAACTTTTCAAGTTGCTGAAATGGTCCCTACACAATTTAACTTCGGGTTTTGTTTCCAAACAACAATTCAAGCTTACTAGATCATTATTTCAACATCACAAACCCTAAATTAAACTTAAATCCATAAACCCTAATCATATTCATAATAATAAAAACATGTAAAACTTAAATCCCAACTTAATATCATGATTTTAACATCATACTAGCTTGATTTCAATTTGAATTCAATCATGGAATCATAGAATCTCAAAAGCCCCAATTTGATCCATAAACCCTACTTTCTTTCTCATGTAAATTCTCATCAATCAAGCATGGATTCCATGAATTATTGATATCAAAAGATAGAGCTTGAAGAGTAGAACAAGTTTGTAGTTGAAGAGATTACCTGAAAATCGAGTTTCGGGGCTTGAATCGAGCTTGGAAAAAATTCTCTTTCTTTCCTTAGCCCTCATGTTTTTGGCTGGAAAAGAATGTTCATCTTTTCACAATTATTTTACACATATATCTATTAAATGAATATTAAATTCATTTAATAGTGAAATTACAATTTTGCCCTTTTTATCCTATGGTTGAGATTGATTTTATCATCAATCAAAGGCCAAGATTCAATCGTCCATTTTCTCTTTCCAAAATTGCCCTTATAAATTTTTGAATATTTCAAAAATGCCATTAGGGCCAAATGACCAATTTGCCCTCCAATTAGTTTTTATTTACTAGTTTGCCATTATTGTAAAAATTCAACTAAATCTAGTTGGAATCCAACAAAATATAATAAAATATTCATAAAATAATATTTTATGAATTTTTCCATGTCTTTTGAATCAGTCTCCAAAATTTCCATTCGATCCAATATACCGATAAATAATCCTTTACTCAGAAATAAATTGTAGGATTCATCTTGAATCAAACTAAAAATATTTCCAACACTTGGAAATGACTTTCATAAACTTTCTCTATCATATGGCAAAATTTCATAATTTTCCAGTTCGATCCGGGTATCCGAATTTCACTTAAACTTTAACTGCGATTTTCCCAATAATCGAAATATCAGATCGAACCAATAATTCCGCATTTGATTCACACCCTTAGGTGATCTGTTTATTTATGAAATAAAAACCCTTAACTTTTGGGAAATTACAACTTTAGTCCCCAAACGTTTCCAAAGTTTATACTTTAGCCATAAAATTTCCAAAATTTACATTTTCGTCACTACCTCTTTAAACTTCAATTCCTATTCCAATTTTTCTTAGAATTCAACCAAACTTTAAGAATAACTTATTCAATTCACTATCTATCACATGAGACCTTTAAACCTTAGAAATTTCCTTTCCAAAACCCTTAATTAAAGAAATCCCAACTTTTACATTTTTGTCATTTTAGTCACTAAGTTAGCTTTTAAGCTATTATCTTAGTACTAAATGACCCTTAATCAACTTAGTAAATTTTGGGGTATTACACTAAATTTTACCCCTTAGAAGCTCGAATAAAGAACTTCGACCGACCCCACCGAGACTTCTGTGCAATGTCGTCATGACTCAAAAATTTAACTAGATCGGGTCACAAAAAGGGAACCCCATCAAATGTTGAATCGAGCCAACTGGGGCCAAAAGCACTACCCTCTACCCCGACCAACCTTGCTTTGGCCGACCATGGCTCCCACAATTTTTGGGGTTGATTGCTTCGCTTCCGTTGCCCCCCACTCCCTCTTTTTATAGGCAAAGTGAGGGGTGAGGAGGGTGACGTGGAGCCTTGTGCTCCACTCCCCTCCCCCTTCTTTTTTTTTACTTTTTATTTTTTTACTTTTTACCTTTTTCTAATTATTATATATATTATTTTTTTGTCAACTTTTTTGAATTTTTATTAATTTTATAGAATAATATTACTATTAAAATAATACTAATAATACTAAAACCCAAACAAAAATGAGTGACTACAACTGCCCCTCTTTGCTTATTCTTGTGAAACGAGAACAAAGCAAATATTATTAGCACTCATTTTTGTCCTACTTCCTATCCTCGGCTTTGGAATCATAGGTTCTTCTGGAACTTTATGCTCTTCTTCGGCCAAATCTTCAAGCAGCTTCAATCTTCAATGCTTTATTTTATACTCATCTCAACATCGACTAGCAAATTCTCCCTATATAGAATTTTAGCTCGTCCCTTGTAAAATCTTTGATCGCAAGTTCTCCCTATACAGAACTTTTCACCTTTATCTATCAATGTTGCGGGTTCTCCATATATAGAACCTTTTGCGTCTTAGATTCTTCAAACTGAGAGTTCTTCCTATATAGAACTTCTAGTCTTCAAATCTTGAAGCCTTAGTTTCTCCTATATAAAACTCTTTGCTTTAAAGTCTTTTGAGCTACAGGTTCTTCCTATATAGAACCTTTCGCTTAGAGTCATGATCCTCCTATATGGAACCTCTTACTCTGAAAACTTAGGACTACTAGCTCTTCCTATATAGATCTTTCATCTTGGAATTTTGAAGACGTGGATTCTTTCTATATAGAACTTTTGTCTTCAAACATGGCTCCCCATTTTCTGATGGCGCGAGCACCAAGAATTCCTGCTTCTTCCCAAAAGGCTGAAGAGATGGAAGTTTTCGAGATGATGACCCAATTTCTGATCGTATTGGCATCAACAACAATGAAATATTATAATTGGACGAGTACAAAGACTTTTGATTCTTTGTTGGTATCTGCTTTCTCACTTGCCTGTTCGGAGATTCAGAGCTTCGAGTTCTTCCTACATAGAACTGTTCACTTTTCCTCTTTCTAAAGCTTTTGAGCTGCAAGTTCTTCCTATATAAAAATTTTAGCTTGACATTGGCGAATTCTCCAGGCTACAAGTTCTTCCTATATAGAACTTCTTCACCTTCAAGTCTTGGAGCTACAGGTTCCCCTATATGGAAACTTTTGCTTTCTCTAGATGAATTCTTCAAACTACAAGTTCTTCCTATATAGAACTTCTCGTCTTCAAATCCCGAAGCTTTGAGCTATATAGAACTTTTCTCTCTTTTTTTCTTTCTTTTTCTTTTTTTTCCTCTCTTCTTTCTTTTTTTTCTTTTTTTTCTTTATTCTTTATTCTTTTCTTCTTTTCTCTCTTTTTTCTTTCTTTTTTTTTCACTTATTTTTCCTTTTTTTGAAATCTAGAGTGGTGAGTTTTTCCTATATAAAACTCCCCGTTTTGAAGTCTTTGAGCTACAGGTTATTTCTATATAGAACCTTTCACCTCGAAGTGTTAAGAGTTGTTGGTTCTCCCTATATAGAACCTCTCACTCTTGGAGTAACTAGTTCTTCCTATATAGAACTGTTTACTCTAAAACGATGGAGCGACGAGTTCTTCCTATATAGAACCTTTCGATCTAAAATCTTGAAGCTGCAGGCTCTTCCTATATATAACATGTTGCTTTGAATCTTTGAGTTACAAATTCTTCTTATATATAACTTGACGGGTTCTTCTTATATAGAACCTTTTGCTCTAAAATCTTGAAGTTACAGGTTCTTCCTATATAGAACCTTTCACTTTAAAATCTTAAAAATATGGGTTCTTCCTATATAGACTCTTTATCTTCAGAAATGGTACCACGTTTCCTATAGCATGAGTACCGAAAAATTTCCACTACTTCCCAAAAGGCCGAAGATTGGAAATCTCTAAAGGATTTTCTGACCGTGTTGACGTTAACGAAGGCTTAACATCATGCACAAAGGACTTAAGATCTGGATTCACGCCAAAATGGCTACCAATTGGAAATCTTCAATAGGATCCACTTCTTCATCATGAAGCTGCAGATCAAATAACTGGATTCACGCCAACTTGGCTACCAATCGAAATCTTCAATAAGATCTACTTCTTCAATATGAAGCTACAAACCAAATAACTGGATTCACGCCAACATGGCTACCAATAGAAATCTTCAATAAGATATACTCTTCAACATAAAGTTGTAAACCAAATAACTGGGTTCACACCAATATGGCTACCAATTGAAAATCTTGAAATCTGAATTCACGCCAACATGGCTACCAATCAGAAACCTTGAAATCTGGATTCATGCCAACATGGCTACCAATCGAAAATCTTAAAATCTCGATACACGCCAACATGGCTACCAATTAGAAATCTTGAAGTCTGGATTCACGCCAACATGGCTACCAATCAAAAATCTTGAAATCTAGATTCACGCCAATGTGGCTACCAATAAGAAATCTTCGATAGGATCCGTCTCTTCAACATGAAGCTGCAGATCAAATTCTTTGTTTGTCTTCAAATATTTTTCTTTCTTTTTCTTCTTCTTTCTTCTTTTTTCTTTTTCTCTCTTTATTTCTTTCTTTTTCTGCTTTAAAATCCTATTCACTGAAAGGTTATTTTTCAGATTTCTCCACTTCATTCTTCTACAGTATGCTCTGTAATCTTCACTTCATGTCATCAATTGAATACCCACGCTCTTATCTCTCTTACGCGAGTAACTCTCTCTTTTTTGTGTGTCTCTATCCGTTTTCGTAGATCTTTCTTCTAGTCCCTATACTATTCTAATGTAAGGACTCTCATCATTCTTTTGTTAATCATTGCTTCATTAGATCTCTAGGCTCAACTATTTTTTCTTGTTTCTGACCCAACACGCAGAGTCTTCTTCTATCTCAACATCAGGGTGGGCAAAGTGCCCCCACTCCTGAACTTATTCTTAAATCGAATCCTCTTGCAGCATCTTTGTAAGAACTAACTCTCGGTCCCTATGCTTTAATTCTCATCAATAATTTTTGAAAAAAAGTTAGTCATTTTGAAAATAAAACTGGGAGAAAATACTAAACATTTTGAAAACTAGCATTCGGGAGAGAAACTATAGTCATCTAAAAACCAGGAATTAGAAAAGAGGCCAAACATTTTGAAAACTGATGTTTGGAGGATGGTAAACAAAATTTGGAGTATATTACCAAGCACTTTAAGAACTAGTGCTTGGGGGAAATGGTAAACACCAAAATTTGGGGAGAAAATGCCAATCACTTTAAAAACATGTTTGCCCCCCAAAATATCAAATGCAATAGCACATTTGCTTCAAATTGACAGAGATCAACCCGAATGAAGCGTATATATCTTGACTATTGTGGAGATATATGCAAATATATAGTCTCTTCTAGTCTATTACGCTTTTAAGAGGAACAATTCCCATTCCTAAATTCTAACCCATTTAAGGTGGCTCTCTTAATCTCGCCTACTCACCATGCCCTATCCTTCCCTCATTTGGGTGTCGTTCAGGCACTTCGAAGTTTGACGTTCCTTGAAGAAAGGTTAACCCTTATTGGCGGAATGTAATCTGAAGATAATCTCGTTTAACTTAGATATCTATGAATGGTCAGAATGATCTTTGGAGGCTTATAATGTAGGCCCTGGGTTCATGACCATATTTCTGTACTCGCATATCTTGGATATGCTCCTATGAAATATTATTTTCTCTTTCACTCTTTGGATCGCTCTAGACTGACCATTTTGGGTTTTCACCCTAGAATTCATTTCTTTTTTTTCTGTATCTTCAAACTGACTTGTCTTGTCTCGGCTTTAATACGCGCTTCTATACGAATCTTTAAAACTGATATTTACTTGAAATATGGATTCTTTATGTATCTCTTGCTCATTCCTTATAGTTGAAGTCTCGTTCCTGTATTGTTTGATCTGGGTGTGAAGTATATGCAATTTTTTTTCTTTTTATTCCTTTTCTTTTCTCTTTCTCTTTTCTTTTTTCTTTATTTCTCTCGTTTCTCGTTTCTCTTTTCTTCTTTTTCTCTTTATTTTTTCTTTTTATTTTTTTTTGCTTTAGATCGCTCATTCTGGGTTTTCGGCCTTAAATCTCTTTTCTCTTATTCAGGTTTGAGGATGTATCTGTGAACTAAATTGTATCTATGCTGGACATTAATGCATGCTTCCACTCGAACGAAATCAATTCCGACGTCTTTTCTAAACTGTTGTTTATTGAATGGTGAATTTTCCATATATCTTCTCCCTTCTCTTTATTACACTGTTCAACTTAGTGTTCTTATTGATTTGGCCTTTAGGTTGGCATTTTCGGCTATAATTGGTTGGCTCTATGGATGTATTCTTTTTTCTACCGTGCTCTTTTGGTGATTCTATGGCCTTCGCATCCAATCTGTCCGGTCACATTTCTTTCTTATTGAAAAGTGAAAGAATGCCATTCGTCGTCTCATTCATAGATATCCCGAGAAAGACTTCAGGGGTAGAAGTTTTGGGTCAACACTCGATTCAAGGATCTTAAACGACAAATGCCTAAGAGGGGAGTTTCCTAAATCGGATCTGGCCATTATCTAAACACTTGTTTTGTGTCTCTGTCCGCCTAAACGGGCTGGGGATACTCACATTTGCAATATTCTCACAACATTCAATTTCCTCTAAACGTAAGCAACTTAGAATTGACATTTGGATATGAACTAAAGGCATTCTTGCATTTAAAATTCGAGGACCTGATAAAAATGATATACACATACGCCTATTCAAAAAAAAATGTGTGTATGCATATGAGAGAACAAAAACTACCCCATAACAATGAATGAAATGTTTAAAGAATTAATGAATGCAAAAAATGAAAAAAATGTTCTCTAAATAACAAATTGAAAATTTTCTTTTTCAAAGAAAATCTATAGTTTAGCTTATAGATTTCTTTTTCATTTTTCCCAAATGCATAGGGATCAACGGTTTTGAGTTGCCTTTACCGGTAGCCGTTTGCTCCGGGCTAGTTGTACTATTCCCCTGAGTATAACCAGTTTATACCAATTATGAAATTGGATTTTTCCAAAGGATTTATTTTCCTTTGACCATTCGTACAAAAATGGATTTTCGATGGATACTTGAATTATCCATTGTCTTAAACTTTACACTATTTAAGCACGTTATGCCAACGTTGTTGTTGGATTTCTTTTACAAAAAGGTGAAAAAACCCAAGCATATAGACTTTTAAGTCATTGTCAGGGCGCCAACTCATTCTGGCCTTCTAGGTGCGGTGTAGTCTTGCCCCATCTCTCTTGTTTTCTAGTGCTGGATGTTAAAACTCCGTCGCTAACCAGCTTCTTGATCTCTACCATTAATGACCTACGTCTTGGTGGCATGCCCTGGTGCCCCATGTTGAAAACGAGTGAAGGACCAAGTAGAGTTCCCTTGCATCCAATACGTTAATACCCCCTCTCACCTTGGGCTCTCTCCAGCTTCGTGAGCACAAAAATACACAATCAATCTTAAAAACTCTTTTTTTCTTTCATCCTTAAGAAAGGATAGAATTAAGGAATTCTCTTGTTTTTAGAAAAATAATCCTTTGAGAAAAAATCTCCCTAAGAATTATGAAAAACATTCTTAAGGCTGGTAGAATTAAAACATCTTTTAAAAATTTCTGAGAAAAAAATGATCCTTAAGAAATGAAAGGATTGAAAATTTTTGTTTTTTTGAGAAAAACAATGGAGATTTTTTTGAGAAAAAGAGAGAAAAAAAATTCTTAAAAAAAAGAAAAAATTGATAAATTCTTTTTGTTTAGAGGAGAACAACCTGTAAGACTTAAGAAAATTTTTGTTTTGAGAAAAATCTTCTTAAGAACTAAAAACATTCTCAAGAATTGGTAATATCGAAAAACATGCTGAAGAAAGGGTAGAATTGAGAAATCTGTTTTCTTTCTTTTGTTTTTTTTATAACAATATCCTTATGGAAGGATTGAATTTAAGAAATATTTTCTTTGAAAATATCCTTATAAAAGGATTGAGTTAAAAGGCTCATATTAAAAAATATCTTTATGAAAGGATCAAAGAAGAAACTCTTAGTATTATTTTTGAAATAATGTCCTTATGAAAGGACTAAACAAGTGTATTTGTGAAAGGATTGAAAAGTCTTTGCTTAAAAATATTTATTCCCGTGTGAGGATGGGAAAAATATCCTTGTGAGGGGACTGGATCTAAAAATTTTGTTGAAACAAATTAACATGTTTATTTTTAAAATCGTCCTTATGAAATGATTGGATTTAGAAGTTTGGTTGAAAGGATATAAAAGTTCATTATTGAAAAAAGTCCTTGTGAAAGATTAATCTTTCCTGAAAAAAAATTGTGAAAATTTTTTTGTAAGTGATTTTATGTAAATAAGATGCATGTGCATGCTTTCGAGGCGGTGCAAAGATGCAACTGTTATGAATGCTTTATGGAAAACCAGATGTCATGATGTAGGAACATATTAGGTGATGCAATGTACGAAATGTATAAAGCATGACAATAATCAACAAATGCAAGAATGGATGCAAATGAGATGTTGATTCTCAAATAATCTTTTAGGAAAACTTTTATCAAGAGAAGATGTTTGTTTATAAAAAATTGTTAATAATCATCCTTCCTAGTATCTTGATTTATTAGAGTGAAGCGCGTGCTTGGTGCTCCAACTTTGTCTCCTCACTTTTTGACTTCGTCCAACAAACGAGTCAATTTTCCTTCATGGTCCAGCACTGGATTAATATTCTGACTCAAGGGCATTGTTGCGTCGGCCACATCTGCTACTTCAATTCTTGTACTTCAATTCACTCGTCCCCAATGCGAATATCAGTTACCTTGTTTGATTCAAAATCTTTGAATGATTTACCCTCTCTATTCTTTGGATAATGCTTGAAATTTGTCCGCTTTATTTGATCACGAGACCCCTTGTCCATTATGATTGCCCTCTATAGCGATGGTCACTTGCAAAAATTAATACCTCATTTTATGCCATGAGAATGTAATGCAAAACAAATGTGATGAATGCGAATAAATATGTTGATTCTCAAGCAGTCCTTAGAAAGACATTCGTTTAACGGAGAAGATGTCTAATTACAAGAAGCTAAAATAATGAATTACAAATATCGGTTAGCTTTTCGTCTTGACATCTCGACTTCGCGAAGTAAGGCTAGCGCTCCATATCTTAACGTCGCTCCTGGAATGAAGGGCGATCTCACCGTTCTTTTCTTTTGTTCCTCAAAAGGTCTGCAATAGTGTAATCTATGTACCCAAGGGCTTTCAAGAAGATCATTAACCCGTGCAAAAGGAGTGTAGACAATGATCTCTTCTTCAGGGGTGGATCTTGACAATCCAGTTTGAAGGGGTCTTATTTAAATTTTTTTAAAGTTTTGGAGGCTTAAATTAAAATTTTCACATATTGTAAAGGGCTTAATTTGAAATTTTTATAAAATGTAGGACTTTAACTAATTTTTTTTCAAAAAATTGTAATTTTTTAAGACCCTTCTCTTTTTTTTTATTTTTTTGAAAAAAAATAATAATTAAAATTATAAAAATATAGTAACAATTTTTTAATTTTGGAGGGGCCAAATTAAAAGATTTTAATTTTTTTGAAAAAAAGGATAAATGTGAAATCTTTAAATTTTGGGAAAACATGGCCCGTACTAGTTTTGATGGGGATTCGCCTTTGCCTTTACGCTGTCTCCGCCTCTGACACGTGTTTTCTTGTCAATTTGTCTCGTTTCTCGATTGATCTTCATTCGACCAAACTCGATATTGTAGCATTTATAGCTCTTGATATTACATACTTCTTGCTTATTTTCGACTATCTTCTAAATTTGGACTATTTTCGAATCAATATTTATGTATGATGTGAGATGCAAATTGGATGCAAAAAAGGAAAAAAAATAAAAATAAAATAAAACAAAAACAAACGGGTCACTATAGCAAAACAATCAAATAAATAAATTATATAATCAACAATAAAATAAAGCAATCAATTCGAAGCGAATAAAATGCATGTACAACAAATAAAAGCAAACAAAACCTAAAAAGGTTAATTCTAAACAGACAACATAACAGTATGGCTCTAACAGGTGGCTCCTACGGTCTACTATATGCGGTTAGGTTCTAAAGAAAATAGTACTCGAACTGTTGCGTGGACATCAATTCGAGGGAATATGACCCTTATACCATATGGGGGTGATGACCCCACGAAATATAAGGACCGAATTCTAGAAGTGAATTACAACACTATACGGAGGTGAAAACCTCACGAAGCGAAGTAATCACTGCTCCTAAAGGTTCTAAGAATACTATATGATGAATATATTTTATCAAAAAATGTTTAGAAATTAAAAATTAAATCAAATTAAAATTTTTCTTTAATAATCACGATACGAACCCAACTAAGGTTTGAATCTCTTTTTTTGTAAAAATAAAAAAATAGTCCCTAGCGGAGTCGCCATGCTGTAGTGACTACTTTTCAAAATAATAATTTTATTTAAAAAAAGGGAGATTTTAAGAAAACTCGTATTTTTAAAAAAAATATGGAGTCACTGCTGGTCATTCAAAAAGGGTAGACCGGACATCGAAAATAAAAAACAGAGATTCGAAAATTTGAGTTCGGGAGTCGATTACGGATGGGAATGTTTAGCACCCCCACACCGCCCAAAATTGGTACCTAATGGGTTCGTATCGTAACTATTAAGGAG
This sequence comes from Hibiscus mutabilis, assembly GCA_019671005.1. Lineage (NCBI taxonomy): Eukaryota > Viridiplantae > Streptophyta > Magnoliopsida > Malvales > Malvaceae > Hibiscus > Hibiscus mutabilis. The sequence continues at coordinate 25,117,893 of CM033738.1, forward strand.
AATGCAAAATTCAATTTAATTTAATTTTAATTCCTAAAAATACATGTATGCATGGCGATATTAAATTTGCCTTGATATCCACGGTACCAAAAGAGATGACACCCGAAGACCGGGATGACACTCCCACTAGAATATCGGGATAAAGGCCTAATACTATATGCAACAAAATAAAATGCATGGACATGACATTAATTTGAATGCATAAAAAACTCATGGTCTACGGTACCAAAACAGATAACACCCAGAGACCAGGATGTTACTCCTAACTGAATACCGTGACCCTAAAAACTAAATCTAACATAACATACAAAATATATTTAGTATAAAAACGTACCAATATAAAACTATATATTACCCTATTTCTAAACCAATAATAAATTAAAATAAATACAAAGATAAGGATCGAAATTTGACCCCTTAGAAGCTCGAACGAAGAACTTCGACCGACCCCACCGAGACTTTCGTGCCATCTCGTCATGACTCAAAAATTTAACTAGACCGGGTCACAAAAAGGGAACCCCATCAAATGTTGAATCGAACCAACTAGGGCTGAAAGCACTGCCCTCTACCCCGGCCAGCCTTGCTCGGGCTGGCTATGGCTCCCATAATTTTTGGGGCTGATTGCTTCACTTCCATTGCCCCCATGCCCCCTTTTTATAGGCAAAGTGAGGGGTGAGGAGGGTGACGTGGAGCCTTGTGCTCTACTCCCCTCCTCCTTCTTTTTTTTCATTTTATTTTTTGCTTTTTACCTTTTTTAATTATTATATATATTTTTTTATTTATCATTTTTTTTGAATTTTTATTAATTTTATAGAATAATATTACTATTAAAATAATACTAATAATACTAAAACCCGCACAAAAATGTGTGACTACAAAGAGCTATTAGATTGGAGTTATATTCGATCAACCGAGTTATTATGAAGAGCTTCAGTATTATTCATAAATAAGAATGATAATTCTTTACGATTAAGTATAAATTATCAAAAGTTAATTAGGGTAACAATAAAGAATAAATAATCTGTTACCAATGATTGGGGATTTGTTTGACCAATACCAAGGTACAACTGTGTTTCCAAAGGATTGACCTTTAATTGGGTTTTTATCAATTAAAAGTTATGGAAGAAAATATACCAAAGACAGAACCCATTACTCGTTATGGACACTACGAGTTTTTAGTGATGCCGTTTGGATTTTCAAACGCCCCGTCGCATATAAGGATTTGATGAATGGGGTGTTTCAACCCTACTTAGACCAGTTTATGATGAAATAAAGAATGAAAATTTAATAGAAGGACAGTTAATAACTATTATGATCTTTGAAGATAAGTTACGAGCTTAAATTTTTGAGAATACAGGATTGTAGGAAGAGATTGAACTTTTTGGAATAATCCAAAAGTGGATGGAGTTGATTTGACTTGAGAAATAAAAGACAAAGTGAGGATTCTTTAAAATAATCCTAAAGCAGCTGCAGATTGACAATAAGTATGCGAATAAAACGAAAAAGAAAAGAAAATAAGAAAGCAATACCTGAAGCTAGTACGTTTTGAAAATTCGAGGAGATTTTCTAAAGGGGGAAGAATTGTAATAACCCCAAAATTTGATATGTTGATTAAGGGTCATTTAGTACTAAGATAAGGGCTTAAAATCTTACTTAGTGACTAAAATGATAAAAATATAAAAGTTAGGATTTTCTCAATTATGGACCGTAGAAAAGAAATTTCTAAGGTTTTAAGGTGTTTTGTGATAGAGAACGAGTAAAATAGGATACTCTCAAAATTTGGGTAAAATCCAAGGAAAATTGGAATGTGAATTTAAGGTTAAAGTTTAGTGACCAAAATGATAAATTTTTAAAACTTGGGTGTACAAGTTGAAATATGAAAAGTTGAAGGACCAAAGTTGTAATTTCCCAAAAGTTAGGTATTTTATTTCATAAATAGATAGAGCCCCTATTGGTGTGGATCGAATGAGGAATTACTAATTTGATCCGATATTTCGATTATTGGGAAATTGCAGTCCAAGTTTAAGTGGAATTAAGATACCTGGATCGAACTGGAAAATTATGAAATTTTATCATATGTTAGAGAAAGGTTAAAAAAGTCATTTCCAAGTATTGGAAATATTTTAGTTCGATTCAGGATGAATCTTGTGATTTATTTTGATTAAGGAATTTATTTAGTAACCGATAAAATTCTTGGCATTTATTGGTAAATCGGATCAAGCTAAAATTTCGGAGATGATTCTATAAATTTTGGAAGAATTATGATATATCATTTTATAAATGTTTGGATAATTTATTAGTAATTGTTTTATCTTGTACATGGATTGAATAGATCATGGAGAAAAATCTGATATAGATTCCGGGAATAAAAATGCAGTATAAGATATTGAATTCCGATCGAACTGCAAAGTTAAGTGTGCTCAGGGTATAGGATGGGTGACTTATTAGGAAGGTCTTATGTCAGCACTTGAGACTGATAAAAAGGAATTAGTTCAAGTTAATATTATTCGTATGGATATCTGATAAAAGATTAATAAGAGAATTTTATCCGATAAAGATTTTGGGTAAATTATCAGTATATTGGACTAAGTCAAAATTTTAAGTTTGACTTCAAAAATATGGAATATTTATTTGATAATATCATTTATTTTTAGATATGGAAATAAGAAATTTTTAGAATTTATTTGATAGCCCGGAAAAGGTAAAATCGCAGTAGAAGTATTTTATGAATACCACAAAACCAGATCGAACTGGAATTTCAGAGGCTGATCCAAAAGCAATGGAAAAGTCATAAACTACTATTTTATGAATATTTTATTATTTTTGGTTGGATTCCTACTAGATTTAGTTTATTTTTTACAAGAATGGCAAACTAGTAAATAAAAACTAGTTGAAGGGCAAATTGGTAATTTTGCACAATGGCATTTTTGAAATTTTTAAAAAGATATAAGGGTAATTTTGGAAAGATGTATGAGAGATTTAATCTTGGCCCTTGATTGGTGATAAGATTAATTTCAACCGTTAGATTTTAATGGCAAAATTGTAATTTCACTATTAAATGAATTTAATATTCGTCTAATAGTCACATGTGTATAATAATAGTGAAAATATGAACAAATTTGTTCATATTTTCCAGCCAAAAACGTGAGATGCTAGGGAAAGAAAGAGAAAATTTTTCCAAGCTCCATTCAAGCCCGGAAACTCGATTTTTAGGTAATCTCTTCAACTACAAAGTTGTTCTACTCTTCAAGCTCCATCTTTTGATATCAATAATTCATGGAATCCATGCTTGATTGATGAGAATTTACATGAGAAATAAATTAGGTTTTATGGATCAAATTGGGGCTTTTGAGATTTTATGATTCCATGATTGAATTCAAGTTGAAATCAAGCTAGTATGATGTTAAAATCATGATATTGAGTTGGGATTTAAGTTCTACATGTTTTGATTATTATGAAGATGATTAGGGTTTATGGATTCAAGTTTAATTTAAGGTTTGTAATGTTGAATTAATGATTTAGTAAGCTTGATTTGTTGTTTAGAAGCAAGACCCTAAGTTAATTTGATTGGGACCAATTCGACAATCTTAAAAGTTAGAGGACCAAATCTAGATTTGTATGGAATTGGTGTGTATTTATGTTACTGATGATGTTGGAGACATGAAATTGATGTTAGAATGCTAAATCGATGTTAAATTGAATTAGTGACCATTTTGAGAATTTGTCAAAGTTTAGTGACCAATTCAGAATTGAGGTTTTGGATAAGGATTAAATCTGAATTTTTAGTTGTAATGATGGAATTAAGGTGGTAATGTTTAATTGAGGACTAATTTGTAAAGTTAATAAATTTTGATCATTACCTTTGCATTATTAGTGACCATTCGATAAAGAAGGAAAATATTTCTTTGAAGGTATGCATTATGCTAGAAAATGAGAATTGATACATTTTGTATCTAAGGTTAATTAGTAAGCTTAAAAAGGGTTAATGGAAGTTCTAAATGGTTATTAAGGGACAAAATGAGTTTTGGATAGTATAAGGAAGGAGAGAGGAAATTGGTATATTCGAATGATTAGATTTGATAGCATGTTTGAGAAATTGTTAGATTTGAATCTAGTGAATGTTGTTTACATTCATGTGATTAATGAAGTTTGGATCCGAATGAAAAGAAGGTTCGAGGTACTATGAAAGAAAGGATCGAATAGAGCTTAGTGAGGCAAGCTAATAAATGACCCAGGTGAGTGCATTCTTACTTATTTATAATATATGTGAAATGAATGAATGCATTCTTATATGTTATATATATATATGATATGAGAAAACATGCAGTAAGTCAACCTTGATATTAATGAAAATATATGTTGACCAAAGTTATGTAAATGGCATGAAATATTAAATGGCATATGTGATACTTAGTTGGTCATTTATCACGTAGTGATTTTGAAAGCAAGAAAGAGTCTAGGCAACACACATAGTTTTCACCCTGAATTATATTCTCATTTTAATAACTGCTTAAAGTATTTTATAAACCAATTCAGGGTTAAACTAGCTATGGTTACTAGACATAGTTTTGTTTGAAAACCGAGAAAGGGCCAACCACTAAACTACTTTGTCGAGAAAAAAAAAGATAAAAAATAAAATAAAATAAAATAATTAAAAAAATTACAATTCTAAAAATCAGTTATTAACACCTTTAATGTGTATTCGAATATCGAATATACATTAAGGATGTTACAAACCTCATTTTTAGAACTTTTTAATAGGTTAAAAATCCAACGGGTCCACTATAATGCCCATTTAGACATGCACGCCTTAAACCCCAACAAAACGGGTCTATTTTAAAGCCCATTTAGACAAGCACACCTTAACATCCAACAAACTAGCCACAAAATAAGATTAAATCAAATTTTATGAATTGAAAATTTTATTTATGGTCTTTTGAACACGATTATACATCTTAACCTCAATTTTAGAACTTTTCAATCCGTTAAAAATCCAACTGGTCCACTATAAAGTCCATTTAGACTTGCACGCCTTAAACCCAACAAAACGGCCGAAGAATAAGATTAAATCATATTTTATGAATTAAAATATTTAGTTATGGGTTTTTGAACATGATTATAAAGCTTAACCTCATTTCATGAACTTTTTAATCTGTTAAAAATCCAACTGGTCCACAATAATGCCCATTTAGACATGCACGCCTTAAACCCCAACAAATCAGCCAAAAATAATATTAAATCACAATTTATGACTTAAAATATTTATTTATGGGCTTTCGAACATGATTATATAGCTTAAACTCATTTTCAAAACTTTTTACTCCGTTAAAATTCCAACGGGTCCACTGTAAAGCCCATTTAGACATGTACGCCTTAAACCACAACAAAACGGCCAAAATAAGATTAAATCACAATTTATGATTTAAATTTTTTATTTCTGGGTTTTGAACATGATTATATAGCTTAACCTCTTTTTCAGGACTTTTTACTCTGTTAAAATTTTAACGGGTCTAGTATAATGCCCATTTAGACATGCACACCTTAAATCTACAAAACGGACGAAAAAAGGACTAAATCATATTTTATGATTTAAAATATTTAGTTATGGGTTTTTGAACATGATTTTATAGCTTAACCTCAATTTCAGAAATTTTTACTCTGTTAAAATTCTAACGGGTCCAATGTAAGCCCATTTAGACATGCACGCCTTAGCCTCATTTCCAGAACTTTTTACACGGTTAAAATTCCAACGGGTCCACTATAAAGCCCATTTAGACAAGCACGCCTTAAACCCCAACAAAATGGCCACACAGTAAGATTAAATCAAATTTTATAAATTAAAATATTTATTTATGGGCTATTGAACATAATTATATAGCTTAAACTCAATTTTAGAACTTCTTGCTCTATTAAAATTCAAACGGGTTCACTGTGAAGCCCATTTAGACATGTACGCCTTAAACCTCCAACAAAACGACTACAAAATAAGATTAAATCACATTTTAAGGCTTAAAATATTTATTTATGGGCTTTTGAATATGATTATATAGCTTAACCTTAATTTTAGAACTTTTTACTTGGTTAAAATTCCAAAGGGTCCATAGTAAAGCCCATTTAGACATGCACGCCTTAAACCCCAACAAAACGGATGCAACATAAAATTAAATAACTATTTATGAATTAAAATATTTATTTATGGGCTTTTGAACATGATTATATAGCTTAACATCATTTTTAGAAATTTTTACTCAGTTAAAATTCTAACGGGTCCACTGTAAAACCCATTTAGACATGAACGCCTTAACCCCAATAAAACGGCCAAAAAATAAGATTAAATCACATTTTATAGCTTAAAATATTTAGTGATGGACTTTTGAAAACGGTATATATAGCGTAACCTCATTTTCAGAAATTTTTACTCGGTTAAAATTCCAACGGGTCCACTGTAAAGCCCATTTAGACATGCACGCCTTAAACTCAACAAAACGGCCACAAAATAAGATTAAATCATAATTTATGAGTTAATATATTTAATTTTGGGCTTTTGATTATGATTATATGCTTAACCTCAATTTCAAGACTTTTTACTTGGTTAAAATTCCTACGGGTCCACTATAAAGCTCATTTAGACATGCACACCTTAAACCCCAACAAAATGGTTGAAAAATAAGATTAAATCAAATTTTATGAATTAAAATATTTAGTTATGGGCTTTTGAACATTATTATATAGCTTAAACTCGATTTTAAAAGCTTTTACTCGGTTAAAATTCCAACAGGTCTACTATAAAGTCCATTTTGACATGCCCTCCTTAAACCCAACAAAACGGCCACAAAATAAGATTAAATCAAAATTTATGAATTAAAATATTTAATTATGGGCTTTTGAATATGATTATATGCTTAACCTCAATTTCAAGACTTTTTACTTGGTTAAAATTCCAATGGGTCCACTATAAACCTCATTTAGACATGTGCTCCTTAAACCCCGACAAAATGGTCGCAGTATAAGATTAAATCAAATTTTATTAATTAAAATATTTAGTTATGGGTTTTTAAACATCATTATAGCTTAGAACTTTTTACTCAATTAAAATTCCAACGGGTCCACTGTAAAGCCCATTTAGACATGAACACCCATTTAGACATGAACGCCCTAAACCCCAACCAACCGAAAAATAAGATTAAATCATATTTTATGACTTAAAATATTTTTTATGGGCTTCTGAACATGATAATATATCTTAACCTCATTTCCAGAACTTTTTAATCGGTTAAAATTCCAACGGGTCCACTATAAAACCCATTTAGACATGCATGCACGCCTTAAACCCCAACAAAATGGTCAAAAAATAAGATTAAATCACATTTTATGACTTAAAATATTTATTTATGGAATTTTGAACACGATTATATAGCGTAACCACGTTTTCATAAATTTTTACTCGATTAAAAGTCCAACGGGTCTAGTGTAAAACCCATTTAGACATGCACGACTTAAACCCAACAAAACGACCACAAAATAAGATTAAATCAATTTTTATGAGTTAAAATATTTGATTAAGAGATTTTGAATATGATTATGTAGCTTAAACTCATTTCTAGAACTTTTTACAGGGTAAAAATTCCAATGGGTCCACTATAAAGCCCATTTAGAAAAGCACAGCTTAAATCCCAACAAAACTAACGAAAAATATGATTAAATAACATTTTATGACTTAAAATATTTAGTTATGGGCTTTTGATCATGATTATATAGGTTATCCTCATTTTCAGAAATTTTTACTCGGTTAAAATTCCAACGGGTCTACTGTAAAGCCCATTTAGACATGCACGCCTTAAACCCAACAAAACGGACACAAAATCAGATTAAATCAAATTTTATGAGTTAAAATATTTGATTATAGGCTTTTTAATATGATTATATTGCTTAAACTCGATTTTAGAACTTTTTACTCTGTTATAATTCCAACAAGTCCACTGTAAAACATATTTAGACATGCACGCCTTAAACCCTAACAAAATGACCGCAAAATAAGATTAAATCAAATTTTATTAATTGAAATATTTAGTTATGGGCTTTTGAATGTGATTATACAGCTTAACCCCAGTTTTAGAACTTTTACTTAGTTAAAATTCCAATGGGTCCTCTGTAAAGTTCATTTAGACATGCACGCCCTAAACCCTAACAAAACAATCAAAAAATAAGATTAAATCACATTTTATGACATAAAAAATTTAGTGATGGACTTTTGAACATGATTATATAGATTAACCTCATTTTCAAAAAAATTAACTCGGTTAAAATTCCAACGGGTCCACTATAAAGCCCATTTAGACATGTACGCCTCAAAACCCAACAAAATAGCCGCAAAATAAGATTAAATCAAATTTTATGAATTAAAATATTTATTTATGGGCTTTTGAATATGATTACACAGCTTAACCTCAATTTTAGAACTTTTTACTCGGTTAAAATTCAAAAGGGTCCATTGTAAAGCACATTTAGACATGCACGCCTTAAGCCCAACAAAACGGCCGAAAAATAATATTAAATCACATTTTACGACTTAAATTATTTATTTATGGGCTTTTGAATATGATTATACAGCTTAACCTCTATTTCAGAACATTTTACTGGGTTAAAATTCCAACAGGTCCACTATAATGCCCATTTAGACATGCACACCTTAAACCCCAACAAAACGGATGAAAAATAAGATTAAATCACATTTTATGAATTAAAATAATTAGTTATGGGCTTTTGAAAAATATTATATAGCTTAACCTCATTTAAAAAAAAAATTACCCGGTTCAAATTCCAACGGGCCCACTTTAAAGCCCATTTAGACATGTATGGCCTTAAACCCAACAAAAAGGCCACAAAATAAGATTAAATAAATTTTATGAGTTAAAATATTTGATTATAGGCTTTTGAATATGATTATATGCCTTAACCTCAATTTTAGAATTTTTTACTCGGTTAAAATTCCAACGGGTCCACTGTAAAGCTCATTTAGACATGCACTTCTTAACCCTAACAAAATGTCCGTAAAATAAGATTAAATCGAATTTTATGAATATAATATTTAGTTATGGGCTTTTGAACATGATTATATAGCCATTTAGACATACACGCCAAAAAACTCAACAAAACGGCCAGAAAATTAGATTAAATCACATTTTAAGACTTAAAATATTTATTTATAGGATTTTGAACATGATTATATAGAATAACGTCATTTTCAAAAAAAAATTACTCGGTTAAAATTCCAACAGGTTCACTATAAAGCCCATTTAAACATGCACGCCTTAAGCCCTACAAAATGGCCTCAAAATAAGATTAATTAAAATTTTATAAGGTAAAATATTTGATTATGGGCTTTTGAATATGATTTTGTAGCTTAACCTCAATTTCAGAACTTTTTACTTGGTTCAAATTCCAACATGTCCACTATAAAACCCCAAGAAAACAACCAAAAAATAAGACTAAATCACATTTTAAGACTTAAAATATTTAGTTATGGGATTTTAAACATGATTATATAGCTTAACCTCATTTAAAAAAAATTACTTGGTTAAAATTCCAATGGGTCCACTATAAAGCCCATTTAGACGTCCACGCCTTAAACCCCAACAAAACGGCCAAAAAATGAGATTAAATCACATTTTATTTCAAAAAATATTTATTTATGGGCTTTTGAACTTGATTATATAGCATAACCTCATTTTCAAAACTTTTTACTCGGTTAAAATTCCAACGGGTCCACAGTACAACCCATTTAAAAATGCACGCCTTAAAGCCCAACAAAACGACCGAAAAATGAGATTACATCACATTTTATGAATTGAAATATTTAGTTATGGACTTTTGAACATGATTATATAGCGTAACCTCATTTTCAAAATAGTTTACTCGGTTAAAATTCCAACGGGTCCATTATAAAGCCCATTTATCATGCACGAATTAAACCCAACAAAACGGCCACAAAATAAGATTAAATCAAATTTTATGAGTTAAAAATTTTGATTATGGGATTTTTAATATGATTATATAGCTTAACCTTATTTTCAGAAATTTTTACTCGATTAAAATTCCAATGGGTCAACTATAAAGCCCATTAAAACATGCACGCCTTAAACCCCAACAAAACGACCAAAAAATACGATTAAATCACATTTTATGACTTAAAATATTTATTTATGGGCTTTTAAACTTGACTATATAGCTTAACCTCATTTTCAGAACTTTTACTCAGTTAAAATTCCAATGGGTCCACTATAAAAGCCCATTTAGACATGCATGCCTTAAACCCCAACAAAATGGCCAAAAAATAAGATTAAATCACATTTTATGACTTAAAATATTTAGTTATGGACTTTTTATAACACCCTCAAACTCGTCTTAGAAGTAAACCAAGCCCAGAGTGTTAAAAACTAAATAAATGACTAACTTGTATCACAAGTTATTGTTTGAATAACCCTAAAAGATTAACTTACAAAACAAGTTAATATTCGAACAACCCAATATAAGAAGTAGAATACTTAAACATTTTACTATCACATTACCTGCCATTTTAGATAGATATTTAAGGTGAAAAAGGTACTTAAGAGAATAACTTCTTTATCAAGAAACAAGTTTAACTTAAGGTTGGTTACTACATACTCAAACATAACTCCATTTAACTTAATCTAATTCATAGCGAGCTTTTATTTAACTCATAGACTACCATCTATCTAACCGTCAAATGATTATTTTAACTTATACAAGCATTCGCATAAATCATCCCTAGTCCACTTGACACCCATGATTTTCACAATCAATCTTTTAAATGCTTAACCAATGGTTATCCATATTTGCATCCCAAGCTTTTCTACATCAATCTTAACCTACAAGTAAGCAAAGTGTTCACACAATCAACATATCAATCCTTTATAATTAAGTTACCAAAAACATACTTCTATCAACTACTAGATTATCTAATATTATCTAATATCATCAAATAGCAAGCAACCACCAAAATATATGCATATAGGACATACAAACTTATAGTTTAAGAGCTATACGCACCAAAATATGAACTACATGCATCCAAATTAAACTTTCTGCCACCACGCTAGGAGTACTACAAAAGGTGATATTACATACGCTAAAGCAGTACTTGCGATCCAACCAAGCTCCAAGAAGGGATTTACTTACAAGGTTTAACCTGAAATATAGTGAAAGAGATTTATAAGTACACACTTAATGAGGTAGTTTTAAGTACTTAATAGCAATAAGCAACAAGTTAACCTTTCACTACAAAACTTTAATTCAAGAGTCTTCAAGTTTGAACAAGCACTAGGTATATCAAGGTAAGTCAATCGAACAAAGCTTAATCACAAACATGGAAAATCCAACTAGTACCATAAGTAAACATTTCATCCCAAGAATATATAATATGTATATACATAAGCATACATATTTTTGAAACATATATTCATCCTCAAGAATCAATCAACTCATAATAGTGACTTATTACTTGTTATACAAGTTATTATAATTCTTCATCACTTATCTTTTAAATTTCCATATTTTCTTATTAACATAGCCTTGAGAATCGAATAAAGTCTAGGTACATGAGTCCCCAGCCAATTGTCGCCAAATAAAATGGTACTCGCAGTATCGGTCAATCCCTCGTACTATCGCCAAGTGACCACAAAACTTCCCTCCTACTGTCGCCAAATAAGGACCGTAGTCCACCCCAAATATGAGCTCTATGGACTTTATGGCATGCCAACTATAATTAAGACTGACTCGAAACCAAGGCTTTCACATTTATTATCTTTTATTAGAACAAGATGATCATAGCTTCTTATCATGATCTCATATCAATAACTCATTGCCCCTTTTTCAATTCGGGTATGTATTAACCTCATGTGAATTCTTCATTATCTCATCTTTTACAATCAAATAGCTTCATAGCCAAGATTACTTTCAACATATATAACATGTATAGTTCCCATTATAGGTATGTTACCAAGGTCACATATAGTTTTGCTATAATCAAGAATTTCACACCATTATTCATTACATAGAGTGACTTACCTCAAATCCAAGCTTGCTCATACATAACATAATCCAACTAGCATAAAGTAACTAAAATCAACAAGCAATGCTCAGGAGGATTATTAACCCATCCCAAGACTTTAAACTACACTCACAGTTCGTTTTGAGCTAGTTTTGCTCTCGTATAATAATTCCCTTTTGCTTGTCTCCTAATTGATCTACTTTTTTCCTTTCCACCTTCAATTCCTTCTGGTTCTAAATATAGCAAGACATACATTCATACACTAGAACTTGATTTATCAACCATTTACATGCTTAACCATTCAATCATATAAGCACACACATGTATCCAACCAATCTGTCCAATTCATTTGTAAATATACATATATATACATCAAAGTCAACCCTGCAGTGTCTATATTCATTCAATTCACTTGAGTAAGTACCTTAACCAATATGCACAACAAAACAGTCCACTACACAATTAATCATACAAAACAAAACCCTTTTTATATGTACACACTTTTATGCTCAGATCAGCCCCCAAAGTTCATATGATCACTCATACATTCATAGAACAACCTTTTATGCGTGTATATGCCTACCAAATTTTCACTAAGCAATCCCCATACATTCTTTCATGTTCAAAATAGTTTAATTACATGTTCATTTATACGAAACAAGGCAGCCTTCATACTTATTTATTGAATCAAAACAGTCCCATTACATTTACTATATGCATCAAAACAACCATAATTACATGTACTTACTTATGTAGATACACAATAGTCCACTAGCTATGCAAACAACCCACCATTCTTGCAAAAATAGTCCCATAAGTTCTCCTATGTATTCCAAAACAACCCAATACTCAACTTTAACAACAATACCATCCAAGTTAAGTTCAAGCATCAAATTCATAGTCAACAAGGATCTATTCAAATAGTCCTTAACATATTATCCATTTTCATATACATCACACATTTCATTCAATCATAACAAGATCTAGGTATATATATATATATATACATAGTGTTCGAATGAACCTAAAATTTCATAACATGGTCTCAATCTCTAACAATTTAAGCAACATCATTCGAAATTGCTAAATTCTTACTATCCTATTGATCAAATTCAAGCAATAGAACCTTTCTAACTATCTTACAAGGCTTCTAATCATGCTAATTCACACATGCATCATCGAATAGAACCAAAGATTCATAACATAAAAAAAACAACCCAATTTGAGAGAGTGAAAGAGAAAGAGTTTCACCTTCCTCCAAGCTTGTTCGAATAATTCTAAGCAAAAATATGTGATGAACTAAGCTTAAGCAAGCTTTCTCTCAACTCTCTCTTATTTTATTTGCTTCGGTTCAAAAAAGTGAGAAATGAGATGATGAATTACTTTGTTGATTCTCCTCCCTCACCACCAAACCCCTACACTTGCTTCCTATCTCACATGACACCTCAACACATCTTTGATTAAATCTTTCCTTAGCATGGAGCTTAAAAGAATGCAACAGTTTTCGGTTTAACCACTATAGTAACTAGTTACTCAAGTTTCCTTATTTCAAGTTTGGTCATTTCTGAGATGGCTTTTCACTATTTGATTTATTCCAATTTAATCCTAATTCCATTTACTTACTCTAGTAGATGATAACTACACTATAATTTTACTTAAATCTATGGTGCTATATACTTCTAGGCCAATATTTTGGATATTATAATTCTCTCCCCCTTAAAAGAAATTCATCCTCGAATTTACTTGAAGAAAATATATAGGGATATTGATTCTTCATAGCTGACTCCACTTCCCAGGTAGCTTCTTTTAACTTTGTGAGTTTTCCATAACACCTTAACAAGAGAATCTAATTTGTTACGAAGTCTTTTAACTTTGCGGTCTAGAATTTGGATTGGTTCTTCTTCGTAGGACAAATCTAGATTGAGTTTTACCTCTTTTGGTTCTAACACATGGGAAGGATCAAAATGATATTTTCAAACCATAGATACATGGAATACGTTATGAATATTGTCAAATTCATTAGGAAGAGCCACGATAAGCAACGGGGCCAATCTTTTCCACAATCTCAAATGGTCATATAAAACGTGGACTGAGCTTCCCTTTCTTCCCAAATCTAAACACCTTTTTCCATGGACATACCTTTAGGAATACATGATCTCCCACACTAACTAGATGTCCCTTCTCTTGAGGTCAGATATGCTTTCTGTCTATCAAAAGCTTCTTTCAATCTGTTGTGAATAGCTTGTATTTGATTCTCTATTTCTCGAAGGAGTTCAAGTCCAAAGATTTTTTTTCACCTAATTTTGACCAACATAAGGGAGTTTTGTATCTTCTACCATACATGGATTCAAAGAGGGCCATCTTGATAGATGTCTGATAGCTATTGTTATATGCAAACTCTGCAAAAGGTAAGGATTTCTCCAAATTTTTTCAAAATCAATTATGCAAGCCCTGAGCATGTCTTCAAGAGTCTGAATCACTCTTTCAAATTGACCATCTGTTTCAAGATGAAAAGCTGTAATAAGGTTTTTTCTTGGTTTCCAAGGCCTTCTGTAAAGAATTTCAAAATCTAGAAGTAAACCGAGGATCCTGATTTGATATAATAGTAGAGGAAACATCATGCAAACGAATTACTTCTTTTATGTAAAATTCAGCGAACTGATCTAAGCTCTTGCTCATTCGAACATGTACAAAGTGAGCTGCCTTAGAAAATCTATCAACTATCACCCAAACAACATCATTCTTCTTTGGTGATAAAGGCAAACCACTTATAAAATCCATGGTTATTCGATCCCATTTCCATTGTGGTAGCTCGATAGGTTGTAAGAGTCCCATAAGAACTTGATGTTTGGCTTTAACCTTCAGACAAGTTAAGCACTTGGATATAAATTCCGTAATAGCACTCTTCATTCCTTGCCACCAATACAACTCCTTTAAATCTTTGTACATCTTAACTGACCCTGAATGGATAGAAAGCGGGCTATTGTGGGCTTCATACAACATCTCTCTCTTAAAGGTTTCATCATTTGACACACACACTCTATTTCAAAAATAGAGTAGACTGTTGCGCGTAATAAGTGCTACGCAAATGTGCAAGTATACACGTCGCAAGTTATAGTATAAAAGATATCGTCTCCACAGGGATTGGTGCCACTTCAAGAATCTAGTCTCTTGCACTGTAAAAAGTAAAAACACAAGTAAAGGATTATCGAAGTTTAACTAATTACTAATCTAGAAAGCAATAAAATAAAATAAAAGATGAATTCAATTGAGAGAGATAGGCTAGGTTATCGTGAGTTGAGGTGTGATAGCCGATTGGATTGTCTTGGTAAAGAGTGCATGGGCAACTCGATTGCCGTGGCGACTTGCTGTGACGGGTTGCCTTGGCAACTAATTGATGGTTGCTTGGGCGACTAGTTGGGCAACTACTTGGGCGATCGGGCAGCAACTTCAAGGTTCGGCGGAGCGTTCTTCAATGGTTTCTTCTTATCCCTAAGTCGAAACTCTAGCTACTTGTGCATGCCTTGATAATACATCCTGCGTGAATCAAGGGTGAACAACAACCAATCTTGCGCTCCTCTTAGCCGTTGAAATCCTTAACTTATTCCTAAGCGGATTAATCTTCACCATCATTGGATTGCATAAAGATCATATTCATTCGTTTCTTGAATCTAACTCTCCCGATATTAGATAAATGGATGAAATCACGAGATCCTCTCCCAATTCACTCATAAACAATAATAAGAATCAAGAATGAATAAACCTTGAAATAGAAAAGTGCAAACTCTTATTACCTAAACAAAAACCAATAGTTTCTCACAACCACAAAACACAATAACCATAGCCAAGTAAATTTAGTTCATGGCTAGGTTCCAAAGAAACACAAGATAATTAATCCCTAGCATGAACCCAATCGAACAAAGATGAAGGAAGAGGCTTGTCGAAATCCTCCTTGCCCTTGATGCTTGTCGAAAATTCTCTCCTCTTGCCCTACTTGGACTTGCCGAAATTTCCCTCTTGCTCTCTCTATTGAATTGTCGAAATCTCTTGCTATTTATAGGGCTAGGCCAAAGTCCTTCTTTGAGGAGGAGTTTGAGTTGGAATTAAATTATCTTTAAAGAATATAATTCTTTATTATAATTTTATTCCTATTAGAACTTCTCCTATCCACTTGGAATTTAATTCTTCTTTAATCTCTGCATGGCAATCAAATTCCTTTGGGCTTGGACCTTGCTCCATGTCATCTTGGGCTTGTAAAATCATGAATTTCGACATCCATATTGCTTTTGGTCTTTGTCGACAAATGCCATGGCAATGGCTCGCGTCTCCTTCATGCACTGCCCGGCAACTAGCTCGGCATATCCTTCATGCATTGCCACGGCAACTAGCTCGGCATTGCTTTGGCAAGTGATCCTGCACATACACACAAAAACACACCAAAGCAGCATCTATTTCCACAAAAATTACCAAGTTATGTAATCAAGCTCAACGATTGAAGGAAACATGGATTAATGCATGAATGGCTAACTATGCAACTAATATGAGCCTAAGTCTAACAATAATATGAGTAAAAAGGGTAAGAAAAATAGTACTTTTGAACACTTATCACACCCCCAAACTCGAACTATTGCTTGTCCTCAAGCAATGCAAACTCATAATTACCTGCCAAGACTTCAAATTTTCACAAACTTAGCTTTGAACTTGATTTCAATTCTCTGAACCGGGGCACAAAGTATGATTGGCTTTTTATTTTTCAGAAAACTGATGAATTACTCGGAATCAAACTATAATGCTTGTGAGTGTGTGCGGAGTTGTGTGCAAGTTGATTTTTCGGATTCTATGCAAACAATAGGTTTTCAAATTACTTCATTGGGTTCTTTTTAACATGTTTTAACTAGAGCCAATTTCGGGCACCTCTAGTGTTTTATTTTTAGTTTTCTTAAGTTAATTTAATCGACTAGAGCCGGTTTCGGGCACCTCTAGTTAAAATTTTTTAACACATCCTAGAGCCAGTTTCGGGCACCTCTAGTGAATTTTTTTTTAGCACATGCTAGAGCCAATTTCGGGCACCTCTAGCATTCATCCAATTTTATTCTAATCCCCAATTTGTTAATTATCAACCTAAGTTTACTAGAACTCCTTAAATCAATCAAACCACAACAGTGTTTCATCAAATTTAGCATCATAGTAAAATTCTAAGTTTTTCATGGTTATCCTAGAATAAAAATTCTATCAATTAAGTGCATTGGTAAAGTCATCATTGAATATTCATCAAATCTAAGCAATTCTTGTTCCAATTAAAGGCATGGCAAGCAATTTATGTATCCTAAATGTAATGCTTAAGATTAATGTAACTAAACATGGTAATTACTAATAACAATCCCCCAAACTCGAGTGAGGCATTGTCCTCAATGCATGCATAAAAATAACGAAAAATAAAAATAAAATGCATACGAGGACTTACTTGAGAGTTCGTCATCGTAGATGATTAGTTTCCTTCTAGTTGGCGTCTTGATTTTCTTGCTTGAATGCAATGGTTGTTTTCTTGTTGCCGGGATGTCTTGACTTTGGTTGCCGTGGCATCTTCGGGGTTGGTTGCCGTGGCATCAGCTTGTGCATGCATGAAGTAAGTTGTCGCGGCATCTTCTTCATTGGTTGCTTGGGGCAATGATCTTGGCAGTAAATTTCCTTAGCATAGTAGTTGTGAGTCTTGTTGTGAAAAAGAAAATAAAGAAAACCTGAAAATGAGAGGAGAGCATGCTCATGCATATCCTAAGTTGACCACTTCCTTGTTACGTTCCACATGGGCACCATTGTAGTGCTTCAATCTTTGTCCATTAACTTTGAATTCATGGTTGTCGAGATGGACTTGATTATCACAGCACCATGGGAGAATGGTTTGACGACTTCAAATGGTCCCGACCATCTTGATTTCAGCTTTCCGGGAAAAGTTTTAGCCGAGAATTGAATAGGAGAACTAGTTGCCCTGCGTGTGAATTGCCGTGGCAATAGTTTCTTGTCATGCCATCGCTTTGTTTTCTCCTTGTATATTCGTGCATTGTTATAGGCGAGTGCACGAAATTCTTCTATCTCATTGAGATCCATCAAGCGCTTTTGTCCGGCACTTTCCCAATCCATATTCACGGTCTTGATTGCCCGAAGACGCCTTGTGCTCGATTTCCACCGGTAGATGACATGTTTTACCATAGACAAGCGGAAGGGGACATACCTAATGGTGTTTTGAATGCGGTGCGATATGCCCAAAGTCGTCATCTAGTCTTAATGACCAATCCTTCCTTGCGGGATTTACAACTTTCTCGAGTATTCCCTTCAACTCCCGGTTGGAAATTTCTGCTTGCCCGTTGGTTTGTGGGTGATATGCCGTGGCGATCTTGTGTGATATGCGAAGCGTTGCAACATCTTGGCAATTAGTCTGTTGTCAAAATGCTTGCCCCGTCGCTGATAATTGCTCTCGGCATCCCAAACCGTGTAAATATGTTTTTCTGCGGGAATCGTTGCGGTCTTGGAATCGTCGTTGGGAACTGCAGCTGCCTCTACCCATTTAGACACATAGTCGACGGCGAGTAAGATGTAGAGGTTGCGAATGAAGATGGGAAAGGTCCCATAAAATCGATCCCCAAACATCGAACAGTTCCACCTCGATGATGTTCGGAGTGGCATCTCATGTCGCCTAGAGATATTGCCCGTCTTAAACAAACGATCACATTGCTTGTAAAAGTCTTGGGCATCTTTGTACAATGTTGGCCAATACAACCCGGATTGCAAGACTTTGGCATGCGGATGCGAGTTCCTCCAAAATGTCCTCCATAGGGTGAAGAATGGCATTGTCGGAGTACATTCTGTTGCTCTTCTTGAGGACACATCGGCGTATAACCTGATCTGCACATTGTTTAAACAAAAGAGGCTCGTCCCAAAAGTAATGCTTAGCATTATGGCGGAACCGCTTCTTCCCTTGGTGAGTAATGCCATACGGAAAAATACCACAAACAATGAAGTTAACTAAATCTGCGTACCAAGGTATTGCCGGGCATGTCTTTGTCGTAGTGTCTGCTCCCAAAATTGCTGAGGCGTGCTCGTCAAAAGTCTGCTGCGGCGTCAAGAGTTGCCGAGGCGTGTGCTTCCATGGTTTCCGAGGCGTCATGGGCTGCCGAGGCGTCAAGGGTTTCCGAGGCGATTAGAATTTGTTCATCCGGGAATGCATCACATATCTCTAGATCCGCGTCCTCCTCCCTATTGCGTTCCAAACGTGATAAGTGATCGCCACTTGATTTTCTGTTCCTTTCTGTCCTTAATTTCAATATCAAATTCTTGTAAAAGTAATATCCAACGAATCAAACGAGGTTTAGCATCCTTTTTAGCAAATAAGTATTTGATTGCCGAATGGTCCGTATGAACAATTACCTTTGTACCAATTAAATAGGATCGGAACTTGTCAAATCGAAAACTACAGACTAGTAACTCTTTCTCCGTTGTTGTGTAATTCATTTGAGCATCGTTAAGAGTTTTACTAGCGTAGTATATCACATGGAAGGTCTTACATGTGTGCGTTGGCCTAGGACTGCTCCTACCGCGAAATCACTTGCATCACACATGAGCTCAAAAGGTAGCGTCCAATCTGGTGGAACAACAATGGGTGCCGAGGCAAGCTTTTTCTTTAGGGTTTCAAATGCTTGAGTGCAAGAATCATCAAAATCGAAGACTTTATCCTGTTCAAGCAGATTACACAAAGGTTTAGTGATTTTAGAAAAGTTATGAATGAACCTCCTGTAAAAACCTGCATGTCCGAGAAAACTTCGAATTCCTTTAACCGAATTTGGTGGGGGTAATCTCTCGATCACGTCCACCTTGGCTTTGTCTACTTCAATTCCCTTGGATGAGATCTTATGGCCGAGCACTATTCCTTCATCTACCATAAAGTGGCATTTCTCCCAATTGAGGACTAAATCTGTTTCTTCGCATCTTGCCAACACCCTCTCTAAATTGCCGAGACAGCCGTCAAGTCATTACCAAAAACCGAAAAATCATCCATGAAGATCTCAAGGAAGTCTTCGACCATGTCTGAAAAAAGAGCGCCATCATACATCTTTGGAAGGTTGCCGGGCGTTACATAATCCGAACGGCATCCTTCGGAAGGCATAAGTACCCGTAGGGGCATGTGAAGGTTGTCTTTTCTTGATCTTACGGTGCTATGGCAATCTGATTGTAACCTGAATAACCATCAAGAAAACAGTAAAAAAGGGTTTACCTGCAAGACGGTCAAGCATTTGATCAATAAAGGGTAATGGGAAGTGATCTTTCCTAGTGGTTTTGTTTAGCTTTCGATAGTCCATACAAAACCCTCCAACCGGTCACAGTCTGGTTGGGATAAGTTCATTATTTTCATTGCTTACCACTGTTATATACCTCCCTTTTTCGCACACATTGTACGGACTTACCCACGTACTATCGGAGATAGGGTATATAATGCCGGCGTCAAGCCACTTGATGATTTCTTTCATTACAACCCCTTTCATGGCATGATTCAGTCTCCTCTGGGCCTCAATTGAAGGTTTGTGATCATCTTCCAACAAGATCTTGTGCATGCACACCGCCGGGCTAATTCCCTTCAAGTCGGCAATTGTCCACCCTATTGCCTTTTTATGTAGCTTCAACATGTTGATTAGCTTCTTTTCTGCTCAAAGTAACTTAGAGGAAATAATTACAGGTAATGTATTATTGATCCCTAAGTATACATATTTTAGTTGATCTGGCAATTGTTTCAACTCAAGAATTGGTGGATTTTCGATAGAGGGTTTTTCGATCTTACCTTCCTTACCTGAGTAGTCCAGTGGTTCAAAGTATGTACCTGGTCGATTTACTAGCCAATTTACCTCTTACGTTTGTTCCTCATCGACCGGCTCTTCATTCTCCTCGGGTTCCTCTTGATCAGCAATGTAGTTGCCGAGGCAACTAAATTCCTCATCGGTTAAACTGCTGTGTGGCATGAAGTAGTTGGCATTCTTCTCGGATCATCGGCATGCCTTAGTGTTTGGAATACATTTAGTTTTACCTGCTGGTCATTCACCCTCATTGTGAGTTCTCCCTTTTCAACGTCGATCAAGGTTCTCCCCATGCGCTAGGAATGGTCTCCCGAGAATGATAGGTGCATGCTCATCCGCTTCACAATCCAAAACAATAAAGTCAGCGGAAAAATAAATTTATCAACTTTTACCAAGATGTCCTCGATTTTTCCTCTGGATGCACATAGGATCTGTCGGCTAGTCAGTAGCATAAGCTGTTGTAGGTCTTGCCTTCCCGATTCCTAGTTTCGAAAACCGATTTAGGCATCAAGTTTATGCTAGCCCCTAGGTCGCATAGTGCTTTCCCGACATAGTGATTTCCAATAGAACGGTATTGTGAAACTTCCGGATCCTTCAACTTGGGCGGCATACGATTGTGCAACATTGCCATGCATCCCTCTGTTGCGGCAATTGTTTCAAACTCTCCTAGCCTTGTTCTCTTGGACACAATGTCTTTAAGAAACTTGGCATAGTTTGGCATTTGTTCAATTGCTTCCACCAATGGCAAGTTGATGTGGACTTGCTTTAAGATATCAAGAAACTTCTTGAATTGGTATTCTTGCTTTTGTCGCTTCAATCTTTGTGGGAATGGTGGTGGAAGTCGGATATCTTCTATCTTTTCATTGGTTTGAAACCTGATTGACGGCATTACGGGGACATCCGAGTTGCCGATGTGTTACCAATCGGGGTTGCCGCGGCGTGCTTATCGCAAGTTACCGAGGCGTCATTGGTTGCCGAGGCATGCTTATTGCCGGTTGCCGCAGCAATTCTTGGTTCAGCATCTGAGACTTTGCCGCTAGGTTCGTCTTGCTCTTTTTGTGGAGTTTTGTTTGACGAGCGGGTTTGAACCTCTCTAAGTTGTTGGCCACTTCTGGTGGTGATTGCCTTACATTGCTCATGGCCGTTCCTCTTGCGACTTCATGTCGCTAGGTAAACCTCCTTGTGGTCTAGTGTTGATTTTGAGCAAATTGTCCGACTTGATTTTCCAATGATTTGATTGCCGCCTCTTGGTTTTGCAATCTCATCTCGGTCCTGTTAATAAAAGCATCAGTTCTTTTTATGAAATTACTATTCTCAGCCATATAAGATTCAGTTTTCATCATAAAAGCATTTAGAGAATTTTCCAAAGAACTAGATGTTGTCGGTTGTTGTTGCGGCATCTTGCTGTCGTGGCATATTCTGCTGAATCCGATGCTTGTGCATTCTGATTGTTCTGGTTTAGAGCATTGTTGGGATTACTCCATGAAAAATTCGGTGCTTCTTCCAAGCTGGATTGTATGTATTTGACATCATGTTGTTGCCCCATTGTAATTCCCCACATAGAAGCTAGATTCCGGATTCTGCATACATTCAGAAGAATTATGGTTATCACCACATAACTCACAAAAAGAATCCATTACCTTGACTTCATGTGTGTTGTTTGGTTTTTGCATGTTCTGGACCATCTTGGTTAAAGCGGCCAATTGTGCCGAAATTGAATCTGATGATCCTAGTTCATGTATTGTGGCTTGGCGTCTAACTCCTCCTCTTCTAGTGGATGGGAATTGATAGTCATTCTTGGCCAGCCTGTTTAAAATTTGCATTGCTTCCTCCGGCGACTTATCTAAGAGTATGCCGTTTGCCGAGGCATCTAGCATCATCCTTGTTGGTGTATTCACGGCGTTGTAAAACATTGTCACTTGAGTCCACACCGGGAATCCGTGTAGAGGGCATTTATGTAGAAGTTCTCTATATCGCTCCCAAGCCTCGTACATGGATTCATCATCTGCCTGCCGAAAAGAAGTAATGTCGTTACGAAGCTTATCAGTTAAATTTGTAGGATTAAATCTAGCAAGGAAATCACGACAAAGATCAGTCCAAGATGCTATGGATCCGGCAGGAATGCTATTTAGCCATGCTTTCGCCCTATCCCTCAGTGAATAGGGGAATAATCTTAATCGTAAGACATCAGGGGTGACTCCGTGTATCTTGAACGAGTTGCAAATCTCGAGGAAAGATTTCAGATGTTGTCGTGCATCTTCGATTCTTGAGCCGCCAAATTGACCTATTGTGTTGATCATATTAAACATTACGGTTTCAACTCAAAGTGGTCGGCTTCAATTTCGGTGCGACAACTCGGGTTGAGTCCATCAAGATCTTCTTCAAGATAGTCTCGAATCGTTCTGTTTCGTGCAAGAATCACTCCTCCCCCTGCTCGAACATCTTGATTCATATTGCCGTCTTGATTTGCCATTGCTTCTCTTATCCTTCGTCTAAGTCTTTGTAAGGTTCGTTCGATTTCTGGATCAAAGGGATATTCTGGTGAAGTCGGTCTTGCCCTGGTCATATACCAATGCAAAACCAAAGTTTGTTAGCCCTTTGAATTTTAAACAAGAAAAATAAAAAGAATGTGCAAGAAAATAAAAACAAAGTCGCTATTGCCAATCCCCGGCAACGGCGCCAAAAACTTGTTGCGCGTAATAAGTGCTACGCAAATGTGCAAGTATACACGTCGCAAGTTATAGTATAAAAGATATCGTCTCCACGAGGATTGGTGCCACTTCAAGAATCTAGTCTCTTGCAATCGTAAAAAGTAAAAACACAAGTAAAGGATTATCAAGTTTAACTAATTACTAATCTAGAAAGCAATAAAATAAAATAAAAGATGAATTCAATTGAGAGAGATAGGCTAGGTTATCGTGAGTTGAGGTGTGATAGCCGATTGGATTGTCTTGGTAAAGAGTGCATGGGCAACTCGATTGCCGTGGCGACTTGCACAACGGGGTTGCCTTGGCAACTAATTGATGGTTGCTTGGGCGACTAGTTGGGCAACTACTTGGGCGATCGGGCAGCAACTTCAAGGTTCGTGGGCGTTCTTCAATGGTTTCTTCTTATCCCTAAGTCGAAACTCTAGCTACTTGTGCATGCCTTGATAATACATCCTGCGTGAATCAAGGGTGAACAACAACCAATCTTGCGCTCCTCTTAGCCGTTGAAATCCTTAACTTATTCCTAAGCCGGATTAATCTTCACCATCATTGGATTGCATAAAGATCATATTCATTCGTTTCTTGAATCTAACTCTCCCGATATTAGATAAATGGATGAAATCACGAGATCCTCTCCCAATTCACTCATAAACAATAATAAGAATCAAGAATGAATAAACCTTGAAATAGAAAAGTGCAAACTCTTATTACCTAAACAAAAACCAATAGTTTCTCACAACCACAAAACACAATAACCATAGCCAAGTAAATTTAGTTCATGGCTAGGTTCCAAAGAAACACAAGATAATTAATCCCTAGCATGAACCCAATCGAACAAAGATGAAGGAAGAGGCTTGTCGAAATCCTCCTTGCCCTTGATGCTTGTCGAAAATTCTCTCCTCTTGCCCTACTTGGACTTGCCAAAATTTCCCTCTTGCTCTCTCTATTGAATTGTCGAAATCTCTTGCTATTTATAGGGCTAGGCCAAAGTCCTTCTTTGAGGAGGAGTTTGAGTTGGAATTAAATTATCTTTAAAGAATATAATTCTTTATTATAATTTTATTCCTATTAGAACTTCTCCTATCCACTTGGAATTTAATTCTTCTTTAATCTCTGCATGGCAATCAAATTCCTTTGGGCTTGGACCTTGCTCCATGTCATCTTGGGCTTGTAAAATCATGAATTTCGACATCCATATTGCTTTTGGTCTTTGTCGACAAATGCCATGGCAACTGGCTCGGCGTCTCCTTCATGCACTGCCCTGGCAACTAGCTCGGCATATCCTTCATGCATTGCCCTGGCAACTAGCTCGGCATTGCTTTGGCAAGTGATCCTGCACATACACACAAAAACACACCAAAGCAGCATCTATTTCCACAAAAATTACCAAGTTATGTAATCAAGCTCAACGATTGAAGGAAACATGGATTAATGCATGAATGGCTAACTATGCAACTAATATGAGCCTAAGTCTAACAATAATATGAGTAAAAAGGGTAAGAAAAATAGTACTTTTGAACACTTATCATAGACCATTAGAGTTCAAGGAAAATTTTGGATTAGGTTCAAATTCAAGTTTGCGCAAGATTTTCTAAAGTTCAGGATCGGTTTGCTGAAGTGCCCTAATTCTCAAGATCAAATCAGATTGAACCTAAAGCTTAGCTAAAAGCTTTTGATCTTTTAGCAATCTGAAATGTGCATTGATTGCAGTAGGGGCTACAGAACAATGGATCATACTTAGATAACAAGGTTTATATTTCGGATATGAATGGACTAGATGTGATTCATTTAGGATCTTACCAATTGAACGTTTGCGGCTGAGTGCATCAGCTACTACATTCGCCTTTCCTGGGTGATAATCGTTGACTAGATCATAGTCCTTGAGTAATTCCATCCACCTCCTTTTTATAAGGTTCAACTCTTTTTGAGTAAGAAGATATTTCAAGTTTTTTTGATCAGTGAGTAGATAACATTTCTCTCCAAACAAATAATGTCTCCAAATCTTTAGTGCAAAAATAACCGCAGCTAGTTCGAGGTCATGTGTCAGATAATTAAATTGTGAGGCTTCAATTGTCAGGATGCATAGGCTACCACCTTTTCATCTTGCATAAGAACACATCCTAGACCAAGATGAGATGCATCACTAAAAACTGTATACTTTTTTCCTGATTTAGGTTGTGTTAAAACTGGAGCTTGTGTAAGAACTTGCATCAACGGATCGAAATTTCTTTATTGATTTTCTGACCAAATAAATGGTACATCTTTTCAAAAAAGTTTGGTTAAAGGGGTGGTTAACATAGAGAACCCTTTTACAAATCTTCGGTAGCAACCTGCTAATCCAAGAAAGCTTCTAACTTCGCCAACATTCTTCGCAGGTCTCTAATCAAATACTGCATGTATCTTCTTTGGATCGACCTTAATTCCTTCTACGGATATTATATGTAGGAAAGATTCCTCAGACAACCAAAATTTACATTTATTGAATTTGGCATAAAGCTGATTATCTCAGATGGTTTGTAAAATAATTTAGAAGTGTTCCGAATGTTCATCCTTATTCTTGGAGTAAATAAGGATGTCGTCTATAAAGACTACTACAAACTTATCCAAACATGGTTTAAAGATTCGATTCATAAGGTCCATGAATGCAGCATGAGCATTCATTAAGCCAAAAGGCATCACTAGAAACTCATAGTGAACATATCGAGTCCTAAATGCAGTTTTAGGAACATCAGACTCTCTAACTTTCATCTAATAGTATCCCGATCGGAGATCGATCTTGGAAAAGACTGTAGCATCCTTGAGCTGATCAAGAAAGTCTTTAATTCTCGATAATGGATACTTGTTCTTCATAGTAAGCTGGATCAATCGTTGATAGTCGATACAAAGCCTCATCGATCCATCCCTCTTCTTTACAAAAAAAACTAGGGATCCCCAAGGAGACAAACTTGGCCTAATGAAGCCTTTATCTTGTAAATCTTGCAACTGACTCTTAAGTTCTTTAAGTTCAATTGGGGTCATCCGATAAGGTGTAATGGAAACTAGAGTTGATCTCGGTACTTTGATTCCAAATTCAACTTCTCTTGTTGGGGGTAATCTCGGAAGTTCCTCAGGAAACACATCAGGAAATTCAGAGACAGTTAGAATGGAATCAAAGGAGAGTTGGGTTTTTTTTATCTCCGATATAGCAGCAAATATTAAGGTTGGTTCAGAAGATTTCTTATCTAATAAGGTTATTGATTCTTTTCCTAACCCGAGAAAGAGAAGCCTTTTCTTAGCATAGTCTACCTAAGCTTGATGTTTTCCCAACCACTCTAAACCTAATATAAGGTCAAACTCATTGAATGGTAAAGCTAGAAGATCAACAGGAAAAAAGAATTTCTTGAATAAAAATGGGCAATTTTTGCATACTTGATTAACAATTACCTTATCTCCTAAGGGATTGGTAGCTATCAAATTACTATTTATGGGTTCAGGTTTCGACTTAAACTTTTCAATCAAAGAAAAACATATAAAGGAACGTGTCGATCCCGAATCAAATAGATCATAAATAGGATGCGTAAATAACTTGATGGTACCTGCAATTACATCCATGGAGTCTTCCTCTTCTCGGCCTCGAACATGGTATACTCGAGCTGGTGTCCGAGATTCTTGATAGGTAGCATTTGAAGCTTGTCCCTGATTCTTTCCATAATTACCAGACTGAGCTTGTTTAGGCCCTTTTCCCCTTGGCGACTGAACATAATTCGAATTCTTTGACGCATGAGTTGGAAGCTTATTTGGGTTCTGAGGACAATCTTTGACGAAGTGATTTGTTTCTCTACACAAGAAACAGGCACTTGCTTGGCTTCTACATTGACCCGCATGATTCTTTTGACAGACATTGCAAGTGGGAACTTGTGACCTCTTCCCGTATTCCACGTGCTATTTATAGAAACCGAAGGTGCAGAAGTTTTGACCATAGTCTGAGGTTTTGGTAAAAAGTTACTCTTTAGGGAAGAGTTGTAGTTTAAGGAACTACCTCCTTGATGCTTTGGATTCTTGGATTGCCAACAGGGTTTGTTATCGTCCCTTGATATTTTGTCTTTTTGGGAGTAGTTCCCCTTTCTCTTCTTGGATGCCTTCATCTGAGCTTCAGTAGCTATAGCTCGATTCACCAAATCTTGAAAATCAGTAATTCCTAGGGCAGTAAACTTAGGGCCAATTTTATCATTGAGCATATTAATAAACATCCGACACTTGTCCTATTCTTTCTTGATAAATTCATACCCCTACTTGCAATATTTACAAATTTCTCTCACATATTGCTCAATTTGTTTCCCCTTGCTTCAGATATAAGAAACGTCTTCTACGCTCATCAAGGTATTGTTTGCTTATGTACTTCTTTAAAAATTCTTTAAGAAAGAATTCCCAAGTGATAACATTGGCCGGAGCCGTAAGGGTTGTTGTTTCCTACCAACTTAATGCCTCATCAGCAAGAAGAGCTATGGTACACTCCAATTTATGTTCATCTAAACACTTTAACTATTTGGTTAAGATTCTGGAAGTAGCTTCTAACCAATATTCAGCAGCTTCCAACTTATCGATCGGGGCTCTAGTTATCACAACTACAGGAAGAGTGGGAGCAGTTGGAGTATTTTGCCTCCAAGAGGTGACTAGTTGGTCAAACATCTCCTTCATACCAAGGAGACACTCTTGTTGAATAGGACAGATAGAATTAGCTTCCTGTTGAGCATGCTGAGGTTCAACAGTCTTTTGTGGCTCATGTTGATTTTGTTTCATTCTCACACTTCTTCCTTCATTAGAATAACCAGTCGGGCTCTAGTTTTCCTGACCCAAATATGTCTCTAACATTGCTGATAATTAATCACATAAAAAGAGCTTAATTAGGTATGGATCACAAGTACATATCTAATTGACTCCTAGGTGGCAAAAAATAACAAATGACAAAGCATGGAACTCAGTTTAGTCCTAGGATCGACAAAACCTTAGCTCTGATACCAAATTGTAACAACCTCAAACCCAGCTTAGAAGTAAACCAAGCCAAGAGTGTTAAAAGCTAAACAAAAGACTAACTTGTATCACAAGTTAGTGTTTGAATAACCCCAAAAGATTAACTTACAAAACAAGTTAATATTCGACCAACCCAATATAAGAAGTAGAATACTTTAACATTTTACTATCACATTACCTACCATTTTATATAGATATTTAAGGTCAAAAAGGTACTTAAGAGAATAACATCTTTATGAAGAAACATGTTTAACTTAAGCTTGGTTACTACATACTCAAACATAACTCCATTTTACTTAATCTAATTCATAGCAAGCTCTAATTTAACTCATAGACTACCATCTATCTAACCGTCAAATGATTATTTTAACTTAGACAAACATTCGCATAAATCATCCCTAGTCCACTTAACACTCATGTTTTTCACAATCAATCTTTTAAATGCTTAACCAATGGTTATCCATATTTGCAACCCAAGCATTTCTACATTAATCTTAACCTACAAGTAAGCAAAGTGTTCAGGCAATCAACATATCAAGCCTTTATAATTAAGTTACCAAAAACATACTTCTATCAACTGCTAGATCATCTAATATTATCTCATATCATCAACTAGCAACCAACTACCAAAATATATACATAAAGGACATACAAACTTATAGCTTAAGAATTGCACACACCAAAATATGAACTACATGCATCCGAAATAAACTTTGTGCCACCACTCTAGGAGTATTACAAAAGGTGATATTACATACGCTAAAGTGGTACTTGCGATCCAACCAAGCTCCAAGAAGGGATGTGCTTACAAGGTTTAACCTGAAATGTAGTGAAAGATATTTATAACTATACACTTAGTGAGGTAGTTTTAAGTACTTAATAGCAATAAGCAACAAGTTAACCTTTCACAACAAAACTTTAATTCAAGATTTTTCAAGTTTGAATAAGCACTAGGTATATCAAGGTAAGTCAATCGAACAAAGCTTATTCATGGACATGGAAAATCCAACTAATACAATAAGTAAACATTTCAGCCTAAAAATATATAATATGTATATGCATAAGCATACTTATATTCGAAACATATATTCATCCTCAAGGATCAACCAACTCATAATAGTGACTTATTACTTGTTATAAAAGTTATTATAATTCTTCATCACTTATCTTTCAAGTTTCCATATTTTCTTATTAACATAGTCTTGAGAATCGAATAAAGTCTAGGTACACGAATCCCTAACCAACTATCGCCTAATAAAATGGCACTCACAGTACTGGTTAATCCCTCATACTGTCGCTAAGTGACCACAAAACTTTCCTCCTACTATCCCCAAATAAGGATCGTAGTCCAGGACCATAGTCTACCCCAATCACGAGCTCTATAGAGTCTATGACATGCCAACTATACCTAAGACTGACTCGAAACTAAGGCTTTCACATTTATCATATCTTATTAAGAACAGAGTGAGCATAGCTCCTTATCAAGATATCATATCAACAAGCTTATTACCCTTCTTATAATAAGCATGTATTCACCATATGTGAATTTCATATTGATTCATTTCTCATATTCGAAGGGTATCATAGCAATGATTTCCATCAACATGTATTATATATAGTTTCCATTGTAAGCATATTAGCAAGTTCACATAATGATTACCATGAACAAGAGTTACACATCATCCTACATAACATATAGTGACTTACCTCTAATCCAAGCTTGCTTATAAATAATATAATCCAAGATAAATCAATGCATCTAAAATCAACAAGAAATTCTCGGGAAGGTTGCTAGCCTATCCCGAGACTTTAAACTACACTCATAGTTCGTTCCGAGCTAGTTTTGCTCTCGTATAATAATCCCTTTTGCTTATCTCATAGTTGATCTACTTTTGTCTTTGTACCTTCACATCCTTCTGGTTCTAGATATAGCAGGACATACATTCGTATATTAGAACTTGGTTTATCAACAATTTACATGTTTAACCACTCAATCACATATGCACACACATGTATCCAACCAAACTGCACAATTCATTTGTATTTATACATACATATGCATCAAATTCAATCCCTAATATATCTATATATATTCAAATCACTTAAGCATGTATCTACACCTATGTGTACAACAAAATAGTCCACTTTACATTTAAACATACAAAACAATCCCTAATTATGCAATACAACCCACCGTTCTTGCAAAAACAGTCCCTATGAATATGTATATATAGAACAGTCCCCTATTCATATGTTTCATCTATATACATAACAAAACAGTCCTCAAATGTTTGTATAAGTGTGAAACAGACCCTTTTTTATATATACACATATTCTTGCTCAAAACAGTCCTCAAAGTTCATGTAATTGCATTTTATGCCCTATTTTTATATATATCCCTTTATTCACTCAAAACAATTCAATAATATATATTATATTACAAAACAGTCCCACATTCTCTTATTCTTACCAAAATGGTCCAAATTTACTCATATGCATGAATATACAAACCAAATCAGTTCATTTAAGTTCTTGCATTTATCAAAATTGCCCATAAGCCTTTAAAACAATCCTATACATGGAAATTTAATTAAGCAATGATCCAATTCAAGTTCATATATATTCGAATACTCTAAGATATCTAACAATTCTCATAGTCACACAAATATCTACAATCAAGTACATAGTTTTCATTTGAACATAGATAAAGAACTAAGTAATTACCTTCTCCTAAGCTTAGTTCGACCAAGACTCAAGCAAAGAGATAAAATATAGGATGAATTAAGCCTTGAACAAGCTTTCTCTCATCTCTCTCTACTTTCTTGACCAGTTGTGGAGGGAGGATGAAAGGAGGAAAATGATGAGTGTTTTGCTCATCATTCTTTGATTTCCCCTTTTTCCGAGTCACTCTCCACCCCTACACACCTTACTTGCTCCAAGATGGACAAGTGTACGAGTCCCCTAAAAAATGAAATTTTACATGCAAACCTCAAGTCATTTCATAGACTCTTTTGAGTGTTTCTAAAAAGGCATTCTATTTATATATGATTCCAATTTAGTCTTAACACTCTTAATTGTTTATTCCAGAAATATCTCAATCAAACTGGATCATATTTGAATTAATATAAAATAATTCTAGATCCTATTTTGGGTATTACAATTCTCCGCCCTTAAAAGAAATTCATCCTCGAATTTACCTGAGGTAAAAAGGTTTGGATATTATTCTTTCATTGTTGCCTCAGGTTCCCAGGTAGCCTCTTCAATCTTCTGGTTACTCCACAACACTTTGACCAGAGAAATAGACTTGTTACGAAGTCTTTTAACTTCACGGTCTAGAATTTGGGTTGGTTCTTCTTCGTAGGACAAATCTGGATTGAGTTCTACCTCTTCTGATTCTAACACATGGAAGGATCAGAACGATATTTCTGAAGCATAGATACATGGAATACATAATGAATCTTGTCAAATTCATTAGGAAGAACTAGACGATAAGCAACAGGGCCAATCATTTCCATAATCTTGAATGGTCTTATAAACCATGGACTGAGCTTCCCTTTTTCCCAAATCTAAACACCCTTTTCCATGGAGATACCTTTAGGAATACATGATCTCCCACACTAAATTGGATGTCTTTTCTTTTGAGGTCAGCATATGCTTTATGTCTATCAAAAGCTTCTTTCAATCTGCTGTGAATAACTTGTATTTGATTCTTTGTTTCTCGAAGGAGTTCAGGTCCCAAGGTTTCGTTTTCACCTAATTCTGACCAACATAAGGGAGTTCTGCATGTTCTTCCATATAGGGCTTCAAAGGGGGCCATCTTGATAGATGTCTAATAGAGATTATTATATGCAGAACTCTTTCAAAGGTAAGGATTTCTCCCAATTCTTCTCAAAATCAATTATGCAAGCCCTGTGCATGTCTTTAAGAGTCTGAATTACTCTTTCGGATTGACCATCCGTTTGAGGATGGAAAGCTGTAAAAAGGTTTGTCTTGGTTCCCAAGGCCTTCTGTAAAGAATTCTAGAATCTAAAAGTAAATCGAGGATCCTGATCTGATATAATAGAAATGGTAACACCATGCAAATGAATTACTTCTTTTATGTACAATTCGGCCAACTGATCTAACCTTATAGTCACTCAAACAGGTATGAAGTGTGATGCCTTAGAAAATCTATGAACAATTGCCTAAATAACATCATTCTTTTTTGGTGATAGAGGCAAACCAGTTACAAAATCCATGGTTATTCGATCCCATTTCCATTGAGGTAACTCGATAGGTTGTAAGAGTCCCATAGGAACTTGATGTTCGGCTTTAACCTTCTGACAAGTTAAGCACTTGGATATAAATTCTATAATAGCACATTTCATTCCTGGCCACCAATATAGCTCCTTTAAATCCTTGTACATCTTAACCGACCCTGGATGGATTAAGAGCGGGCTATTGTGGGCTTCATACAACATCTCTGTCTTAAAGGTTTCATCATTTGGCGCACACACTCTATTTTGAAAATAGAGTAGACCATTAGACTTTAAGGAAAAATCTGGATTAGATTCAAATTCAAGTTTGTGTAAGATTTTCTAAAGTTTAGGATCAATTTGCTGAAGTGTTCTGATCCTCTAGATCAAACCAGATTGAACCTGAAGCTCGACTAAAAGCTTTGATCTTTTAGCAATCTGAAATGTGCATTGATTGAAGTAGGGACTATAGAACAATGGAACATACTTAGATAACAAGGTTTAGATTTTGAGTATGAATGGACTAGATGTGATTCATTTAGGATCTTACCAATTGAACGTTTGTGGCTGAGTGCATCAGCTACTACATTTGCTTTTCTCGGGTGATAATCGATGACTAGATCATAGTCCTTGAGTAATTATGTACATCTCTTTTGTCTAAGGTTCAACTCTTTTTGAGTAAGAAGATTCTTCAAGCTTTTGTGATCAGTGAATAGATAACATTTCTCTCCAAACAAATAATGTCTCCAAATCTTTAGTGCAAAAACAACCGCAGCTAGTTTGAGGTCATGAGTTGGATAATTCAATTCGCGAGGCTTCAATTGTCAGGATGCATAGGCTACCACATTTTCATCTTGCATAAGAACACATCTCACACCAAGATAAGATGCATTACTAAAGACTGCATACTCTTTTCCCGATTCAGGTTGTGTTAAAACTGGAGCATGTTTCAACTGATCAAAACTTCTTTGTTGATTTTTCGACCAAATAAATGGCACATCTTTTCAAAAAAGTTTGGTTAAAGGGGTACTAACATTGAGAACCCTTTTAAAAATCTTCAGTAATAACCTGCTAATCCAAGAAAGCTTCTAACTTCGCCGACATTCTTTGGAGGTCTCCAATCAACTACTGCCTGTATCTTCTTTGGATC
The DNA here is from genome assembly GCA_019671005.1 of Hibiscus mutabilis. NCBI lineage: Eukaryota > Viridiplantae > Streptophyta > Magnoliopsida > Malvales > Malvaceae > Hibiscus > Hibiscus mutabilis. Next base: position 25,151,906 of record CM033738.1, read on the forward strand.
GACCTTAATTCCTTCTGCGGATATTACATGTCCAAGGAAAGATACCTCAGACAACCAAAATTCACATTTATTGAATTTGGCATAAAGCTGGTTATCTCGGAGGGTTTGTAAAACAATTCGGAGGTATTTCGAATGCTCATCCTTATTCTTGGAGTAAATAAGGATGTCGTCTATAAAGACTACTACAAACTTATCCAAATAGGTTTTAAAGATTCGATTTATAAGGTCCATGAATGCAGCATGAGCATTCGTTAAGGCATCACTAGAAACTCATAGTGACCATATCGAGTCCTGAATGCAGTTTTAGGAACATCAGACTCTTTAACTTTCCTCTTATAGTATCCCAATTGGAGATCAATCTTGGAAAACACTGTAGCATCTTTGAGTTGATCAAACAAGTCTTTAATTCTCGGTAATGGATACTTGTTCTTGATAGTAAGCTGATTCAATCATCGATAGTCGATGCAAATCATCATCATCGATTCTTCTTTACAAACAAAAATGGGGCTCCCCAAGGAAACAAACTTGGCCTAATGAAGCCTTTATCTTGTAAATCTTACAACTGACTCTTAAGTTCTTTAAGTTCAATCGGGGCCATCCGATAGGGTGTAATAGAAACTGGAGTTGATCCCATTTGAACTTTGATTCCAAATTCAACTTCTCTTGTTGGGGGTAATCCCAGAAGTTCCTCGAGAAACACATCAAGAAATTTAGAGATAGTTAGAATGGAATTAAATGTGAGTTTGGTTTCATTTATCTCTGATATAGCAGCAAACATTAAGGTTGGCTTAGAAGATTTCTTATCTAACAAGGTTATTGATTCTTTTCCTATCCCGAGAAGGAAAAGCCTTTTCTTAGCACAGTCTACCCAAGCCTGATGTTTTCCCAACCAATCTAAACCTAATATAAGGTCAAACTCATTGAATGGTAAAGCTAGAAGATCAGTAGGAAAACGAATACCTTGAATATACAATGGGTGGTTTTTGCATACTTGATTAACAATTACCTTATCTCCTAAGGGATTGGTAGCAATCAAATTACAATTTGTGGGTTCAGGTTTCAACTTAAACTTTTCAATTAAAGAAGAACATATAAAGGAATGTGTCGAACCAGAGTCAAATAAAGCATAAACATGATAAGTATATAATTTGATTGTACCTGTAATTACATCAGGGGAGTCTTCCTCTTCTCAGTCTCGAACATGGTATACTCGAGCAGGTGCTCGAGATTCCTGATAAGTAGCAATTGAAGCCTGACCCCAATTCTTTCTATAATTACCAGACTGAGCTTGTTAGGCCCTTTTACCATTGGTGACTGAACATGGTTTGAATTCTTTGATACATGAGTTGGAAGCTTCTTCAGGTTCTAAGGACAATCTTCGATGAAATGATTTGTTTCTCCACATAAGAAACATGCACTTTCTTTGGCTTCTTGGACTACCAACAGGGTTTGTTATCATCCCTCGATCTTTTGTTGTTTTGGGAGTAATTCCCCTTTCTCTTCTCAGATGCCTTCATCTTAGCTTCAGTAGCTATAGCTCGGTTCACCAAATCTTAAAAATCAGTAATTCCTAGGGCTGTAAACATATGGCCTAATTCATCATTGAGCCCATCAATAAACATCTGACACTTGTCCTCTTCCTTATTGATAAATTCATATCCGTATTTGCATTATTTACAAAATTCACTCACATATTGTTCAATTGGTTTCCCCTGCTTCAAATACAAGAAACGTCTTCTACTCTCAGCAAGGTACTGTTCACTTATGTACTTCTTTCAAAATTCTTTGAGAAAGAATTCCCAAGTGATAACATAGGTCGGAGCTGTAAGGGTTGTTGTTTCCCACGAACTTAGTGCCTCATCAGCAAGAGGGGCTATGGCACACTCCAATTTATGTTCATCTGAACACTGTAATTGTTTGGTTAAGATCCTAGTAGTAGCTTCTAACCAATATTCAGCATCTTCATGCTTTTCTTCATTACCACCGGTGAATGAATAAGCTCGATGTTGAGCTAACTTATCGACCAGGGCTCTTGTTATCACAAGTACAAGAGGAGTGAGAGCAATTGGAGTATTTTGCCTCCAAGAGGTGACTAGTTGGTCAAACATCTCCTTCATACTAAGGAGACACTCACATTGAATAGGATGGATAAAATGAGCTTCCTATTGAACTTGTTGAGGTTCAATAGTCTTTTGAGGCTCCTGCTGATTTTGATTCATTCTCACACTTCCTCCTTCATTAGAGGAACCAGCCAGGCTCTCGTTATCCCAAACCAAATGTGTCTCTGACATTTTAATAATTAATCACTTGAAAATAGCTTAATCAAGTACGGATCACAAGTACGTATCCAAATAACTCCTAGGTGGCACACATAACTAGTGACAATACATGAAAATCAGTTTAGTCCTAGGATCGACTAAATCTTAGCTCTGATACCAAATTGTAACACCCTAAAACTCGGCTCAGAAGTAAACCAAGCCAAGAGTGTTAAAGACTAAACAAAAGACTAACTTGTATCACAAGTTAGTGTTTTAAAACCCGAAAAGATTAAATTGCAATGCAAGTTAATATTCGAACAAACCCAATATAAGAAGCAGAATACTTAAACACTTTACTATCACATTACCTACCATTTTAGATTGACATTTAATGTCAAAAAGGTACTTAAGAGAATAACTTCTTTATCAAGAAACATGTTTAACTTAAGGTTTGTTACTACATACTCAATCATAACCCCATTTAACTTAATCTAATTCATACCAAGCTCCAATTTAACTCATAGACTACTATCTAACTAATCGTCAAATGATTATTTTAACTTAGACAAGCATTCACATATTTCATCCCTAGTACACTTGACAATCATGTTTTTCACAATCAAACTTTAAATGCTTAACTAATGGTTATCCATATTTGCAACCCAAGCATTTCTACATCAATCTTTACCTACTAAGTAATCAAAGTGTTCACCCAATCAACATATCAAGCCTTTATAATCAAGTTACCAAAAACATACTTCTATCAACTACTAGATCATCTAATATTATCTATGATCATCATCTAACAACCAACGACCAAAATATATACATATAGGCCATACAAACTTATAGCTTAAGAGTTATACACACCAAAATATGAACTACATACATTCGAAATAAACTTTGTGCCACCACTCTAGGAGTATTACAATAGGTGATATTACATACGCTAAAGTAGTACTTGCAATCCAACAAAGCTCCAAGAAATGATGCGCTTACAAGGTTTAACTTGAAATGTAGTGAAAGATATTTATAAGTATACACTTAGTGAGTTAGTTTTAAGTACTTAATAGCAATAAGCAACAAGTTAACCTTTCACTGCAAAACTTTAATTCAAGAGTTTTTAAGTTTGAACAAGCACTAGGTATATCAAGGTAAGTCAATCGAACAAAGCTTATTCATGGACATGGAAAATCCAACTAATACAATAAGTAAACATTTCAGCCCAAAAATATATAATATGTATATACAAAAGCATACTTATATTCAAAACTTATATTCATCCTCAAGGATCAACGAACTCATAATAGTGACTTATTACTTATCATACAAGTTATTATAATTCTTCATCACTTATCTTTCAAGTTTCCATATTTTCTTATTAACATAGCCTTGAGAATTGAATAAAGTCTAGGTAAACGAATCCCTAACCAACTGTCGCCAAATAAAATGACACTCGTAGTACCGGTCAATCCCTCATACTATCGCCAAGCGACCACAAAACTTCTCTCCTACCGTTGCCGAATAAGGCCCATAGTCCACCCCAATCACGAGTTCTATGGACTCTATGTCATGCTAACTATACCTAAGACTGACTAGAAACCAAGGCTTTCACATTTATCATATCTTATTAAGAACAGAGTGAGCATAGCTCCTTATCAAGATATCATATCAACAAGCTTATTACCCTTTTCATAATAAGCATGTATTCACCACATGTGAATTTCATATTGATTCATTTCTCATATTTTAAGGGTATCATAGCAATGATTTCCATCAACATGTATTATATATAGTTTCCATTGTAAGTATATTAGCGAGTTCACATAAAGATTATCATGAACAAGAGTTACACATCATCCTACAAAACATATAGTGACTTACCTCTAGTCTAAGCTTGCTTATACGTAATATAATCCAAAATAAATCAATGTATCTAAAATCAATAAGAAATGCTCGAGAAGGTAGCTAGCCTATCCCGAGACTTTAAACTACACTCACAGTTTATTTTGAGCTAGTTTTGCTCCCGTATAATAATCCATTTTTGCTTATCTCCTAGTTGATCTACTTTTGCCTTTCCACCTTCACATCCTTCTGGGTCTAGATATAGCAAGACATACATTCATATATTAGAACTTGGTTTATCAACCATTTACATGCTTAACCACTCAATCACGTATGCACACACATGTATCCAACCAAACTGCTCAATTCATTTGTATTTATACATACATATGCATCAAAGTCAATCCCTAATGTATCTATATATATATTCAAATCACTTAAGCATGTATCTATACATATGTGTACAACAAAACAGTCCACTTCACATTTAAACATACAAAATAGTCCCTAATTATGCAATACAACCCAATATTCTTGCAAAAATAGTCCCTATGAATATGTATATATACAGAACAGTTCCCTATTCTTATGTTTCATCTATATACATAACAAAACAGTCCTCAAATGTTTGTATAAGTGTAAAACAGACCTCTTTTTATATATACACATATTCATGCTCAAAACAGTCCCCAAAGTTCATATAATTGCATTTTATGCCCTGTTTATATATATATATCCCTTTATTCACTCAAAACAATTCAATAATATATATTATTACAACACAGTCCCATATCTCTTATTCTTGCCAAAACGGTCCCAATTTACTCATATGCTCGAATATACAAACCAAATCGGTCCATTTAAGTTCTTGCATTTATCGAAGCAGACCGAATTCATATACACATATGTATACATGTTTAAAACAGCCCATAAGCCTTTAAAACAATCCTACACATGGAAATTTAATTAATCAATGATCCAATTCAAGTTCATATATATCTGAATACTCCATGATATCTAACAATTCTCATAGTCACAAAATATCTACGATCAAGTAAAAGAGATAAAATATAGGATGAATTAAGCCTTGAACAAGCTTTCTCTCAACTCTCTTTCACACTACTTTCTTGATCGGTTATGGAGGAAGGATGAGAGGATGATGATGATGAGTGTTTTGCTCATCATTCTTCGATTCCCCCCTTCGCCAAGTCACTCTCCCCCCCACACCTTGCTTGCTCCAAGATGGACAAGTGTAAGAGTCCCCTAAAAACGAAATTTTACATGCAAACCTCAAGTCCTTTCCTAAACTCTTTTGAGTCCTTCTAAAAAGGCCTTCTATTTAGATATGATTCCAATTTAGTCTTAACATTATTAATTGTTTATCCAGAAACATCTCAATCAAATTGGATCATATTCGAATTAATATAAAATAATTCTAGATCCTATTTTGGGTATTACAGAACATGCTTATATAGCTTAAAATCATTTTTAGAAATTTTTGTTTTATTCCAATTTAATCCTAATTCCATTTACTTACTCTAGTAGATGATACCTAAATTATAATTTTACTTAAAGCTAAAAAATATATTTCTTAGGCCAAATATTTAGATATTACACTTTTAAACATGATTATATAGTGTAACCTCATTTTTAAAAAATTTTACTTTTTACTGTTAAAAATTCCAACGGGTCCACTCAGAAAGCCCATTTAGACATGCATGCCTTAAAACCCAACAAAAATGCTGAAAATAAGATTAAATCACATTTTATGACTTAAAATATTTAGTTATGGACTTTTGAACATGATTATATGGTGTAACCTCATTTTCAAAAATTTTTACTCGGTTAAAAATTCCAACGGGTCCACAGTAAAGCCCATTTAGACATGCACACATTAAACCTAACAAAACGGCCATAAAATAATACTAAATCAAATTTTATGAGTTAAAATATTTGATTATGGGATTTTGAATATGATTATATAGCTTAACCTCATTTTAAGAACATTTTACTGAGTAAAAATTCCAACGGGTCCACTATAAAGCCCACTTAGACATGGACGCCTTAAACACCAACAAAACGACCAAAAAATAAGATTAAATCACATTTTATGACTTAAAATATTTATTTATGGGCTTTTGAACTTGATTATATAGCTTAACATCATTTTTTAGAACTTTTTACTCGGCTAAAATTCCAACCGGTCTACTGTAAAGCCCATTTAGACATCCACGCCTTAAACCCCAACAAAACGGTCGAAAAATAAGATTAAATCACATTTTATGACTTAAAATATTTAGTTATTGAATTTTGAGCATGATTATATAGCGTAACCTCCTTTTGATAAATTTTTACTCGGTTAAAATTCCAACGGGTCTACTATAAAGCCCATTTTGACAAGCAAACCTTAAAACCCAACAAAACGGCCGAAAACAAAGATTAAATCATATTTTATGACTTAAATTTTTTTGTTATGGGCTTTTGAACATGATAATATATCTTAACGAAATTTTTATAACTTTTTACTCGATTAAAATTCCAACGGGTCCACGATAAAGCCCATTTAGACAAGCACGCCTTAAACCCCAACAAAACTGACAAAAAGTAAGATTAAATAATATTTTAAGACTTAAAATATTTATTTATGGGATTTTGAACATGATTATATAGCTTAACCTCATTTTAAGAAATTTTTACTCTGTTAAAATTCCAACGGGTCCACTATAAGACCATTTAGACAAGCACGTCTTAAAACCCAACAAAACAACCACAAAAAAAGATTAAATAAAAGTTCACGAGTTAAAATGTTTGATTATGGACGCAAAATAAGATTAAATCAAATTTTATGAGTTAAAATATTTGATTATTGGATTTTCAATATAATTATATAGCTTAATCTCGATTTTAGAACTATTTACTCGGTTAAAATTTCAATCGGTCCACTATAAAGCCCATTTAGGCATGCATGCCTTAAACTGCAACAAAATGGACGAAAAATAAGATTAAATCACATTTATGACTTAATATATTTGGTTATGTGCTTTGGAACATGATTATATAGTGTAACCTCATTTTCAGAAATTTTTACTCGGTTAAAATTCCAACAGGTCGGCTGTAAAGCCTATTTTGACATGCACGCCTTAAACCCAACAAAACGACCACAAAATAAGATTAAATATAATTTTATGAGTTAAAATATTTGATTATGGGATTTTGAATACGATTATATAGCTTAACCTCATTTTCAAAACTTTTTACTCGGTTAAAATTCCAACGGGTCCACTATAAAGCCCATGTAGACAAGCACGCTTTAAACCCCAACAAAACTGATTAAAAATAAGATTAAATTACATTTTACGACTTAAAATATTTAGTTATGGGATTTTGAACATGATTATATAGCTTAACCTCATTTTTAGAAATTTTTACTCGGTTAAAATTCCAACGGGTCCACTGTAAAGCCCATTTAGACATGCACGCCTTAAACCCAACAAAACGGATGCAAAATAAGATTAAATCAAATTTTATGAGTTAAAATTTTTTATTGTATGATATTGAAAATGATTATATAGCTTAACCTCATTTTTAGAAAATTTTACTCGGTTAGAATTCCAACGGGTCCACTATGAAGCACATTTAGACATGTATGCCCTAAACCTAACAAAATGACTGCAAAATAAGATTAAATCAAATTTTATGAGTTAAAATATTTAGTTATGAGCTTTTTTACATGATTATACAGCTTAACCTCAATTTTAAAACTTTTTACTAGATTAAAATTCCAATGAGTCCACTGTAAAGCCCATTTGGACATGCACTCCTAAAACCCCAAAAAAATGGCAACAAAATAAGATTAAACCAAATTTTATGAATTAAAATATTTATTTATGGGATTTTGACCATGATTATACAGCTTAACCTCAAATTTAGAACTTTTTTACTCTTTTAAAATTCTAACGGGTCCACTTTAATTCCTATTTAGAAATGAACGCCTTAAACCCCATCAAAACGGTCGAAAAATAGGATTAAATCACATTTTATGGCTTAAAATATTTAGTGATGGACTTTTGAACATGGTATATATAGCGTAACATCATTTTCAGAAATTTTTACTCGGTTAAAATTCCAACGGGTCCACTATAAATCCCATCTAGACATGCACACCTTGAACGCAACAAAATGGCCGAAAAATAAGATTAAATCAAAATTTATTAGTTAAAATTTTTGATAATGGGCTTTTGAATATGATTATATGCTTAACCTCAATTTCAAGACTTTTTACTCGGTTTAAATTCCATCGGGTCCACTATAAAGCTTATTTAGACATGCACGCCTTAAACCCCAACAAAATGGCCGCAAAATAAGACTAAATAACATTTTATGAATAAAAATATTTATTTATGGGCTTTTGAACGTCATTATACAGCTTAACCTCAATTTTAGAACTTTTTACTCGGTTAAAATTCCAACGGGTCCACTGTAAAGCCCATTTAGACATACACGCCTTAAACCCAACAAAACGGCTGAAAAAAGAGATTACATCATATTTTATGACTTAAATTTTTTATTTATGGGCTTTTGAACATGATTATACAGCTTAACCTCATTTTTAGAAATTTTTACTTGGTTAAAATTCCAATGGGTCCACTATAAAGCCCATTTAGATAAGCAGGCTTTAAACCCAACAAAACGGACGCAAATTAAGAATAAATCAAATTTTACGAGTTAAAATATTTGATTATAGGGTTTTGAATATGATTATATAGCTTAACCTCGATTTTAGAACTATTTACTAGGTTAAAATTAAAATCGGTCCATTGTAAAACCCATTTAGACATGCACGCCTTAAACCGCAACAAAATGATAGAAAAATAAGATTAAACCACATTTTATGACTTAAAATATTTAGTTATGGACTTTTGAACATTATTATATAGTGTAACCTCGTTTTAAGAAATTTTTACTCAGTTAAAATTCAAGCGGGTCCACTGTAAAGCCCACTTAGACATGCATGCCTTAAACCCAACAAAACGACCACAAAATAAGATTAAATCAAATTTTATGAGTTAAAATATTTGATTATGGGATTTTGAATATGGTTATATATCTTAACCTCGTTTTAATATCTTTTTACTCGTTAAAATTCCAACGGGTCCACTATAAAGTCCACTTAGACATGCACGCCTTAAACCCTAACAAAACGGCCAAAAAATAATATTAAATCACATTTTATGACTTGAATTTTATTTATGGGCTTTTGAACTTGATTATACAGCTTAACGTCATTTTTAGAACTTTTTACTCGCTTAAAATTCCAACGGGTCCACTGTAAAGCCCATATAGAAATGCACGCCTTAAACCCCAACAAAACGGTGGAAAAATAAGATTAAATCACATTTTATGACTTAAAATTTTTAGTTATGGGCTTTTAAACATGATAATATAGCTTAACCTCATTTTTAGGAATTTTTACTCGGTTAAAATTCTAACGGGTCCACTATAAATCCTATTTAGACATGCACGTTTTAAACCCAACAAAATGGACGCAAAATAAGATTAAATCAAATTTTATGAGTTAAAATATTTGATTATAGGCTTTTGAATATGATTATATAGCTTAACCTCAATTTTAGAACTATTTACTCGGTTAAAATTACAATCGGACCACTGTAAAGCCCATTTAGACATGCACGCCTTAAACCGCAACAAAAATGACCGAAAAATAAGATTAAATCACATATTATGGCCTAAAATATTTAGTTGTGGACTTTTGAACTTGATTATATAGTGTAACCTCATTTTAATAAATTTTTACTCGGTTAAAATTCCAACGTGTCCACTGTAAGCCCATTTAGACTTGTACACCTTAAACCCCAACAACATGGCCAAAAATAAGATTAAATATAATTTTTTGAGTTAAAATATTTGATTATATAGCTTAACCTCATTTTCAGAACTTTTTACTCGGTTAAAATTCCAATGGGTCCACTATAAAGCTCACTTAGACATGCACGCCTTAAACCCCAACAAAACGGCCGAAAATTAAGATTAAATCACATTTTACGACTTAAAATATTTAGTGATAGACTTTTGAACATTGTATACATAAAGTAACCTTATTTTTAGAATTTTTTACTCGGTCCACCATAAAGCCTATTTAGACATGCACGCCTTAAACCACCAACAAAATGGCCGCAAAATTAGACTAAATCACATTTTATGAATTAAATTATTTAGTTATGGGCTTTTGAACATCATTATAAAGCTTAACCTCAATTTTAAAACTTTTTACTCGGTTAAAATTTCAACGGGTCTACTGTAAAGCCCATTTAGACAAGGAAGCCTTAAAACCCAACAAAACGACCGTAAAATAAGATTAAATCATATTTTATGGCTTAAAATATTTTGTCATAGGCTTTTGAACATGATAGTATATCTTAACCTCATTTTAGAACTTTTTGCTCTGTTAAAATTCCTACGGGTCCACTATAAAGCCCATTTAGACACGCACGCCTTAAACCCCAAAAAATTGACAAAAATAATATTAAATAACATTTTATGACTTAAAATATTTAGTTATGGACTTATGAACATGATTATATAGCTTAACATCATTTTCATAAATTTTTGCTAAGTTAAAATTCCAACGGGTCCACAATAAAGCCAATTTAGACACTCACGTCGTAAACCCAACAAAACGGACGCAAAATAAGATTGAATCAAATTTTATTTGATAAAATTTTTGATATGGGCTTTTGAATATGATTGTATAGCTTAACTTCATTTTTAGAAATTTTTACTCGGTTAAAATTCAAACGGGTCCACTATAAAGAACATTTAGACAAGCACGCCCTAAACCCCAACAAAATGACTGCAAAATAAGATTAAATCAAATTTTATGAATTACAATATTTTGTTATGGGCTTTTGTACATGATTATATAGCTTAACCTCAATTTTAGAACTTTTTACTCGATTAAACCTCCAACAGTCCACTGTAAAGCCCATTTGGACATGCACGCCTTAAACCCCAACAAAATGGTCACAAAATAAGATTAAATCAAATTTTATGTATTAAAATATTTATTTATTGGATTTTGAACATGATTATACAGCTTAACCTCAATTTTAGTGCTTTTTACTCTGTTAAAATTCCAACGTGTCTACAGTAAAGCCCATTTAGGCATGGACACTTTAAACCCCAACAAAACGTCAAAAAATAAGATTAAATCACATTTTATGACTTAAAATATTTAGTGATGGACTTTTGAACATGGTATATATAGCGTAACCTCATTTTTAGAAAATTTTACTCGGTTAAAATTCCAACGGGTCCACTATAAAGCTCATTTAGACATGCACGTCTTAAACCCAATAAAACGACCACAAAATAAGATTAAATCAAAATTTATGAGTTAAAATATTTCATTATGGGATTTTGAATATGATTATATTCTTAACCTCAATTTCAAGACTTTTTACTCGGTTAAAATTCCAACAGGTCTACTCTAGGGCACATTTAGACATGCACGCCTTAAACCCCAACAAAGAGGCCGCAAAATAAGACTAAATCACATTTTATGAATTAAAATATTTAGTTATGGGATTTTGAACATTATTATACAGCTTAACCTCAATTTTAGAACTTTTTACTCGGTTAAAATTCCAACGGATCCACTGTAAAGCCCATTTAGATATGCACGCCTTAAAACCCAACAAAATGGACGAAAAATAAGCTTTAATCATATTTTATGACTTAAAATATTTTGTTATGGGACTTGAACATTATAATATATCTTAACCTCATTTCAGAACTTTTTACTCTGTTAAAATTCCAACTGGACCACTATAAAGCCATTTAGACATACATGCCTTAAACCCCAACAAAACTGACGAAAAATAAGATTAAATCACATTTTATGAATTAAAATTTTTAGTTATGGGCTTTTGAACATGATTATATAGCTTAACCTCATTTTCAGAAATTTTTACTCGGTTAAAATTCTAACGGGTCCACTGTAAAGCCCATTTAGACATGCTTGCTTTAAACCCAACAAAACGGACGCAAAATAAGATTAAATCAAATTTTATGAGTTAAAATATTTGATTATGGACTTTTGAATATGTAATGTAGCTTAACCTCAATTTTAGAACTTTTTACTCGTTTAAAATTCCAACGGGTCCACTGTAAAGCACATTTAAATATTCACGCTTTAAACCCCAACAAAATAACCATAAAATAAGATCAAATCAAATTTTATGAATTAAAATATTTATTTATGGTCTTTTGAACATGAATATTCAATTTAACAAAATAAACCCGACGAGTCCACTGTAAAACCCATTTAGACGTGCATGCCTTAAACCCCAGCAAAACGACCGAAAAATAAGATTAAATCATATTTTATGACTTAAAATATTTAGTTATGGGATTTTGAACATGATTATATTGCTTAACATCATTTTTAGAACTTTTTACTTCGGTCAAAATTCCAACGGGTTCACTATAAAGCCCATTTAGACATGCACGCCTTAAACCCCAACAAAACTGACGAAAAATAAGATTAAATAAAATTTTTGACTTAAAATATTTATTTATAGGATTTTGAACATGATTATATAGCACAAACTCGTTTTTAGAAAATTTTGATCGATTAAAATTCCAATGGGTCCACTGTAAAGCCCATTTAGACATACACGCCATAAACCTAACAAAATGGACGCAAAATAAGATTAAATCAAATTTTATGATTTATTTTTTTTTATTATAGGATTTTGAATATGATTATATAGATTAACCTCGATTTTAGAGTTATTTACTCGGTTAAAATTTCAATCAGTCCACTGTCAAACCCATTTATCATGCACGCCTTAAACCACAACAAAGTGGCCGAAAAATAATATTAAATCATATTTTATGACTTAAAATATTTAGTTATGGACTTTTGAACATGATTATATAGCGTAACCTCATTTTAAGAAATTTTTACTCAGTTAAAATTCCAACGGGTCTACTGTAAAGCCCATTTAGACATGCACTCCTTAAACCAAATAAAACGGCCATATAACAAGATTAACTATAATTTTATGAGTTAAAATATTTGATTATGGGATTTTTAATATGATTATATAGCTTAACCTCATTTTCAGAACTTTTTTCTAGCTTAAAATTCCAACGGGTCCACTATAAAACCCATTTAGACAAGCACGCCTTAAACCCCAACAAAGCTGACGAAAAATAATATCAAAAACATTTTATGACTTTAAATATTTAGTTATAGGCTTTTGAACATGATTATATAGCTTAACCTTATTTTCAAAAAATTTTACTCGGTTAAAATTCTAACGGGTCCACTGTAAAGCCCATTTAGACATGCACGTCTTAAACCCAACATAACGGACGCAAAATAAGATTAAATCAAATTTTATGAGTTAAAATATTTGATTATGGGCTTTTGAATATAATTATATAGCTTAACGTCATTTTTAGAAATTTTTACTCGATTAAAATTCTAACAGGTCCACTATAAAGCACATTTAGACATGCACGTCTTAAACCCCAATAAAATGACTGCAATATAATATTAAATCAAATTTTATGAATTAAAATATTTAGTTATGGGATTTTTTACATGATTATACAGCTTAACCTCAATTTTAGAACTTTTTACTCGGTTAAAATTCGAATGAGTCCACTGTAAAGCCCATTTGGACATGCACGCCTTAAACCCCAACAAAATGGCCACAAAATAAGATTAAATCAAATTTTATGAATTAAAATATTTGGTTATGTGATTTTGAACTTGATTATACAACTTAACCTCAATTTTAGAACTTTTTAGTATGTTAAAATTCCAACGGGTCAACTATAAAGCCCATCTAGACATGCACGCCTTAAACCCCAACAAAACGGCTGAAAAATAAGATTAAATCACATTTTATGACTTAATATATTTAGTGATAGACTTTTGAACATGGTATATATATCGTAACCTTATTTCAGAAATTTTTACTTAGTTAAATTTCCAATGGGTCCACTATAAATCCTATTTAGACATGCATGTCTTAAACCCAACAAAACGGGCACAAAATAAGATTAAATCAAAAATTTTGAGTTAAAATGTTTAATTATGAGCTTTTGATTATGATTATATGCTTAACCTCAATTCCAATGAGCTTTTGATTATGATTATATGCTCATTTAGACATGCACGTCTTAAACCCCAACAAAATGGCAGCAAAATAAGACTAAATCAAATTTTATGAATTAAAATATTTAGTTATTGGCTTTTTAACATCATTATACAGCTTAACCTCAATTTTATAGCAGTTTACTCGGTTAAAATTCCAACGGGTCCACTGTAAAGCCCAATTAGATATGCACGCCTTAAAACCCAACAATACGGCCAAAAAATAAGACTAAATCATATTTTATGACTTAAAATATTTTGTTATGCGCTTTTGAACATGATAATATATCTTAACCTCATTTTTAGAACTTTTTACTCTGTTAAAATTCCAATGGGTCCACTATAAAGCCCATTTAGACATGCACGCCTCTAGTTTTATATTCGATGCTAAATGCCATGATTTGTTGATGAATCTGTGATGCTTTGTTGTGGTTTGACTTTTGAATGTGTTGGATTCAAGTTAGAAGCATGTTAGGGTGTTATGGTATATTTGAAACATGTTAAATCAGCAAACTAGGACGTTTCAGGTCTAGGCGTATCGGTAGGCGTGTTCCTATTTCGGTACAGGTAATTCATTATAGGCTTAGCTTATCGGAACATGTCAAGTGTTTCGGTACGAGCTTAGGCCATTTTGAGGCTAGTGTTTTGGTACGCGGGATGAGCGTATCGGTACATGAGGAGTCGTTTCAGTACGGGGTAAATGTAATAGGCAGGGCGTATCGGTACGCGAGGGTGTTTCGATACGAGTTTTGGTTAATGGAATTTAGGGGTTTTTTGAAATAAAAAACGTATACTGATACGCGTGTAAGTGTACCGATATGGCTAACCATTAATTCAATTATTTGGATGTTTTGAAGTTCTGTTTTCTTGCATTTTAGTCCCTGATTGTTGTGGATGCAACTAAATGAGTATGGATGATTACTGTAAGCTGAGTTTCGACATGTATGGAAGAAATTGGATTAATTAAAGGTCGGTAATGTAAAAAAAGGTTAAGTCCTTATAGTGTTTCCAGAATTGCAATTTGGTCCCTAAATTACAATTATGCTCAATTGGATGTCAATTTGATGCCCGATTGAGTTGAGCTTACACATGTGGTCAGTATGAAAACATAGGGAATTAATTTTCATTTAGATAAGATAAAAAATGGTCGCATTTCTAGTTTCTTCTTCACGGTTTAGCTCGATAAACCTAATGTAGCTTGCTCAATTTAATTTTGTGACTAGGCCGGATCAAGGGGGGTTACATTTGGTGGTATCAGATCCAGGTTTACGATATTTTAGAGTTGGTATGGTTGTTGTAATGTTGTTGTGAGTTGTAATCAGTTGTTTGTTATGCACGGTGATTGTAATATGCACGTTGATTGCTTTATTCTATGTTGGGGGGAAGTTTGGGAAACCATTGCTTTATTATTATAGTTTGAGATGTTTTGGCTTTGAAATAGAAGTCTTGGATCCTTACTTTAAGCTGGCCTAATTGTTTTTTGGTAAAATATCATGCCTTAGATATATTTCTAACATGATGGGACCGAGGAGAGAGTTGCGATCTGGTGCGATTGTTGCTGCCATTGGGTAGGGAAATGTGGAGGATGTTGTACCTCATGAAGGGTTGTCGTCGCCCCCACCTAATCCACTTGCGAAATTGGAGCAAGTACCACCTGTGCCAACTGGGCCAGGGATGGGTAACATGGCACCGTTAATTCAGGCCATGACGGGTGCCTTCCAAATAGCAGTTGTAGGTGTTCATGTGTCGACACCAGTGGTTGGGTAGATGAGTTTACCGTTAGAACATCTTTGTAGTCTGGGCAAACTTGAGTTCCGTGGTCTAGCACCAGAGGCTTCCGAGGATTGGTTGTCCAATACAGAGAGGATACTGGGTCAGATGGGATGTACGGATGCCCGTAAGTTAGGTTGTGTTGTGTCCCTATTGTAGGGAGATGCCTATAGCTGGTGGACCACTATGACAGCTGGGATGGTAACCGATGATATAACCTAGAGTTCTTTTATGAAGCTTTTGAGAAAAAGGTACTTGAGGGTCTGTCATCTAGACAAAAAAAGAGAGAGTTTATGGCTCTAGTGTAGGGCGGTATGTCTGATTCTGAGTATGAGGTGCAGTTTGTGAGGTTGAGCCAGTATGCTCCTGAGTTGGTTCCTAACGAGCGACAGTGATGTGATCATTTTTGCTATGGGCTGGTGCAGGAGGTTAAGGCGTACATGCTTGCTGCCAATTATACAAATTTTGACGTATTGGTTACACGAGCCAAGGATATCGAGTAGAATCTTGGTTTGGCTTCTGGGTCTCGAGGCTTTAGCTCTGGTAAGAGGGTAGCAGATTCTAGCTTTGGAAGTGGTCATTCCAAGAGACACTGTGATAGGAGGTATTGCCCTGGTTAGAGATGCAGTGGAGGTGTCATTGGGCATAGAGCGTAGGGGTAGGATACACAGGTTAGAGCTTCGCATAATACATGTTGGGTTTCACGTGATCATCTGATGCGAGATTGCCCACGTTTGGTCAGAGAGGGTTAGGCACCTGCGACTGTTGTGGCTAATGCTTGATGGAGTTGTGGGTCTGGCTACCATATAAAGCGTGATTGTCTGTTGTTAGCTGAAGGTGGGTAGGGTACTGCACATGTTGTTTCTCCGCAGATAGGCTGTGGTCGTGGCCGTGGCCAGTTTCAGCACAGGGATGGTGGGCAGAGGACTGTGGCTCATACGGTTATTATCCATTCTGAGGGAGGTAGACCAACTAGAGTGTATGCGCATCGTGAGGGTCGTAATGACTTTGATGTGATTGTAGGTACATTCACTTTACAGTCTTTGCCATTGTATTCATTGGTTGATTCTAGTTCTACCCATGATATATCTTGAGTGAGCATGCATAATTTCTTGATATACTGGTTCAAATTCTTAATGTGGGTGTTAGAGTGACCAGTTCTCTTAGGGAGACATTTATGGTTAGGAAGTTGTATCGTCGATGTCCGCTGATAGTTTAGGGACATGCACTTGACGTAGATTTGATGGAGTTGTCATTCCACGATTTTGATATTATTTTTGGGATAGATTGCTTGACCAAGCATAGGGCTGTGGTAGATTTTGAGACCAAACAAATATCCTTGAGGTTGTCTGATGATTTCGAGGTGGTGATTGTAGGTAAGAGCGCTATGTTCTTATCTAATGCTATTTAGGCTTTAGAAGCGAGACGAATGATAGATTCTGAATGTGAGGCTTTCTTAGCCTATGTTATGATTCTTGGTTCGAAGGAGTTGAGGGTGCAGGATATCCGTATGATATGTGAGTTTTCGAGTCTTTTTCCATAAAAATTGTTGAGGTTTCCATCGGATTTGGAGGTGGAGTTTGGCATTGATGTTTATGCGAATACGACACTCATGTCAATTGCTCCGTATCACTTGGACCCAAAGGAGTTGAAGGAGTTGAAAACGCAGCTGCAAGAGTTGCTTGATCGAGGGTTTGTTAGACCAAGTATTTCACCGTGGAGTGCACCGATGTTGTTTGTGAAAAAGAATGATGGTACAATATGGATGTGTATAGATTATCGGCAACTAAACAAGTTGATGATAAAGAATGAGTATCCTTTGCTGCAGATTGATGATCTGTTTGATCAGTTTAGGGGTGCTTTTGTGTTCTCTAAGATTGATTTTAGGTCTAGAAACTATTAGTTGAAGGTGAAGGATGTGGATGTGCCTAAGACAGGTTTTCGTATGAGGTACGAGCATTATGAGATTTTGGTGATGCCATTTGGTTTGAACAATGCACCAGCTGCTTTCATGGATATGATGAATCGGGTGTTCCATGAGTTTTTGGATTAGTTTGTGGTTGTGTTTATCGATGATATTCTTGTGTACTCTCGTATTGAGGAGGATCATGATAGGCATTTGCGGATTGTGATTCAGATGTTATTGGCTAATCAGCTTTATGCCAAGTTAAGCAAGTGTGAGTTCTTGCTTAAGGAGATTATTTTCCTCGGGTATGTGGTGTCGGTCGAGGGGATTCGTGTTGATCCGCACAAAATTAAGGTTGTGATGAGTTGGAAAATGCCTAAGTCTGTGTTAAAGGTTCAGAGTTTCCTAAGGTTGGCCAGTTATTATTGTAGGTTTGTTGATGGGTTCTCTAGTATAGCTGCTCCATGGACCAAGTTGTTGCAAAAGAACGTTCGTTTTGAGTAGACAGAGGAAAGACAACGGGCTTTTGAAAGGTAGAAGAAAGCTTTGACATGAGCTCCGGTCCTAATTCAACCAGAGTCGGGGAAAAAATTTGTTGTCTACAGTGATACGTCCTATGTTGGGCTCGGTTGCATGTTGATGTAGGAGGGTAAGGTAGTTGCCTATGCATCTAGACAATTGAAGGTGCATGAGCGTAATTACCCTACTCATGATCTTGAACTCGCTGCAGTTGTTTTTGCCTTGAAAATCTAGAGGCATTACCTTTATGGTGAGAAGTGTGTAGTTTATACAGATCGTAAGAGTTTGAAGTATATTATGTCGTAGAAGGAGTTAAATCTTAGGCAACGAGGATGGTTAGAGCTGCTTAAAGATCATGATCTTACCATCGAGTATAACCCAGGTAAAGCTAACGTTGTGGCCGATGCTTTGAGTAGAAATGTTGTTGTCGAGTTGAGGGCTATGTTTGCTAGGCTGAGTTGTAAGTAAAACCGTCCTTGTCATAGTTGATTAAAGAGAAGCAACCGTATGATGAGAGTTTAGTACAGCATGTGAAGGACATCATGGATAGAAGTCCTACAAATTTTCATTTTAATGATGATGGGGTGTTGTGTTATAAAGGTCGGATGGTGGTGCCTGATGATGAAGAGTTGAGGCGTACCATTTTGGCTAAAGCGCATACTAGTCCTTTTGCTATGCATCCCGTTATTACTAAAATGTATCAGGGTTTGAAGGAACAGTACTATTGGGTTGGTTTGAAGAAAGATGTTGCTGATTTTGTTGCTCGATGCATGGTATGTCAGCCGTTGAGGATACCAGAATAAAAATAGGAAAGAATCACCATGGATTTTGTGTCTGGGTTGCCTTTGACTCCGACCAAAAAGGATTCCATCTGGGTGATTGTTGATCGGTTTACAAAGTGTACGCATTTGTGCTAGTGCATACGATGTATAACTTGGATAGGTTGGCCGATCTGTATATCTCTGAGATAGTGTGTTTGCATAGGGTGCCCAAATCTATAGTTTCAGATAGAGATCCACACTTTACAGCAAGGTTTTGGGAGTGTTTGCATCATGCTTTAGGAACGCGGCTGGGATTTCAGTACTTCAAATCATCCACAGATTGATGGGCAATTGAAGCGCGTGCTTCAGGTCTTGGAGGATATGTTGAGGGTTGTATCATTGAGTTCCAAGGAACATGGGAAAAGCAGTTGCCTTTGGTGGAGTTTGCTTATAATAACAGTTATCAGGCTAGTATACAGATGGCACTGTATGAGGCTTTGTATGGTAGAAAGTGCCGTACACCGTTGTGTTGGGTTGAGGTTGGAGAAAAACACATTTCGTTGCATGATGTGTTAAAAGACACCAATGAAAAGTGAAGTTGGTATGTGAGTGCTTGGAGCAGCTTCGGATCGTTAGAAATCCTACGCAGATTTGAAGCGTAGTGATATAGAATATGTTGTTGGTGATCGAGTGTTTTTGAAGGTGTCACCTTGGAAGAAGGTGGTGCGTTTTGGGAGAAAAGGGAAGCTTAGCCCAAGGTTTATTGGACCATAGGGCAATGTTGAGCGTGTGGGTCCAGTTGCTATCGCTTTAGATTACCTCCTGAGTTGGAGAGAATTCATGTTGTGTTTCATGTGTCGATATTGCAGATGTATCGGTCTGATCCATCCCATGTTATGCCAGTGGAGGATATTGAGCTAAGATCAGATTTATCTTATGATGAGGAACTGGTGGAGATTCTTGATACCAGTAGTAAGGTTCTGCATGGGAAGCTGATTGAGCTTCTTAAGGTGTTGTGGAGGCACCGCAGTGTTGAGAAGGCCACGTAGGAAAGCAAATCGGATATGTTAAAGCAATTTCTGAATCTGTTTCCTCCAGATAAATTTTGAGGACAAAATTTCTTAAGTGGGGGAGAGTCGTAATGCCCTAGTTTTGGGCCTAGCAGTTTTAAGGGTTAGTTAGACAGTTCGGTGGATCGGTTAGAGATTTGAGTCAGATTCACGAATAAATATTTTTGAGTGAGTTAAAAATATGCAAAAATGGTTAAAAATCGTTATTTATTATATAAATGATTTTGGTGAAATCAATTTTAGAAAATTGAAATTGGAAGGGTGACATTTTGTTTGGTGACCAAAATGTAAGGTTTTAAAACTATTTTAAATGGTGATTAGTTTAAAAAAGGGTCAAATTCTTAGAATCCTTAGGGAGCTATTTTACCAAGTTTTGGCTGGTGGTTTTTCCCTCAATTAAGATTTTTAACATGTGCTTTATTAACTAATTAAAAAGTGGTTTTTATAGTAAAATGTGGTTATTGATTTTTATAAGATTTGACGTAAACTTTTCTCCCCACTTCTATTATGCCAAACACTCTTGATTTCATCAAATTTCAGAGGTGAGATATCTACTTTCTTGAATTGTTGATTTATAAATGGTTCTTCCTCTTTGATTTACAAAATCTCATTGAAATCTTGTGTTTTTCAAGCTTTAATCAATCAATTGAGGGAGAAATCACATAATAGAGGTAAGGTTCGTTTTCTCCTCTATTGAATGGTTCTTTATTGATATTCCCAAGTATTTGAAACTTGATTTATGATTTATAATCTGATTTTATGTTTCTATGATGATTATTTGATTAAATTTGGTTTAATTGATGAAATTGAGGGAGATTCGTATTGGATCTATTTTTCAGTGCTGAGGATTTATTTTAAACATGTATTGGATGTTTTATAACGTTCATAAGTTGTTTTTAACATTGGAATCCCGAAACTCCTTGAATCCCTAATTATTTTGGTTGTTAGATTTGTGTTTTTGAGGTGTTCTGGTAGCTGTTTAGTTGATGGAGATATAAGGATGATGTAATTCTATTTTTAAGCGTTGATTGATGTTAATGGAAGTGTTAGATTGTTAGTTTGTGGCTGGATTGTGTTTGGAAAGAGTTAGATGATGATTTCGGTTGTTGTGGTTGGGTAATTGTGAAGGAATTGTTGAGGCTTGTAAGGAATGTTGTTGCAGTGTTTGTAATGTGTTGAGATGCATTAGTCCTCTGTTGTTATGTGGTTAAAATAGGGGAGGCTGGTCCGGAAGCAGTCGGTGAAGCTTTGGAGGCTTCAGACGCTTGAATTCGGTCGGCAAATTAGGTTTCGCTTATCGGTGAGTGAGAACGTGGATTTCGGTGAGTGAGAACGTGGATTTCAGCTTTGAAATGGTTTAAAGGTGGTTTATGAAGTTTAAACTTAGCTTAAAATGCTGGTTTAAACTCCGAAGTAAGTATAAAGTGGTTTCCTCTCTCGGTCATGCTTTTATGAAATGGTTTTATGCACTTGTTTTGAATTACATGGTACCTACTGTTTAAGCATGTTTTAAAGTATGTGAGATACTGCTTTTAATCATGAAATGCTGAAGGATGCACATGGTAAATGATCCTTGTAAGTATGTGGAAATACTTGTTGAAAAGCGTGGTTGGTTTCTTTGGAAAATGGTTTGGTTTAATGCATATAAAAACAGTGACATCCCAAAATATAGTCTAGAATTATGTTACAACTTCAATTGTGTTTCAATTTGGGTTAAAAATGTCCCTAGCATTAATAGTAGAATGAATTAAGGATCTAATAAGAACTTTAAATAGTTTATTAGCTACATTGAAAAGGCTATTTCGAAAAGTCTTGATTGTTGGGAGATTGCATGCAAATTAATTAAAAATGTAAGACCTTAATATGTGTCATAGTTGTATCTATCCATGTGGAAGTGGGGGGGAGTTTCGGCTGAGGTGTAAGGAAACAAATAAAACTTTGTTTCTATCATCTTCTTAATCTATCTAACCGAAACAAAGAGAGAAAGAAAGAATGGAGAAAGTAACAAGAAATTGAGCTTGCTTTAACCAAAATACTTGAATCAAAGCTCGGGTAGCTCATTTGGGGAGTAAGTCTTCTAAAATAGAGGATACATTGCTGTAGGTAATATATATTTATGAGTTCGAATGTCTATGTGGAGTGATTTGTATGTAAAATATATGAAAATGCCTTGCTTTGAGAATATATATATATATATGTATGTGCGTAATTTGGGACTAGTCTGGACATTTAGGGAAATAAAGGGACTATCTTAAAATAAATGTTTTAAAACTATTTGAATACATTAAAAACAAGTGAGGGCTGTTATATAAGTATATAAATATACATATGCATTATGGGGATTGTTTTGTACATGTATAAGTGTTTTATGGATTGTTTTAAACCAGTTAAACAGGGGAGGGATTGTCTTGTAATGCTAGGACTATTAAAGGACCGTTTTGCTTACATAATTTGACTCTTTTTGAGTATCTAAAAACAGGGGATTGATTTAAAAGTTTAGAGATTGTTTTGAATGTATATAAAAATGTGTACGTAAGATTTGGAACTGAATTGAAAGCATGAAAAACATGTAGGACTGATTTGAGTATGTAAATATATGTATATGTATAAAAGTTGGACTGTTTTGAGTGAATTGAGAAAATGTTGGACTGTTTTGTTTGTAAAAGGAAGTATGTGAACTGTTTGTATGTACAAAATCATGTTAGGGGATGTCTTGTGAAAAAATGTATGTACACGCATGTGTAATAGACTGTTTTGAACACATATAGAAAAATAAGGGACTATTTTAAAGAGATAAGTAAAAATTTATATGATTAGAGATTGTTATGTATGTAAATAATTGAATTTGGGAACTGCTTTGATGCATGTAAAAATGTATGCAAGCATAATGGACTAATTAGACATTGATATGGAAGTTAATGGGCTATCTGTAAGCATATCTGTGAATATATATGTACTTACAAGCTAAGGACTGTTTTGCATCAATGTGAATAATGGTGGCTGTTTTGAATGAATTTATTTATACATATGAGAAATTGAGTTGGTTATAATGATTTTTTATTTTGTATTTGAGGTACGTATCTTATTAAGGAAGAGTAGAAGAATAAAGTTAGTTGGAAGCTTAATGTAATTAAGGATTCAGGCATCCCGTAACTTCAGGATAAGAGGTGAGTGTAGTTATATTTGTCTCGGGTGACACGGCTTCATTCCGATTTTTGTTTCTATGATATGTTATGGTTAATTCATGAACACATGCATATGGCTCACATAGAGCACAATGTGTGAATACATTCATAGCATGGTATCTTGGATAAGTCTTTTGATTATGTTTGCATTACATATGCATCTTGTTCCTTGTTATTCTATCTTTATAATGGAAGATTTTGTATACTTTGATATAAAGCTTTGAAGTTAACTTATGAATTATAATACCATAAGATTCTAATAAAAGAATTCAATTCCAATATTATAAGTTCATGAACTCTAAGACCTAAGGAGCTTAAATCTCATCTCCTGTTAAAAGATGCTAAGAAAAGAAACAAGTAATATTACTTGTGTCATAAGATACCCCTCCTAACTTAAAAGAATAAAAATTTTAAGTTGCCTAAATAATGGAAGTCCTTGGGCACTTTGGCATGGTGCAAAGGTATATATTTCGGGACTAAGGTCTATGAGCTACAGCTCAAGGGTGACGACCCTATATATGTGATATATTGGCGACAGTATGAGGTAACAGGGGAGATAGTAAGGATACTGGCGATAGTTGGATGGATAGAGAAGAGAAGCTAGGTTTGTTAGTTATAAACTAGCCATTGCTTTGTGCTTTGTGCTAAGTAAAGCTTGTACCAGTGCTACGTAAGTCCAAATGTGATCCAAGGCAAATGTTTCTAAAAGATATGAACTTCGTGAGATCTCATATAAGAAATCCGATAATCTTTGATAAGGCTCAAGGGGAGCAGGATAAATAGTACATGCTTTGAATAAGATGTGAAACCAATAAGCTTCTAAATAAGTCTCTAATTAAGCTTCTAAGTAAGTTTTTAATTAATTTCTGAAGGAAAGCCTTTAAGATAAGACTTTGAACAATAAGTCTAACTTAAGTGTTGTGATATCATATGTTTGACTTCCATTACATCCTTATTAATCATTGTTAACATTTCTTATTATGTTCTTTCTTTGTCGCTACCTCACTTAGGCTATATAAGCCTAATGCATTTATTAACATGCATTTGCAGGCTAATCATTTGACCAAGGATCGATCATGGAAAAAGGGTTGCAAATCACATTTGTAATAGATTTATGTATCTAGGTTTTTTAAGTCTTCTAGTGGTGGCATTGCATGTATGTGTATAATTTGGGTATGCATTGTTGGTTCATGCTATAAATGGATTGTAATTAAGTTATTAGTGGCTTTACTAAATAACCTTATGATATTGTTGCTTACTTTATAAATGAGATTATATGTTTATAATGAGTTAATTCAAGATGACCAAAGATACACATATGTAATATTTTCATAAAGGTCTTAAAGTACCCAATGTAAAGTAAGGGCATAATTAGTATAACTTTCGGGCCTTGGGTGTAATTAGTAATTTGTCCATGACATGTGAATTTATAAGTCATTTAAGTAAACAAACACTTTATGTAAGTGGTTTATTAAATCCTATGTTTGCTTGTTAAATAGGTTATATTAGATATGATTTGAAGAGTTGATTGTTAGATAAGTCCTGTTAGACATGGTTCGAATGGTTGTTATTTTATTTGTTAAGTTGTGTTAGATATGAAATTGAATGGATGTTGAGCATGGTTGCATGTTGGTTGATATGTTATGTTTGGTTAAAGAACTTGGATAGACTATATCTTGAAAGGAACTTGAACATAAGTTACTAATCCAGCTAATATAGATCATGAACATCCATAATTTGACTCAAATTCTAGACTCAATAGACACCATCTCCATGAAATTGTTCTTGGTTGGTTGAACCTTATAGGGACATATCTTTTTGAATTCTTTAACTTTTTGTCCCAAACATGTGCTTAAGGTGAATATAGTGAATTATATTAGGTCTCTTAACATGTTGAATTTATTAAGGATAAATCTTAAAACCTTTATATGAGTCAATCCCTGATAGGCAACTTGGTTAAATAATGATTAAAAATTATTCCTATTATGTGCAATAAATTTGAATGCTTATGCATTAATGTAGTGTTATCATGTATGAATTCGTTATCAAATGAGTTTGCTTGTTGGAATTCAGATGAAGTTATTGTAGTGTATAGAAACTATATACAATCATGCATGTTATATGAACATAAGAATAAAGAAATAAGATTTTATCACATTAAAGATTTTATATGTTGTCATTTAACGCGAATAATAAATTGAGTCTATCGATTAGGTTTAAAGTTGTGTAAGCTATTGATATATATATATATATATATTGTGAAGTGATTTGTATAAAATAATGTAGTTACAGTAATTGAAAGTCCCATCCACTTTGATTTTTTGTAATCTTGATTGGTGGTTTAAGTACATTGGTCCTTACATGTCTTATGAAATAGTTGATGTTATGTAATTAAAAAAGCTAAATACAAGATTTGTATTTTTGAGTGCTCAAAATAAGAATCTATTAAGAAGGAAAGAATGCTTTGCATGGTATCTGGTTATACAATCTTAGTGAATAAATTCTTGTATTGATATTAAAGGATTTGTTTGTTTGAAATCATATATAGATTTTTTTCTAAAAAGAAAATAATTTTGTGTAATATTCTTGTGGAAATAAAGAATCCAAAGTTAAAAAGGAAAATTTTGTTAACCTGCCTAGATCTAATTTTGAAAGTTTTAGTTTTGGTCACATGTTTCTTGAATTATCTTGTAGTGACATCGTCGATTTCGATTTTCTTCTAAACTGGGTTGAAGATGTTACAAAAATAGCGAGGTATGTGGTTAATTGTGAATTATATTGGCAAGTGATGTGTTTAAAATGTTATCGGATATAGTTGGCCAGCCATAGGATTGGTAGTTCACTATAAAGAGTCATATTGGATGTCGAGGGGTTTTATACGGTGTACCGAATACTCCATCCAAGTACCCTAACGGTTGAGGGGTTATATGGTACCATAAACTATCGTTAGTGGATTAAGCATCTAACTGAGGGTTGGGGTTTGTGTCCCCGTGGGTTGTAAGTGTACCCAGTTGTAATGTACCGTGATTGTGATTGTATCACTATTCTGGTTGAGATGGCTTGAAGTGTTGTGAGGACACTTGTTGAATCCGTGTATCCGATGAACTATTTTGTTAATGGAACTTGGTTAATGATCACTTGTAAGCCAATATAATTCTGGATGTGGCGTGTAATGGTTTATGTTGTATAATATGATTTGTACATGTTTACTCTTTAACTTTGCGTATGGTTTGTTATGCATGGGAAGGCTTAAATTGAGGTTTAGCAATGGGATTTGCTGATGGTTAATGACACATGTTGCATATGGTTTAATATGTTGGTTTTTGGAAATGTTAAGTGCATGGTTTTCAAGGCATGATATTTCAAATGATGTTTTAAGTGATGTTTAAAAGATGTTTGAAATGAGATTTCAATGTGTTGTTTGGAAAAGGTTTTAAATGCATTGATGGTGTTTGGTTTCGACCACTCCTCACTAAGCCTAGTGTGCTTACACTCTCTTTGTCCATCAATGTAGAGAATTAAAAGATTTGAAGGCAGCGGGGAGGCAAGGGATCGCTAAAGACTTGATACTAAAAGTATATTTTCATGTTCAACTATAAGTAATAAGGGCAATGGGGTTTCCGTTGATGTTTTGGGAGATGGTTTGTTAAACTCTCTGCTTGAGCAAAGTTGTTTGCTGCTCTTGGTTTGTAAATGACCATTTTGGACTGATGGTTGCTTTGGTTATGAGTTTTGATGTTTGCTTGGATTGGATTCTAGGAAGCATACCTCTAGTTTTATATTGGATGCTAAATGCCATGAATTGTTGATGAATCTGTGATACTTTGTTGTGGTTTGACTCTTGAATGTGTTGGATTCATGTTAGAAGTATGTTAGGGTGTTATGGTATATTTGAAAGCATGTTAAACCAGCAAACCAGGTCCAGGCGTATCGGTATGCATGTTCTTGTTTCGGTATGGGTAAGCCATTCCAGGCTTAGCGTATCGAAACGCAGGCAAGTGTTTCGGTATGAGCTTAGGCCATTTGAGGCCAGTGTTTTGGTATGCGGGATGAGCATATCGATACGGGTAAGTCTTTCCAGGCTTAGCGTATTGGTACATGAGGAGCTGTTTCGGTACGAGGTAAATGTATTAGGCATGGCGTATCAGTACGTGAGGGCGTTTCGATACGAGTTTTGGTTACTGGAATTTGGGGATTTTTTTGAAATAGCAAACACGTACTGATACACGTGTAAGTATACCGATACGGCTAACGTTAATTCAATTATTTGGATGTTTTGAAGTTCTATTTTCTTGCGTTTTAGTCCCTGATTGTTGTGGATGCAATTGAATGAGTATGGATGATCGTTGTGAGCTGAGTTTCGACATGTAGGCAAGAAATTGGATTAATTAAATGTTGGTAATGTAAAAAGAGGTTAAGTCCTTGTAGTGTTTCTAGAATTGCAATTTGGTCCCTAAATTGCAATTATGCTCAATTTGATGTCAATTTGATGCCGGATTGAGTTGAGCTTACACATGTGTCAGTATGAACACATAGGGAATTAATTTGCATTTAGATAAGATAAAAAATGGTCATGTCTCTAGTTTCTTCTTCACAGTTTACCTCGGTAAACCTAATGTAGCTTGCTCAGTTCGGGATTACGACTAGGCCGGGTCGAAGAGGTTACACAACCTAGCCGAAACCGAACTAAAAGAGCCATATTAGGTTTGGCAAAGCAAACCCAAGATAAAACCCTAAACCGAGACATATTTTTTTCTTTTTATCTTGTCTAGATGCATTTCATTAATGTCCTATGTGATAATGTTTCAGCGGTAGCGTACATTTAAATTAGATTATAAAACATGATCTAATTTATCAACAACTCAAAAAAGGGACCAAAACGTCATTATTGCAAATTATAGGGCATTTATCACAATGACGATTACTAGCCTTTGATTATTCCAGTTTCATGCTCACAGGTTAATTTCCATTCCAAAACAATCACCCAATCTCAATTAACTGCATTCATAACAATCAGGGACCAAATTGCAAGATTCCCAAACATCAACAACACCATATTGCACAAAAACAACATAGCGTACCGATACAGGCAAGACTGTACCGATACGAATTAATAAACATAACAGCTCAGTGCACCGATAAAGTTTGTTGACCACCCTGTACCGTTATGGCTTTGATTCGTATCGATCCCCTTCATATTTTCTCAAAACTCAGGATTCCAATAACCAAATTGTGTAACGATACGATACCCTGCGTACTAGTACGGCATGCTAAAGTCGAAGGGATTGTACTGATACTCGAACCTGTGTACCGGAACAAGCATTCATTTTCCTTAAGGCGTACCGATACAGTGGCTAAGCGTACCAATACCCTAAGCTTATTTTTAACAATTTAAGCCTTATACAGACCCCGCGTATCAATCCTGAGGTATCCATACCGGTACGCAGAGGCCTGTAATGACCTCTAAGTCCAACATATGACATTTTGGCTCACTTCAATCAACCTTAACATTTAACTAATCAACATATAACATCATTCACATGCTTGAACATCCACATACCAACATTATAAGCCAACCTAGAATATCTAGCATACTCAATCACCAAATCTAGAGGCATGCTTCCTAGTCCACACCCAAAACATAAAACCAATCACAACACATCCACTTTAAGTCACTTACAAAACCAAAACAACCAATACAACTTGCCCAAACAGGGAGTTCATCAAAAACCCTCCCAAATTACCATTTGACACATTGCCATTATTACTACTTTTCAACATTCCAAACCGTACATTAAAACAAGCCCTTGGAATTCCTTTCCTTACTTCCTCGCTGCCTCAAACCTTAATTCTCTGCATTGATGGAAAATAGAGCGTAAGCACACTAGGCTTAGTGAGGAATGCTCAAGCAACAACCATCATCAATGCAAGTTAAACTGTTTCACATTTCTTTTGAAAAACTCTTTAAAACATCATCACAACATCATGCCTTATCAAAACCATGCACTTAACATTTCTAAAATAGCATATTAAATCATATGCAACATGTATCATGGATTCCCTAGCAAAGTCCCATTGGTACCCTCAATTTAAGCTTTCCCATGCATACTACCAATGTAAAGCTTAAAGAGTAAAACATGTTTAAACCACATTAAACAACATAATCCATCTCATGATGCATTAACAATTATATTGGCTTCCAAGTGATCATTTACCAAATTTCCACTTTACAAAACATAACAACGGATACACGGATTCAACAAGTGTTCCCTCAACACTTAACGTATAATCTACCGGCAACCCAAGGTTCACACACAGGATTATTCGATACACATAAACCCCTCCACCGTTGTGACATCCATGGTGGAGCCTTCAGCACATATAAACCCCTCGACACCACTCATCGGTTAGACGTATAACCCACTAACGGGAGTCTTTGGTACTTATAAACCCCTCGATTGTTAGGGTACTTGGATGGAGTATACGGTACACCTTATAAACCCCGCAACACCCAAGGTGACTTTTTATAGTGCACTATCAATCCTATGGCTGGCCAACTATATCCGATTTCATTTTCAAACCTTTTCATTTCGTTACTTGCCAATATAATTCATTTTAACATCAACAACTCACCATTCTCATATGCATCATCAAAATCCTTTAACCAATGAAATAAACCTCACATTAACCAATGTTCATAAACATTAACAAAACATGCATTACTTCCAAATGAATCAACATCATTATGTACGTAATTTCTAGCATTAAACCTTACTCAAAACATGCATATACAGTGAGTAATTAAACCATTTAAAACAAGTGCACCAAACTATTAGCCAAACAGAGTTTGAGATAGAATTCATCCTTTACTTACTTCTGAGCTTAGACCAGGATTTCATGTAATATCCGAATTTTTGGCTAGTGACCAAAATGTAAATTTTGAAAGTTTTGTGGCTAAAGTATAAACTTTGGAAAAGTTTAGGGACCAAAGTTTAATTTTCAAAAGTTGTCTATTTTAACCTCGTAAATGAATAGTTTACCCCCAAGAATTACATTTTCGTGTTACCCAAATTTTTCATACGCTATAAAGCAATAAAGTTCGGAAGAATATTCAGATAATCGGATCGAATCGAATATCTAGGATACTTTGAAGGATGATAAGGCAAGGTTAATTATTTCCTTTTACATGTCTAAGATATTTTCTTTGTGTTGGAAGAATATGAACCCTTGGATTTAAGTTGATTTTTCCATGTTAAATATGAGTCGTTGGATGAAAATGGCAAGATCGTAATTTTGGAGAAATATTAGGGGCAAAGCTGGTAACTACTAAATCAAGATTATATCTAGGCCATTGGATGATGGAAGATGACATGTGGTACATTATAGATTTATTGGATTTGTCGGCAAAATGGTTATTTCACTATTTGGAGGATTTTCGGTAATTATCAGAATAATAAGATTGAGTTAGGAAAATTTAGTCTAAGTCCTTATGAAAGGAATCTTTTATGAGAAAATAGTATTTATTTTTTGAATATGGGAATATAGAATTTTTGGAATAGATCTGATAGCTCGGTAAAGGTAAAATCGTAGTAGAAGTATTTAGTGAATATCGGGAAATCGGATTGAATTGAAATTTCAGAGGTTGTTCCATAAGCCATGGAAAATCATAAAATGATATTTATGGAATAGTGGCCAGTTGAGAAGGAACCAATTTAGTTAGATTATAATGGAATGGTAATTTTGAAAAAAAACCTATTATTTTTAAAAGATTAGTTGGAGTGCAAATCGGTCATTTTGCAAGGATGGCAATTTTGAAATATTTTTGAAATGTTGAGGACATTTTTGGAAGACGAAATATACATGGATTTAATCTTGGCCCTTGATTTTAGATGAGATTGAATTAGCCATTGGATTTAAAGGCTAAATTAGTAATTTCACTATTTAAATGAATTTAAATTCATTTAATAGTTACAAATAGTTAAAAGATGAACAAATGTTCATCTTTTCCAGCCTTGAACCATGGAGAAAGAGGGGAAAGAAGAAGAAAATTTTCCAAGCTCGATTTAAGCCCCAAATCTCAGTTTTAAGGAAATCTTCCGAACTACAAAGTTGTTCTACTCTTCGAGCTCTATCCTTTGATGTAAATAATTCATAGAATACTTGCTTGGTTGATGAGATTTGATATGAGGAAGAAATTAGGGTTACGTGAATTTTGGAAATTTTCTGGATTTAAGAAACTATGATTGATTTTTTGTTGTTTCCATGCTTAGGACTAAATTGGATTGATGTATAAAGTTAAGGGACTATTTCATCCAGTAGGGGCTGGTGTTTAAATCTGAAATTTTAAGAGTATTTATAGATTTGATGAAGATTAAAGCTTGAATTTGATGTTTGGAGGATGAAAATCTAGTTATTTCAACTAGTGACTAAATCGGCAATTTGGAAATCTTTATGGACCTATTGGATTTGATTGATTAATATTAGGGGCTGATGTTGTTTTGCATTTAATAAGTTGTTATTGATTTTATAAGGTTTTTCTAAGCATGAAAAAGAAGTTAGAATGCTAAACCGACGATTAATTACTTTAGTGAGTATTTTGACAATTTGTCAAACTTGAACGGTCTATTCGGCAAAGAGGATATGTAGAAGGAGTAAACCTGATTTTTAGTTAAAACGATGGAATTAAGGTAGTAATGTTGATTTGAGGACTAATTTGTAAAGTTAAGAAGCTTGAATCCTTATATTGGAAATTTGGTGACCATTTTGACAAATCAAGAGAAATTGGAGAAGTAAAGGTTTAAGCCTATTTTGATGAAGGATGT
Organism: Hibiscus mutabilis; assembly: GCA_019671005.1. Lineage (NCBI taxonomy): Eukaryota > Viridiplantae > Streptophyta > Magnoliopsida > Malvales > Malvaceae > Hibiscus > Hibiscus mutabilis. The sequence continues at coordinate 25,184,231 of CM033738.1, forward strand.
AAAGAGAACTTATGAATACAAGCTTCATTTAGTCATTTGGAGTAAAGTGATGGGACTAAATTGGCAAGTAGAGAAATAAGGAGAAGTTGGTATTAATTAGAAGTTATTTATGGAAAATTATGTTGGAATTTAAGTAAGTTTAGAAATTCACCATAAATTCTATAAAAAGGGTTAGATGGTGAATTTTATATCGTATAAGGGTATGTCAGTCTAGATTCGTTTCCAACAAACGGAAACTGATTCCGAGTACCGCGTTAAAAGGTATGATTTTTTATTCGAATGAAGGTCAGAAAAATTATAGAGCAGTTTTCTGCCTGGACAAACTGTGACGTGAATTTAGCGATTTTTCATAATTTTTGACGATTTTATTAATTTATGTGGCTTACACCCTTAGAACCATTATCGAATCTAGTTTCTCCAGTTTAAAGGAAATTAAGATCCAGTATGTATTCTGCCCTGTATAAATAAATCTTTGAAGGTAGCACAAGCTTTCAGAAAATGGAATTTGAAACATTTTGTATTTAAATGTTAGTCAGCAAGCTCGGAAGAATTAAGGGAAGTTCAAATTGGTCACTAAGGACAACAATGAGCTTCTGAACAGTACAAGGAAGAAAGGAAAAATATTTGGAAATTTTATATTCGAATGATTATATTAGATAGCATGTTTAAGGTATTGTTAGTTTTGAATCTAACAAATATTTTATTTTATTCATGTGGTTAATGAAGTCAAGTCTGAATCAAAGAATGTTCAAGGTTCTATGAAAGAAAAGATCGAATTAGGACTTAGTGAGGCATTGTGTTGAGTGGCCAAAGTGAGTGCAATGCATACATAATATGATACATGGATGTTTTATACATCATTGGGATGGCTTGCTATGAGCCTACCCAAATTTTACTGTCAATATATTTATGTCATGGAGCATATGATTGACATATTTTAAATACGTCAAAAGTTGAATATAAATGCATGGATCACTAATTATATATGATGTTATATTATGAATGTTATTTCGGGTATGAACTGCCCAATGTTAAATTATGTTGATATACATTGTCATGGATGAAAAAATATGGAATATATGCCCAAGTATGTCACTGAGAGACAGGGTATAGTTGGCATGCCATAGAGTCCAGCAACACGTTGTATACTCACTTTACTCGGTTTAGCACTATAGTGTATATAAAGGAAACTTAGTGCATATGGTGGGCACGACCTTATGTGTATTATCACTATAGTGTATATAAAGGACACCTAGTGCATATGGTTAGCACGGCCTTATGTGCGGATGGTGGGCATGCCCATATGTGTATTAGCACTTCGATGCATATTTGACTCGCGTACCCAGGGTCCTCAAGGTTTATTTTGGGCTATAAATTAATGGATAATAAATGGTAAACAGGTTAGGGAGTATATGAACTCTTGGAGTAAATGGCAAGTATATCGGTCAGAAATTTATATCCGGTTTATATTATGTTGATATATGATTAATATGATGGTATACTTATCTAGTGATCATGATGCATTTATGCATATAAGGCATATTATGACAAATGGACAAGCAAGAAAATCTTATGACATTGGCATATAGTAAATAATTACTAATACAATGTGAAAGTTGATGCATTGGCACATATCATGCTATATAAATGAAGCCATGAAGTTGAATAAAGTTTAAATTATTGCTATTAATTTCCTTTACTGCCTCACTAAGTTCTTACTTAGCGTGTGTTTGATTATATACACGTAGGTAATGCAAGATGAGAGTGAGAAGAGCATTGCATCAGTATTGGAAAGCTCAACAGGTAATCACAAAGAATGACATCCTAATTGAGGTTTGATTATTATATTGGCATGTATACTTGCTAAACCTATTCGAGTTGTGATTGTTCGTTAAAGTTGTTATGGTTTCATTGTAATTGGCATTTTTGGAAAGATTCAAAGTTAAGAGTAAACTCAAGTGATGAGTTGCATGCTAAGATAATTGATTTATGATTGGAACTCGAATAAATAATTTATGTCAATTTTAAATAAAGTTAAGCATGCTTAGGCTAGAGAAATTTTAGGATGGGAGAACATTGAGAAGTTTTGTAAAAATTTTAAATTATCCTGATTTTGATTAAAGAAGTCGTAATGTTTTTGACTCGTACCCGGTATACGGATATGGGAAGAGGGTGTTATATTTATTGGTATTAGAGCTACTGGTTTAGCCGATTCTGAAGTTAAACGAAGTATGGTAAAAGTCAAAAGTGTATACATGCCACTAGGATGTCAAAATTACTGATGATTTTACTTGTTTGAATGGATGCAATTGCTCACTTCATTATGATAATAATGTTAAATTTCAATATGTGAGGGTAAAAGAATCGAGTCAGGTGTTTAGGTGAGTGAATCAATAAGAGATTCACGAGCATGCTAAGGTTAATGATAATATTCTACCCTAAGCTTAGCATGGTGTAGAGGCACCAGAGTTGCATGATATGCATGTTCTGGATTAAGAGCTTTTCTTCTAGACATTAGATGCGATTATAACTCAGCCTACTTAGGCACCGATAGCAAAAGAATTGAGAGTTCCAGCATACTAGATTTTCAAAGAAATATTAATAGAGATCCTATGATTGTTAATTCATGGTTTAATGATATAAAAGTTATGTCGAATGAACTTTGTATTGATGATTAGAGGAGACTAAAAAGAAAGGGTATTATCTCGTCTGAAAGGATTAGACCCGTATTTGATAAAGTAATGTTATTGTGCATACTCAAAAGTCTATTAACTAGAAGTTCTTTCTTTGATAGTTCCATAACAAAGTTTATCGTAGAGATGTGATGCAGTTTCTTGCATCTTAATTAGGGCAATTGGATTATTTATGGGTATGAGTGCAAGTTTAATAAACTGAGCTGATTTGCTTCTAAACTGCTTCCTACAGACATAAAGAGAGCTTGTTATGACAGCTCATAGAGGGCTGGAGGTTAGGTGCAAAGAAGTAGTGACTACCCTATGTATTTTAAAATTTCATGAAGCAGTAAATTATGGCAAATGCAATGCAAATGGTTCAGAACGAGAAAATATCTAAACATAGGTCATAGCTCGTAAAGAGGAATAGTGAATTATTATTCATTTCACCACTTCTAAAAAATGGTGAGGATTCCCGACAAAGATATCAAACTGAATTTATTATATAGTTCCTCTAAGAGATTGGGATAAAGAAAATTAGGAACTCTCTTACATTTATAATTAATGTTGGAGATTCACGAAAACCACAAAACCAATCATGTGAGTGTGGTAATAATTGTCATGCATGAGCATGCAGAGTTTTTATTGGAATTTGTTACCAATGTGAAGATTATTTAAATTATGCTATGAATACTGAGCATCAAGGGTAGGCTGGGAGAGTATTCCTATTGTTTGTGAGTTTTAAATGGGTTACCCAAAAAGGGTTGTCGCTTGACGCTTAATTGAGAGGCTAAGTTTAGGACTGGATTTTTATCCAATATTGGACCTATATTAATTGAACCCTACAGAATGGCTTTTACTAGATTGAAAAGCTAATGGCCTAGTTGTAAGAGTCATTAGATTGAGGTTTTATACGACCCAGTATATCACCTTAGGAAGCTTTAGTGATGTTAGTCAAAATAAGTAGTAATATTTCTCTAAGATTAAATTACGATTATATTATTACCAGTAGAATAAGATTTGATTGTAGCACTAGTATTTGTGCAGTATGAATCTAGTAAGGATTCTACCTTATTCAATAATACGTCCCTTAATAGGTTGGGATGTGTATTGACGTAATAAGGCTAAAATAGTAGTTGATGTATTTAGCCAAAAGTCATTCTTTTCCTTATAAGCATTAAATGCCTAATTATCTTTGAAGGAAAATAGTGTATCGATTACACAGCCTCAGCTGGAGTCTACTTTGACAAATTGGGTCAAAGATTTATAGATGAAAGATAAGATATGCCTGGAAAGAATTCAGTAAGGTGAAAAGGAAAAAATTAAAGATTTCGATGTTAAGTCTAAAGGATGTTCATGTTATCAAGGGGTAATTTATATTCCCGATGATGATGAAAATAGAATTAAAAGGTGATTGAATCTGATTTGATTCAGTTCAGGATATGGAGAATAAAGTAAGAATGGTTCAAAGCAGTTTTAGAATTGCTTTAGAATGATGGAAATTATATGTTGATCTTGAAAGAAAATATATTAATATGAAGTTAAGGATAAAGTATTCCTTAAAAGTTTTACCTTGGAAGGAGGCATTATGGTTTGGACAAAAAGGGAAGTTGAGTCTGAGATTTACTGGACTATATAAGATTGTGAAAATAGTTGGTTCGATGATTTATTAACTAGCCTTACCCCCGGAAATGGATAAGATTCATAATGTATTTCATATATTGATGCTCAAGAAGTATCGATTAGATCCTTTACATATCATTACCTTGGAGGGAATAGAGATTCAGCCAAATTTGAATTACGAGGAAGAATTGGTAAAGATTATGGCACATGGAGTCAAAGAACTAAGGAATAAGATGATCTCGGTTGTTAAAGTTCTTTGGCGAAATCATGAAGTTGAAAAAGCGATATGGGAAAGAGAAAAAAATATAAGAAAATAGTTTCCTCATTGTTTTTGAACTAGGTATGTGTAGAAAATTCGAGGATAAATTTTCTTAAGGGGGAGAATTGTAATATCCCAATTTTTGGCTAATGAACAAAATGCAAATTTTGAAGTTTTATGGCTAAATTATAAAGTTTGGAAAAGTTTAGGGACCAAAGTGTAATTTTCAAAATTTGTGTATTTTAACCTCGTAAATGAATAGTTTACCCCCAAGAATGAAGTTTTCATGTTACCCGAATTTTTTCAGACAGAGTTTGTATTATTGGCTATAAAGCAATAAAGTTCTAAGAATATTCGGATAATCGGATCGAATTGAATATCTAGGATACTTTGAAGGATGATAAGGCAAGTTTAATTATATCATTTTACATGTCTAAGATATTTTCTTTGTGTTGGAAGAATATGAAACCTTGGATTTAAGTTGATTTTTCCATGTTAAATATGAGTCGTTGGATGAAAAATGGCAATATCGTAATTTTGGAGAAATATTAGGGGCAAAACTGGTAACTACTAAATCAAGATTAAATCTATGCCATTTGATGAAGGATGATGACATGTGGTACATTATGGATTCATTGGCTTTGAGGGCAAAATGGTTATTTCACTATTTGGAGGATTTTCAAAATTATCGAATAATAATAGATTGAGTTAGGAAAATTTAGTCTAAGTCCTTAAGAAATGAAGTTTTTATGAGATAATAGTATTTATTTTCCGAATATGGAAATATAGAATTTTTGGAATAGATATGATAGCTCAGTAAAAAGTAAAATCGTAGTAGAAGTATTTAGTGAATATCGAAATCGGATTGCATTGAAATTTCAGAGGTTGTTCCATAAGCCATGGAAAATCATAAAATGATATTTATGGAATAGTGGCCAGTTGAGAAGGAACTAATTTAGTTAGATTATAATGGAATGACAATTTTGAAACAAACTAGTAAATAAAGATTAGTTGGAGGGCAAATTGGTCATTTTGTAAGGATGGCAAGTTTGAAATATTTTTGAAATGTTGAGGACATTTTTGGAAGATGAAATATACATGGATTTAATCTTGACCCTTGATTTTAGATGAGATTGAATTAGCCATTGGATTTAAAGGATAAATTGGGTATTTCACTATTTAAATGAATTTAAAATTCATTTAATAGTTACAAATAGTTAAAAGATGAACAAATGTTCATCTTTTCCAGCTTTGAACCATGGAGAAAGAGGGGAAAGAAGAAGAAAATTTTCCAAGCTCGATTTAAGCCCCAAATCTCGGTTTTAAGGTAATCTTCCGATCTACAAAGTTGTTCTACTCTACGAGCTCTATCTTTTGATGTAAATAATTCATAGAATACTTGCTTGGTTGATGAGATTCGATATGAGGAAGAAATTATGGTTATGTGAATTTTGGGAATTTTGAAGATTTAAGAAACTATGTTTGATTTTATGTTGTTTCCATGCTTAAGACTAAATTGGATTGATGTAAAAAGTTAAGGGACTATTTCATCCACAATTAAAGGTTAGGGCTGGTGTTTAAATCTAAATTTTAAGAGTATTTATAGATTTGATAAAGATTAAAGCTTGAATTTGATGTTTGGAGGATGAAAATCTAGTTATTTCAACTAATAACTAAATCGGCAATTTGGAAATCTTTATGGACCTATTGGATTTGATTGATTAATGTTATAGGATGATGTTTTTTTGTATTTGAATAAGTTGTTATTGATTTTATAAGGTTTTTCTAAGCATGAAAAAGAAGTTAGAATGCTAAACCGACGTGATTAATTACTTTAGTGATTATTTTGACAATTTGTCAAACTTGAATGGTCTATTCGATAAAGATGATATGTAGAAGGAGTAAACCTGATTTTTAGTTAAAATAATGGGATTAAGGTAGTAATTTTGATTTGAGGACTAATTTGTAAAGTTAAGAAGTTTGAATCCTTATATTGGAAATTTGGTGACCATTTTGACAAATCAAGAGAAAACAAGAAGTAAAGGTTTAAGCCTATTTTGATTAAGGATGTAAAGAGAACTTATGAATACAAGCTTCATTTAGTCATTTGGAGTAAAGTGATGGGATTAAATTGACAAGTAGAGAAATAAGGAGAAGTTGGTATTAATTAGAAGTTATTTATGGAAAATTATGTTGGAATTTAAATTATAGTTTAGAAATTCACCATAAATTCTATAAAAAGGGTTAGATGGTGAATTTTATATTGATATAAAGGTATGTCAGTCTAGATTCGTTTCCAACAAACGAAAATAGATTTTAATACCGCGTTAAAAGATATGATTTTTTATTTGAATGAAGGTCAGAAAAATTATAGAACAGTTTTCTGCCTGGACAATTTGTGACGTGAATTTAGCGATTTTTCATAATTTTTGAGATTTTATTAATTTATGTGGCTTACACCCTTAGAACCATTATCGAATCTATTTTCTCCAGTTTAAAGGAAATTAAGATCCAATATATATTCTGCCCTGTATAAATAAATCTTTAAAGGTAGCACAAGCTTTCAAAAATGGAATTTGAAACATTTTGTATTTAAATGTTAGTTAGCAAGCTTGGAAGAATTAAGGGAAGTTCAAATTGGTCACTAAGGACAACAATGAGCTTTTTTGAACAGTACAAGGAAGAAAGGAAAAATATTTGGAAATTTTATATTCGAATGATTATATTAGATAGCATGTTTAAGGTATTGTTAGTTTTGAATCTAACAAATATTTTATTTTATTCATGTGATTAATGAAGTCAAGTCTCAAATCAAAGAATGTTCAAGGTTCTATGAAAGAAAAAGATCGAATTAGGACTTAGTGAGGCATTGTGTTGAGTGGCCAAAGTGAGTGCAATGCATACATAATATGATACATGGATGTTTTATACATCATTGGGATGGCTTGCTATGAGCCTACCCAAATTTTACTGTCAATATATTTATGTCATGGAGCATATGATTGACATATTTTAAATACGTCAAAAGTTGAATATAAATGCATGGATCACTAATTATATATGATGTTATATTATGAATGTTATTTCGGGTATGAACTGCCCAATGTTAAATTATGTTGATATACATTGTCATGGATGAAAAAATATGGAATATATGCCCAAGTATGTCACTGAGAGACAGGGTATAGTTGGCATGCCATAGAGTCCAGCAACACGTTGTATACTCACTTTACTCGGTTTAGCACTATAGTGTATATAAAGGAAACTTAGTGCATATGGTGGGCACGACCTTATGTGTATTATCACTATAGTGTATATAAAGGACACCTAGTGCATATGGTTAGCACGGCCTTATGTGCGGATGGTGGGCATGCCCATATGTGTATTAGCACTTCGATGCATATTTGACTCGCGTACCCAGGGTCCTCAAGGTTTATTTTGGGCTATAAATTAATGGATAATAAATGGTAAACAGGTTAGGAGTATATGAACTCTTGGAGTAAATGGCAAGTATATCGGTTTAAATTTATATCCGGTTTATATTATGTTGATATATGATTAATATGATGGTATACTTATCTAGTGATCATGATGCATTTATGCATATAAGGCATATTATGACAAATGGACAAGCAAGAAAATCTTATGACATTGGCATATAGTAAATAATTACTAATACAATGTGAAAGTTGATGCATTGGCACATATCATGCTATATAAATGAAGCCATGAAGTTGAATAAAGTTTAAATTATTGCTATTAATTTCCTTTACTGCCTCACTAAGTTCTTACTTAGCGTGTGTTTGATTATATACACGTAGGTAATGCAAGATGAGAGTGAGAAGAGCATTGCATCAGTATTGGAAAGCTCAACAGGTAATCACAGTAATGACATCCTAATTGAGGTTTGATTATTATATTGGCATGTATACTTGCTAAACCTATTCGAGTTGTGATTGTTCGTTAAAGTTGTTATGGTTTCATTGTAATTGGCATTTTTGGAAAGATTCAAAGTTAAGAGTAAACTCAAGTGATGAGTTGCATGCTAAGATAATTGATTTATGATTGGAACTCGAATAAATAATTTATGTCAATTTTAAATAAAGTTAAGCATGCTTAGGCTAGAGAAATTTTAGGATGGGAGAACATTGAGAAGTTTTGTAAAAATTTTAAATTATCCTGATTTTGATTAAAGAAGTCGTAATGTTTTTGACTCGTACCCGGTATACGGATATGGGAAGAGGGTGTTATATTTATTGGTATTAGAGCTACTGGTTTAGCCGATTCTGAAGTTAAACGAAGTATGGTAAAAGTCAAAAGTGTATACATGCCACTAGGATGTCAAAATTACTGATGATTTTACTTGTTTGAATGGATGCAATTGCTCACTTCATTATGATAATAATGTTAAATTTCAATATGTGAGGGTAAAAGAATCGAGTCAGGTGTTTAGGTGAGTGAATCAATAAGAGATTCACGAGCATGCTAAGGTTAATGATAATATTCTACCCTAAGCTTAGCATGGTGTAGAGGCACCAGAGTTGCATGATATGCATGTTCTGGATTAAGAGCTTTTCTTCTAGACATTAGATGCGATTATAACTCAGCCTACTTAGGCACCGATAGCAAAAGAATTGAGAGTTCCAAAGATACTAGATTTTCAAAGAAATATTAATAGAGATCCTATGATTGTTAATTCATGGTTTAATGATATAAAAGTTATGTCGAATGAACTTTGTATTGATGATTAGAGGAGACTAAAAAGAAAGGGTATTATCTCGTCTGAAAGGATTAGACCCGTATTTGATAAAGTAATGTTATTGTGCATACTCAAAAGTCTATTAACTAGAAGTTCTTTCTTTGATAGTTCCATAACAAAGTTTATCGTAGAGATGTGATGCAGTTTCTTGCATCTTAATTAGGGGCAATTGGATTATTTATGGGTATGAGTGCAAGTTTAATAAACTGAGCTGATTTGCTTCTAAACTGCTTCCTACAGACATAAAGAGAGCTTGTTATGACAGCTCATAGAGGGCTGGAGGTTAGGTGCAAAGAAGTAGTGACTACCCTATGTATTTTAAAATTTCATGAAGCAGTAAATTATGGCAAATGCAATGCAAATGGTTCAGAACGAGAAAATATCTAAACATAGGTCATAGCTCGTAAAGAGGAATAGTGAATTATTATTCATTTCACCACTTCTAAAAAATGGTGAGGATTCCCGACAAAGATATCAAACTGAATTTATTATATAGTTCCTCTAAGAGATTGGGATAAAGAAAATTAGGAACTCTCTTACATTTATAATTAATGTTGGAGATTCACGAAAACCACAAAACCAATCATGTGAGTGTGGTAATAATTGTCATGCATGAGCATGCAGAGTTTTTATTGGAATTTGTTACCAATGTGAAGATTATTTAAATTATGCTATGAATACTGAGCATCAAGGGTAGGCTGGGAGAGTATTCCTATTGTTTGTGAGTTTTAAATGGGTTACCCAAAAAGGGGTTGTCAGGCTTGACGCTTAATTGAGAGGCTAAGTTTAGGACTGGATTTTTATCCAATATTGGACCTATATTAATTGAACCCTACAGAATGGCTTTTACTAGATTGAAAAGCTAATGGCCTAGTTGTAAGAGTCATTAGATTGAGGTTTTATACGACCCAGTATATCACCTTAGGAAGCTTTAGTGATGTTAGTCAAAATAAGTAGTAATATTTCTCTAAGATTAAATTACGATTATATTATTACCAGTAGAATAAGATTTGATTGTAGCACTAGTATTTGTGCAGTATGAATCTAGTAAGGATTCTACCTTATTCAATAATACGTCCCTTAATAGGTTGGGATGTGTATTGACGTAATAAGGCTAAAATAGTAGTTGATGTATTTAGCCAAAAGTCATTCTTTTCCTTATAAGCATTAAATGCCTAATTATCTTTGAAGGAAAATAGTGTATCGATTACACAGCCTCAGCTGGAGTCTACTTTGACAAATTGGGTCAAAGATTTATAGATGAAAGATAAGATATGCCTGGAAAGAATTCAGTAAGGTGAAAAGGAAAAAATTAAAGATTTCGATGTTAAGTCTAAAGGATGTTCATGTTATCAAGGGGTAATTTATATTCCCGATGATGATGAAAATAGAATTAAAAGGTGATTGAATCTGATTTGATTCAGTTCAGGATATGGAGAATAAAGTAAGAATGGTTCAAAGCAGTTTTAGAATTGCTTTAGAATGATGGAAATTATATGTTGATCTTGAAAGAAAATATATTAATATGAAGTTAAGGATAAAGTATTCCTTAAAAGTTTTACCTTGGAAGGAGGCATTATGGTTTGGACAAAAAAGGGAAGTTGAGTCTGAGATTTACTGGACTATATAAGATTGTGAAAATAGTTGGTTCGATGATTTATTAACTAGCCTTACCCCCGGAAATGGATAAGATTCATAATGTATTTCATATATTGATGCTCAAGAAGTATCGATTAGATCCTTTACATATCATTACCTTGGAGGGAATAGAGATTCAGCCAAATTTGAATTACGAGGAAGAATTGGTAAAGATTATGGCACATGGAGTCAAAGAACTAAGGAATAAGATGATCTCGGTTGTTAAAGTTCTTTGGCGAAATCATGAAGTTGAAAAAGCGATATGGGAAAGAGAAAAAAATATAAGAAAATAGTTTCCTCATTGTTTTTGAACTAGGTATGTGTAGAAAATTCGAGGATAAATTTTCTTAAGGGGGAGAATTGTAATATCCCAATTTTTGGCTAATGAACAAAATGCAAATTTTGAAGTTTTATGGCTAAATTATAAAGTTTGGAAAAGTTTAGGGACCAAAGTGTAATTTTCAAAATTTGTGTATTTTAACCTCGTAAATGAATAGTTTACCCCCAAGAATGAAGTTTTCATGTTACCCGAATTTTTCGTACAGAGTTTGTATTATTGGCTATAAAGCAATAAAGTTCGGAAGAATATTCAGATAATCGGATCGAATTGAATATCTAGGATACTTTGAAGGATGATAAGGCAAGTTTAATTATATCATTTTACATGTCTAAGATATTTTCTTTGTGTTGGAAGAATATGAAACCTTGGATTTAAGTTGATTTTTCCATGTTAAATATGAGCCGTTGGATGAAAAATGGCAATATCGTAATTTTGGAGAAATATTAGGGGCAAAACTGGTAACTACTAAATCAAGATTAAATCTATGCCATTTGATGAAGGATGATGACATGTGGTACATTATGGATTCATTGGCTTTGAGGGCAAAATGGTTATTTCACTATTTGGAGGATTTTCGAAAATTATCAGAATAATAGACTGAGTTAGGAAAATTCAGTCTAAGTCCTTAAGAAATGAAGTTTTTATGAGATAATAGTATTTATTTTCCGAATATGGAAATATAGAATTTTCGAAATAGATATGATAGCTCGGTAAAGGTAAAATCGTAGTAGAAGTATTTAGTGAATATCAGGAAATCGGATTGCATTGAAATTTCAGAGGCTGTTCCATAAGCCATGGAAAATCATAAAATGATATTTATAGAACAGTGGCCGGTTGAGAAGGAACTAATTTAGTTAGATTATAATGGAATGACAATTTTGAAACAAACTAGTAAATAAAGACTGGTTGGAGGGCAAATTGGTCATTTGGTAAGGATGGCAAGTTTGAAATATTTTTGAAATGTTGAGGACATGTTTGGAAGATGAAATATACATGGATTTAATCTTGACCCTTGATTTTAGATGAGATTGAATTAGCCATTGGATTTAAAGGATAAATTGGGTATTTCACTATTTAAATGAATTTAAAATTCATTTAATAGTTACAAATAGTTAAAAGATGAACAAATGTTCATCTTTTCCAGCTTTGAACCATGGAGAAAGAGGGGAAAGAAGAAGAAAATTTTCCAAGCTCGATTTAAGCCCCAAATCTCGGTTTTAAGGTAATCTTCCGATCTACAAAGTTGTTCTACTCTACGAGCTCTATCTTTTGATGTAAATAATTCATAGAATACTTGCTTGGTTGATGAGATTCGATATGAGGAAGAAATTATGGTTATGTGAATTTTGGGAATTTTGAAGATTTAAGAAACTATGTTTGATTTTATGTTGTTTCCATGCTTAAGACTAAATTGGATTGATGTAAAAAGTTAAGGGACTATTTCATCCGACAATTAAAGGTTAGGGGCTGGTGTTTAAATCTAAATTTTAAGAGTATTTATAGATTTGATAAAGATTGAAGCTTGAATTTGATGTTTGGAGGATGAAAATCTAGTTATTTCAACTAATAACTAAATCGGCAATTTGCAAATCTTTATGGACCTATTCAGTTTGATTGATTAATGTTATAGGATGATGTTTTTTTGTATTTGATAAGTTGTTATTGATTATATAAGGTTTTGCTAAGCATGAAAATGAAGTTAGAATGGTAAACCGGTGATTAATTGCTTTAGTGATTATTTTGACAATTTGTCAAACTTGAATGGTCTATTCGATAAAGATGATATGTAGAAGGAGTAAACCTGATTTTTAGTTAAAATAATGGGATTAAGGTAGTAATTTTGATTTGAGGACTAATTTGTAAAGTTAAGAAGTTTGAATCCTTATATTGGAAATTTGGTGACCATTTTGACAAATCAAGAGAAAACAACGAAGTAAAGGTTTAAGCCTATTTTGATTAAGGATGTAAAGAGAACTTATGAATACAAGCTTCATTTAGTCATTTGGAGTAAAGTGATGGGATTAAATTGACAAGTAGAGAAATAAGGAGAAGTTGGCGTAAATTAGAAGTTATTTATGGAAAGTTATGTTGGAATTTAAATTATGGCGGTAAGTTTAGAAATTCACCATAAATTCTATAAAAAGGGTTAGATGGTGAATTTTATATTGATATAAAGAAATGTCAGTCTAGTTTCGTTTCCAACAAACGAAAATAGATTTCGAGTACCGTGTTAAAAGATATGAATTTTTATTTGAATGAAGGTCAGAAAAAATTATAGAACAGTTTTCTACCTGGACAATTTGTGACGTGAATTCGGTGATTTTTCATAACTTTTGTAGATTTTATTAATTGATGTGGCTTATACCGTTAGAACTGTTATCGAATATATTTTCTCCAGTATAAAGGAAATTAAGATCCAATATATATTCTGCCCTGTATAAATAAATCTTTAAAGGTATCGCAAGCTGTCAAAAAATGGAATTTGAAACATTTTGTATTTAAATATTAGTTAGCAAGCTTGGAAGAATTAAGGTAAGTTCAAATTGGTCATTAAGGACCATAATGCGTTTTTGAACAGTACAAGGAAGAAAGGAAAAATATTTTGAAATTTTATATTCGAATGATTATATTAGACAACATGTTTAAGGTATTGTTAGATTTGAATCTAACAAATGTTTTATTTTATTCATGTGATTAATGAAGTCAAGTTCAAATCAAAGAAGGTTCGAGGTTCTATGAAAGAAAGGATCGAACTAGGACTTAGTGAGGCATTGTGTTAAGTGGACAAGGTGAGTGCAATGCATACATAATATGATACAAGGATGTTTTATACATCATTGGGATGGCTTGTTATGAGCCTACCCAAATTTTACTGTCATTATATTTATGTCATGGAGCATACAATTGACATATTTTAAATATGTCAAAAGTTGAATATAAATGCATGGATCACTAGTTATATATGATGTTATATTATGAATGTTATTTCGGGTATGAACCGCCCAATGTTAAATTATGTTGATATACATTGCCATGGATAAAAAAATATGGAATATATGCCCAAGTATGTCATTGAGGGACAGGGTATAGTTGGCATGCCATAGAGTCCAGCAGCACGTTGCATACTCGGTTTAGCACTATAGTGTATATAAAGGACACTTAGTACATATGGTGGGCACAACCTTATGTGTATTAGCACTATAGTGTATATAAAAGACACTTAGTGCATATGGTTAGCACAGCCTTACGTGTGGATGGTGGGCACGACCTTATGTGTATTAGCACTTCGGTGCATATTTGACTCGCGTACCTAGGGCCCTCAAGGTTTATTTTGGGCTATAAATCAATGGATAATAAATGGTAAACAGGTTAGCGAGTATATGAATTCTAGTAGTAAATGGCAAGTATATCAGTACGAAATTTATATATGGTTTATAATATGTTGATATATGATTAATATGATAGTACACTTATCTAGTGATCATGATGCATTTAAGCATATAAGGCATATTATGACAAATGGACTAGCATGAAAATCTTATGACATTGGCATATAGTAAATAATTACTAATGCAATGTGGAAGTTGATGCATTAGCATATATCATGCTATATAAATGTAGCCATGAAGTTGAATAAAGTTTAAATTATTATTATTAATTTCCTTTCATGCCTCACTAAGTTTGTACTTAGCGTGTGTTTGATTGTACACACGTAGGTAAATCAATATGAGAGTGAGAAGTGCATTGCATCAATATTGGAAAGCTCAACAGGTAATCACAGTAATGACATCCTAATTGAGGTTTGATTATTATAGTGGCATGTATACTTGCTAAACTTATTCGAGTTGTGATTGGCCTTTAAAGTTGTTATGGTTTCATTATAATTGGCATTTCTGGAAAGATTCAAAGTTAAGAGTAAACTCAGGTGATGAGTTGCATGCTAAGATTATTGATTTAAGATTGGAATTCGAATAAATAATTTATGTTGATTTTAAATAAAGTTAAGCATGCTTGGGCTAGGGAAATTTTAGGATGGGTGACCATTGAGAAGTTTTTCAAAAATTTTAAATTACCCCGATTTTGATTAAAGAAGTCGTAACGTTTCTAACTCGTACCCGGTATAAGGAGATGGGAAGAGGGTGTTACATTTCAAGCTCGACCTAAACTCCCAAACACAACTTTCAAACCTTTGCAAAGCTGTAAAACACGTTTCCACTCACTGACTCACAAGCCTCGTTTACTGATGCGATAAATACGCCTCCAAAGCTTCCAAAACCAACGTTCAAGCTTCAGAACCAACTTCCCCTGCTTTATCCACACAAAAATAGAGGTACATTGCATCAAAATGAAATCAATATCACAACAACATATATCCTCAACATCTTTTATCCAATTTCCCTCCACAACACCCAAAATTAACAACAAACCTCTTCCAAACTTAACCCAGCCACAACATCAATTAACATCTAAAAACACATCAATTAACATCTAAAAACACATCTCTAACATCCTTATATCTCCAACATTCAATAAACCACCACAACTCCTTTAAACACATAACTAGCAACCTAGAAAATTATAGATTCACATAGTTTCGGGATTCCAATGTTAAAACCCATTTATTAACATTATTCAACATCAAAATTATGATTAAAATCATTCAAGAACCCAGCAAAACAGAACCTAAACGAAAATCCTTCAATTAAATCAATTAAACCACAATTTAATCAATTCTCCACGATTAAGTCATCAAATCAACTTAGAAAACATGTGTAAAGGATCAATAACTTGTGAACTTCAATAAAGAACCTTGTATTAGAGGAGAAGAACGAACCTCACCTCTAATGGCTGCTTTTCCCCTTAGTTAGATTGTTTCCAAATCCAAAACAATGAGAAATCAAGTTTATTTTGTTAGAAAACCAATACAATCTCAATTGAGATCAAAAGATTGATTATAAGAAGATTTTACCGGAAGTTTTTGAAGAAAAAAAAGGTGTTTGACTGAAGAGAATTGGAGAGAAAATCCTTTTGTGAAAAGTTAGTTATGCAGATTTGTATTTCAAAGCTTTTAATTAATCAATTATTTCTCTAGCCATTTATATTATTTTAAAACAATTAAGAATAGCTAATTAAGTGAAATTTCTGATATTAGATTTTAGGGTAAATAGCTCCTTAAAAATTCAAAATTTTGACCCTTTTACAAAACAGTCTCTAAAAACAGTTTTAAAACTTTACATTTTGGTAACTACCCAAAATGTCCACTTTCGAGACCATTTTTTGTAAAATTGATTCCACCAAAATAATTTCCATAATAAATAATAATTTTAGATAATTTTTCCATATTTTTAACCCTTCTGAAAAATATTTAATCTAATTTAAATCCCGAAACTAACTCTAATCCTCTAAACCGATCAAAGAGACCGTCTAAACCACTTGGGAATCTCCTAGGCCCAAATTTTGGGGCGTTACAACTCTCCCCCTTAAGAAATTTCATCTTCAAAATTTACCTGATGTAAACAGATACATAAACTAAGCAACCATGTCTGATTTACTCTCCCACGTGGCCTCATCAACACCGTGATGTCGCCACAACACCTTAATAAGTTCAATCGTCTTGCCACGAAGAACTTTACACCTGATGTCAAGGATCTCCTCTAGTTCCTCATCATAAGACAAATTCGGTCGCAACTCAACATCCTCAACTGGCATCACACGTGACGGACCGAGCGATACCTCCGTAACATGGACACATGAAACACATCATGAATCTTCTCCAACTCAAGAGGCAAACTCAACTGATATGCCACATAACCTATGCGTTCCAGCACCTCATACGGTCTGATAGACCTCGGGCTCAACTTTCCTTTGCGCCCGAAACGCACCACCTTCTTCCAAGGTGAAACTTTCAAGAAAACTCTTTCACCAACAGCGTACTCAATCTCTTTACGCTTCAAATCCGCATAGGAATTTTGCGCATCCGATGCCTCTTTTAAACGATCATAAATCATCTTTACTTTCTCATCAGTGTCTTTCAACATATCAGTCATGGATACATACTTTTCCCCAGCCTCAGCCCAACACAGGGGTGTACGACACCTCCTACCATACAAGGTTTCATACGGTTCTTTATACTTGCTTGGTAGTTATTATCGTACGCAAACTCTACCAAAGGCAACTGCCTTTCCCAAGTTCCTTGGAACTCAATGATACAACATCTCAACATATCCTCCAAGATCTGAATCGCACGCTCAGACTAGCCATCCGTCTGAGGATGATATGGTGTACTGAAATTTAAGCAATTACCCAAAGCTCGATGCAAACATCCCCAAAGCCTTGCTGTAAATTGTGTATCTCTCTCCGAAATGATCGATTTAGGTACGCTATGCAACTTCACAACTTTAGCAACATACAAATCTGACAGCCTATCTAAAGAATACGTCGTATGCACTGACAGAAAATGTGCACACTTCGTAAACCGATCAACAATCACCCAAGTGGAATCCTTTTTAGTCGGTGTCAAAGGTAAACCTAACACAAAATCCATGGTGATCCTCTCCTATTTCCACTCTAGAATTTTCAAAGGTTGCAACAGCTCGGAAGGAAACTGATGTTCAGCCTTCACAAGCTGACATACCATACATCTAGCAACAAAATCATCTACGTCCGTTTTCAAACCCACCCAATAGTACTCTTTCCTCAACCCATGATACATTTTAGTACTACCAGGATGCATAGCAAAAGGACTAGCATGTGCCTCAGTCAAAATCATCTGTCTCAACTCCCCGTCACTAGGCACCACTATCCAATCTTTAAAGCACAGGATCCTGTCACTATTAAAGTGAAAATGCGTAGGATTCCCATCCATGATGTTTTTGACATGTTCACTAACGCCTCATCATACGGTTGCTTTTCCTTAATCAACTGCAACAAAGATGGTTTCACTTACAACTCCGCCAACAAACCTCCGCCACGAGTCACACTCAACCTCACAAGCATGGCCCTCAACTCCATGATAGCTTTTCTACTCAAAGCATCAGCCACAGCATTGGCTTTGCCCGGATGGTACTCAATCGTCAAATCATAATCCTTCAACAACTCCAACCATCTACGCTGCCTGAGATTCAACTCCTTTTGCGACATCAAATATTTCAGACTCTAATGATTAGTGTATACAATACACTTTTCACCATAGAGATAATGTCTCCAAATTTTCAACGCAAACACTACCACAACAAGCTCAAGATCATGCGTAGGGTAGTTGCGTTCGTGCACTTTCAACTGCCTTGATGCATAAGCTACAACTTTCCCTTCCTACATCAACACACACCCCAATCCATCGTAGGATGTGTCGTTATACACCAGAAACTCCTTCCCTGATTCAGGTTGAATCAAAATTGGGGCTTGGGTCAAAGCTTCCTTCAACTTTTCAAAAGCCTGGCGTCTAGCTTCTGTCCATTCAAACCGCACATCCTTTTGCAGCAGCTTGGTCAACGGAGCAGCAACTCTCAAAAACCCATCCACAAAACGGCGGTAATAACTCACCAAACCCAGGAAACTATAGACTTCCGTCACTGACTTTGATTACTTCTAATTCACAAAAGCCACAACCTTCTTAGGATCAACCCGGATACCTTCAGTTAACACCACTTGACCGAGAAAAACCACTTCCCAAATCCAAAACTCACACTTACTTAACTTGGCATAGAGCTGGTTATCCAACAAGGTCTGCAACACAATCTGCAAGTGTCGATCATGATCCTTCTCAGTTCAAGAGTACACAAGAATATCATCAATGAACACTACTACGAATTGATCCAAAAATTCATGGAACACCCGATTCATCATATCCATGAATGTTGCAGATGCATTGTCAACCCAAATGCCATAACCAAGAACTCATAATGGCCATACCTCGTATGGAAAGCAATCTTCAACACACCTTTATCCTTAACCTTCAACAGATAATATCCATATCTCAAATCAATCTTGGAAAACACTGTACCACCCCAGAATTGATCGAACAAATCATCAATTTGTGCCAAGGGATACTTGTTCTTAATTGTCAACTTTTTCAGTTGCCGATAATCTATGAATGTCCTCAACGTGCCATCTTTTTTCACAAGCAACATTGATGATCCCCACGATGAAACACTATGCCACATAAATCCGCGGTCCAACAACTCTTGGAGTTGAGTCTTCAACTCCTTGGGTGCCATTTAATATGGCACAATCGATACCGGAGCTGAATCAGCTTATGTCTCAATGCAAAACTCCACCTCCCTATCCTGTGGCAAACTAGGTAACTCTTCTGGAAACACACTTGGAAAGTCACAAACAGTACAAATATCCTTAATCTGTACTTCTTCCACATTTGGATTCATAACATAAGCTAGATACGCTTGGCATCCACAATCAAGCAACTTCTGTGCTTCCATAGCCGAGACCACATTAGATAGGAACTTTACATTTTTGCACACAACTACTACCTCATAATCATTAGTGAGCTTTAACAAAACCCGCTTGGTCTCAAAATCAACCATAGCTCGATGCTCGGACAACTAGTCCATACCCAAGATCGCATCAAAACCATAGAACGATAGCTCTATCAGATCAGCCGCAAACACATAACCCTGAACCATTAGAGGACATCTTTGATACAGCTTCCTCGTAATGACTATTTCTCCAAAAGAACTTGTAACTTGCATACAACAACAAGCATTTCTACTGGTATACCAAGAAAATGTGCATGCTCATGCAATACATATGAATGCGTAGAACCAGAATCTATCAAAGATAACAATGACATAGACTGCAAGGTAAAGGTACCTACTATAACGTCTATGACATTCCTCCCTTCGCGGTGAGTATAGATCCTCGTCGGTCCACCATCATCCAGTCAAACTACCACGGTGTGTGTCAAGTCCTTTGTCCTCCCTCCTTCCTTGAAAGGTACCTCGACCGTGCCCACGGCCCCTAGGTGGTATAGCAACAGGTGTAGGTGCCTGCCTACCGCTAGCAAGAAAAGGAAAGTCTCACCTTATATGATCAGTCGACCGATAACTCCAACAAGAATTCACAGCCGCAACTGTAAGAGCCTACCATTCTCTAGCCAAACATGGGTAATCTCGGCCTAAATGCTCTCTCGAACCACAGACCCAACAAAAATTATGCATTGACTAAACCTGAGAACCTTGTCCCTGGAATCCTCATCCTACACCATCTCCACAACACCTCACATCCAGTCGAAATCTCCTGTCATGGTGCCTCTTTGACTGGCCACTCCCAGAACTAAAATCTACAGCTCTCTTCCCCGAGCTAGAACCTCCAAAATGACGAGATAAACCCAAGCTCTGCTCAATATCCTTCGTCCGTGTAACCAACATGTCAAACTCAATATAATCAACAGCTAGCATATAAGTCTTGACACCTTGCACCAATTCATATTGAAAGCAATCACAGCGGTGCCTCTCATCTAGCACCAACTCAGATGCATACTAACTCAGCCTCATGAACTGTAGCTCATACTCGGATATTGTTATACTGCCCTGAACCAAGGCCATAAACTCATGTTTCTTATCGTCCAAGTATCTAACTCTCAGATACTTCTTCCCGAAGGCAGCTTGGAAGAATTCCCATGTCACATCACTAAGTTCCATGCTCGTGATCACAATAGTCCACCAACTATACGCATCCCCCTATAATAAGGAAACAACGCAACCTAGCTTACGGTCATCGCTACAACCCATTTGAACCAAGATACGCTCTGTCCTAGCCATCCACTCCTCGGATGCCTTGGGTGCCAACCCTCTAAACTCAACTCCTCCAAGAATGATAAATGCCCCCCAACGGCAACCCTAGATTAGCAGCAACAAGTGCCAGAGCCGGTACATTAACTCTAGCCATCGCAACCTAGAATGCTCCCGTCATCGCCTGAACCAAAGGCTTCATATCTCTAAACATAGGACCAGGTGGTACTTGTTCCACCCCATCAGGAGGATTAGGCGGAAGAGGAGGCAGATGTACAATCTCCCCCTCAACTTCCTGCCCTCTGACTGTAGTGTTTTCGCTAGATTGCAATTCTCTCCTTGGTGGCATAGTGTAACACCTCATTCTCGTATTCAAATACCGAATATGAGTCAGAGATGTCACAAAACAATAACACGGCTTTTATTCAAAAAAATCTATAAATTTAAAACTTTTGAAAATATTAAAAGAAAACTTGTACACAAAATCGGAGCTCATTTACTTTACAAAAAATAAATTAACTGGTTGATAAACAACAGACTCTAAACCAAAATAGACAAAGTTATCACATTTATACATGCCACTAAATAAATTAAAACCTCAAGTAGGATGTCATTACTGCGGTACCTTGATAAAAAAATTTGAACTTGATGCAACGCCTTATTTACACACAATGTATTGAACCAGCTACGTGTACACAGACAAAACACACGCTAAGTAAGAACTTAGTGAGGCATTATAAGGTAACCATAAAATTAAATAATAATCGGTTTTTAAGTATAAACAATTTCCTTATAAAACTATTTCAAATCAATATTCCTTTAAAGCAAAGTAAAAATATTTATAAAAATCATTTTGTAAAAGTTCTTTTATACCAATAGCCCAAGAAGTACGTATAGAGAGAAACTAAGTATACGAGTCGTGTAGTCCCATACTACTAGGCCATAAAGACAAATAATCAATAGACCATAAAGGTCGATAATCAATAGACACATAAAGTGCCGATAATCAATAGACACATAGAGTGTCGATAAATGATAGACACATAAAGTGCTAGTAAGCGATAGAAACATAAAGTGCCGGTAAAGGATAGACACATTAAGTGCCGAGTGCAGTTGCTAGACTCTATGGCATGCCACTATACTGCAACTCTCATGGTAATCTTGGGCAATAAAACAATATCATTACCTTTGCAATATATCATTCTATAGATGGTAAATAGCTCATTATCGACAAATAAAGATAATAGAACAGTTCATACTCCATTACAATATAAATCATTCTATAACATATAATCGTTGTACGGTAATAAAATTATCATAAACAAAACACAATAGGGCAGTTCATACCCCATCATGTACCAAACCTTTACTTTATTCCTTTGAAAATATCATATTTCATATGAAAAACAATATTATTAATTCGATAAAATCATATAGGTCGACTTGTCGCAAGTCTTCCTAAATATGTTTTAAAACAGATTGACATCCCTTACATGCACAAATTAATAACACCAATAAGGTACTCATTTTATAATCTGTCAGTGTGCGCTACCTTCAAAGAAATATTTATATAAATTAATTTACAACTCGAAATTCGGTTCCGTTTGTTTTGACAGAAACTAGATTCGATAAGTTGTTCAACCATATAAACTAATAGCCTAAATTCAACTCGTACAATTTATGAAGAATTTTCAAAGTTGAATTTTAGTGTTGAATTCTGGAGCAGACTACTACTCTATTTTCTGACCTTTTGTCACTTAAAAATTCATACCTTTTCATACCAATCGAAATAAGTCACCATTTGTTTTAAACAAAACTAGACTAAACCAGAAAAAAAATGGTATTTGTCTCACTTTCTAATCATTTTTATGGATTTTTTGTTGAATTTCCAAACTCACTGCCAAAGACTAAAATTCTGGGCAGATTTCATAATTCACATCTTTAGCATCCTTTAACCATTACAACACCTCAAATTAACCTTTAATTATATTGTTATAACATTTTCCTTTCATGAAAACTCCAAATTCAACTTGAATCCTTAAACCCCAAATTAAACTCTAGTTAATCAAATGATATTCCATCAAGAATACATCAATTTCAACTTCAATCAAGCATGGAAATGATAGAAATTCACATAACAATACTAATTCATTTGAATCCATAACTCCAAATTCTCTCTTCTCAATATATGAACATCTAACAATTAAAACCATGAACAAATTACACCAAATGAAAGAGAATTTAAAGGAAAACAACTTTGTATTTCATTAACTAACCTTGAATCCAACTCTAAATGCTTGAAATTGAACTTGATAATTTTTTCTCCCCCAAAACCTCACAGCAACAACACCCAAGGAAACCATTTTTCTTCTTCTTTATTTTGGCTTAAAATAATGCCAAATGTCCTTTTTAATCACCTTTAAACTAAAATATCTCTTAAATAGCAAAATGACCATTTTACCCTTATAATCTAAGGCTCCAAATCCTTCCACATGTCAAAATATTCATCCAATGGTCAAAAATAAACCATTAAGTTAGTAGTTACCAATTTTGTTGTAATTTTCCAAAATTACAATCTTGCTATTATTCATATAACGACTCATATTTAACATGGAAAATCAACTTAAATCCAATGGTCCATGTTAAATCCTTCTCAATTAAGGCATGAAAAAGATATTATTAATCTTTCCTTATCATCTAACAAAATATCTAAATTATTTGATTCGATCCGATTATCTGAATTTTTCTCAAACTTAACCCTTTTATAGCTTTTAATAAGAATTATGTATGAAAAATCTGAGTAACAGAAAAACATCATTCTTGGGGGTAAACTATTCATCTACGGGACTAAAATACACAACTTTCAAAAATTACAATTTAGTCCCTCAACTTTTCCTAAGTTTATACTTTAGCCACCAAACTTTTGTTTTATTCATTTTGGTCACTAGCCAAAATTTTGAGGTATTACAATTCTCCCCCACTTAAGAAAATTCGTCCTCGAATTTTAACACATACATGCTAATTCTATGATCAATTTCGCATATGGCTTCTACCACTTTGTGATTCTTTCATGAATCATTACTATAGAAATCTCTTTTATTTCTCAATTCTTTGACTTCGTAATTCATGATCTTTGTAAGTTCCTCTTCATAAGTGAGATTTAATTGAATCTCAAACTGTTCTGGTATTATGATATGTGAAAAATCAATTCGACACTTCAAAAGCATTGACATATGAAAGATATCATGAATTTTAATTATTCTTCAGAACCTAATATAGGTCAATGAATCTTAAGCTAAGCTTTACTTTTGGTCTGAACCATAACACCTTCTTCCAAGGTGAAACTTTTAAGGAATACTTTATCCTTAACTTCATATTAAATATCTTTTCTTTCAAGATCAACGTATAATTTCCATCAATCTAAAGTAATTCTAAGATTGCTTCAAACCATTCTTACTTTATTCTCCACATCCTGAACTGAATCAGATCCAATCACCTTTTAGTTTCTCTTTTTAACTCATTATCATCAGGGATATAATTATCCCTTAGTAATATGAACATCCTTTAGAATTAACATCAAAGTCTTTAATTTCCCCTTTTCACTTTACTGAATTCTTTCCAAGCATATCTTATCTTTCATCTATAAATCTTTGATCCAATTTGTCATTTGTAGACTTGAGATGAAGTTGTGCAACCAACACACTATTCTTTTCAAAAGATAATTGAACATTTAATGCTTATAAGGCAAAGAAAGACTTTCGGCTAAATACATCATCCACTATTTTAGCCTTATTACATTAATACATATTCCAACCTAGTATGGTACATATCATTAAATAACATGAAATCCTTATTAACTTTAGATTGCATTAATACTAGTGCTACCATCTTAACTTTCTTGGGATCTACCCAGATCCTCTTTGTTGAGACAATGTGACATGGAAATGCAACTTGAATTAATCAAATTCTCATTTGGGTAACTCTGCATACAACTACATTTCCCACAAGGCTTGTAGCACTATTCGTAAATGTTTATAAATTCTCCTTTCATACTACACTTTTGATGAAGCCATCTTTATACTCAATTGATAACTGTTATTGTAAGAAATTTCATCTAGTAGCACATACTTTTTCCAGGAGCCTTTAAACTCAATCAAATAAAACTATGCATATCATTAAAATCTAAATTAACCTTTCAAATTGTTTGTCATTCTATGAATGCAAAACAATGTTAAAATTTATGCCAAGTCCCTAATGCCTTATGCAAGGAACTCTAAATTCTAGAGATAACCTTGGATCTTAATCACACACAATGAAAATAGGTACATCATTTAACTTCACAATATTTCAGATTTAGAGCTCAGCATATTTATTCATTACAAATTTATTCAATCTAACCACATTTACCCAAATCAAAACATTTTTACTTAGTATCATTGATAATCTAGTTACGAAATCCATCGTAACTCTTTTCCACTTCCACTAGGGGAATGTAAATATACTACCACATTTCTGATGGTACTTGATGTTTTGCTTCTAGTTGCTAACCTGTCAAGCATGTAGCCATAAATTAAGTTATTGTCCTTTTTTATATCTGGCCATCAATGTTTGCTCTTCAGATCTAGATACATCCTATTCCCTTTTGGATGCACTGATAGTGGACTGCAGTGTTCTTTATTAAGACGTTCTATTTTCCACTCATCATCATCAAGACAATATTTTCCTCAAACATCTGATATACTTAAATTTGAAGTCTTTATTTTCACCATTTTCAATTTGTTTTGACCTTGACAACATTTTTTTCATCTTTTAACTGAAAATCTTTAATCTGACCTAAATGAATAGGTCTAAGCTAAATTTCTGTATTTAACCTACCATTCTTCTTCCATTACAACTGCACATTCATTACTCTTAAAGTAGAGAATATCTTTCAACTAAATGCATTGGCTACTATATTGACCTTTCCAAGATAGTAGTCAATCGTAACATCATAATCCTTGAGGAGTCCTCTACCGCGGGTTCTGATCCTTTTTGGTTTATCAAGCATTTTTGAACTTTTATAATCCTGAAGGCATAACATCATTCACCATATAAACAATGACACCATTTTTTTAAAGCATATACTATTGTATCTAACTCTAGATCATGAGTCGAATAATTTATCACATCAATATTGAGTTGCCATGATCACAAGCCACTAATTTGACTCTCTTATCTGTACTAACACTGGAGCTTTTGTCAGAATCTATTTTTTTAATCCAATCAAATTCCATTGGTCTCGACAATATAGACTAAAAATGCAACTTTAGATATCCATAATTCATATTTAGACAACCTCAAATATCTAGAATCCATACTTGAACAACTTTGCATACAATTTATTTCCTTGTAAAATTCGTAATACCACCCGAAACTATAAATTATAATCTTCCCTAGTCTTTGGGTACTTAAAATATATCGTTATTGATTACCATGGGAAACCGATCAGAATGTGATTAGAACACTCTAATTATCAAATCCATGAATGCTGCTGGAGCATTAGCATGGGCAATAAGGCACCATTATGAACTCATAGTGCCTAAATCATGTCTTGATAACAATTTTTAAGAATATTCTCCTCCTTGATCTTCAATTGATATACTTCGAATGAAGATTAATTTTGTAGAACTCTTCTGCTCCATTCAATTGATTGAAGGGATCATCAATCTACAACATAAATTATCTATTCTTTACTACCACTTTATTTAATTGGCGACAATCAATACATAATCTCATCGAACCGTTTTTCTTTTTCACAAACATTACTAAAATTCCCAAAGGTAATATATTAAGTCATATAAAACCTCAATCCCCTATTTAATGTAATTGAACCTTTAACTCTCTTATCTCTGTAAGAGCCATTTTGTACAGTACCTTTGATATATGTTCAGTGCTATAGAAAACCTAAATCTTGATTTTTATTTCACGATCAGATGGTAACCCTAGCAATTCCTGAGATAACACATCATGTTATTCATTGATAGTTGAGATGCTTTCCAAGTTCACCTTTGAATACTTATATGTTCACAACATAAGCTAGAAAGTTCTTACATCCTTCTAATAGGAGTTTCAAAAAAATACTACTGAACCACATTGATCAGAAAAATTTGATTTTTCACTCATCATTACAATCTCTGAACTTTCTAGTTCCTTTTAGAACTATTTGTTTCAAGAAAAAATTCATAAAGAAGTAACTCCATTAAGCTTACTAAAATTTGATTTCTTTAACTTACTATCGAGTAATCCTTACAAATTTAACTTACTCTTGTGTTATGTCCCAAGAGATAAGTTACTATCATATCAAGCTTTCCTTGATCATCACAACGAAGCCCTTTTTGTATCGTTCTTTCTTTTTTATATTTATCAAACCAATAGTCTAGCGACATTGGTTTTCCATCAATACCTCACCTGAAGTCTCACACTTCAAGACTTCTCAGCTCTCTAGCAATAAAAGTTTAAGGAGCTTGGGGTTGAATTTTATTTAAAATCATATCCAAGGTTTGAAATAGTAAACCTTGGTTTAACTAGGCATTTCCAACTACATCAGCACATCAACATCATATTGAGCGGAAAGCTGTTAATAAGTAACCTTTTTACTACTTTTATGGGCCTCATTTCGTTTTACTTAACTGTTCGATCGCTCGACGTGACCTCTCAACTCTGGAATCTATAACTTTATTCAATCAATTCAATAAGTAGTTGCATCAAGTCACTCAAGGATCAATACAATAATAATGACATCCTAGTGGCATGTATACACTTACTAACAGATAACAAGCTCGATTTAGATCTAGAACTGGCTAAACATGTAGCTCTGATACCAATAAATGTAATACCTCATTCCCGTATTTGAATACCGAATATGAGTCAGAGATGTCACGGAACAATAACATGACTTTTATTCAAAAAAATTCTATAAATTTAAAACTTCTAAAAATATTTAAAATAAACTTGTACACAAAATCGGAGCTCCTTTACTTTGTGAAAAATAAATTAACTGATTGATAAATAACAGACTCTAAACCAAAATAGACAAATTTATCACATTTATACATGCCAGTAAATAAATTAAAAACCTCAAGTAGGATGTCATTACTGCAATACCTTGATGAAAATTTCTGAACTTGATGCAACGCCATATTTCCACCCAATGTCTTGAACCACCTACGTGTGCACATGCAAAACACACATTAAATACGAACTTAGTGAGGCATTATAGGGTAATCATAAAATTAAATAATAATCAATTTTAAGTATAACATAGTGTAAACAATTTCCTTATAAAATAATTTCAAATTAATATTGCTTTAAAGCAAAGTTAAAATATTTATAAAAATCATTCTATAAAAGTTCTTTTATACCAATAGCCCAAGAAGTACGTATAAAGAGAAACTAAGTATATGAGTCGTGTAGTCCCAGACTACTAGGCCATCAAGACCAATAATCAATAGACCATAATGGTCGATAATCAATAGACACATAAAGTGTCGATAATCAATAGACACATAGAGTGCCGATAAACGATAGACACATAATATGCCGGTAAATGATAGACGCATATAGTGCCGATAAACGATACACACATAAAGTGTAGGTAAATGATAGACACATAAAGTTCTGGTAAACGATAGACACATAAAGTGCCGGTAAACGATAGACACATAAAGTACTGGGTGCAGCTACTAGACTCTATGGCATGCCACTATACTGTAACTTTCATGGTAATCTTGGACAATAAAACAATATCATTACCTTTGCAATATATCATTCTATAAATGGTAAATAGCTCATTATCGATAAATCAAAATAGTAGAGCAGTTCTTACTCCATTATAACAGAAATTATTCTATAACATATAATCGTTGTACGGTAATAAAATTAACATAAACGAAACACAATAGGGCAGTTCATACCCCATTTGTACCAAACCTTTACTTTATGCTTGTGAAAATATCATATTCATATGAAAAACAATGTTATTAACTCGATAAAATCATATAGGTCGACTTGTCGCAAGTCTTCCTAAACACGTTTTAAAATAGATAAATGCACTCACCTTGACACTTCTTATCCCAAATAAATTGAATAAATTAAGAGAACTCCAAGCTTGATCCTTTGCCTTATCTACTGAATTTTTGATTTCTCGTGTTTACTTGAATGCTTCACATTCATCCCTTACATGCACAAATTAATAACACCAATAAGGTACTCATTTTATAATCTGTCAGTCTGTGCTACCTTCAAAGAAATGTTTATATAAATTAATCTACAACTCATAATTCGATTCTGTTTGTTCTGAAAGAAATATTTATATAAATTTCAGTGCTAAATTTTGGAGCAGGCTGCTACTCTATTTTTTGACCTTTCGTCACTTAAAAATTCATATTTTTGATATACCAATCGAAATCAGTCATTGATTGTTTTAAACGAAACTAGACTAAACCAGGAATACAATGCTATTTGGCTCACTTTCTAATCGTTTTTATGGAATTTTTGGTGAATTTCCAAACTCACTGCCAAAGACTAAAATTATGGGCAGATTTCATAATTCAAATCTTTAGCATCCTTTAACCATTGCAACACCTCAAATTAACCTCTAATTATATTATTATAACATTTTCCTTTCATTAAAACTCTAAATTCAACTTGAATCCTTAAACCCCAAATTAAACCCTAATTAATCAAATGATATTCCATCAAGAATACACCAATTTCAACTTCAATCAACCATGGGAATGATAGAACTTCACATAACAATCCTAATTCATTTGAATCTATAACTCCAAATTCTCTTTTCTCAATATATGAACATCTAACCATTAAAACCATGAATAAATTACACCATATGAAAGGGAATTTAAAGGAAAATAACTTTGTATTTCATGAACTAACCTTGAATCCAACTCTAAATGCTTAAAATTGAAGTTGATAATTTTTTCTCCCCCAAAACCTCACATTAGGAGCACCCAGGGAAACCATATTTTTCTTCCTTATTTTGGCTTAAAATAATGCCAAATGTCCTTTTTAATCACCTTTAAACTAAAATATCTCTTAAATAGCAAAATGACCAATTTACCCTTATAATCTAAGGCTCCAAATCATGCCACATGTTAAAATATTCATCCAATAGTCAAAAATAAACCAATAAGTTAGTAGTTACCAATTTTACCCTTGTAATTTTTGAAAATTACAATCTTGCAATTATTCATCTAACGACTCATATTTAACGTGGAAAATCTTCATAAATCCAATGGTCCATGTTAAATCCTTCTAAATTAAGGCATGGAAAAGATATTATTACTCTTGCCTTATCATTTAACAAAATATCTCTATTATTCGATTTGATCTGATTATCCGAATTTTTCTCGAACTTAACCCTTTTATAGCTTTGAACATGAATTCTGTACGAAAAATCTAAGTAACACAAAAATGTCATTCTTGGGGGTAAACTATTCATCTACAGTTCTAAAATATATAACTTTCAAAAATTACAATTTAGCCCCTCAACTTTTTCTAAGTTTATACTTTCACCACCAAACTTTTATTTTATTCAGTTTAAGGTATTACACATAGTCTAAATCGTATCTAAGGCATGGTAATTACACCAAAATAAAAAAAAAATCAGGCTAGCTTTAAGCAAGGATCTGAGACCCATTTCAAACCAAATCATTTCATAAGCTTAGTAATAAAGCAATGTGTCCCCAAAATACCCAAACATGGCATATTTCAAACACCGTACATATAATCAATCACCGTGCATAACAAATATCATGATATAAACACCAACAATATCCCAATTTTTGCAAACCTGTCTCTGATACCACTAAATGTAACCCCCTTAGCCTGGCCTAGCCGAAACTGAACTAAAAAAGCCACATTAGGTTTGCCGAAGCAAACCTGAGCTAAAACCCTAAATCGATCCCTATTTTTTCTTTTTATCTTGTCTAGATGCTTTTCATTAATGTCCTATGTGATCATGTTTCAGCTGTAGCGTACATTTAAATTAGATTACAAAACATGATCCAATTTATCAACAACTCACAAAAGGGACCAAAATGTCATTATCGCAATTTATAGGGCATTTGTCATAATTATGATTACTAGCCTTTCATTATTCTAGTTTCATGCTCACAGGTTAATTTCCATTCCAAAACAATCACCCAATCTTAATTAACTACATTCACAATAATCAGGGACCAAATTGCAAGATTCCCAAACATCAGTAACACCATATTGCATAAAAACAGCATAGCATACCAATACAGGCAAGCCTATACCGGTACAGATTAATAGACATAACGGCCCAATATACTGATACACTAAGTCTCGTACCTATACGGTGGGTTGACCACCCCGTACCATTACGGCTTTGACCCGTACCGATCCCCTTTCACATTTTATCGAAACTCAGGATTCCAATAGCCAAATTGCGTATCGATACGGTACCCCGCATACTGGTACGGCATGCTAAAGTTAAAGGGATTGTACCGATACTCAAACCGGTATGCCTGAACAAGCATTCATTTTCCTTAAGGCATACCGGTACCCTAAGCTTATTTTCGACAATTTGAGCCTTATACAGACCCCTTGTAACACCCCGATTTTAGGCCTAGTGGTTTTGAGGCTTATTAGATGGTTTGGTGGACCGAGTTAGAGATTCAGGTTGGATTCGAAACTGTATATTTTTTAGCAAGATAAAAATATGGAAAAATGGTTAAAAATCATCTTTTAATATATGATCAATATTGGTGAAATTAATTTTGGAAAATGAAATTTAGGAGTGTGACATTTTGGCTAGTGACCAAAATGCGATTTTTGAAAATAGTTTTTACAGGTGACTAAAATGAAAAGGATCGAATTCTTAGAATCCTTAAGGAGATATTTTACCAAGTTTTTGCATGTGATTTCTCCCTTCAATTAAATCATTTTAACATATGTTTTAAAGGAAATAAAAAAGGGATTTTGGATATTAAAGTTAGTTATCTAGTTTTAATGAAAATTGACGTAACTTTTCTCTCAACTTTTCTCTCAACTTCTTTTCTGCCAAACACTCAAGTTTTCATCAAAAACCAGAGGTGAGAGATCAATTTTACTTATATTCTTGATCTACAATTGATTATTTAACTTTGATTTACAAAATCTCATTGAAATCTTGTGTTTTCTTAGCTTTAAACAAGCCAAATGAGGGAGAAATCACACAATAGGGGTAAGGTCCATGATCTCCTCTATTGAATGGTTCTTTATTGATATTCCCAAGTGTTTGATCCTTGATTTGTAGTTTATAATCTGATTTTTTATTTTTATATTGAATTAATTGATTTAATTGGGTGAAATTGATGAAAAAGAGAAAGTTTTGAATTGGATATGTTTTCTAGTGTTGAGGATTAATTTTAAACATAGTTTGGATGTATTATGATGTTGTTAAGTTGATTTTAACAATGGAATCCTGAAACTCTTGAATCTCTAATTGTTTAGGTTGTTAGAATTGTGTTTTTGTGTAGTTGTGGTGGCAATGTGCTTTCTGGAAGTGTTTGGATGTTTTGATTCTGTCTTTAGGTGTTCATTGATGATGTTGAAGGAGTTTAATTGCTAGATTATGGCTGGGTTGTGTTTGGAAAGGATTAGATGATGTTTTCGGTTGTTATGGTTGGGTAATTTTGAGGAGATTGTGGAAGTCCGAGTGGATTTGTTGTTGCGGTGTTTTGAATGTATTGAGATGCATTAATCCTCTGTTGTAATGTGGTTAAAATAGGGGAGATGGATCCGAAAGTGATCGGTGAAGCTTTCGAGACTTTGGTCGCTTGTTTTCGTGTCGGCAAATTGAGGTTTCGTGTATCAGTGAGTGAGAACGTGGATTCCAGCTTTGGAATGCTTTAAAGGTGGTTTATGGGAGTTTAAACTTAGCTTGAAATACTGGTTTAAACTCAGAAGTAAGTAAATATGGTTTTTCTCTCTTGGTCATGCTAGATTGGAATTGTTTTATGCACTTGTTTTGAATTACATATTACCTACTGTTTAAGCATGTTTTAAAGTATTTGAGATACTATTTTTAAGCATGAGATGCTAAAGGATGCGCATGGTAAGTGATCCTTGTAAGTATATGGTTTATACTTGTGGTTTAAAGCATGGTTGTTGCTTTGGAAAATGGTTTGGTTTAATGCTTGTTAGAAACAGTGAGGTAAATGGTAAATGGTTAATTATATTGGCAAGTGATGTGGTTTTAAAATTGTATCGGATATAGTTGGCCGGCCATAGGATTGATAGTGCACTATAATAAGTCGCCTTGGATGTCGAGGGGTTTGTACAGTGTACCGAATATTCCATCCAAGTACCCTAACGGTAGAGGGGTTATATGGTACCGTAAACTCCCGTTAGTGGATTAAGCATCTAACCGATGAAAGGGGTTCGTGTCGCCGTGAGTTGAAAGTGTACCCGGTTGTTAATGTGTAACCCCATGGACCTGGCCTAGACGCCCGACCGAATCGAGTGAGCTACATTAGGTTTAACGAAGCAAACTGGAGAAGGGTTACGAAAAGTCGGTCCATTTTTTTTCCTTTTATCTTGTCTAGATGAAAGTTATTAATCTTACATGTACATACTCGCAGCAGGTGAAATTTAGAAGAAAACGAAACACGAATAGGCGGGCAATTGCATCACATTCATTACGAGGACTAAAACGTAAATACTTTAAGTTATTGGTCCAAAATTGAAATTAAAGTTACCAATCCTCAATTAGTCCATTTACATACCCACATATCAAATTTCAGATCAATATGATCATCCATGTGCATTCAATTACATTTGCAAAACTTAGGGACTAAAATGCAAGAGACCATAAACTAGCTTCCATGACATTACTATAAAAACCGCCTCTTGTAGTGTACCTGTACACAATGTACCATATCGGTAGACCACGTTAGCTTGCACAATACTAAAGACGTACTGGTACGCGCCCTTAGTGTTCTGGTACACGGGTTTTCCTTTAAAAAGTGATTTTCCAGTAACGAGTCCCTGTACGGGTACACTTTATCCTGTACTGGTACGCCAAGCTTAATTTGCTTGTCTGTACCGATACTCCAATGCCCGTACCGATGTTGGCTGCCCTGTTTTGCCTAGCTGTACCGATACAGTCCCCCACATATCAGTACGCATAGGTCTATAATGTCATTTTCCTCAGATTTTTCACTCAAAACTAGATGCATTTAGATCATAGCAACTTGCATACATGGATATAAACATTCGATAATATCTATACTAACACTTGTACCATGGTTTAGTAACAAAACAAGCTTATGCTACCATAAAGATTACTCTAGAGGCATGCTCCCTAAAGCACTCCACCAAACATTCTAAAGTGCTCAAATAAACAATTACAAGCACAAGCATCATACCAATATCACTTCAACACCCAGTTCAACATGTTATGCTCATCAAAGCATGCCATCCAAGCAAGACCATCTAGATGCATACCTAGGTAACCACACAACATCAACCATAGGTAACGATGCCCAATATGCATAACAACATCAATCAAACTCTGGAATTACAGCATTACACATGCTCAAAACTAGGGAAAACAGAATTACATATCCCAAAATCTATGGCGAACACATTGCCTTATTAACCGGGAACATAAACCGAGTTCATACTCAAAATTGCTTTGCCTCTTGGATCACTACGACTTTGCCTTTGATGCCCCAAGCCTTAATGCTCTGCATCATTAGGAAAAAGAGAGCGTAAGCACACTTGCTTAGTGAGGATGCTCTTAAAACAACGATGCATTAAACCCTTGAAAACCTACACTTGTTTTCACACCATGCTTACGACCTAAGCAAGTTCCAATGATTCCAACTCAAGCCATGCATATTGAATATATGCAAAACAATGTATATACCACATGCTTAAACCCCCAAAGCATTCTATACAAATCCATGCTTAAGTTTCAAAGCACTAAACACAAAGCCATGCTTAAATCCCAAAGCATTAAAAATAAATTCAACAATAGAATTCTCATATATTGGAAATAATAGTGACCTCGGATAGTCAACCACTATCCTTGACTAGCTGACCACTAATCTTTAGTTAACCGACTGTTAACTTTACACATCGGATACACAAATCTCCCATAATGACCGACCATCATCAAGACTACCCCATGTCAACCGCATGACTTTACAACCTTGCTGACCGCAAGCTTTACATCAACAAGGGGAACCGACCGCTCAACCCAAGTGATAACATCATAGTCCGAGTAGCCGACCGCTATACCTCAAGGACCCTGAACCACGATCGATTTTTAAACATATTATAGTGCGCTTTATCCTATGGCATACCAACTATATCTGAATGTTTTCTCACCTTGTCACATAGGCAATATATCATTTACAAGACCATTACTTATTGTTTTACAATGCATTAACAAAATCCCCACATAAGCAAATCACATTGCCATAGCAACATCACATTCCCGACCGGAACAAAAACCAATGCTCGCTAGCATTCAATATACTTTTAAACCATTGCACAATGTACTTTAAAATCATTCATTTACAGTAAGTAAAACCAACCATGTTTATGACTAAAACATGAATCACACATGCTCATATCCGAACCGATATTAAAGAGCAAAGGAGGGAAACTTACTTCCAATCTTAGGTAAGTGTTTCAAAATTAACCTAAACTTCCAAAACCACTTTCAAACCTTTGAAAGACTTTTAAGACCGTTTCCGCTCATCGATTTCACTTTGCCTTACTTGCTACCGCAAAACAAGCTCCCGGCAAGCCACAAACCACCTCAAAATGCTACGCCTTGATTATCCATTGTTTTGGCCACACAAAACCAGGGGAAAACATGCTTTAAAATGCATCCAATTCTCTGTTTCAAACCACAAACCCGCAGCTC
This sequence comes from Hibiscus mutabilis, assembly GCA_019671005.1. Lineage (NCBI taxonomy): Eukaryota > Viridiplantae > Streptophyta > Magnoliopsida > Malvales > Malvaceae > Hibiscus > Hibiscus mutabilis. The sequence continues at coordinate 25,220,209 of CM033738.1, forward strand.
TCAAGATGCCCACTCCAAACTCATCCAAAATTTACTGAAATCAACCTCAAACACTTCTCAATCTTAACCCAACCATAATATAACGATTCCATACATAAAACTTCATCAAATAACATCTAAAAACCCTTTTACAACATCCTTTTACTTCCAGCAATAATTAAACTCCAAAAACAACCCAAAACCATTAACTAACAACCTAATAATTAGAGATTCAATCAATTTCGGGATTCCATTATTAAAAACAACTTATCCACAATATTACACATCCAAAATAAGATTGAAATCAATCCTTAACACTGGAAAAATAGATCCACTTCGAAAATCACAAACTCAATCAATTAACTCTCAATTAAGCAAAATTCCATAATTAATCAATTAAAATCCATTAGAAAACATATATAAAGAGTCATGAACTTGGGAATTTCAGTAAAGAACCTTTCATTAGAGGAGAAGAACGAAACTTACCTCCAATGAGTGAGTTTCTCCTTAATTGGATGTTTTCCTCTTGAAAAACAATGAGATTCAATAAGATTTTTGAGAAAACAAGTTAAAGAATCATTTAGAAAACCAAAGGATTAAGAAACAAGATCATTACCTTGAATCTCTGATATGAAAAAGACTGTTTGGATGAGAGTATTTTGAGAGAAATATGAGATAAAAAAGTTACTTCAAATTGTGATTTGGAAAAATAACTACCTTTTAACTAAATCCTTATTAATTCTTTTAATTAAAACTCTTTTAGAAATAATCCTAATTAAGGGAAAACTCAGATCAGACCAATTGGTAAAATAGCTCTTTAAAGATTCAAAATTTTGACTCTTTACAAAACAGTCACCTTTTGAAAACTATTTTCAAAAATTGTATTTTGATCACTAGCGACCCTTCCAAAGCTTATTTTCCACTATTGCTTTCACCAATACTTTTAATATATTAAAATAGGATTTTTAAACATTTTTCCATATTTTTATCTTTCAGAAAAATATCTGCTCCCGAATTCGACTCGAATCTCTAACCAGGTCCACCAGATTATCTAACTAGCCTTAAAACCGCTAGGCCCAAAACCGGGGTGTTACAACTCTCCCCCTTTTAAGAAATTTCGACCTCGAAATTTACCTAGAGGAAAAAGATGTGGAAATTGCTCCAACATATCTGCCTTACTCTCCTAAGTCGCTTCCTCGACACCTCGATGTCGCCACAAGATTTCACCAGTTCTATCGTCTTACCACGTAGAACCTTGTTGTTGGAATCAAGGATTTCCACCGGCTCCTCATCAAAGGATAAATCCGGTCTCAACTCAATATACTCCACCGGCATAACGTGCGAAGGATCCGACCGATACCTCCGTAGCATAGATACATGGAACATATCATGTATTTTCTCAAGCTCGGGATGCAGCCTCAACCAATAAGCCACAGGGCCTATACACTCCACAATCTCATATGGTCCAATAAACCTCGGACTAAGCTTACCCTTACGTCTTAACCGCATCACCTTCTTCCACGGTGACACTATTAAGAACACATGATCGCCCACCGCATATTCAAATTCTTTACGCTTCAAATCTGGGTAAGATTTCTGCTGATCCGCAGCCGCCTTCAAGCGTTCACACACAAGCTTAACTTTCTCAGCTGTTTCTTTCAACGCATACGGCAAAGAAACATGCTTTCCCCTACCTCGGCCCAACACAAGGGCATACGACACCTCTGGCCATACAATGCCTCATATGGTGCCATCTAAATACTCGCTTAATAGCTATTATTGTAAGCAAATTCAACCAATGGTAAATGTTTTTCCCAGGTTCCTTGGAACTCAATAACACAACACCTTAGCATATCCTCCAAGACCTGGATAAGACTGCCCATTCGTCTGAGGATGATACGCAGTACTAAAACTCAACCTCGAACCCAAAGCTTGATGTAAACAGCTCCAAAACTTTCGGCACAACTATTGGGCCTTTAAAGCAGAAAACACCATCATTATCAAAATGGAAAACCGTCGGATTACCATCTGATATGTCCTTAATAGAGGAACCAAAGAATCATCAAACGGTTGTTTAGCCTTAATCATCTATGACAACGTAGGCTTAACTTGCAATTCAGCCAATAACCCACCTTCCTGTGTCACACTCAACTTCGCAAACATCACCCTAAGCTCAACCGCTACCTTATGACTCAACGCATCCGCAACAACATTGGCCTTTCCAAGATGATGCTCAATTGTCAAGTCATAATCCTTAAGCAACTCCAACCACCTTTGTTGCCTAAGGTTGAAATCCTTTTGAGTCATCAAATATTTCAAACTCTTATGATCCATGAAAACCACACACTTCTCACCATAAAGGTAATGTCGCCAAATCTTCAAGGCAAACACCACAGCTGCAAGCTCTAAATTTTGAGTTGGATAGTTGCGTTCATGAACCTTCAACTGCCTCAACGCATAAGCCACAACCTTTTCATCCTGCATCAGCACACAACCTAAGCCAACATACGATGCATCACTATAAACCAAAAACTCCTTCCCATATTCTGGTTGAATCAACACAGGAGCATGTGTCAAAACCTCTTTCAACTTTTCAAAACTCTGTTGCTGCTTCTCCATCCACACGAAAGGAACACTCTTCTGTAGCAACTTGGTCAACGGAGTTGCCATATTAGAAAACCTCTCCACAAAACTGCGATAATAACTAGCCAACCCAAGAAAACTACGCATCTCCAATACGGTCTTAGGTTGTTTCCAATTGAGAATAGCCTCAATTTTCTGTGGATCAACACGAATACCCTCCGCGGAAACCACATGTCCAAGAAACTCACATCCTTGAGCCAAAACTCGCACTTGCTCGACTTAGCATACAATTGATTGTCCTTCAATACTTGCAGCATAATCCGCAAATATTGATCATACTCCTCCTAGCTACGAGAGTACACATGTATATCATCGATAAAACCCACCACAAACTGATCAAGGTACTCATGGAACACCCTGTTCATCATGTCCATGAAAGTCGCCGGGGTATTCGTCAAACCAAACGACATCACCAAAAACTCATAATGCCCATACCTCATACGAAATGTCGTCTCATGCGCATCCACATCCTTTACCTTCAACTGGTAATACCTCGGCCTTAAATCAATCTTCGAAAACACCGCTGTCCCATGAAACTGATCGAACAAGTCATCAATATGTGGTAATGGATACTTGTTCTTCACTGTCAGCTTGTTCAACTGGCGATAATCAATACACATACGCATCGATCCATCCTTCTTCTTCACAAAGAGAACTGGAGAACCCCAAGGAGAAACACTCGGTCGAATGAACCCATGATCTAACAACTCCTGAAGCTGCGATTTTAACTCCTTCAACTTTGCCAATGCCATCCGATAAGAAGCAATAGACATCGGAGTTGTACCTTCGTATGTATCAATACAAAATTCAACTTCCCTATCCAGAGGTAAACCCGACAACTCTTCAGGAAAAACTTTCGGATAATTACATACAACCCGAATGTCCTGCACCTGAACACCCTTGGCTTCCGGATTCATAACAATAGCCAAATAGGCTTGGCAACCATAGAACATCATTCTCTCCGCTCGAGAAACCGATACAACATTGGATAGAATTTCACATTCTCACCAACCACCATAACTTCATAATCATCAGCCTACTTCAGACAAATCCTTTTAGACTCACAATCCACCACCGCCTTGTGCTCACTTAACAAATCATATCCAAGATGACATCAAAACCATGAAACGGCAAATCCATCAAATCTGCAGCAAATTCATGACTTGCACTGTCAAAGGACAACGCCTATACAACCTTCTAGTTGTAATTGTCTCCCGAAAAGAACTAGTTACCAACATTCCAACATCCAAAATCTTAATAGGAACATTCAGCAATGATGCATGCTCACTTAAACTATATGAATGAGTTTACCCTGAATCAATCAAAGAAAACAACGACAAAGATTGCAAGGTGAAAGTACTTGCGATCACATCAGTGTCATTGCGCTCCTCACAATGAACATAGATCTACACTAGCCCACCATTCTCCAATTGTACAACAACAGCATGAGCCACAACTCTCTGACCATCCTCGAGCCTCTGAAAATTACCCCTGCCACGGCCTCGGCCCCTAGCAAGTACAGCAGCCCGAATTGGTGCATCACCCACAGCTCGAGGACAGTCACGCTTCATGTGACCAGGAGATCCACATATCCAGCAACTCATGGTATTACCCCAACACTCACCCGAGTGGCGTCTACCACAACACTCATACTCAGACGTAATACTAACACCTTGGTTACCATGGCCAACGCCGCCACCTCGTCTTTGATCTACCTTATGCCTCTTATAATGAAACCTCCTATTTGGTTTCCCAAAATTGCAAAAATTAGCCCCATGCTTGTTTGAACTCATGCTCGAACCTTGTCATGTTACCCTCAACGACTGCTCAATATCCTTAGAACGATTTACAAGAACATCAAAATCTGTGTAGTTCGCAGCCAACAGGTATGTTTTGATATCCTTCACCAACCCATAGCAAAACCTGATGCACCTCTCAAGATCATCTGAAACCAACTCTGATGCATATTGACTCAAACGGACAAATTTCACCTCATATTCAGCCACAAACATGCCACCCTGTTCCAAGGCCATAAACTCACGTTTCCTCGCATCTAGATACTAAGGGACAAGATACTTCTTCTTGAAAGCTCTTTGAAAGAACTCCCAAGTTACATCTGCCTCCGAAACACTAGCAATTGTGGTCACCCACCAATGATAAGCATCATCATGCAACAATGACACGGTACAAGCCAGCTTATGCTCATTATTACATCCCATTTGATTCAAAATACAAATCATACTCTCCAGCCACCCCTCAGCTTTCTCGGTGCTCAAACCCCTAAACTCAACACCTCCCAAACTGTAGAGACGCTCTAAGGGTAACCCTAGATTAACTGCCCCAGCAGGTGCCAGTGTATGTACTTTAAAATCATGCATTTATAGTAAGTAAAACCAATGCATATGTACTTTAAAATCATGCATTTACAGTAAGTAAAACCAACCATGTTTATGACTAAAACATGAATCACACATGTTCATATTTGAACCGGTATTAAAGAGCAAAGAAGGGAAACTTACTTCCAAGCATAGGTAAGTGTTTAAAACTTAACCTAAACTTCAAAACCACTTCAAACCTTTGAAATACTTTTAAGACCATTTCCACTCACCAATTTCACTTCACCTTGCTTGCTACCGCAAAACAAACTCCCGGCAAGCCACAAACCACCTCAAGATGCTACGCCTTGATTATCCCTTGTTTTGGCCACACAAAACCAGAGGAAACATGCATTAAAATGCATCCAACTCTCTGTTTCAAACCACAAACCGGCAACTCTCAAGATGCCCACTCAAAACTCATCCAAAATTTACCGAAATCAACCTCAAATACTTCTCAATCTCAACTCAACCATAATTTAACGATTCCATGCATCAAACTTCATCAAATAACATCTAAAAACCCTTTTACAACATCCTTTTACTTCCAACAATGATTAAAATCAAAAAATAACCCCAAAAACTATTAACTAACAACCTAATAATCAGAGATTCAATCAATTTCGGGATTCCATTATTAAAAACAACTTATCCACAATATAACACATCCAAAATAAGTTTGAAATGAATCCTTAACATTGGATATCTTTCATGTTTATATTATGATATGCTTGATATCTTTCAAGTTAAGAAACAAGTGATTATGAGATGATATGTTATGTACCTTTGGTGATAAGTAACTTAAGCCTACGATAGGTTATGCTTGTTATCTTCTAGGATAACTAACTTTTGCCTATGTGTAGTACATTATGTGACAAATAGTTCATATCTAATATATGTTATGTCAAACATTAATTATGATAAGTAAATTTAAGTTTAAAATATGTCATGATTGATAACTTAAATGTTAAGTAGCACCTATTTATTTATATATCAATTGTTATGTTCAAATAGATTAAGGACTATTTTGAATAAATATAACTATGTTTAGACTATTTTGATTGTCTGATTATATATATATATATGATCAATAGATTATATGCTAATTAACTTGAGTGTTGATATGACAGTTTGACAACTTATGAAATAAGTAACAATGTTCAAGAAATACTAAGTTTAAGAACTTATATAAAAAATAAGCATATTTATGATATGCTAGGTTAGATAGCTTGTGTGACAGGTATCATCTACTTATGAAATGTTATGGCTTATGTGATAAGTACCACCTGTCTTTGATACATTAAATTAGATAACTTATGTGATATGAAATCATGATTTTGACATGCTATATGTGATGCATTGAATACCAAATAATTCATGAATATAATATGTTATGCTTAAATGCCAAGAAATTTATGACATACTAAACTATGATTGATGACTTGAACAACAAGAAACTACGTGTTAAAAAGAAAATTTTGAGGATTTATAAAATAAACCCTAATTTAATATAATAACTTGCATGCCATGAAATGTATATATAATTGATTTATGTATATGCTTGATAGTTAAGTGTGAAGATATAAATATGCATATAATTACGTGTGATTAATTGTTTTTATGCATTTATGTTGATCGAACTTCTTCATGCTCTATGTATACACGAGATTGATAAATTTTTATTCTAAAATTTGCTAACTACTCATTCAAACTTGGAACTATACTTATGGATAAGTAACAATGAAGTTACTAGCTAAATTAGAGAATCCATTGATAACTTACATAATAAGTAACATTGCTTTTATGGAGTCTATTTGCTTGCTTTGTTTAAAGAAAATTAGGCTATGTTGAGTGTGATAATTATAATTTCTGGTTCCAAGTTCATAAGAAATCTAGGGTGATTAAACATGACTTAAACATACTAATTAATAGGACTACTTGTGTATTGTGAGGTTTGAGTAAGTTTGATTTCAATCAATGAATTGAGCTAAGTACTATGTATTGATTTTATTATGAAATAAGTGTATTAAGAGTTCATTAGACCTGAGATATGGTTGTAAATGGAATTACTTGATTACAAGAATTTGAGAGTTCGAGTTAATGTATCTAGTAAATTGATCTAATAAAGAAATTACTTGATAACTTGTATGATAAGTAGTGTATTGCCATAAACTTACTTGCGTTTTTGTTGAGTAAGGAAATTAGACTATTCGAATGCTTGGAGTAAACTGGCTAATGTCTTACCTTAATAACTTACATGACAAATAATGGTTGTCTTCATGAAAGTTGTAATGGCTTGTAATGTAAGAATCTATGATATGATTGAATAAGGTATTAAACTGTATAATTGCTTGATTAAGTAAGAACCTCGCAACCTATGCATGATTTTAATGTAAAGGATAGATAGAATTTATTGATAGATAAATGTATGCATGTAATTTTCTTTAAGCTACCTCACTAAGCAATTGCTTACTCTTTTCTTTCTATCAATTCAGGGTAATCTTGCTTTCGATTATCTTGAGAGCTTGGATAAGATCACAAGGACTAGGATGTATGTTTGTAATCTCTTAGTGTACTCCTAGTTGGTGGCACATAGTGGTTAAGCATGCATTGAGTATTTAGATTTCTTTTGTGGCTTATAATGAATATAAGCCTAATAAGTATTTAAGTTTGTAATGGGCCTTTATTATTTTTGGTGATTGCTTGTTGCATATGATTTAATAGTTAGAAAGATTCAGTAGGACACCTTATAACTTGAATAAGATTAAAAGTTATAAACAAAATAATTGTTATTCTAAAAACTAGTGATTGTTGTGTATTAAATATGCTATGTTGATTAATTATCTGTAAAATTATTAAGTCGATTAATCATCTTGATAGTATGTCTGTTGCAAATTCAAAAATGTAAACTATCGAGTTAAACCTTAAGTAAAAGTAGTATAGTTTAAAAGGGCTTGTTTAACGGTTAAAATAAGTAAACGTTATGATCTGAAGTACCTAAATTATAAGTGCAAGCTATGGTCTGGTGAATGAAGTGTCTTTTCTTAATATATGTATATTTTTTTGCATGTGATTTAAAGTTGAAGGCCTATCCAACTAATAAAAAGTTTTTAAATTACCTTGAATTCTGTTTCTATGCTTATTTGTGAAGAGCTAAGTCGTCATTTGTTTGTGTTAATGTTGTATGTTTGTTCGAATTATTGTTCTATAACACTTCCTAATTTGGTTTACTCCTAATCTGGGTTAGGGGTGTTTCATTTTAAGTCATAAAATGTGATTTAATCTTATTTTGTGGTTGTTTTATTGGTTTTAAGGCATGCATGTCTAATTGGGCTTTACAGTAGACCCGTTGGAATTTTAACCGAGTAAAAATTTCTAAAATTGAGGTTAAACTTTATAATCATGTTAAAAAGACCATAAATAAATATTTTAATTCATAAAATTTGATTTAATCTTATTTTTCTTTCATTTTGTTGGGGTTTAAGGCGTGCATGTCTAAATGTACTTTTACTGTGGACCCGTTGGAATTTTAACTTAGTAAAAATTTCTAAAAATGAGATTAAGCTATATAATCATGTTGAAAAGCCCATAACTAAATATTTTAAGCCATAAAATATGATTTAATCTTATTTTTTGGCTATTTTTTAGGGTTTAAGGCGTGCATGTCGAAATGGCTTTACAGTGGACCCGTTGGAATTTTAACCGAGTAGAAATTTCTAAAATTAAGATTGAACTGTATAATCATGTTCAAAAGTCCATAATCAAATATTTTAACTCATAAAATTTGATTTAATCTTATTTTGTTGTCGTTTTATTGGTTTTAAGGCATGCATTTCTAATTGGGCTTTACAGTGGACCAGTTGGAATTTTAACCGAGCAAAATTTTCTAAAATTGAGGTTAAACTTTATAATCATGTTCAAAAGTCCATAACTAAATATTTTCAGTCACAAAATTTGATTGAATCTTATTTTTCTTTTGTTTTGTTGGGGCTTAAGGCGTGCATGTCTAAATGTGCTTTTATTGTGGACCCGTTGGAATATTAACCGAGTAACATTTTCTGAAAATGAGGTTAAGCAATATATTCATGTTAAAAAGCCCATAACTAAATATTTTAAGACATAAAATATGATTTAATCTTATTTTTTGGCCGTTTTGTTGGGGTTTAAGGCGTGCATGTTTAAATGGACTTTACAGTGGACCTATTGGAATTTTAACCTAGTAAAAATTTCTAAAATTGAGGTTAAACTGTGTAATCATGTTAAAAGGCCAATAAATAAATATTTCAAGTCATAAAATTTGATTTAATATTATTTTTCTTCTATTTTGCTGGGGTTTAAGGCATGCATTTCTAAATGTGCTTTACAATGGACCGTTCGAATTTTTTTTTGAAGACGGGTGGGCCTCACTAAAAACCCTTCCAAAGTCACACGTGGAAAGGTGGCCCTGAGTAAGCACCTATGGAGAAAAGAGTACCCAATTATATTAACTTGGATGAGAATTAATCTAATTAGTTACAAAAGGGTGAAGATAATCAGGATAATCCAAGCTAAAAAAGGTGGACGACATAGACCTCAGAGCCTTAGAGGCAAGAATGTGTGCAACATTGTTCACCTCCCTAGGAATAAAATGAATACTAAAATTATCTACATCGGCAAGTAGAATACGAGCATGTTCAATAATAGAGCTCAAAATAGACAAATCAGTACATTGCCAGTTTAACTTATTAGCCACTATTGCCGCATCTGTCTCAATTACCAAATTTGTCCAACCACGATCACAAGCAAAATTGATGCCAACAAGAACCACTTGTGCTTCGGCCAAGGCAGCATTCACGTAGCTGCCTAAAGGGTGAGCAAGCCCTCCCATGACTGCACCGCTAAAGTCGTGTGCCACAACTCCCACGATAGTAGCCTTTGTGAGAGGATCAAAGGCCCCATCCGTGTTAATCTTCATGGATCCATCCCGGGGGGGTTGCCATCGCAGATGCGCAAGGGTAGGTTCATCTGTCGGCTAGGAGGCAGATTTGGTTGATGTAGCTGCACTGTAGTCTCGTAGAATGCCCTATGAGTTGAGAACCGTGAGCCAAGGGGGGTGAAGATGATGATTATGGGTCCAATCATTACGTCTATTCCATAGGTTCCAAAGAATCATTAGGAACAACGCAAAGATTGAATCGATAAACATGCAGCCCCTTCCTCAAGCCAAGATAAGGCTGAATTAGTATTACGGAGATGATAGAACTTGGTAAACCAGCTATCCGGAGGGCCTCGTTGGCACCTAGGCATTCACGCAAAGCATGAATTGTTGTTTCCTGATGCATTTGACAAAGGTTGCAAAGTCCTAGGGTGAGATTTGCCGCCTGAAGTCTATGGCCGTTCGAAAGTGCATCATAGCCCATACACCATCCAAAGGAATAGATTTTCAGAAGAACCGGTAGCTTGGACATAATTTTCCAAATACGGGAAAGTCTGTTAATTGGGGCTGGTGGCTGTTGTAGGTAAGAGTATCTAGATCAAACTGTGTAAATGCCGGAGTCATGATTGCTCCACAGAATCGTATCATTTCGATCATTAATTATCGGAATGCTAAGAATTGTGTTGACATCTTCCAAGTCAAAATAATGGCAAACTTTAATTTCATCCAATCTGGGCTGCCCGGGAATCATAAATTCTCAACAACGAATAGAAAGTTCCTCATTATCCTCGTAATCACAATAAAGATGTATTGCGGATGCATCTCCCCAATTATTAGAGTGGACTCGAATCATAGTATCCATCCCCGGCCTCTTAAAGAAACTGGCATAGAGTTCTATCATGGCCTGGTGAATACCTTTCCAAGCAAAAGGCGCTCTCTGATTAGTCTCAGACTCTAACATAGGGATAGTATTTTGCGTTGTAAATCTAAGCAAGAAGAGAATTGGGTTCAGTAATAAGGCGCCAAATTTGTTTGCCGAGTAGGGCAATGTTAAAAAGATGCATATCCCAAAAGCCGATACCTCCCGATGATTTAGGCGTACAAATCATATCCCATTGAATCAGAGGCCATCCTAGTTTTTTTATTTTTCTCGGACCACCAATAATGCCAGATAGATTTGGTCATATCATCAATTATGTTTTGAGGAAGAAGGTAACAGGATATCACGTATTGAGGTAGGGATTGAATGACATATTTAATAAAGACCTATCGACCACTGTACGAAAGGAGATATTTATCCCAATGAGACATACGTGAGTTCACTTTGTCGTGAGTAAAACCAAGAAAAGCTGTTTTACTTTTTCCAATCAAGAGAAGGACACCGAGATAGATCCCCGGGTCATCTATTTCTTTAGCATGAAGGGTGTCATGGACTGCCTGTTTATGTTCAGGGGAGGTGTGAGAATTGAAAAAGATGGTTGATTTTTCAAAATTCACCGCCAGGAGAAGAGGTATATAGCTGAAGTGCGTTTTTAAGATTAGAGACTTCTGTAGTATTGTTTCGGATGAAGATCATGCAATCATCAGCGAAGAGTAGATGATTTACCCGTGGCCTATGTCAACTAACGCAAAGCCCCGATAGTCTACCAGCTTGTTGTTGAGCTTGAAGAATTGCTGAGAGGCCTTGCGTACAAAAGAGAAAGTCAAAAGGAGAAAGAGGGTCTCCCTGCCGAAGCCCACGTGTGGGTTGAAAACTCGAGGAAAGTGAAGTATTTATCCTAGCAGTAAATGAGACAGTTGTAATGCATCGCATAATAATATTCACCAAATTTATATCAAAACCCAACTTAAGCATAACCTCCTAGAGGAAGGATCATTCTACACGGTCAAATGCCTTTTCCATGTCTAGTTTTAGGGCTGCACCCTGAAGATAATCCGACTCTCCTAAATTGAGGGGATGTACTAGTTCATGTGCAAGTAGGAAATTATTTGTGATGTTCCTTCCCCGTACAAAAGCTACTTGGTTGTCATTGATATAGAAAGGGATAATAGATTTCATGTGATTTACCAAGACTTTAGGGATAATCTTATAAATGACAGTACATAAACTGATGGGATGTAATTTTCTCATGGTAGTTGGTTTAGGTACTTTTGGAATTATGACTATGACTGTACGGTCTGCAGCCATGTCAGCATTCCCAGAAAGGAGGTCTAGGCACAGATTAATGACATCTGCACCTATTGTGTCCCAATGTTGTCGGTAGAACCCACTGGGTAGGCCATCAATACCAGGGGCTTTCCTTGGGTTAATATCCCAAAAGGCGTGAAAGATGTCATCCGTAGCAAAGGGCCTGGTTAAGGCCTCATTCATTTCGGGAATAATGATACTAGTAATTTTGTCAAGAATTTCAGAAGTAATACTAGGGTCGGAAGATGTGAAAAGATTTTGGAAGTAGTAAACAACAATTCCCATAATGTCATCCTCGTTTTCATGCCAAATATTAGAGTGGTTGAACAATCCCTTGATCTTATTTTTCTTACGCCGATTGCTTGCACGTGCATGAAAGAAAGATGTGTTTTTATCTTCTTGGGCAAGCTAAGAGATGTGTGAGCATTGAGCCCAATACGTTTCCTAAGAATCAAAGAGACGTCCAAGCTCTTATTTGGCTGCTAGGAAAGCCTCTTCTTCATCAATGGAGAGATATCGACGGAGGTGATAATTTATTTGCTTATTTAATTCAATAATGCGCCTAGTGGAGGAGATTCATTGGTATGACTGTCAGTCCTTTAGACAAGAGCCGACAGTCTGCCCAACAGTTTTCAAAACGAAAGTGGTCATTATTAAGCACAAAGCGATTAGTAGGAGTAGAATTGTTCTCCATTAGAATGAAACAGTGGTCTGAGTCCGCATGAAATTCTGAAGTTCCACGATAATTAGGGTACTGTCGTAGCCAATCAGTACTAGCAGCAAAGCGGTCTAGTCGTTCAAAAATGGTTAAAGTGCAGGGGCCGGATTTGGTCCAAGTGAACCAGCCTTTGGTTGGTTTGCAATCATATAGGTAATTACGGGATAAGCAGTCCCTAAAATTGTCAATTTGAGAGCGTGCACGTCGACAACTACCTATTTTTCATTATCAGATAGGATTTCATTCAAATCACCTCCAATAATCCAGAGGAGGGATGAAGATGAACTTAAAGTGTCAATAAGTTCCCAGATTTTAGTCTTTTGATTTGTTTCAGCGTAGCCATAAACTCCAGAGAAGTGAAATTGAGTAGAATTGGTATGAATAATGGTATCAATATGATGGTCAGAGTACGAAAGAAAGTCGACATTCATATTATTATTCCAAAGAAAAATTATTCTAGAGCAATTATGAATAGAATCAACAGTTATGCAACCATACATATTAAGGGTAATCCAAAGTCTTTCACTAAAAAATTTGTTAAGACGATTTTCGCATAAAAATAAAATATCAAGATTAAACATTGCTACAACTCGTCCAAGTGCCTGAACTGCCTGAGCTTTACCAAGGTCCCGGCAGTTCCAACATAAGATTTTCATTTTCCTCAGCGGGGTTGAACATCAACCTCCACCGGAGAGTTTTTTCCGCTGCTCATCCCAGCTGTATTATTTTTGGTGGTAGGTGTAGGCCGAACCTTCTAGGCCTTTATAGCTTCAACTAGTGGAGAACGCCTCTTGTTGTTGCGAGGGTTCATATTTGCTTGATCTTGATTGCTAGCTGCGGATGTTGGTTGTTTAGATAACCAGTCATCAAAATCAGATAGCAAAGGGGAAGGTGCACAAAGAACAGCTTTACACAATTCTTTTTCAAAATTTGAGACAGCTGTGTCCACAATGCCACTATCCTTGGCCGGTATGACAGTAATGGGGACAGCATGAATCGGTACAACCACACAAAATGCTATTTTTGATGCATCTACTATCAGTATAGGCAGCTCAACAACCAGCAGAGGTGCAGAAGCTGTTGCAGCATCTGATTGTGCAGCAAATAGGGGTGCAATTACTGCTCTATTCACGGCTGAAATATCTGAGGGGTCCGATGGAAGCGTCTCCCCTTGATTAATCTTTCCAAGGGTAGATTTGTGTTCATTGTCAGGCACATCAGTTTCGGTGAAAGATTCAGCATCCATCAAATTGTTATTAACATTCAGAGTACCTTTGTCACTGTTTATCATGGTGACATTAGTTTTGTTTGCCATAGCAGTATTCCTTTTGTCTGTAAACAACAAAATAAAACTCAGAAGGTCCATATAAAAATTATATAAAAATTATATAAAAACATCGAGAAGAGTAAAGTACCAGAACTGTTAGGATGCAGACCGGAGAAAGATTCTACATCATGATAACGAATACGTCCTTTCAAGCTAGAGGGTCCTCCTTGAGGTTTAGGAGTGAAACGGAGCCAATCTCCATATTGTAACTTAGTTGATTCATTACCTGAACAGTTTGGCAAGATGCAATTAAGTGGCCAATGATGCCGCAACCGTGGCATAAAACATGGAGCCTTTCATATTGTAATGGACAAGATTTCGGTGAAGACCCCAGGCCTCCTATTGCCACACACCTTCTAAGTGGTTTGGTAACATCCATGACGATCCCTTCACGGAGGTAGTCTACCATGTTCCCATTGATATAGCGAGTATCGGTCCCAACAACAGTTCCAATGAAGGAACCCAGTGACCTACCAGTGTTTTCTGCGATTTGATCATTTTCCATCAAGATGGACGGAATGATATGGATTCTTACCCAGATACGCATCTGTGTGAAGGTATATTCGTCAATAGATACGTTTCAATATACCTTTCCTTTTCACAGCCGAAGAAAACTTGATGCGGAAATAGTTGGGCTTCAACATACCATAGAGACAATATTTTCTTTTTTCCAAACGGTTTGGAAAACACGGATCACAGCTTGACCATCAATATTTTTGGAGGAGACAAGTTTTCCAATGATGATTGTGTCATCATCGTTAGTAGGGGAGTACCAATTGAAGGTAGGATTGAAAATAAACCCTTGTTCTTCAGAGGTGAAACTGAGATCTCCCAGCTTTTGGATGACGGATTCAGAAGCCATAGAAACAAGAGTAGATGGTAATGAGACTTGTAAGTTGGTATGTAGGAATAATGGAATGAAAGATATAAACAGGTGAAGATAGATAATGATAGAATAGGTGAAAATTTGGAGGAGGGTTCGACGATCCTTAGAAAAAGGGATGGTAACATGTTTCCAAAAGAATAATATACATAGAAAAGATATGGTCGTAAAATAAGGAATGAATTGAGGTATTATAAAAGATATGTTTTTGATAGAAAAAGATAAAAATTTCATACGACGTGTATGGATGATGTGTATAGTATAGGAAATAAAAACTATAGGATGCGGAAAAAGATGGGTTTCCTCATTTATGAATTTTCATACGGTTTGAGCCAAAAAAATATTCGAAGGAAGTTGCTACTTTTAGGGAGCACTGAATTATGCCAGGCATCCAATGGATAGGATATGGAGGAATAATTACTAGAGTAGCTAAAAAAGTATAATTGGAAATGCAGTCGATCCAAGGGGAAAATTGTATTAAAATTTATGGGTATTGTACTAAAGTTGGTGAGAATTTTAACAATAAGTTGAAATCAAATGGTTTCAATTTGGAAAGTAGCAAGATGGGAGAGAAGGTTGGACCGAGTTTTATGGAAATTTGGCAGCATAGTTTTGATAGGGAATTTAATAAAGGAAGGATCCTGTCGGTGCAATAGAATAATGGGTTTGACGATTACACTATAGTGAGTCGGTTGATAGTAAAAAAGGGAACTTAGTCCATGCAGGAGACAATTAATAGGTATATGCAAATTTAGTAATAAAGGTATTATATTCCAAATTGAAAGTGAAACCAATTGGAAAGATTTAGTGAAGGAGATCTGCGGGAAATCGAAATATAATTTAGGTAAAGGTATTATTATGCAGACTTTAATATTTGAGTGATATATATGGGAAAATATTTATGTAAAAATTGTGGAGTTGATATGGAAATAAGGATAGAATTAAGAAAGAATTAAATTCTTTGTCAAGAGATATGGAAGTCGTATATATGTGTAAAGTAGAAATTAAGCCTGTCGGAGATAATTCCATATTAAAAGTGTAGATAATATTTTTGGCTAAATTAAAAAGTTCAATTGATGAGTAGAGATAATTGGTAATTAGGGGAGTGATTTTAGTGAAACGAAATACTAAGGGAAGCAGGTCAAAAGGAAAAGGAAAATATATAATAATGTAAATGATCCTGGATTTAGGAACGTATGAAAGCAATTTCAAATGGTTGGTCCAAAAGAATGTTGTCATAGGGAGTATTAATTGACTAAGAGAAGGTAATCGGTCAATAAAAGTATAATAATAATAGGGATAAGATTCGCATATGGCAAATTGTAACCGAGTGTATTAGAAACATAAAAGGGGAAGATTCTAATTTGCATGACCATTAAACGGTTTTCCCATATTAGGGGTAGTGTCAGTTTAGTTTGAATTAAATTTTTAGGATTATAATTAAAGGCCAATATAGCTTGAAATAAGGAATTAATTGTAGATATGATTAGAAACTCATTTATGTTTGAGAAAATTTTCAAATATGGTATAGTGTTGTCTGTAATTCCAATGTAAAATTGGTAATTGAATATGATTAAAGGAAAAGAAATGATTCCCACGACAGTTGTGCAATAGTTGGCTGTATACCGTATTCGAAAATTGGTATTGAATGTATTCCGGAAACTGTATCGCATTTAAACAGAGACAAATTTGTTGTAATAATTTTAGAAGGTAAAAGAAAGAAAAGGTTATCGAACAATGGGTTGAATATAGTAGGATTATAACGGCTCATATTGTTAGAGAAAATCAACCAAGGTCGTAAAGAGCAGTACCTTACAAAGGTAATAATTTTGGATGCTATGGGGCACCTTTTAAACTCTTTCCCTTGATATGTGCAATGGGAGAAGAGAGTAATGTTATGAAAAATATCATTAATATTCGAGTGGGTTAGAAAAGATATGAATTCCAATGCACCATTAAAGATAAGTCTCATGGTGGAAAGAAAATCATCAAAAATAGGATGTAAATAAAAAGGAAAAAAATAGAAATGTTTTGGGGTTATCATGAAATCTTGTGAAAGATTATTTGACCAGATTATTGTTTGTATCCTACGATGATCAAGATAAGATGATACGATGGAGCAGATTGGAAGCCAAGCAAATATACTATAAACAAAATACTAAAAATCTGACAAACAAAATTACAAAAGGGATTATACAGGACTTGAGATTTTAAAAGAGAAATTATTTGGGTGTAGATGAAAGAGATGTAAACCAAAGATGTATTAAAGTGCTGTACACTTAACACACAGTTTTTAAAGGTATACATGAAATAGTACAAGAAAATCATCCATTCAAGGTTAACTGATTGGAAGGAATTGGAAAAACATGGGTGTGATCGATAAGACTCACCTCTCATCACAAAAGGATCATATCTGATCCAATAGGGTAGCCAGGGACCATTGAAAGACAGCAACAATGGCACCCAAAAAGCAGCCTCCTTGGATTGCATAGACAAATGAGACGCCATAAAACCTAAGCCTAGTCTTAGCATCGCTGGTGAAGAAGAAGGTGGACTGCTAAACCACGGTGAGGATACTTGTCGGCTCATCATGGAGGTGGTGGTGGTGGTGGAAAGCGGAGGAGAGTACAAAAGATAGGCGGATGAAGGATGAGAGGATAGGAGAGGAAAGGTTGAGAGAGTTGAGATAGGGGAGAATTTCGATCACACCCGTAGGAATTTTAACCGAGTGATCGTTAGAATTTTAACAGAGTAAAAAGATCTAAAAATGAGGTTAAGCTATATAATCATGTTCAAAAGCCCAAAAATAAATATTTTAATTCATAAAATTTGATTTAATCTTATTTTGTGGTCATTTTGTTGGGGTTTAAGGCGTGCATGTCTAAATGGGCTTTAGAGTGGAACGGCTGAAATTTTAACTGATTAAAAAGTTCTAAAATTAAGGCTAAGCTATATAATCTTATTTAAAAGCCCATAAAAATATTTCAAATCTTAAAATTTGATTTAATCTTATTTTGTGGCTGTTTTTTGGGTTTAAGGCATGCATGTCTAAATGGGCTTTACAGTGGACCCGTTAGAATTTTAACTGAGTAAAAATTTCTGAAAATGAGGTTAAGCTATATAATCATGTTCAAAAGACCATAACTAAATATTTTAATTCATAAAATGTGATTTAGTCTTATTTTCGGCCGTTTTGTTGGGGTTTAAGGCGTGCATGTCTAAATGTGCTTTTATTGTAGACCCGTTGGAATTTTAACAGAGTAAAAAGTTCTAAAATTGAGATTATGCTATATAATCACATTCAAAAGCCCATTATCAAATATTTTAACTCATAAAATTTGATTTAATCTTATTTTTGGCTGTTTTGCTGGGTTTAAGGCGTGCATGTCTAAATGGGCTTTACAGTAGACTCGTTAGATTTTTAACAGAGTAAAAAGTCCTGAAAATGAGCTTAAGCAATATAATCATGTTCAAAAGCCCATAACTGAATATTTTAAGTCATAAAATTTGATTTAATCATATTTTTCTTCCGTTTTATCGGGGTTTAAGGCGTGCATGTCTAAATGGGCTTTATATTGGACCCGTTGGAATTTTAACCAAGTAAAAAGTTCTAAAATTGAGGTTAAGCTATATAATCATATTCAAAATCCCTTAATAAAATATTTTAACTCATAAAATTTGATTTAACCTTATTTTGTGGCCGTTTTGTTAGGTTTAAGGCGTGCATGTCTAAATGGACTTTATAGTGGACCGTGGAATTTTTTTTGAAGAAAGGTGGCCCTCATTAAAAACCCCTCTAAAGTCACACGTGGCCAATAGGCCCCGGGTGAGCACCTAAGGGAAAAAGAGTACCCTAAATTATTATATTGGATTAATCTCGTTAGTTACAAAAGTATGTAAATAATCGGGGTAATCAAAAGTGAAGGAGATGGACGACATAGTCCGCAAAGCCCTAGAGGCAAGAGTGTGGGCAACATTGTTTTCCACCCTAGGAGCAAAACTGATAAAAAAATTATCTACACCGGCAAGCAGATGACAAGCATGTTCGATAAACGAGCTCATGATAGACAAATTAGTACACTGTCAATTTAATTTATTAGCTACAATAGCCGAATCTATTTCAATAACCACACTGGACCATCCACAATCTTCTCCAAGAAGAATAGCAATAATGACCGCTTGTGCTTCTGCCGAGGTAGCATCCAAGCAGATGCCTAAAGGGTGAGCATGCCCTCCCATGACTGCTCCACTAGCTTCGCGTGCCACAACACCCACAACAGCAGCCTTGGCGAGAGGATCAAAAGCCTCATTTGTGTTGATCTTAATAGATCCGGTGTGTGGGGGCTCCCATTACGGTTGCGCAATGGTAGGTTCGTCTGGTATATTTGAGGTCAAGCTGGTTGATGTTGCCACTGCGTAGTCTCGTAGAATCACTTGAGAATTAATGATTGTGAGCAAGGAGGATGTAGACGATGATTATGGACCCAATCATTGCACCTATTCTATAGGTTCCAAAAAACTGTTAATAATAGAGTAAATGACTGACGCGATAAACATGCAGCCCTTTCCTCAAGCCAAGATATAAAAGAATATGTATTACTAGTGATGAATGAACTTGGCATACAAGCCAGTCGTAGATCCTCATTGGCACCCGGGCAGTCACGTAGTGCATGAATGGTTGTTTCTTGGTCCATGTGTCAAAGGGGTAGAGACTGGGGTTAAGATTCACCGCCTAGAGTTGATGTCCGGTCGGAAGAGCTTCATGGGCTATCTGCCAACCAAAAGTACGAATCTTTGGCAGGATCCGTAATTTTGATATAATTTTCCAAATATGTGGAGGTCTGTTACCGGGGGCTGGCGGCCGCTGTAGGTACGAGTATCTAGATCGTACCTTGTAAATGCCTGAATCATGATTGCTCCACATAATCGTATCATGTTGTTCATTGATAATTGGAACGCTAAGGATAGTGTTGGCATCATCTAATTCAAAGTAATGATGAACTTTCATTTCATTTCATCGCGATCCTTATATTCACCGTAAAGGTTGATTGTAGACACACATCCCTATTTATCAGAGTGAACTCGTATTTTACTATCCATCCCTAGCCTTCAAAAGAACCCGGGTTTAAGTTTCATCATGGCCTGGTGAATCCTTGTCCAAGCAAAGAAACACTTCTTAGCAGCCTTGGACTCCAAAATATTCCCAGAAGGAAAATATTTTGCCTTATAGATCTGGGCAAGCAGAGAATTGGGTTCAGTTGTTAGGCGCCAAATTTGTTTTCCGAAAAGGGCAATATTAAAAAGGTGCATATCCCGAAAGCCAATGCCCCCTGCTGACTTTGGTGAGCAAATAGTGTCCCAAGGAATTAGTGGCCAACCCCATTTATTATTTTTTCTATACCACCAATAACGTCGTACAGACTTTATCATGTCATCGATAATATTTTATGGTAGAAAGTAGCATGACATCACATATTGAGACAAAGATTAAATTAAAGATTTAATGAAAACCTCCCGACCAAAATACGAGAGGAGGTGTTTGTCCCAATTAGACATACGTGAGTTCACCTTATCTCTAGTAAAGCCCAACGAGGCAGTTCTATTTTTTGGATTAGGAGTTGAGCACCAAGTTAAATCCCCGGGTCATCAACTTCTCGAACTCCAAGGATATCATGGACCACCTGCTTATGTTCAGGTGGAGTTCAGGGGCTAAAGAATATCGTCAATTTTTTAAAGTTTACCGTCTGGCCAGAGGATGAAGCGTATAGCTGAAGGATATCTTTTAAGTGGGAAGCCTCCGTAATGTCATTCTAGATGAAAACCATGCTATCATTAGCAAAGAGCAGGTGATTCACCCAAGGCCCATTTCGACTAGCATGAAGGCCCTGGAGTCGCCTAGTCTGTTGCTCGACAAAAAGAGTAGCAGAGAGTCCTTGAGTGCAAATAAGGAATAAGAAAGGGGAAAGAGGGTCACCATGTCTTAAGCATCGTTGAGGGTGAAAATCTGGTGAAAGAGAACCATTTACTCGAGCAGTAAAAGAGACAGAAGAGATACATCTCATAATGATATTGACCCATGATTCTATGAATCGCATCTTAAGCATAATCTGCTGGAGGAAGGACCACTCCACACGATCGAATGATTTTTCCATGTCTAATTTTAGTGCAGTGCCCTGGGCATGATTTGTACCCCCTGAGTTGATAGATTGCACCAATTCATGGGCTACAAGAATATTGTCTGAGATATTCTGCCCCTTAACAAAAGCGGCCTGAGTGTCACTGATGCAATAGGGCATGATGAGCTTCATGCAATTAACAAAAACTTTAGCAACTATTTTATAAATAATTGAGCATAGACTGATAAGGCGAAGCTGTCTCATAGTGGTAGGGTCTTTTACTTTTGGAATAAGGACCAAAATAGTTCGGTTAACTATAGCCATGTTCACATTACAGGACAATAGATCCAAGCATAAATTGATGATGTCCTGGCCTACCGTGTCCCAATGCTGACGGTAGAATCCGCTGGGGAGACCATCAAAATTGGGAGCTTTTTTTGGATTAATGTCCCAAAAGGCATTAAAAATTTCATCTGCATTGAAAGGCCTTAATAGAGTTTTATTCATCTCAATTGTGATGGAAGGGACGATGTTATTTAGTATTATCGGTGAGATAGATGGTCCAGAAGATGTGAACAGACCTTGAAAATAATCAAAGACAATTTCCATAATATTTCCTGTACTTTCTCGCCAAACATTGGAGGTGTCGAATAAACCCCAAATTTTTTTCTTATGGCATCCATTTGCACGGGCATGGAAGAATGATGTGTTTTTGTCTCCCTGAGCGAGCCAAGTGATGCGGGATCGTTGAGCCCAATATGCTTCCTGAGTATCAAGCAGGTGACGAAGCTCTGCTTTAGCCGCCAAGAAAGTTTCCTCTTTAGAAGTACAGAGATGCCTTCGAAGGCATGAGTTAATTTGTTTGTTTAGATCAGCAGTGCGATTTTTGGAATTGCTACGTTGGTGTGTCTGCCAATCCTTAAGGCAGGCGCCAACAGCATGTAATTTTTCCACCGCCGAGCCATGGTGCCTGACCAAGCATTTTGAACTATGGATATAAAATCAGAGTTATTATATGCCCAACAGTTCTCAAAGTGAAAGTGGTCATCTCGAGCCACCAAGGGTTCATTATGTTTCCATTATAATAAGACAGTGATCAGAGTCTGCATGATATTCTGATATTGTATGACAATCTGCATGAGTATTAAACTATGCCAGATTGGCAACGAAGCGATCAAGTTGCTCATAAACGGTTGTTGTTCTAGGGCTCGATTTGGTCCAAGTGAACCACCCTTTGGAAGGTTTGAAATCAAATAAATTGTTACGGGATAAGCAATCATGAAAGTTGTTAATTTGTGAGCGCACGCGACGATAGCCTCCTTGTTTATCGTTATCAGACAAAATTTCATTCAAGTCCCCTCCAATCAGCCAGGGAAGAGGTGAGGAGGAGCTTAAAGTGTCGATTAGATCCCAAGTTTTAGTTTTTAAATTTGTTTCTACATAGCCATATATTACAGAGAAAGAGAAATGATTTGTATTTGGATAAATAACAACATCGATATGATGGGAGGAGTACGAAAGCAAATCAACATTGATATTATTATTCCAAAGTAAAATTATTCTAGAACAAGTTTGATTGTTATCGAAAGTGATACAACCATTCATATTAAGGGATATATGCAGTCTTTCACTATGAAATTTGTTTAGATGAGTTTCGCATAGAAAAAGTATGTCAGGATGAAAACGAGAGACAACCCGTCCTAAGGCCTGAACTGCCTGGGGTTTACCCAGACCTCGGCAATTCCAACATAATATTTTAATTTTTCTCGGCGGGGTTGAATATCAACCTCCGCCGAAGAGTTTTTTCGATGCTCATCCCAGCTTTGTTACTCTTGGTACTTTTAGTAGGAGGGGGATGGGCGTTGCCTCTTAGTCTTAATAGTCTCAGCAAGCAGAGAGCTTCTTTTAGAACCGCGTGGAATCAAGTCCGTCTGATCTTGGTTGGTAAGAGCTGCGGATGGTGGTTGTTTAGATAACCAGTCATCAAAGTCAGATAGCATAGGTGATGATATGTAAGGAACAGCCTTACCAATTTCCTTTTCAATTGTGTTGACAGCCGTGGCCACTGTGCCATTTTCGGGGGCAGGTATAATAGTGAGTGGAATAGCAAGAATTGGGACAGCAACAACATGCGCTACTTTTGTTATTCCCTCGACTGAAACAACAAGACCAGTGTCTGGCAGAGGCTCGACAACAGGTGCCACTGCGATTGGTAGAACAGCAGCAAGAGGTACAACATCCTCCTTGGTCACGGCAGCAGGAGCTGCTACACCCTGTAATGCAGCAGAAAGGGCTTTCGATGAAAAGATCAGCACCCCATGATCAACATATTTCGTATTAGCTTGTGGCTCTTCTCCGAGCATTACAGTGCCAATGATCGGTGTAGTGCTGATCGATTCAGCATCCATCAAATTCTCGTCAATTTTCTTAACTGGTTCATGCATTTCTTTATCTACAACCAAAGGTGAAGTCATAAATATTACATTTGGGGTATTATAAATTAATACTAAAATTGTATAATTACCATTGTTAACTTGTGGCATATTGGGAGATGATTCAATTTCATGGTAACGAATGCGCCCTTTCAAACGAGAGGGGCTTCCTTGAGGTTTAGGAGGGGTGAAACGAAGCCAGTCACCATAATGCAGTTTTGTGGAGTCAGTGATCTTAGTTGTTGGGCAAGATGCAATCAAGTGTCCGATGATGCCACATCCATGACAAAGAGTAGAAAGTCGCTCATATTGAACTGGGCATAACTTTGGCGTAGTTCTAGTGCCCCTAACACCACACAAAGATGTAACGACTTGGTAGCATTCACGATAACCCAAACAAATAGATAATCCACCATATTACCATCCATTAATCAGGTGTCTGTCCCAACGAAAGTGCCAATAAGTGAGCTAAGAGAGCATCCAATATTGTCGGCCATTTGATCATCACCCATCAAAACGGTCGGGATATGATGGATTCAGACCCAAATACGCATTTGAGTAAATGAGTACCCATCAATGGAGCAATTAGGGTCCATTGGGAGAAAAGCGAGCCATTCTTTCTGAAAGACCAAGGTCCTCGTTTAAGGATATCATTTCGTTTAAGGCTATCATTTTTCCAAATAGAGCTAAAAACGCGTTTGGGAGCTGGTCCATCAATGGCTTTGGATGAGACAACTTTCCAGATGAGAAATAATTCCTAGTCCTCAGAAGGGGACTCCCAGTTAATGGATGGAGTGAAAATCACCTCCTTGTTCTTCATTTGTGAAGTTGAGAGCGTCTAATTTTTGGAGGATAGATTCAAAAGCCATAGCTCGAAGAAAGGAGGTAGGCGAGATTAACATAATGGAGAAAATAATAGTCGTACTTGGAAGAATATCAATAGTGATATGTATAAGTAGGGGAAAAAAGAAAGAGACATTATTTAGGGGTAGGAATATCCATATAAGGCAAGGTATTAATGTTGAGTTAGATTTTAATTGATTCCCATAAGGGATTTTAAGGAAGAGAAGAAAAGGAGAAAATCTGGAAAGATTTCTATTTGGAATTAAATGTAAAGAAATGTGGTGATTTAATTCTAGATGAAGTATGTACCGAAGATTTAATAGTGTTTAAGTTTGAAAAGAGACGGATGAAACCGGTTTTGGAAAATAATTTTGAACTAGATCTAATATTATTCCGAATGGAAGTAGCGAAGTAACAATCACTATTAAGGAGATTGTAACCAAGTTTGATTTTAAAATAGTTGTCACGATTAGAGGATTGAAGACCAAAATGATTGATTTTATAATAGTCAAAGGTGATTAATTGATAATTGCCTCCAATGGAGACAATTATGTAAAATTTAGGCATGACTAATAAGGTAACAATTATTTTGAGATGGTAACGGGTAAAAAGAATTGAGTTCTAATGTGGACAATTAAAGAAAATTTAATTATGATTAAACAGACAGTAATTTCCTCAAAAGGAAATATAAAAGCAAAATTAATGGAGAGTAAAGTTAGATAATCGATGGCAAAAATAGTGAAGGGAGGAAACAAGGACTTAACTCTAAAGGAGACAATTAAGGGATTCATTAAGATGATGAATGGAGGAGTTGATTTAGCATAAATTAATTTGGAATCAGATTTATACAAAGTTAACCCCATTGACATCAGGGGAATTAACATCAAGGGAATTAAAGTAATTAAAGGAATTTTATAGATTTTGGTCGTAAATCCCATTGACATCTAGGGAATTATCAGGGTAAACCGCATAAGGATAGGTACATTGATTAAAATCCCAAGAATTAGGATGTGTTAAATTGATATAGATGGCGTAATTTTTAATTACCCGATAAGGGAAATATGTTCCGGGGGAATAAACGGCAATTAATATTGTTAAGTAGAGCGAAAAATGTTTTTTTTTGAATTATTAGAAGGAAAATGAGCATGGTCAAAGTATTTACCAAAGGGAGTAGAAATGGTAATTGTAATCATGATGAGTAGATGGAGGTAGTCATTAAACAAATTCTTGGAGGTTTGATAATGCAATAAAAACGGAAAGTATTGACTTTCTAACCTTTCAGTCTTAATTCTGAAGTAGGTAAGATTTGAAATAATGATGGAAAGTAAATATAAAGAAATTCCAATTGTATTAATTAATGAGTCATAGAATATAGTGTGAAAAGGAAAGGTAAGAATATTAATAAAAGGAAAAGGCTCGATTCCAGAAGGGCTAAAGTTACCATAAAATGGTAAGCAGTAAAAGAGATGTTAAAGATTAGTAATTTTGACTTTATTCTGAATGGTATAAAAGATGAGAATTTTATGGTGATGAGATAAGTAAGAATGGTACCAGTTTTAAAACTGTAATTAAAGCCATACATAATCAAAAGAAAATAATCCATCCATACAAAACTCCATATTCTCGAAAGAAAGGGTGTTGAATGTGATACTAGATGGCGAAATAAATTGGTATCTAATTATGATAAAAAGTGATGCACATATTTTAATTCCATATTTTAAATTTGGTATTATAATTGCAAATTCCGTCCAAATTGACAAGGAATAACTGAGGTGTTTAATACAATTCATGATTTCCTTAGTGTGATTAAGATTTAAATGATTATACAAAAATATTGGTAGTAAGATTGTAACCCCTTGACCCAGCCTAGTCCCAAGACCGAACCGAGCGAGCTACATTAGGTTTACTGAAGTAAACTGTGAAGATAAAACTCGAAACATTACCATTGTTTTATCTTGTCTAGATGCATACTTATTATCTTACATGTACATACTGATCTCAGGTGAAAACCCAACTCAATCGAGCGTCGAATTGACATCTAATTGATTCAATTGCCATTTAGGGACCAAAATTGCAAATTTGGAAAATTGCAGAGTCTTAGCTCATTTTTATATCACCAATAATTAATTAAGCATGTTTCATGCTTACATGTCAAAAATCAGATCAAAAAGGTCATCCAAACTCATTCAATTGCATCCACAACATTCAGGGACCAAAACGTAAGAAAACATAACTTCAAAATATTCCAAATAGCCAACTTAACCGCCACCGTACCGGTACGGACAATGGGTGTTTCGATACGCCTTCATTATTTCAAACTCTAAAATTCCAGTAGCCAAAACTCATTTCGATACGCTCCTGCCTATCGACACGCCCTTCATGAAAACATTGTACCGTATCGAAACGCCTCCCCGAGTACCGAAACACTAGCCAATTTTGCCTAGGCCCTTACCAAAATAGTTGCCCAAGTACCAGTATGCTAAGCCTAAAATGGCTTATCCGTACCGAAACAGGAACCCCCGTACCGGTACGCCTGGACCTGTAATGTTCATTCTTGCTGGTTTAACATGCTTTTGAACATACCAAAATACTCTAACACGCTTCTAACATACATCCAACATACTTAAGGATCAATCCACATCAGAGCAACTCAGTTTCAACATCAATTCATGGCATCATACTTCAAACGTAAATCTAGAGGCATGCTTCCTAGAAACCAATCAAGCAAAGCATGAAACTTCAAACCATCACCACAAACAACCCATAATGGCCACTTACAATCCAAGAGCAACCAAACAAACTTGCTCAAACAGAGAGTTTAACAAAACACCTCCCAAGACAACAACAAAACCCCATTACCCTTATTACTTATAGTCTAATCCAAAAACGTACTTTGGTTACCAAGTCTTGTTGTGTTCCCTTGCTTCCCGCTGCCTTCCAAGCCTTTAATTCTCTGCATTGATGGACAAAGAGAGCGTAAGCACACTAGGCTTAGTGAGGAGTGCTAAAACAAAGACACCATCAATGCATTTAAAACCATTTCTCAACATCATATTGAAATCTTATTTCAATCATCTTTCAAAACATTATCATGCCTTAAAACCATGCACTTAACATCTTTAAAAACCAGCATATTAAACTATATGCAACATGTATCATTAACCAATAGCAAAACTCATTGCTAAACCTCAATTTAAGCCTTCCCATGCATAACGATCATATGCAAAGCTTAAAGAGTAAACATGTCTAACTCCCATTATACAACATAAACCATTTCAATGATACATCAACAATTATATTGGCTTACAAGTGATCATTAATCAAGTTCCTTTACCAAAATAGTTCATCAGATACACGGATTCAGCAAGTGTTCCCCCAACACTTCAAGCCATCTCAACCGGAATAGCAATACAATCACAATTGTAGTACATTACAACCAGGTACACTTTCAACCCACAGGGACAACATCCCCACTTATCGGTTAGATGCTTAACCCACTAACTGGAGTTTACGGTATCATATAACCCTCGACCGTTAGGGTACTTGGATGGAGTTTTCGGTACACCAAATCAAAACCCATCAACATCCAAGTCGACTTATTATAGTGCACTATCAATCATATGGTCTGCCAACTATATCCGATAACAATTTTTTAAAACACATCACTTGCCAATATAATTCACCATTTACCGTAAACCTCACTGTGTTTACAAGCATTTAACCAAACCGTTTTTCCAAAGCAGCAAACCATGCTTTAAACACAAGTATAAACCATATACTTACAAGGATCACTTACCATGTGCATCCTTCAGTATTTCATACTTGAAAATCATATCTCATATGCTTTAAATCATGTTTAAACAGTAGGTTCAATGTAAATCAAAGCAAGTGCATAAAACCATTTCATTAAAGCACGACCGAGAGTGAAAATCACGTTATACTTAGTTCTGAGTTTAAACAAGCATTTCAAGCTCAGTTTAAACTCCTATAAACCACTTTTAAAACATTCCAAAGCTAGAATCCACGTTCTCACTCACCAATGCGAAATCAAGCGTTTGAAGCCTCCAAAGCTTCACCGATCACTTTCGAATCTACCTCCCCTGTTTTAACCACATTACAACAGAGGATTAATGCATCTCAATGCATTCAAAACACTGCAACAACAAATCTACACGAACTTCCACCATCCTCTCACAATTACTAACCACAACAACCAAAAACATCATCTAACTCTTTCCAAACATAACCCAACCACAATCTAACAATCTAACACTTCCATAATCATCAATTAACACTTAAAATAGGATTAATTCATCCAAATACTTCCAACAAACACACAACCACCACAACTTCACAAAAACACAAATCTAACAACCTTAACAACTAGGGATTCAAGAGTTTCAGGATTCCATTGTTAAAATTAACTTAACAATAATATAATACATCCAAAATATGTTTAAAATCAATCCTCAACACTGGAAAATAGATCCAATTCGGATCTTTACTATTTCATCAATTTTACCTAATTAAATCAATTAATCATTATAAAAACACAAAATCAGTTTACAAATCATAAATCAAGGATCAAATACTTGGGAATATCAATAAAGAACCATCAATAGGGGAGAAGAATGAACATTACCTCTATTGTGTGATTTCTCCCTCAATTGCTTGTTTAAAGCTTGAAAAACTCAAGAATTCAATAAGGTTTTGTAAATTAAACACAAAGAATCAATTAAAAATCAAGAAATTAAGAAAACAAGTCTCTCACCTCTGTGATTTGATGAAAATAAGAGTGTTTGGCAGAAAAGAAGTGGAAAGAAAAGTTGAGAGAAAAGTTACGTCAAATTTCTTTAAAAGTGGTAACTAACTTTAATATCTAAAATCCCTTTTAATTATCTTTTAAAACACATGTTAAAATGACTTAATTGAAGGGATAAATCACCAACAAAAACTTGGTAAAATAGCTCCTTAAGGATTCTAGGAATTCGATTCTTTTCATTTTAGTCACTTTTAAAAACAATTTTCAAAAATTACATTTTGGTCACTACCAAAATGTCACCCTTCCGAAACCCATTTTCCAAAATTTATTTCACCAATATTATTAATATATTAAAATATGATTTTTAACCACTTTTCCATATTTTTATCTCACCGAAAAATATTTACTCCCAAATCCGACTCGAATCCCTAACCCGGTCCATTAGACCGTCTAACAAGCCACGAAACTGCTAAGCCTAAAACTGGGGCGTTACAAAGACCCAATAAAATTTCCAATTCGATCTTTAAGGTAATTAGGTGTTGATCAAAAACAGCACTTAACATTATCATGTTAATTCCAAGGTATGCTAGGCTATGAATCAGCCATAAGTTCAAAAGGCATGCAATAAGGGATCCGTTCCTTGGTGAAAATAAATTCAGATGCCTATGGGAGATGATATTTGGTTCACATTCTTTTTAAAACTCATGATGAGTAACAATATTATGATCCAAAGTCGTAAAGACCAGGAAGTAAGAGGCCATAAGAGGCCAATAAAACTAGGCAACAAAATGCTACCTGTATGTAAATAATAATTTGCTTCAAGTCAAAAAAACATCAATCATAAACATGTTCCAATTCATAAGGGAAACTATTAGGATAATCCAATAGACCGTGAAGCAGCAAGTATATACCATGCATCGAAGTTTGTCCGAAAAGATTTAATACGTTCTTTGATATGGCTATACATAGCATCAAAGGATGCTATATCTCTAGGTATGATAAACAAAGAGTGCCAAGAGAATGCATCATTGAGAGTAAAAGCAGAAGCATCTTCAAAATTAGGAACCTCATAAGCATAAAAAAGATCGAAGCAACAATGATGACAGGCAAACGAAAACAACATATCGTCAAAATTAAGAACCCCATTAGCATAATATAAACAGGGATAATTGGTAGGCAAAAGCAGCCTCGATTGCAAAATGAAAGCAAGATCGATCTTAAGGGAAAAATACATATATTTGTAATAGCCTAAAGAGAGATTATGACAAACAAAAGATATTCTAATTAAAAGATTAGTGGAAAATAAGAAAGTGACAAGAACCAACATTGATTTACAGTGGCTCAAAAAATTTATTGGAGATGGAATTAACATACCTCTCATAACGAAATCACAAACCCTACTCCAATTGAGCAAACAAAAATCATAATAGGAAAGTGACAAATCCACACTTCTATATTCCCAAATACTCCAATGGAAAACCGGAAGCAGTTCGATCGACTGTTGTAGTTCAATAGACAGCTTCCAAAACTTCAATTCCCGAAGCCACAATCCGTGTATTAAGCACCTCTTGGAAATTTTCGAGGGAGTGGCGAAAGGATGCTGGATTCCACAAAAAATGATCATTCGGAACAGATGTAGAGGACTACAGCTTCCCAAAATCGGCATATTTATTGTTGCTGGATTGAAAGGGGGCAAAATGAGGGAGAAAGTTGGGAGAGTTGAGAGAGAGGAGAGGTTTGAGAGAGATTCCATCGACCATGACTCGTTCTCAAAAGTCCATAATCAAATATTTTAACTTATAAAATTTGATTTAATCATATTTTGTGGACATTTTGTTGGGTTTAAGGCGTGCATGTCTAAATGGGCTTTACAGTGGCCCGTAAATAAATATTTTAAGTCCTGAAAATGAGGTTAAGCTATATAATCATGTTCAAAAGCCTATAAATAAATATTTTAAGTCATAAAATGTGATTTAATGTTATTTTTCGGCTGTTTTGTTGGGGTTTAAGGTGTGCATGTCTAAATATGCTTTACAGTGGACCCATTGGAATTTTAATCGAGTAAAAATTTCTGAAAATGAGGTTAAGCTATATAATCATGTTCAAAAGCCCATAACTAAATATTTTAAGTCATAAAATGTGATTTAATCTTATTTTTGGCCGTTTTGTTGGGGTTTAAGGCGTGCATGTCTAAATGGGCTTTACAGTGGACCCGTTGGAATTTTAACGGAGTAAAAAGTTCTAAAAATGAGGTTAATCTATATAATCATATTCAAAATCCCATAATAAAATATTTTAACTCATAAAATTTGATTTAATCTTATTATGTGGGTGTTTTGTTGGTTTTAAGGCGTGAATGTCTAAATGAGATTTACAGTGGACCCGTTGAAATTTTAACCGAGTAAAAATTTATGAAAATGAGGTTAAGATATATATTCAAGTTCAAAAGCCCATAACTAAATATTTTAAGTCATAATATGTGATTTAATCTTATTTTTCGGCCATTTTGTTGGGGTTTGCGGCGTGCATGTCTAAATAGGCTTTACAGTGGACCCATTGGAATTTTAACCGAGTAAAAAGTTCTAAAATTGAGGTTAAACAATATAATCACATTCAAAAGCCCATAATCGAATATTTTAACTCATAAAATTTGATTTAATCTTATTTTATGGATGTTTTGTTGGGTTTAAGGCATGCATGTCTAAATAGGATTTACAGTGGACCTGTTGGAATTTTAACCGAGTAAAAATATCTGAAAATGAGCTTAAGCTATATAATCATGTTCAAAATACCATAACTAAATATGTTAATTCTTTAAATGAGATTTAATCTTATTTTTTAGCCGTTTTGTTGGGGTTTAAGGGGTGCATGTCTAAATGGGCTATATAGTGGACTTTTAGAATTTTAACTGAGTAAAAACCTATAAAATTGAGGTTAAGCCATATAATCATATTCAAAATTCCATAATATAATATTTTAACTCATAAAATTTAATTTAATCTTATTTTGTGGTCGTTTTGTTGGGTTTAAGGCATGAATGTCTAAATATGCTTTACAGTGAAACCGTTAGAACTTTAACCAAGTAAAAAATTCTAGAAATGAGGTTAAGCTATATAATCATGTTAAAAAGCCCATAACAAAATATTTTAAGTCATAAAATGTGATTTAATATTATTTTTTGGCCGTTTTGTTGGGGTTTAAGGCGTTGGAATTTACAGTAGACCCATTGTTGGGGTTTAACCCGTTAGAAAATATTTGACTTAAAATTTCTAGAAATGAGCTTACGCTATATAATCATGTCTAAATGGGCTTTACAGTAGACCCGTTGGAATTTTGACGAAGTAAAAAGTTCTAAAATTAAGGTTAAGCTATATAATCATATTCAAAATCCCATAATCAAATATTTTAACTCATAAAATTTGATTTAATCTTATTTTTGGCCGTTTTGTTGGGTTTAAGGCGTGCATGTCTAAATGAGCTTTACAGCGGACCCGTTGGAATTTTAACCGACTAAGAATTTATAAAATTGAAGTTAAGCTATATAATCATATTCAAAAGCCAATAATAAATATTTTGACTCATAAAATTTGATTTAATCTTATTTTGTGGCCGTTTTCTTTGGCGTGCATGTCTAAATATGTTTTACAGTAGACCCGTTGGAATTTTAACCGAGTAAAAAGTTCTAAAAATAAGGTTAAGCTATATAATCATTTTCAAAGGCCCATAAATAAATATTTTAAGTCATAAAATGTGATTTAATTTTTTTTGGCCGTTTTGTTGGGTTAAAAGCATGCATGTCTAAATGGCTTTACAGTAGACCTATTGGAATTTTAACCGAGTAAAAAGTTCTAAAATTGAGGTTAAGCTATATAATCATATTCAAAAGCACATAATCAAATATTTTAAGTCATAAAATTTGATTTAATCTTATTTTGTGTCCAATTTGGTGGGTTTAAGGCGTGCATGTCTAATTGGGCTTTACAGTGGAACCGTTGGAATTTTAACGAGTAAAAATTTCTAAAATTGAGGTTAAAATTTATAATCATGTTCAAAAGACCATAAATAAATATTTTAAGACATAAAATTTGATTTAATCTTATTTTTCTTCCGTTTTGTTGGTTTTAAGGCTTGCATGGCTTAATGTGCTTTTACTATGGACCCGTTCGAATTTTAATCGAGTAAATATTTTTGAAAATGAGGTTAAGCTATATAATCATGTTCAAAATCCCTTAACTAAGTTTTTTAAGTCATAAAATGTGATTTAATCTTATTTTTCGACCGTTTTGTTGGGGTTTAAGGCATGCATGTCTAAATGGGCTTTAGAGTGGACCCGTTGGAATTTCAACTGAGTAAAAATTTCTCAAATTGAAGTTAAACTGTATAATCATGTTCAACAGCCAATAACGAAATATTTCAAGTCATAAAACTTGATTTAATCTTATTTTTCTCTCTTTTTGTTGGGGTTTAGGTGTGCTTGTCTAAATGAGATTTACAGTGGACCCGTTGCAATTTTAACAGAGTAAAAATGATCTAAAATTGAGGTTAAGCTAAATAATCTTCTTCAGAAGCCCATAAATAAATATTTAAATTCATAAAATTTTATTTAATCTCATTTTGTGGTCATTTTGTTGCGGTTTAAGGCGTGCTTGTCTAAATAGGCTTTACAGTGGACCCGTTGGAATATTAACCGATTTAAAAGTTCTAAAATTAAGGTTAAGCTATATAATAATATTAAAAAGACCATAATCAAATATTTTAACTCATAAAATTTGATTTAATCTTATTTTGTGTCCGTTTTGTTGGGTTTAAGGCGTGAATGTCTAAATAGTTGCAGTGGACCCGTTGGAATTTTAATAGAGTAAAATTTTCTGAAAATGAGGTTAAGCTATATAATCATGTTCAAAAGCCCATAACTAAATATTTAAATTCATAAAATGTGATTTAATCTTATTTTTCGCCCGTTTTGTTGGGGTTTAAGGCGTACATGTCTAAACGGACTTTAAAGTGGACTCGTTGAAATTTTAACAGAGAAAAAAGTTTTAAAATTGAGGTTAAGCTATATAATCATATTCAAAATCCCATAATCATATATTTTAACTCATAAAATTTGATTTAAACTTATTTTGTGTCTGTTTTGTTGGGTTTAAGACGTGCATGTCTAAATGGGCTTTACAATGGACCTTTTGAAATTTTAACCGAGTAAAGATATCTAAAAATGAAGTTAAGCTATATAATGATGTTCAGAAGCCCATAACTAAATATTCTAATTCATAAAATGTGATTTAATCTTATTCTTCGGCCGTTTGTTGGGGTTTAAGGCGTGCATGTCTAAATGGGCTTTATAGTGGACCTATTAGAATTTTAACCGAGTAAAAAGTTCTAAAATTAAGGTTAAGCTATATAATCATATTCAAAATCCCATAATTAAATATTTTAACTCATAAAATTTGATTTAATCTTATTTTGTCTCCGTTTTGTTGGGTTTAAGGTGTGCATGTCTAAATGGGCTTTACAGTGGACCCGTTGGAATTTTAATCTAGTAAAAAAATTTTAAAATGAGGTTAAGCTATATAATCATGTTCAAAATCCCATAACTAAATATTTTAATTCTTAAAATGTGATTTAATCTTATTTTTCGGCCGTTTTTTGGGGTTTAAGGCGTGCATTTCTAAATGGGCTTTATAGTGGACTAGTTAGAATTTTAACCGAGTAAAAAGTTCTAAAATTGAGGCTAAGATATATAATCATTTTCAAAAGCCCATAATCATATATTTTAACTCATAAAATTTGATTTAAACTTATTTTATGGCCATTTTGTTGGGTTTAAGGCGTGCATGTCAAAATGGGCTTTGCGGTGGACCCGTTAGAACTTTAACTGAGTAAAAATTTTTGAAAATGAGGTTAAGCTATATAATCATGTTCAAAAGCCCATAACTAAATATTTTAAGTCATAAAAATTGTTTTCATCTTATTTTTTGGCCGTTTTGTTCGGTTTTAAGGCCTGCATGTCTAAATGGGCTTTACAGTGGACCCGTTGGAATTTTAATCAAGTAAATATTTCTGAAAATGAGGTTAAGCTATATAATAACGTTCAAAATCTCATAACTAAATATTTTAAGTCATAAAATTGATGTTTTATAATGGTGTTAAGTTAGTTTTAATATTGGAATCCCGAAGCTATATGAATCTCTAATTTTCTAGGTTGCTAGTTATGTGTTTTTGGGG
Organism: Hibiscus mutabilis; assembly: GCA_019671005.1. Classification (NCBI taxonomy): domain Eukaryota; kingdom Viridiplantae; phylum Streptophyta; class Magnoliopsida; order Malvales; family Malvaceae; genus Hibiscus; species Hibiscus mutabilis. The sequence continues at coordinate 25,255,615 of CM033738.1, forward strand.
AGTTATGCTGGTTAATTGAATGCTGGAGATATAAAGTGGTTTGAAAAGTGTTTTTTGATGTTAATTGATGATAATTGAAGTGTTGAAATGTTTGATTATGGCTGGGTTAGGTTTGGATGAGGTTTGTTGTTGATTTTTGGGAGTTGTGGAGTAGATATGGGTTAAGGATGTTGAGGTTTTGAGTTGTTGTGATGTTGATTGCATCTTGATGCAATGTACCTCTATTTTTGTGTGATTAAAAGCAGGGGAGTCTGAATCTCAAGCTTGAATGTGAGTTCCGAAAATTTTGAAGGTGTGTTTGTCGCATTGGCAAGCGAGGCGTTGCGAGTCGGTGAGTGGAAACATGTTTTTCAACTTTGCAAAGGTTTGAAAGTTGTGTTTGGGGGTTTAGATTGAGCTTGAAACGCTGATCTAAGCTCGAAAGTAAGTAAATGATGAATTCTCTCTCAAACTCAGTTTTGGCGATAGTTTGATGCACTTGTTTACATGTTTCGATTACTCACTGTTTATGCATATATTGAGCATGATTTACTGCTGGAAATTGGTCTCGAAATGATTTTAATGCATTTTGAAATATTGCACAGTTTCTTAATGTTCATAAACATTATTTAATGCAAAGGTTGATGCATTGGTTCAATGGTTATGGTGGATGCATATGAAAATAATAAGTTGATGATGTTAAAATAAATTATATTGGCAAGTGATGTTATGAAATGGTTTGAAAATGAAATCGAATATAGTTGGCCGGCCATAGGATTGATAGTGTACTATAAAAAGGCATCTTGGATGTTGAGGGGTTTATACGGTGTATAAAATACTCCATCCAAGTGCCCTAATGGTTGAGGGGTTGTATAGTACCGTAGAATCCCGTTAGTGGGTTAAACATCATACCGATGAGTGGTGTTGAGGGGTTTATGAGTACCGAATACTCCACCACGGGTGTCACAATGGTGGAGGGGTTTATATGTACCAAATACTCTCGTGTGTGGACCTTGGGTTACCGGTAGATTGTTTGTTAAGTGTTGTGGGAACACTTGTTGAATCCGTGTATCTGATGTTACGTTTTGGTAAATGGAGCTTGGTAAATGATCACTTGGAAGGCAATATAATTGTGGGATTTTGCTGTGGGATCCATGATACATATTGCATATGGTTTAATAAGCCATTTTGAAATGTTTAGTGCATGGTTTTGATAAGGCATGATAATTTGAAGAAGATTTAAAAGGGCTTTCAAAAGTATTTTACAAATGTATTGAGAGATGGTTTCAAAATGCATTGATGATGGTTGTTGTTTGAGCATTCCTCACTAAGCCTTGTGTGCTTATGCTCTCTTTTTCCATCATTGCAGAAAACTAAGGTTTGAGGTAGCAAAGAAGCGAGGAAGGAAATCTCAAGACTTGAACTCAAAGTATGGTTTGGTTATTAAAGAGCAGTAATAATGGCAATGTGTTGATTGAGGTTTTGGGAGGGTTTTTGAAGAACTCCCTGATATTGTAAGTTTTAATTACTATTTTGGACTTGTAATGTGGTTGATGTGTTTGAGACATGGATGGTTTGATGATTTGAATGTGGTCTAGGAAGCATGCCTCTAGTTTTGGTGTTTGAGTATGCTAGTTGAGCTAGGTTAGCCTATATGATTGATATGTTGATGCTCAAGCATTTTATTGATGTTATCTGATGTTTGGCTAAGTGTTAAAGTTGTTTGGAGTGAGCCAACGTGTAATATGTTGGACCTAGAGGTCATTTCAGGTCGCCCTTATAACACCCTCAATGTATATTCGATATTTGAATACACATTAAAGATGTTACTAACTAATTTATACTGATTTTTAGACTTGTAAATATTTTTATGCAAAACCAATTTGATTAAACAACCTTTCTCGGTTTTCACTAAATTACAAATCTCTCTAGAGTAACCTAGTTTATACCATGAATTAGTTTATAAAATACTTTAAGCATTTATTAAAAAGAAAATACAATTCAGGGTGAAAACTATATGTGCTGTCTATACCCTTTCTTGATTTTAAAATCAGTACGTAATAAACAACCAACTAAGTTTAAAATCGTTTGAAATATCTTTTCTCATATTCTTAATTCCTCAAACTAAGTTATGTTTCTAGATCATACAAAATAGCCACTTATTTAATATCTATACATGCCTCACTAGACTAGGATGTGGTGATACTTACTGATAATGCAAGTTAACTTGATCCAACGATGTGTAGCTCCTCCGCTGCTATCTGTCCGAGGTACCTACGTGTGATACAAAACACACACTAAGTATAACTTAGTGAGGCATAATCATAACAATGTAAACAATGATTATTAATCTGTAATACATGAATAATCATGTAAGAAATTTGTACTGCAATAATTCTGTAATGTAAAGTCATGTACTGTATTGTAAAATCTTATGGCCCAAACTAAATATCAAGTCATATAACAATGCAATATAGTTTCTGCAAAATGGCAAGCGATTTCCGATTATAGTTGATAATGCATAGAACTTCCTTACATGTATAGTTCATTAAACCAATATAATATTCAAGCCATATGATTCAATATGTCTTACCAGTCTTGTGTACGATAAGCTTTTTAGCTTAACTACCTGCATAAATGCATTTCAAGTTTTATAGCCCAAAGTATAAAATCATGTGATGCTATGGTACGCGAGTCATCACGACGCCGTAGTGTCTACGACGCCGTAGCATCTGTATCGCCGAAGCGAATGAGATGAGTACGTACTCGAGGATGCCCTTTGCTCCTCATACTCGCACATTTTGTGCTATGTAACACTAGTGTTTGAATGACTCCGTAGAGTCTATCTCGACCCCAAAGAGTCTATATCGCACCGTAGTGCTATGACATAGCTGCTAGGACTCTATGGATATCCAACTATGCCAAAGATTCTCATGCAATTTCATGTGAACCTGTGGTATACGAGTCATCTTACGACACTGTAGTGTCTACAACGCCGTAGCGTCTGATGGTGAGTACGTACTCGAGGATGCCCTTTGCTCCTCATTATAGCATCTTTTTGTGCTAGTCGACACTATAGTGTCTAATTATCATCGAAGTGACTGCAATGCTATAACGTCTGATATCCACACCTAAGTGTCTGGATCGCACCGTAGTGCTGGATTGCAGCTGCTATAACTCTATGGATATCCAATTATACCAAATAATCTCACACTAGTACTTGGGCATAACAATATAATATTTCATATTTAATATCCAATCCTTCAATACTATTATCCATAATTCGTTAATGGATAGTTCATATCCTAATATCTAAAATTCGATTTACCTTGAGTAAATCATTATGCTACAATCATTGTATCAATATGCCATTTAATATTTCATGCTATTTGCATAAATAAGCCATCATACATTTTTATTTATACCAATGCCGGTTCATCGCAAGTTGTCCTAATTATCAACATGTCATAAATACATATAATGAAATCACTCATATCACATATATAATAAATAAGTAAAAATGCACTCACCTGAGCCATGCATGATATTAGCCTCACTAAGCTATTTCGATACTTTTCTTTGCTTTTCTTTGATCTTGTACCCTTAGCCTCGTCAATAGTTGTACAGTACTATTTGAACATACATAACAATATTCATGTTAGATTTTCAATCTAACTTTGCTTAACTATACTATACTGGTATAATTATCCAAATATAGAATATTTTCAAAAAAATTTCACTTTTTCCTTTAATAATGCCGAATTGTTCATTATGGTCCCTAGTGACCATTTTGCACATTTTACAATTTATTCCAGCTCGAATCAAAATTATTCAATAATTCCATCATTTTCACTAACTTTTACCAAAATGACGTTTTAGTCACTAATTTTACACATAAACTTGTAAACTTGTATCGAATAATTAATCCAACATTTCTATAAATTTTCTTACATTTTCTCCCTAATTTTAGACCAAAGCTGAATTGGTCCTTGAACTATCCAGGATTGTCAAAATGGTCCCTTGTAATTTCCTTTCTTGTCAAATTAGTCCCTTGGATTCTAATTTCAATTCTAACTTTATACAACATATTCGAATCATAAAATCTCATAATCATAATTTTCATAAAAATTTCCCATTATTCTTCCATGTGGCCAAATTGGTCACTTAGCTTTTCTAGGCTCATTTTTCATCCAAACAACATTCTAACCTACTCAAATTAATTTTCCAACATATATTCTTCATTTCCAAAAATTAACACTTAAAACCCCAATTTAATCCTACATACTGAATTGGGTGTCTAAACTTTTCAAGGACTTTATTTTGGTCCTAATGCTATAATCAAGCTTGTAATTTCATAATCTCTTCAAATCCACCACTAGAATAATTTTCACAATATTTTCCCTAATTTACCAAGCATGCCAAAATAGTCACTTAGAAGACTAGTTGGGGATTTTTCATTCTAACATCAAAATCAAGCTTCTAATATCATCAATCTTTCATTTTCTTCATCAATTTTAAAACCCTAAATAAAATCCCAAATTATAAGTTAGGGTTTTTAATCCTTGAACATGAATTTAATCACAATCTAAGCTTGATTTCATCTATACAACACTAGATTTGCATAGATCAAGCTTCAAGCTAAACAAGGAACATGAAACCCTATTTTCTCTCTCTTCAAGAACCTAATCAAATCTTCATAACTCTTGATAAAATTACTATCAATTTAAATAAAATCAAACATAGATTAATTTTCTATCAAAAACATACCTTGAATCTTGTTTAGAAGCCTTCAAAATGCCTAGGAAATTTTGTGTGTATTTTCCCTTATTTTCTCTTGTATTTTCGAATTGGAGGGGAAGAAGATGAACATTTTGTTCATCTTTTTTTAATTTATGCCACATGTAATTAATAATTTGAATTTTTTATTCAATTTAGTCCTTATTCCAAAATTAACCTCCAATTGAATCATAATTTACAAGTTGTCATTCTAGTTCAATTCCAACCAAATTCCATTCAAATCTAACCAAACTAGAGTAATGATTTCACATGGGAAATTACCATATTGCCCATGGTACTTTCAAAATATTTCAAAATTGCCATTGTGACCAAATTACCAAAACTAGTCACTTAAATAACTAATTTTGCCATTTTGTAAAATCCAACTATTCTAGTTAGATCACAATCAACCAATTAATAATTTATTCATAAAATTATATTTTATGAATTTTTCGTGACTTATGGAACAACCTCTAAAATTTTGATTCGATCCGATTTCCTGATATTCACTTACTACTTCTACTGCGATTTCCCTTTCACCGGGCTATCAAATAAATTCTAAAAATTCCTTATTTCCATATCTGAAAAATAAATAATATTATCAAATAAAATATTCCATATTTATGAAGTCAAACTAAAAATTTTGACTTGGTCCAAAAATAGCGATAATTACCCGAAATCTTTATAGGGTACAATTTCTCTTAATATTTCATAATCGGCTATCCATATGAATAATATTAACTCAAACTGATTCCTTTTTATCAATCTAAAGTACTGACATGAGACCTTCCCAATAGGTCACCCATCCTAGTGCTACTCTAGCCTGAGCACGCTTAACTTTTCAGTTCGATTCGAGTATCAGAATTCCACTTAAACTTTAACTGTAATTTCCCAATATTTAAAATATATGATCAAACCGGTAATTCCATACTCGGTTCACACCAATAGGTGCTCTATCTATTTATGAAATAAAACACCTAACTTTTGGGAAATTACAACTTTGGTCCTTCAACTTTTCATATTTTGACTTGTACCATACAAGTTTTGAAAACTTATCATTTTGGTCACTAAACTTTAACCTTGAATTCCCATTCCAATTTTTCCTTGTATTATTACCAAACTTTGCGAGTACCCTAATTTGCTTATCTTCTATCACACGGTACTCTAAATTCTCAAAATCCTAGAATCCATAATTAAAGAAATCCTAACTTTTATATTTTGTCATTTTAGCACCAAGTTATCTTTTAAGCCCTTATCTTAGTACTAAATGACTCTTAAACAACTTAGCAAATTTTTGGGTATTACAATTCTCCCCCTTAAAAAAATTCATCCTAACTCAACAGTTTCGGGTACTGCTTTCTCATTTTCTCCTGGGTCTCCCAAGTTGCCTCTTCCACTTTGTGGTTCCTCCAAAGGGCTTTAACCAATGGAATTTTCTTATTTCTCAATTCTTTGACTCCATAAGATAAAATCTCCACTGGTTCTTCTTCATATGTTAAATCAGGTTACAATTCAATCTCTTTTGGAGTGATAACATGCGAGGGATCTGATCGATACCTTCGCAACATAGATACATAAAATACATCATGGATCTTGCTCATCTCTGAACGTAAGGCTAATTGATAAGCCCACTGGTCCAACTCTTCTGAGAACTTCATAAGGTCTAATGAATTTGGGACTTAGTTTCCCTTTTCGACCAAAACGTAGTACTTTCTTCCGAGGTGAGACCTTTAGGAATACTTTATCTCCAACTTAAAATTCAACATCCTTTCTCTTTTTGTCTGCATATGCCTTTTGTCGATCCGCGACTACTTTAAGATTATTCTGAATAATCTTCACTTTATCTTCCATTTCTCGGGTTAAATCAATCCCACCTATTTTTGGGTGAATATGAATATTTCGATCCTTTCCCATGATCTAGTGAACTCAATAATACAAGCTCGCAACATGACTTCTAAAATCTGGATCACTCGTTTTGACTGCCCGTCCGTTTACGGATGGAATGCAGTACGAAAAATTAATTTAGTACCTAGTGCCTCGTGTAATGCTGCCCAAAACCTCAAGGTAAACCTCGGGTCTCTATCCGATACAATCTATACTGGGACACCATGTAGTCGTACTGTTTCTTTGGTATACAATTCTGCATACTTATCCAGTGAATAATCCACACGAACTGGAATAAAATGTGCAGACTTCGATAAGTAATCTACGATGACCCATATTGAATCCTTTTTGCTGGGCATAACTGGTAGCCCTGTTACAAAATCTATAGTCACTTTTCCCATTTCCACTGAGGAATGGAGATAGGCTGTAACAGTAAAAAAGGTACTTGATGCTCTGCTTTAACTTGTTGACATGTCAAACATTTTGCCACAAACTCTGAGATTGCTCTTTTTATTCCCGACCACCAATAGCGGGTTTTCAAATCTTAATACATCATATTACTTCCTAGGTGCATAGTTAATGGGCAATAGTGAGCTTCTGATAAAATCTCTTTCTTCAATTCACCATTGTCAGGAATATAAACTTTTCCTCGATAGTATAAACAACTATCATACTTGATTTCATAGTCTTGCGTTTTCCCAGATTCAGCTTGTCTTCTCTTTACAATACATTATTCATCTGAAGGTTGTAAATCTTTGATCCGATCCAGAAAAGTTGGCTTAAGATGAAACTCTACTGCTAAAAAACCATCTTGTCCCAAAGATAGTTGTGCATTCATTGCACGTAGAACAAATAATGTTTTCCGGCTAAGAGCATCTACTACTACGTTAGCCTTTCCAAGGTGATAATCAATAACCACGTCGTAATCTTTTAAAAACCCGACCCATCTTTGTGGTCTCAGATTCAGATCTAGTTGTGTCATCCAGTACGTCAAACTTTTGTGATCTGTGTAGATTTGACACTTTTCACCATATAAATAATGTCTCCAAATTTTCAGTGCAAAAATTATTGCTGCCATCTCCAGGTCATGAGTCGGATAATTTTTTCATGAGTTTTGAGTTTTTGAGTTGTCGCGATGCATAAGCTACAACACATCCATCTTGCATTAATACACAACCCAAACCATCATGGGATGCATCACTATATATAATGTACTCTTTTCCCGGCTCTGGTTGAATTAATACTGGTGCCTCAGTCAAAACTTTCTTTAATCTTTCGAAAATCTCTTGACACTTCTCTGTCCATACAAAAGAAACACTTTTCCTTAACAGCTGAGTAAGTGGCATGGAAATGATAAAGATGTTTTGGACAAATTGTCTATAGTATCCAGCTAATCCCAAGAAACTTCTGAATTCCGAGACATTCTTGGGTGTTTCCCATTCAAGAATAGCTTGTACCTTCTTGGGATCCACTCTTATTCCATCATTAGATACGACGTGTCCAAGAAAAGTTACTTAGGATAGCCAGAATTCACATTTGAAAAAACTTCACATAAAGCTGCTTATCTCTTAATGTCTGTAATACCACTCGAAGATGTCGATCATGATCATCTTCAGTCTTAGAATATACCAAGATATCATCTATAAACACCACTACAAACTGGTCCAAGTATGGTTGAACACCCTATTTATCAAATCCATAAATGCGGCATGAGCGTTTGTGAGTCCAAACGACATTACTAAAAACTAGTAGTGTCCATAGTGAGTTCTGAATGTTGTCTTTGGTATAGCTTCTTTCTTTTTTTTTTTTAACTTTTCATATATATCTTAATTTATTAATAACAATCACAATTCCATTTCACAAAACAATCTCAAATCTCACAAAATAACCATAAAATGAATTCTTTTAGAATTCACCTCAACTTTCCAAATTATTCAAAATGGTCCATTGTCATTAAACTTCAAATTCAAACACTTAACAACACATTTAAGCATTCAAAGAATACCTTCAAGCTTAACACATTAATTTCTAATCACTTTCCATATCAATCCCAATTTTCCCTTAATATGTCATTTGGTCCTCAACACTTTAAAAACTTACAAATTGATCCAAACAATATTCTAAGCCTTGTAGAATCATTCTCACATGATTTCTAGCCTTAAGGAAATTTCCATAATTTTTCCCTAATATCCTACCTTAGGCCAAATATGAAAGGTTACACTAACCAAAATTTCCAACTTGATTCAAGTATGAATTCAACTTCTAAACCTTATTTCCAAGCTTCTATAATTATTCCCTTATTAAAATCAATCCAAATTCAACTTCCTATCAAAACCTTAACTTAAGCCAAATTATAATTTAACTACTTTCATGTAGTTTCAATCATCATACAAGCTTTGATATGATTCTACAACAACAACTTCATCAAAAACTAACCTTAATTCATCATATTTAAACATCCCATTCATCCATCAAGATAACAAAATTAGGGTTTCAATCAAGGAAAGCATGAATAAATGGTACCAAAAGATAGAGAGTTTCATGGAGATCAATTTCATGTTTTCATCCAAAATCCAACTAAATAAGCTTGAAAATCCAAATGAAAAATTTTCTTCTTACCTTGGAGGGGTATTCGAACAAGAGATAAAGATGATGGAATTGTCTTCAAATTTCATTTGTTTCCAATTTGGTCATTTGTCATATAATTTAAAAATCTAAATAAAAAAATCTCTTTATGATTTTTAATCCAATGCTTCATATCTGCCACATGTCTAGCTACTCATCCAAGGGTCAAAAATAATCTAAGTAATTAGTGATTACCAACTTTACCCTTGGAATTTCCCAAATTTACCATATTGCCATTTTTCATCCAATGGCTCATATTTAACATGGTCCATGTTAAATCCTACCATTTTAAGACATGGAAAAGACATTTTAACCTTGCCTTATCATCCTTTAAAATATCTTAAATTTCTGATTCGATCCGATTATCCGAATATTTTTCTAAACTCTATCGCTTAATAGCCAAAAATACAAACTCCACACGAAAAATCCGAGTAACACGAAAACATAATTCTTAGGGGTAAACTATCCATTTACGGGACTAAAATACATAACTTTTGAAAATTACAATTTAGTCCCTAAACTTTTCAAAGTTTATACTTTGACCACCAAACTTTCAAAACTTTTATTTTAGTCACTATCCAAAAATTTGGGATACTACACGTCTTGATGTCATTCACGAGACCATAGTGATACCTATCGCACCTATGTCAATCATCTGGAACCAACTCTGGGCATACTGACTTAGGCGAACAAACTTTACCTCATACTCGGTAACTGACATGCCACCCTACAATAGCGACATAAACTCGTGCTTCCTCGCATCCAGATACCGAGGACCAAGATACTTCCTCTTGAAAGATCTCTAAACGAACTCCCAAGTCACATCTGCCTCTGGAACACCCGCAACCATGGTCACCCACCGGTGATAAGCATCACCTTGCAATAAGGACACAGTGCAACCCAACTTGCGCTCATCATTGCAACTGATTTAATTCAAGATACGAATTATCTTTTCTAGCCCTCCCTCGACTGCTTTAGGGCTCAAGGCCTTGAATTCCTCGCCTCCCAAACGACAAAGATGCTCCAAGGGTAAACCTTGATTAACCACCACAATAGGTGTCGGTGCTTGCACTTGCACTCCAGCCTGAGAAGCTCCCATCATCGCTTGGATTAACAGAGTCAAATTGCCAAAAATTGGCCCTTGTAGAGCTAGAGGTACACCACCTACCCCAGCGTCAATAGGAGGAACCAACGGAGGAGGAGGTAAGGTAATACGAGGATTCCCTCTGTCATCATTATTCTGTCCAGACCCGGAATTGCCTGCCATCGAACAAGTCTCACATCAAGCCATGCTAAAAAAAGCATCAAAACACATTAAAGTCAGGCTAGCATTAGGCAAAGGATCCAAGACAACCATATAAAACATTTTAAAAACTCAGTAATAGGCAATGTGTTCCCAATTCATACACCAATAGGACTATACACAATCACCGTGCATATCAAACAATAGCAATCAATCAAAAAACAACATCCAAACCTTTCGTAACATGTCTCTGATACCGACAAATGCAACCCTCTCGACCTGGCCTAGACGCCCGACCAAACTAAGCGAGCTACATTAGGTTTTCCGAAGAAAACCGAAGAAAGATTACGAAAATCGATCCATTTTTTCCTTTTATCTTGTCTCAATGCATATTATTAATCCTAAGTGATCATGCTTGCAGCGGATGAAGTTACAAAGGAATCGGACCTTGAAAGGCAACCAATTGTATACATTACATTTTAGGGACTAAAACGTAAAGCTAGTAAGTTAAAGGACCATTATTGAAATTAGGGTTACCAATCCTCAATTAGTCAGATTACATGATTGCATGTCAATTCTCAGCTCAATCCGACCATCCAAACTCAAGCAGTTGCATTCACAACAAACATGGAACAAAATGAATAAATCAGAAACCTTCCAAACATCCAAATAACTGAATCAACTACAGCCCGTATCCGTACAAGTACAAGTGTTTCGGTACTCCTTAGCTAATTTATAAACCTCAGATTCTAAAAGCTCAAAACCGTATTGATACGGCCACGCGTACTGGTACACCTTGCCAATTTGCTGTTACCCGTACTAAAACACTGCCCCGCTTATCGAAACGCTAAGCCTAAAATGCTTACCCATATCGAAACACTACCAAAATGCTAAGCCTAAAATGGCCTAGCCATACTGGTACGAGGGGGAATGTTCTGATACGCCTGGACTTGAAACATCCACTTTTACTGGTTTTTCAATCGAATCTAGATGCATTTAAGTCATAGCAACTCACATTCATGCATACAATCAACCATCAAGTCATATTCCATCATTTACACTAAGATTTAACAACCACAACAAAAACATATGCTTCCAAAAGATCAATCTGTAGGCATGCTCCCTATGCCACTTTACCAAACGTACTAAAACACTCAATTAGCATTTTCCAGCATATGAAACATACCAACATATCTTTAGCGTCAAAATCAACATGCTAGAATCATCAAAGAATGGCATTCAACCAAAGCTAACGAGATGCGTACCTAAGCAACCACCTATCATCAACCATAAGCAAGGATTAACAACATTCTTATCAACAACATCTAACTCCAAAACACAGCATTAACCATGCTAAAAACCGAGGAAAGAACATAATTTACAAATCATAAAAACTTGGTGAACACACTGCCTTATTAACCGAAAACTTAAACCGAGTTCATACTCAAAAGTAGTCTTCGCTCTTGGATCACTTTCAACCTTGCCTTTGCTGCCCCCAAACCTCAATGCTCTGCATCATTAGGAAAAATAGAGCGTACTCACACATGCTTAGTGAGGATGCTCATAAAACAATGTTTAAAACCATTTGAAAACTAAACACTTGTTTTCGAGCCATGCTTACGACCAAAGCATTTTCATTGATTCCAAATCAAATCATGCATATCGACCATATGCAAAAACATTTACAAATCACATGCTTAAATCCCAAAGCACTAAGTCCTCTCATGCTTAAATCTCAAAGCATTAAATCATATTACCATGATTAAATATCAAAGCATTATAAAGTAGGTTCAACAAAAGAACTTTCATATATTGGAAATTATAGTGACCCCGGATGACCGACCACTATCCTTGATTAGCCGACCGCTAACCATTGGTTAACGGATAGTTAACCTTACATATCGGATATACGGATCTCCCATGATGAACGACCGCCATCAAACCCATACCATGCTGACCATATGATATGACACCCTTGCCGACCCAAGATTAACATCAACAAGGGGAACCGACCGCTCAACTCAAGTGATAACATCATAGTCCAAGTAGCCGGCCGCTATACCTTAAGGACCTCTAACCACGATCAATTTTAAACATATTATAGTGCACTTTATCCTATGGCATGCCAACTATATCTGAATGTTTTCTCATCATGTCACATAGCCAATATATCATTTACAGAACCATTTACTCACTTTTTTACAATCCATTATACAAAAACACCATTTATGCATGCCACATTGCCAAAGCAATACCATATTCCCGACCGGAATGAAAACCAATGCTCACTAGCATCTCTTATACTTTTAAACCACTGCATATGTACTCAAAATCATGCATTTACAGTAATTAAAACAACCCATGTTGACGACCAAAACATGAATTACACATGCTCATATCCGAACCGATATTAAAAAGCAAAAGAGGGAAACCTACTTCTGAGTTTAGTTAAGTGTTTCATGCTTAATCTAAACTCCTAAAAACACTTTCAAACCTTTGAAAGACTTTTAAAACTGTTTCCACTCACCGATTACACCTCGCCTTGCTTGCCAATGCAAATCGAGCTCCCGGCAAGCAACAATCCACCTCAAGCTACTTCGCCTTGATTATCCCCTATTTTGACAAAACAAAACCAGAGGAAGCATGCATCAAAATGCATCCAAACCACTACCTCAAAGAAATTACCTGCAACTCACAAGTTTCCCACTCAAAAACCATCCGAAATTTATCGAAATCAACCTGAAACACCCTTCAATTTTAACCCAGCCACAATATAACGACTCCATGCATCAAACCAAAACAATTAACATCTAATAACACTTTAACAACATATTTTTTCTTCCAGCAATGATTAAACTCCATTAACATCACTAAACCCTTAACTAACAACCTTTAACATTAGAGATTCAACTAGTTTTGGGATTACAATGTTAAAACCAAGCTATTAACATTATTAACCATCAAAAACATGATAAAATCTGATCAAGAACCAAGCAAAGCAGATCCAAAACGAAGATCTATTAATTTTATCAATCAAAACACAATTAAACTAATTTTCCTTAATTAAACTATCAAAACACATTACAATTGTAAAAGATCAATAACTTGGGAATTTCAGTAAAGAACCTTCCATTAGAGGAGAAGAACGAACATTACCTCTAATGGATGCTTTCTCTCTTAAATGGTCGAATTTACATGAGAAAACAAAGTTAAAACAATAAGGTTTTGTTTGGAAACAATTGAGAATAAAAAGATTTTGAGAACAATAAGGTTTAGAAGATTTTGTTTAAAATCAAAAGGTTTAAGAAAATAAAGATTTACCTAAAGATTTAGAAGAAGAGAATGGTGTTTGGCTTGAGAGATTTTGAGAGAAAGTTAGTTACGTAACTTTTTGTTTAAAGAATTAATTATCAAATTAATTCTCCCCAACCTATTTATATTTTCCAAAACACTTAAAAAAATCCAATTAAGGGATAAAGTTTGAGATTATACTTTTGGGCAATTAGCTCCTTAAAGATTCAAAGTTTTGACCCTTTTACAAAACAGTCACTAAAAATAATTTTCAAAGTTTACATTTTGGTCACTAGTCCAAAATGTCTGATTTTCGAAACTCATTTTCCAAAATCGATTCCACCAAAATCATTAACATATTAAATAATGATTTTAGAACATTTTTCCACATGTTTATCACCTTCAAAAATATTTAATCTGATTTAATCCTAAAACCGACTAGAATCTCTAATACCAGTCCAATGGACCCTCACAACAAACCTCAAAACATCTAGACCCAAAACAGGGCATTACAATAGTGGAGTTCTGCAACGTCTGCCATACAACACCTTATAAGGTGCCATTTCGATGGAAGCTTGATAATTGTTGTTATAGGCAAACTCAATAAGAGGTAGGGATTTCTCCAAGATCCACCAAAGTTGATGATACATGCTCGAAGCATGTCTTCTAGAATCTGTAATGGAGGATTTCAATAACAATGCTTGTTTTCGTTGGTTCGATGGAAGAAGTTTCGATATTTACCTGGATTACCCTTTCTGATTGGCCGTCAGACTGAGGGTGGAATGTAGTACTACGGTTAACTCTAGTACCTAGAGCATCCTGCAATGATTTCCAGAATCGAGAAGTAAACTGTGGGTCTTGGTCGGAGATAATAGACTTTGGTACTCCGTGAAGTCTCACAACTTCCTTGATGTAAAAGTCAGCTAGCTTTGGAAGACCGTAGTCTATTCTAACCGGTAAGAAGTGTGTTGACTTGGTGAAACAGTACACAATGACCCATACAACATCATGTTTAGCGGGAGTTAAAGGCAAGCCACTAACAAAGTCCATGGTGACTTTCTCCCACTTCCACTGCTGTAAATCAATAGGTTGCAATAGGCCGGTAGGTACACGATGCTCAGCCTTGACATGCTGGCATGTAAGGCACTTAGACACAAAATCAACTATGGCTTGTTTCATGCCTGGCCACCAATAGAGTTCTTGGAGATCCTTATACATCTTCACTGAACTCGAGTGTTCAAAAAAGAGCTTGAGTGAGCTTTCTTTAGTATGTCGATACGGAGAGATTCATCGTTGGGCACGCAAACCCAATCACAATAGCACAAAAGACCTTCAGAATTAATTCTAGAGTCGGATTCATCTCTACTTTGTAGTTTGGAAAAAGGGGCTATAATTGGGGATCTTGATTCTGCAAAGCTTTAATTCTCGATACGATAGTAAACTGAACCTAGAGTTCAGCTACTAGGCAACGATGTTTCTGAAGTAAAAAATGAGCATTGATAGTACGAGAGATAGGTTGAGGTTTGCGGCTGGGTGCATCAGCTACAACGTTGGCCTTGCCCGGATGTTAGTCAATAACAAGGTAGTAATCCTTGAAGAGTTCCACCCATCTCCGTTGCTGAAGATTCAACTCTTTCTAAGTTAACAGGTATTTGAGACTCTTGTGATCGGTAAAGAGATAGCATTTCTCTATATAGAGATAATGCCTCCAAAGTTTTAGTGCAAAGACAACTACAGCCAATTCCAGATCATGCGTAAGATAGTTCACTTCATGTGGCTTAAGTTGTCGGGATGCATAAGCTATGACCTTGCCCTCTTGCATAAGAACACATCCTAACCCGAGATGTAAAGCATAACTATAGACTATGTAATATTTGCCAGACTCGGGTTAGGTTAGGACGGGTGCATGAGTCAGTACTTGCTTTAGCTGATCAAAGCTTATTTGTTTTTTCTCGGTCCAAACAAAAGGAGTGTACTTTCTTAATAACTTTGTCAATGGAGCTGCTATCATGGAAAATCCTTTCACGAATATCCTATAATAGCCAACTAGACCAAGAAAGCTTCTTACTTCTCCAATTTTCTTTGGTGGTTTCCAATCTAGGATAGCTTGGATTTTTTACGGGTCCACTTGGATACCCGAAGCTGACACAATTTGCAACGAAGGCAACTTCGGTGAGCTAGAACTAACACTTGGATAACTTAGCAAACAACTACTTCTCCCGCAAGGTCTACAACACAATTCGAAGGTGGTTTTAATGTTCTGCGGTATTCTTAGAATAGATTAATATATCATCGATAAACACTACTACAAATTTATCTAGCTAAGGTCTAAAAACTCGGTTTATCAAATCCGTAAAGGTTGTCGGTGCATTGGTTAGCCAAAATGGCATTACCAAGAATTCATAGTGCTCATACCTAGTACGAAAGGTAGTTTTGGGTACATCGCATTCTTTAACTCACATTTGATAGTACCCCGACCTTAAATCAATCTTGGAAAACACAGTGACATCTTTAAGCTAATCGAACACGTCATCAATTCCCGATAAAGGATAATTGTTCTTGATGGTCACCTTATTCAATTGCCGGTAGTCAATACACAACCTTATAGATCCATCTTTTTTATTCACGAAAAGGACCAGAGCTCCCCAAGGACCCTTGTCAAGCAGATCTTGAATGTGAGCCTTTAACTCCTTAAGCTCAACTGCAGTCATACGGTAAGGTGCAATGGAAACTGGGGCCGTTCCAGATTGTACTTCGATGTCGAATTCCACTTCACAGTTTGGAGGTAAACCCAAAAGTTCATCAGGAAAAACATCGAAGAATTCACGCACAGTATCGATATTGAGTAGTTGAGGTTCATCCTTAGTTTCCAAGGACAATGAATTTAAGGATGGGTTTCTTAAACTCATCAGGGTGACGTTTTCCTTGCCAAGACCTCGGAGATACAACTTTTTTCTTGGAGCAATCCACCCAAGCTTGATATTCACTGAGCCAATCTAGTCTTAGTATAACATCAAACTCATGAATTAGTAATGCCAATAGGTTGGCTGGAAAAAGAAGCCCATGGATCTTTAAGGGACAATTCTCACATACAAGACTTATGGTGACAGAATCACCCAATGAATTGGTTACAGAGATCTTAGATACTACGGGTTAAAATAACATCTTATGCTTCTTAGCTAGCATCGTACTAATAAAAGAATGTGTGGAGCCAGGATCAATCAATGCATAAATAGTATGAGAGTATAACTCAATGGTACCTGCAATGATATTAGGATCATCCTCCTCCTCTCGGCTCCTCACATGATACATCTGAGCAGGGGCCTTTGAATCTTGTCTGTTTGACACCTTAGCTGAGCCATTGGGTCTCCTCGTAACTCCCGATGAACCTTGCATTGATCCTTTACCTCGATAAGATTGAGCAGTTGATGTTGTAGTGGTTGGTGTGGCAACAGGCTTGTTAGTGTGAAATGGGCAATCTTGGATAAAATGGCCCTGCTCACCACATAAATAACAAGCTCCAGACTGCTTGCGACATTGTCTCGCAAGATGCTTGTTCTGGAAATAGTTGCATACTAGATGTTGTATAGCTCATCCTGAACCTCCAATACTCTCAACTGAAGCAGCCTTGGCAAATGACTGGGTCATCGTCTGCGGTCTAGCAATATTCCCTGATCGATAAGGCTGAGGAAAAACATTCTACTTCAGACCTCGATACTTTCCTTTCTTGTTAGGCTTTGGAGGACGAGAATCATCATATTGCCTCTTCTCAGATCTACAAGATCCTCCAAACCTTTGTGCTTTCTGGGCAGCTTCGGTGGCCTTGACCCAATTCATCAGGTCCTGAAAGTTAGTGATGCCCAGCGCTGTAAACATAGGGCACAGCTCGTCACTGAGCCCAACAATGAACATCCTGCACTTCTCTTCCTCCTTCTTGATATATTCAGCTTCGTATCTGCAGTACTTGCAAAAATCATGGATGTACTGCTAAGTACTGCTTCACGGGTCGTTCACCTTGCTTGAGATGGAGGAAGGTGTTACGCCTCTCCGCGAGGTAGTACTCACTAATATATTTCTTGCAAAATTCTCAAAGGAATAAGTCCCAAGTTACATCTTCTTCAGGGGCCGTAAGAATAGTAGTCTCCCACCATTGGAGTGCCTCGTCGGCCAGCAACGCGAGGGCACACTCTAGCTTGTGTTCATCCAAATACTGTAGCTGCTTGTTCAAGACTCGCAGCGTATTATCCAACCAGTATCCGGTAATCTCAGGATTGTCATCATCCTAACTGGTAAAGGTATAAGCCCAATGCTGAGATAGCTTGTCAATAGGGGCTCAAACATATTGGATGACCGGTGCAATAGGTTGCACAGCCTGCTCGGCTCTTATAGAGGTCATAAACTGTTTAAATATGTTGGCCATATTTCGATAACATTCAGCCTGAGCAGTCATTTCCTCGGGCTCAG
Organism: Hibiscus mutabilis; assembly: GCA_019671005.1. Lineage (NCBI taxonomy): Eukaryota > Viridiplantae > Streptophyta > Magnoliopsida > Malvales > Malvaceae > Hibiscus > Hibiscus mutabilis. The sequence goes on from CM033738.1 coordinate 25,273,877, forward strand.
GTCCTTGAGCTAGAAGATTTTGTTGTGGTGGAGGGTCTCCACCTCTAATCTCCTCATCGTGGGTAGTGGAGCTGGTAACATGCTCGTCTATACGAGCTTCATTAGAGTTAGACATTTATAAGAAAGAGATCGGATTAGTCGGTAAGTCACAATATACAATAATAACTCCTAGGTGGCATAATACAATGTAATAACAGTACAATAAACAATAGTTTAGTCCTAGAATTGACTAAACTATGGCTCTGATACCACAAATGTAACACCCTCTTTTTACCGAAAGATAATTCGGTGTTCGGTATAGTATTTTATATATTAATATATGAATCATTTTAAGGTTTGAGGTTCAAAGCAATACAATAACTTCATGGTAGGATCTCAAAACTGGTACACGACCAGTCTTATCATTTTCTGGAAAATTTTTTAACTTTTACAACCTTTAAGGACTAAAACATAATTTTTACAAATTACGGTTCATTAATGGGAATTCTTTTTACCAACTTGAAATTAAACCTATAACAGTAATCATTTAAAGTTTCAATATATTCATAGATAATTTACCTATCCAATTTAATCTTTCATTATTACGGGACCAAATTGTAAAAGTCTAAGAGTTCATTTTGATCACTTTTAATAGAATTAACTAACCCCGTACCAATACGCCATATGGCCATATCGATACGTCTTAGCAAAGTTAGGTAAATTAGTTAAGGGTAGAAGGATCGTACCGACACGGGACATACTGTATCGATACGCTGAGCTTAATATTAGCATTCAAGATTTCTAATAACATGTTACAGTACTGGTACGACCTAGTCGTTTCGGTACACCCACAAGGACCGTTAAAATGGTTAAGCCCATACCGATACTGAGTATTGATTCACGTAACCAACAATTCCATTTTATTCAGATTCGATATACTGTACCAATACACTCCCTATCCGTGTCGGTATGGTGTTACAGTGAAATTGCAGTGACCAAAATCCGTACTGATATGCACTGTACAGTATTGATACTCCACTTTGACCAAAGTTGAATTAGCCAAAAAATGCAAGACCGTACCGATACGACATCACCTGTATCGGTACGCGCCCTAGTCTATAATGACATATTTTATCTGGTTTTAAACAATTTTAACCCGTCAAATGATGTCCAAATGCAATGAAATTTTACCAATGAGTTACTAATAGCCATTTCTAATAAAATGCAAAATCTCAAAGCATTTTGAATCCATTTACCTTGTTTTCCACATTTTAGCCCAATATGCATAGTTTAACCCTATTCAGCCCTTACCAAAAGATCATCTTAGGCTTTTATAACATACATGCAACAAAAAGGCTAAGGTCAGAATGGGTATGTATTATAATAACCTTGGGTGACTTGCTAAAAACCTTCAAAAGCTTGCCCGATCTCTGACCCAACTTTACTTAACCTGAAAATGCATGAAGGTGAATGCATTAGGCATACTTTGCCTAGTGAGGTAGCCATAAACAATATCAATAATCAATATGCATTCAAATGCATGTTTCATCAATAATCCAATGGCAATATGTCATTGTTCACTAGAAATACATCAATGTCCAATTTCAATATCTATGATCGGTAAGAATGCAACAATAGTCAATGATTACTTGTCAATATTCGATATCAACAATTCTTTAGTTCAATATTAACCCTTGAATCGATTCAAGATAGTGGATACGCAGATTCCTACACCTCGCTAAGTCAATAAAGGTCTAGTCCCTTCGCCTCGCCAATTGACCAACACAACATCCCTCTACCATAAAGGTCGTAGACTAAGGACCGTAGTCTACTCGTACCAATGAGCTCATAAATCCTATGGCATGCCAATTGTATCCAATGTCCACTCGAATTCAAGGTCCGATAACTTAAGCTAGTATTCAATACATTATCAATATCAATAAGTTCAATGGTCCGATAACAATAAATTGACCCGTAGGTCCACTTCAATGACCCGGTGAATCTAGTAACAATATCAATAGCAATATTTCAATAATCAATGTCCAATGATAAATAACAATAACAATAATCTTTCCAATGATATACCAAATATCCAATATTCACTGTTTTATTGACAATATTCGATGCTCACTATTTCAATGAAAATATTCAATATTCAATGACAATGATTAGTATTCAATGTTTCAATAATTCAACAAGGAAGCTTACCACAGCTTACCAATACAACTTTCATAAGGTTTCGATGCAATGACCTTAAATCCAATGTTAGCTATATCATATTCACTGAAAATGAAATCGGGAAAGGCACCTAGCCTAATTTCGAGACTCTGACTACACTCACCTCAAAATTTGAAGCTATTTCGACTCTAGGATGACAACCCCTTTGCACTTAGCCTTCGATGGAGATGATGGCCCTTCCTCCAACACTTGAGCTAGGCATAAGTTAGGGGAAATTGTTAGAATTGAAGCTATTGATTCAAAATTGATATTTAAGCTTATTAAAGCTTGTAGACAATATTATTTCCATGGATTAAAGCTTCCAACACATGGGTATAGCTTTAACTTTCAAGACTTTAATCTTGAAATTAAACTTCAAGGATCCATGGAATCAATAAATTGTTTGGGGAATTAAACTCACCAATCCGATAGCTTTCTAATGATGTAGAGAAATCAAGGGAAGCTTGAGCAACCAAGGGTAGGTGCTTGCTTGAGCTCGGTGAAGAAGACAACAATGGTAGTGCTAGCTTGTTTAATTTAGTGGAAAGATAGAGGAAGACAAAGCTTTAGTCTCAGTTTTTGCTTCAATTTCTATTCCTTCCCTTTTCTATATTAGATGTCGTGCAATAACTCTTCTTAATGGTTGCCTCCCAAGCAACCAATCAAATGATTTCCTAGCTTGGGATGAAATCCGTAAGAAATGGATTTTATTTCTTTGTTTCTTTTCCCCCAAAATATGTCATCTTTTTATGACATAAATCCATCATCTTCACGTGAATTAGGCTAAGCAAGGAGGTGACTCACACCTTTAATTGGTATAATTACGAGGGTGGTCCCTCAACTTTCTAGAGATTGTATTTTTGCCCTCAAACTTTCAATTTTCATAATTTAGTCACTATATGACTTTTGATTCTTTCAAAAAGGTCCAAGATCAATAATTAAGCTCAATTGAAGTTCATTACAATGCTATTTAGTACGACTTAGAGCCATTACATTGATTAGACCAACCCGATACAAAATTTTCGATCACCGAAACCTAATTCCGACTAGACTAGTTTTTGGGGTGTTACATTACCATACCGATACGGTGTTTAGCAATTGGAATCTGGTTTTTGAATCACACGAGCTTGTACCTATATGCCTAGAGACCGTATCGATACGCCTTTGTCTTTTGTGCCATATCGAAACGTATGTGACCCGTACCGGTACGCATACTGTTATTTTAGTTGTACAAGCACCTGTAGTTTGAAATCCTTGCAAATTGGTCCTTGTTTCTTGAAAGTACAATTAAATGTATATGAATGATTATGTTTGGGCTGAGGTTTAACATGAAGGCATGTAACATGACTAATTGAGGATTAGTAACTTTAAAATCATATGTCCTTATAAAAATTGGAAATTATGCTTTAGTCCCTGTAATGGGTTTTCGAGCAATTGGATGTCGAAATGATGCCCGATTGAGTTGCATTTTAAACCATGACTCATATGAATACCTTAGGATCTAATAATGCATTTAGACAATATAAAATAAAAAATGGACCATTTTAGTTGAATCTTTTTGGGGTTTATTTCGGTAAACTCTAATGTAGCTCGCTCGGCTCGGTCTTGCGGCTAGGCCAGGCTAAGGGGGTTTGTAATATACCAAATTACGGTCTAGAAGTATAGTAAGGTTTTAAATGCTAGTATGATCATTTGATTCGTTTTAAAATAGAAATTGGAAGTATTTCTACATTAAGTTAGGACCTTATTAAAAGAAAAGAAAATGAGAGGTTAATTGTATAAGAGCTAAACTAAAAATCTTTGAGACCTTGAGTTTGCATGGTAATAAAATTTTGGATAGTGTCTTATACACATGTCAAGCCAATACTTTAGACATGTATGGGAGCCGACCTTAGAAGGGAAAAAGGAAATAAAAAATTCTCTATTATTATCTTATTCCCAAGACTGAATTTTCTTGTCTTAAGATTGAGATAGAAAGTTTTCTATTCAAGCAATTCATGGGAGCTTCAATCTTAGGCATTTTGATGAAATCATTTGAATAGTTGACCTTAGAGGGTAAGAATTTTAGATGTAAGCTTGATAATTCAAGAATTTTACTTTTTTGAGCTTTGTGTTATTCTGATTGAAGGATTTAAAGATGTTGGAATTTATACTTATATCTATGTTTTTGCTATGTTGGTAGGTGATTTAGTTAAAGATGACGGTGGTATGAATTTGTTGATAGAAAATATGGATTTAGGATAAGTTGGTATAAGAACCGATATGTATATACTTTTATAGGGCAGCTTTGAGTATAGCTTAATGGGTAAATAGTATGAAAGAATTTAATTGTGAAGGGTAAGGTAAATTAGAATTTAACCATCTCTAGAATAATCGATTGATCATTAAAAAGGGGGTTAGTTATACCCTGTTTCGATGGGAAAAGGAAGGTCATGTGGGAAATGTGTGAGTATCAATTCGATATTAAGGGATTGTTTTGTATTAAATTGAACTGTTTTGTACCTTAAATAAGGGTTGTATGTATAAATGAATAAGCACGATATTGAGGCTGTTAATTAAGTTCAAAAATAAGTCTCTATGATTAAAGGATTGTTTTGATGCCTTTAGTGGATAAATTTAGTTGCTAAGATTGAGTATATGCATAGATATGAAGTCTGCCCTGTTTTGATCACATTGCTAGGGAAGATTGTGTAAACATGATTAATTTTATAAAATGCTCTGTTTTGATCACATTGGTAGTAGAATGAAACTGATCTAGACATGTAAGAACATGTATATAAGTTGAATTAACATGTTAGAGGTGTCATCTAAGTGATTAAAGAGGCTAGAAACTTAAGCTAGAGTAATCTGCCTAGAATACCTTGTTCTGGGCAGTAACTTTGAAAAATCTCTATAAATTGTACAAATGGAATTTAAGGTTGAAAATTTAATGGATAGTAACTTAATATGTCTAAATTCATTAGGAGAAAACGGAACTGAATTCTGGATTGTAGAATGAATTGTAGAAATGAAACACTAAGGACAGTGTTGTCTAGTGGTGTAAATTGCTCTGTCTTTAAATAAAAAACTGTATTAATTGGAAAAGAATTAAAATGCAAGGCCTATATGGTTAGAAGTAAAATTAAGTTAGCTTTCCAATAGTGTAAACCAACATAATGAAAGTTATGCATATTTTAGTAAGCAGTGCACAAGCTGCCAGGCAGTAGCAGCAACACCCTTGATGTTTTGAAATGAATTAATTATGTATTGTTGCCTTGTTTTGAAGAAATGAATGTATCTTGTCTTGACCTTGATTTACTTGTATGAAATGTTAGAGCGAGAAGAGAACATTGGAGAAGGGTCTAAGGAGGAGCATTCGAAAGCTAGAAACAAGGGGATTTGGATCCAAGATTAGCTAAGCTTGGAGTATTGTGAGTGTAGTTTAATATAGGGTTAGGACTTAGGTCCTAACCAAAGATGCATGTCTACTTATTGTTATTTTATGCCATGTTAATATACGTGATTTAAGCTTGGTTGTAATGAAAAAGTGGAAGAATGATTTAAGCTAAAACTTGAGATCTAATTGAAACATGTATGTTGTTAAATTATCTAGGAAGAAAAGTGAAAACGAATGCTTGAACCTTGATGCCTTGATTGTGATCATTTCGAATGAGTACTTAAATGTACCTCTATGATTTAAATACTTGTTAACATGATATAAATCATGAATTAAAGATCTTGCTTGATGCCTAGTAGATGGCATATGTTAATTGCTTGCTTGAATGACAAGATTAAATTGCAAAGTGTAGAGCTAAGGCTCAATTGGCCTAAGGGTTGTGTATATGAACATGATCTTGCAATGTATCACTTGAATTGATCCTTCAATAAGCTATTGCTTGACATAAACATGTAATACTTGAATAAGTGATTCATAATTTAACAAAGCCTTGGTTGTTAGTGGTCATAGGTAGAAGGGCATGCCTTAGAGTCTAGAGCTCATTGTGTCAGGGTGGACTACGGTCCAGGGCTAAGGCCCCTAATTGGAAACAGACGAAGGGTACGCATGTGTGGTCTTTGGCGACAGTAGAAGGGTTGACCAGTACTACAATACATCTTGCGTACTACGGTACATCTTGTGGCGACTGTTGGTTGGAGACTCGATTACTTGGATAACTAAATACCAAAGGCATAAACTAAAGAAAGCAAATGAGAAATAATTAAAGAATAAAAGAATAAAGCTTACATGATACTTGAATTACATGATACTCGAATTACATGATACTTGAATTACATGATACTTGAATTGCATGATACTTGATTTGCATGATACTCGAATGACATGAAACTTGAGATTACTTGATTCTTGAACTACTTGATACTTGAATTACTTCATATGTAAGCTTGAATTACTCGAATTTATTGGCATGTAATACTTGATTCTTGACATGGAACTCTTGAAATGATAATTGCTTATGCTTGAACCTTGTATTGAATAACTTGCTACTTGGATTACTTGATATGTATTCTTGAAAAGACAAACATGTAAACTTGAACTAATATGTACTTGACTTGAATGGAAATGTGTATATTTCTTGAGTATGTTAATTGGCTTGAAATAAAGATTGAGCAAAGCTTGAATTGAATTGCTTCCAACTTGGACTAGGCTTCAACTTAGCTAATTGATACATGTATTGTTAATTGGTTAGAACTAGTTGCTACCTCACTAAGTACATATCTTGTACTTATCACTCTTGTTCTCATTCTTCCCAACCACGTGATAAAGGATTCGATCGATTGCTTGATCCTGAAGCCTGATTTCTTGAGCTCGAAGTAAGACACAAGAATAGCTAAAGTATGGTTCATACTTGTTTGTACTCCCCTAGTTGGTGGCACATAGTTGTATATAATGTCTACTGCATGCATTTTGAATACTTGATCTTGTATATATGTATATGATCTTGATTGGGCCTACTATCTTGTGAACTTGTTTATTAATATAAATCAAGTAAAAAACTTAAATTCTATGTATTGTAAGTATTTGTTGCGCATATGGTTATGTATATATTAATTTTATCAAAGTAATTGATCTAGTCTTGTGCCATTCGAATGTCTTGTGAGTTAAGATAGTCTTATATGATCATGACATGTTATATATGTATTTTATAATCTTGAATGGTAAATGCCGAATGGTAAATGCCGAATGGTAAGGTTGGCATATTGCTTGCTTGGAATCAAGGTATGTAAAATTGAATGTTACATGTATCAAGTTAAGAAACAATGAAATGAAATGGAAGCATATTTGTCCTTAAGCTAATCAAATGATGATGATTGTATGATAATGTTAATTGAAATTTTTGGTAACCTATAATGTATGTAAATAATATTTCTTACATGTTAAGTAATGTATGTTTGGTTACTTGTTTGTTAAGTAACTCATCTAATAGGGATGAGTTAGCCTATAATTGCCTTGTTCATGCTTGTAATGTACGCTAGTAACGCTCTCGAACCGGTTTGCTACCAACCCGGGTAGGGGGTGTTACAGGGTTACAAATTTTAATAGAGTAAAAAGCTCTGAAATTGAGGTTAAGCTATATAATCATATTCAAAAGCCCACAACTAAATGTTTTAAGTCATAAAATTTGAATTAATCTTATTTTTCCCGCTTTGTTGGGGTTTAAGGCGTGCATGTCTAAATGGGCTTTACAGTGGACCCGTTGGAATTTTAACCAAGTAAAAAGATCTAAATGGGTTTAAGCTATAAAACCATATACAAAAGCCCATAACTAATAACTAAATATTTTAATTCATAAAATTTGATTTAATCCTATTTTGTGGCCGTTTTGTTGGGTTTAAGGCGTGCATGTCTAAATGGGCTTTACAGCGAACCCGTTAGAATTTTGACCAAGCAAAAAGTTCTAAAATTGAGGTTAAACTGTATAACCATGTTCAAAAGCCCATGAATAAATATTTTAAGTCATAAAAATTTAATTTACTACCATTTTTTGGGGTTCACGACGTGCATGCCTAGATGGCCTTTACAGTGGACCAGTTGGAATTTTAGCCGAGTAAAAAGTTCTAAAATTGAGATTAAACTGTACAATCATGTTCAAAACCCATAACTAAATATTTTAAGTCATAAAATGTTATTTAATCTTATTTTTGGCAGTTTTTTCTTGGTTTAAGGCGTGCATGTCTAAATGGGCTTTACATTGGACCCACTAGAATTTTAACCGAGTAAAAAGTTCAAAAATTGTGGTTAAGCTATATAATCATATTCAAAATCCCATAATCAAATATTTTAACTAATAAAATTTCACTTAATCTTATTTTGTGGCCGTTTTGTTGGGTTTAAGGCGTGTATGTCTAAATGGGCTTTACAACAGACCCATTAAACTTTTAAACTAGTAAAAATTTCTAAAATTGATGTTAAAATGCATAATAATGTTGAAAAGCCCATAAACTAATGTTTTATGTCATAAAATTTGAATTAATCTTATTTTTCTTCCGTTTTATTGGGGTTTAAGGCGTGCATGTCTAAATAGGCTTTACAGTGGACCCGTTGGAATTTTAACCGAGTAAAAAGATCTAAAATTGAAGTTAAGCTATATAATCATATTTAAAAGCCCATAACTAAATATTTTAATTCATAAAATTTGATTTAATCTTATTTTGTGGTCGTTTTGTTCCGTTTAAGGCGTGCATGTCTAAATGGGCTTTACAGCGGACCTGTTAGAATTTTGACCGAGTAAAAAGTTCTAAAATTGAGGTTAAAATGTATAACCATCTTCAAAATCCCATAAATAAATATTTTAAGTCATAAAATTTGATCTAATCTTATTTTTTTCCGTTTTGTTGGGTTTTAAGGCGTGTCTGTCTAAATGGGATTTATAGTGGACCCGTTTGAATTTTAAGTGAGTAAAAAGATATAAAATTGAGGTTAAGATATATAATCATATTCAAAAGCCCATAACTAAATATTTTAATTCATAAAATTTGATTTAATCTTATTTTGTGGTCGTTTTGCTCCGTTTAAGGCGTGCATGTCTAAATGGGCTTTACAGCGGACATGTTAGAATTTCGACTGAGTAAAAAGTTCTAAAATTGAGGTTAAAATGTATAACCATCTTTAAAATCACATAAATAAATATTTTAAGTCATAAAATTTGATCTAATCTTATTTTTTCCCGTTTTGTTGGGTTTTAAGGCGTGCCTGTCTAAATGGGATTTACAGTGGACCCGTTTGAATTTTAACTGAGTAAAAAGATCTGAAATTGAGGTTAAGCTATATAATCATGTTCAGAAGCCCATAACTAAATATTATATTTCATAAAATTTGATTTAATCTTATTTTGCGACCATTTTGTTGGGATTTAAGGAGTGCATGTCTAAATGGGCTTAACATTGGACCCATTGGAATTTTAACCGAGTAAAAAGTTCTAAAATTGTGGTTAAGCTATATAATAATATTCAAAAGCTCATAATCAAATATTTTAAATCATAAAATTTGATTTAATCTTATTTTGTGGCGGTTTTGTTGGGTTTATGGTGTGCATGTCCAAATGGGCTTTACAGCGGACCCGTTGGAATTTTAAACGAGTAAAAAATTCTAAAATTGAGGTTAAAATGAATAATCATGTTGAAAATCCCATAAATAAATATTTTATGTCATAAAATTTTAATTAAACTTATTTTTCTTCCATTTTGTTGGGGTTTAAGGCGTGCATGTCTAAATGAGCTTTATAGTGGACCCGTTGGAATTTTAATCAAGTAAAAATTTCTGAAATGAGGTTAAGCTATAGAATCATGTTCAAAAGACCATAACTAAAAATTTTAAGTCATAAAATGTGATTTAATCTTAATTTTCGGCCGTTTTGTTGGGGTTTAAGGGTGCATGTCTAAATGGGCTATATAGTGGACCGGTTGGAATTTTAACAGAGTAAAAAGTTCTAAAATTGAGGTTAAGCTATATAATCATATTCAAAAGGCCATAATCAAATATTTTAACTCGTAATATTTGATTTAATATTGTTTTTTGGCCGTTTTGTTGGGTTTAAGGTGTGCATGTCTAAATGGGCTTTACAGAGGACCCGTTGAAATTTTAACCGAGCAAAAAGTTCTGAAATTGAGGTTAAACTGTATAACCATGTTCAAAAGCCCACAAATAAATATTTTAAGTCATAAAATTTTGATTAATCTTATTTTCTTCCGTTTTGTTGGGGTTTAAGGCGTGCATGTCAAAATGGGTTTTATAGTGGACCCATTGGAATTTTAACCGTGTAAATAGATATGAAATTGAGGTTAAGCTATATAATCATGTACCTAGACCCGTAAAAAATATTTTAATTCATAAAATTTGATTTAATCTTATTTTGCGACCATTTTGTTGGGGTTTAAGGAGTGCAAGTCTCAATGGGCTTTAAGGTGGACCTGTTGGAATTTTAACCGAGTAAAAAGATCTAAAATTAAGGTTAAGCTATATAATGATGTTCAAAAGCACATAACTAAATATTTTTTTCATAAGATTTGATTTAATCTTATTTTGTGGCCATTTTGTTGGCGTTTAAGGCGTGCATGTCTAAAAGGGCTTTACAGTGGACCCGTTGGAATTTTAACAGAGTAAAAAGTTATAAAATTGAGGTTAAGCTATATAATGATATTCAAAAGCTCATATTCAAATATTTTAACTCATATGCAAAAGCCCATAGCCATTTTGTTGGCGCTTATGGCGATCATGTCTAACTAAGCTTTACTGTGGACCCGTTGAAATTTTAACCTAGTAAAATTTTCTGAAAATTTTGTTGGGGTTTAAGGCATGCATGTCTAAATGGGTTTCTCAGTGGACCCGTTGTAATTTTAACCGAGTAAAAAGTTCTAAAAGTTAGGTTAAATTGTATAATCATGTTCAAATGCCCAGAAATAAACATTTTAAGTCATAAAATTTGATCCAATCGTATTTTTTCCGTTTTGTTAGGTTTTAAGGTGTGCATGTCTAAATGGGCTTTACAGTGCCCGTTTGAATTTTAACCGAGTAAAAAGATCCAAAATTGAGGTTAAGCTATATAATCATGTTCAGAAGCCCATAACTAAATATTATAATTCATAAAATTTGATTTAATCTTATTTTGCGACCATTTTCTTGGGGTTTAAAGAGTGCATGTCTAAATGGGCTTAACATTGGACCCATTGAAATTTTAACCGAGTAAAAAGTTCTAAAATTGTGGTTAAGCTATATAATCACATTCAAAAGCCCATAATCAAATATTTTAACTCATAAAATTTGATTTAATCCTATTTTGTGGTCGTTTTGTCGAGTTTAAGGCCTGCATGTCTAAATGGGCTTTACTGCAGAGTCGTTGCAATTTTAAACGAGTAAAAATTTCTAAAATTGAGGTTAAAAGGAATAATCATGTTGAAAAGCCCATAAATAAATATTTTATGCCATAAAAGTTTAATTAATACTATTTTGTTCAGTTTTATTGGGGTTTAAGGCGAGCATGTCTAAATGTGCTTTAAAGTAGACTCGTTGGAATTTTAGTCGAGTAAAAAGATCTGCAATTGAAGATAAGCTATATGATCATGTTCAAAAGCCCATAACTAAATATTTTAAGTCATAAAATTTGATTTAATCTTATTTTACTGTCATTTTTTGGAATTTAAGGTGCGCACCTCTAAACAGGCTTTATAGTGGACCCTCTAGAATTTTAAGCGAGTAAAAATTTCTGAAAATGAGGTTAAGCTATATAATCATGTTCAAAACCCATAACTAAAAATTTTAAGTCACAAAATTTGATTTAATCTTAATTTTCGATTGTTTTGTTGGGTTTAAGGCGTGCATGTCTAAATGGGCTTTACAGTGGACCTGTTGGAATTTTAAAGAGTAAAAAGTTATAAAATTGAGGTTAAGCTATATAATCATATTCAAAAGCCCATAATAAAATATTTTAACTCGTAAAATTTGATTTAATCTTATTTTGTGGTTGTTTTGTTTGGTTTAAGGCGTGCATGTCTAAATGAACTTTACAACGGACCCGTAGGAATTTTAAACGAGTAAAAATTTCTAAAATTGAGGTTAAAATGAATAATCATGTTGAAAAGCCCATTAATAAATATTTTATGTCATAACATTTTAATTAATCCTAATTTTCTTCCGTTTTGTTGGGGTTTAAGGCGTGCATGTCTAAATGGGCTTTAAAGTGGACCTATTGGAATTTTAACCGAGTAAAAAGATCTGCAATTGAGGATAAGCTATATAATCATGTTCAAAAGCCCATAACTAAATATTTTATGTCATAAAATTTTATTTAATCTTATTTTGCGGCCATTTTTTGGAATTTAAGGTGCGCATGTCTAGATGGGCTTTATAGTGGACCCGTTGGAATTTTAACCGAGTAAAAATTTCTAAAAATGAGGCTAAGCTATATAATCATGTTCAAAAGCCCATAACTAAAAATTTTAAGTCATAAAATGTGATTTAATCTTAATTTTCGGCCGTCTTGTTGGGGTTTAAGGTGTACATGTCTAAATGGGCTGTACAGTGGACCCGTTGGAATTTTAACAGAGTAAAAAGTTCTAAAATTGAGGTTAAACTGTATAACCTTGTTCAAAAGCCCATAAATAAATATTTTAAGTCATAAAATTTTAATTAATCTTATTTTCTTCCATTTTGTTGGGGTTTAAGGCGTGCATGTCTAAATAGGGTTTATAGTGGACCCGTTGAAATTTTAACCGTGTAAATAGATCTGAAATAGGTTAAGCTATATAATCATGTCCCTAAACCCATAACCAAATATTTTAACTCATAAAATTTGATTTAGTCTTATTTTGCGGCCATTTTGTTGGGGCTTATGGCGTTCATGTCTAAATGAGCTTTATAGTGGACCTGTTGGAATTTTAACCTAGTAAAAATTTCTAAAAATAAGGTTAAGCTATATAATCATGTTCAAAAGTGCGTAAATAAATATTTTAAATCATAAAATTTGATTCTGATTTTTCGGCCATTTTGTTGTGATTTAAGGCGTGCATGTCTAAATGGGCTTCATACTGGACCCGTTGGAATTTTAACAGAGTAAAAAGTTCTAAAATTGAGGTTAAACTATATAATCATGTTCAAAAGCCCATAAATAAATATTTTAAGTCATAAAATTTGATTCTGATTTTTTGGCCATTTTGTTGTGGTTTAAGGCGTGCATGTCTAAATGGGCTTCATACTGGACCCGTTGGAATTTTAACAGAATAAAAAGTTCTAAAATTGAGGTTAAACTATATAATCATGTTCAAAAGCCCATAAATAAATATTTTAAGTCATAAAATTTGATCTAATCTTATTTTTTTTCTGTTTTGTTGGGTTTTAAGGCGTGCATGTCTAAATGGGCTTTATAGTGGACCCGTTTGAATTTTAACAGAGTAAAAAGATCTGAAATTGAGGTTAAGCTATGTAATCATGTTCACAAGCCGTTAAATAAGCATTTTAATTGATAAATGTAATGCCCCGGTTTTGGGCCTAGCAGTTTTAAGGCTAGTTAGACGGTCCGGTAGACTGGTTAGAGATTCGAGTCAGATTCGGGAGCAGATATTTTTTTGAAAGATAAAAATATGGTAAAATGTTTCAAAATACTATTTTAATATATTAAAAATATTGGTGAAAGAAATTTTGGAAAATAAGCTTTGGAAGGGTGACATTTTGGCTAGTAACCAAAATGCAATTTTTAAAAGGTGGTTGTTTTGTAAAGAGTCAAAACTTTGAATCTTTAAGGAGAAATTTTACCATTTGGTCTAATCCTATTTTTCTATTAATTAGAATTATTTTAAAAGGGTTTTAATGAAAGGAATTAATAAACATTTAGTTAAAAAGATAGTTATTTTTCCAAATCACAATTTGACAGAACTTTCTTTCTCTCATATTTTCTCCCAAAATACTCTCAGCCAAACACTCTTTTTCCTATCAGAGATTCAAGGTAATGATCTTGTTTCTTTATCCTTTGATTTCCTAAATGATTCTTTAACTTGTTTTCTCAAAAATCTTATTGAATCTCATTGTTTTTCAAGAGGAAAACATCCAATTAAGGTAAACTCACTCATTGGAGGTAAGTTTCGTTCTTCTCCTCTAATGAAAGGTTCTTTACTGAAATTCCCAAGTTCTTGACTCTTTATATATGTTTTCTAATGGATTTTAATTGATTAATTATGGAATTTTGCTTAATTGAGGGTTAATTGATGGAATCTTGTAATTTTCGAAGTGGATATGTTTTTCCAGTGTTAAGGATTGATTTCAATCTTATTTTGGATGTGTTATATTGTGGATAAGTTGTTTTTAACAATGGAATCTCGAAATTTGGTTGAATCTCTAATTGTTAGGTTGTTAGTTAATGGTTTTTGGGTTGTTTTTGGAGTTTAATCATTGCTGGAAGTATAAGGATGTTGTAAGAGGGTTTTTAGATGTTATTTGATGAAGTTTGATGTATTGAATCGTTATATTATGGCTGGATTAAGTTTAAGAAGTGTTTGAGGTTGATTTCGGTAAATTTCGGATGAGTTTTGAGTAGGCATCTTGAGAGCTACGGGATTTTGGTTTGAAACAGAGAGTTGGATGCAATTGAATGCATGTTTTCTCTGGTTTTGTGTGGCCAAAATAGGGGATAATCAAGGCGTAGCATCTTGAGGTGGTTTGTGGCTTGCTGGGAGCTTGTTTCGCTATAGCAAGCAAGGCGAAGTGAAATCAGTGAGTGGAAACGGTATAAAAGTCTTTCAAAGGTTTGAAAGTGGTTTTGGAAGTTTAGGATATGTTCGAAACACTTAACTAAGCTTGGAAGTAAGATATCCCTCATTTTCTCTTTAATATCGGTTCGGATATGAGCATATGTGATTCATGTTTTAGTCGTAAACATGTTTGGTTTTACTTATTGTAAATGCATGATTTTAAGTACATATACAGTGTTTGAAAAGTATGCTAAATGCTAGGGAGCATTGGTTTTGATTTCGGTCGGGAATATAATATTGCTATGGCAATGTGATTTGCATATGTGGGGATTTTGTGTTATGCATTGTAAAACAGTGAGTAAATGGCTTTGTAAGTGATATATTGGCTATGTGACAAGGTGAGAAAACATTCGGATATAGTTGGCATACTATAGGATAAAGTGCACTACAATATGTTAAAAATCGATCGTGGTTAAGATTCCTTGAGGTATAGCGGTCAGTTATTCGGACTATGCTGTTATCACTTGGGTTGAGCGGTTGGTTCCCCTTGTTGATGTAAAGCTTGCAATCAGCAAGGCTGTAAAGTCATTCGGTCGGCATGGGGTAGTCTTGATGATGGTCGGTCATTAAGGGAGATCCGTATATCCAATGTGTAAAGTTAACGGTTGGTTAACTAAGGATTAGCAGTCGGCTAATCAAGGATAGTGGTCGACTATCCGAGGTCACTATAATTGTCAATATATGAAAGTTCGATGTATAAAGTTAATGGTCGGTTAACTAAAAATTAGCGGTCGGCTAATCAAGGATAGTGGTCGACTATCCGAGGTCACTATAATTGCCAATATATGAGAATTCTATTGTTGAATCTACTTTTAATGCTTTGGGATTTAAGCATGGTTTTATATCTAATGCTTTGGGATTTAAGCATGGCCTTGTATTTAATGCTTTGGGATTTAAGCATGTGGAATATAAATTGTTTTGCATATGGTCGATATGGAAGTTTTGAATTGGAATCATTGGAACTTGCTTAGGTCGTAAGCATGGTTTGGAAACAAGAGTTGGTTTTCAAGGGTTTTAATGCATCATTATTTTAAGAGCATCTTCACTAAGCAAGTGTGCTTAAGCTCTCTTTTTCCTAATGATGCAGAACATTAAGGCTTGGGGTAGCAAAGGCAAAGTCGTAGTGATCCAAAAGGCAAAGCAATTTTGCGTATGAACTCGGTTTACATTTCCGATTAATAGGCAATGTGTTCGCCATGGATTTTGGGATTGGAAATTCGATTTTCCCTTGTTTTGAGCATGTGTAATGATGTGATTTCAGAGTTTGATTGGTGTTGTTAAGCTTGTTGTGCATCGTTACCCATGGTTGATGTTATGAGGTTGCCTAGGTATGCATCTAGATGGTATTTCTTGAATGGCATGCTTGATGAGCTTAACATGTTGAATATGGTATTAAAGTGAAATTGGTATGATGTTTGTGTTGGTAACCATTTATTTGTGCAATTTGGTACGTTGGTGGAGTGTTTTAGGGAGCATGCCTCTCTATTAAACCATATGGTAGCATAAGCTTGTTTTGTACCTAAACCTTGGTGCAAGTGTTGATATATGTATTGTGAATATATATATTCATGTATGGAAGTTTCTAGGATCTAAATGCATCTAGAATTGAGTGAAAAACCAGAGAAAAATGACATTACAGGCCTATGCGTACCAATACGCAAGGGACCGTATTGGTATGGCTAGGCAAATTAGGGCATTCAGGATCGGTACGAGTATTTGAGTATCGGTATGGATAAGCAATTTAAGCTTTGCGTACCGGTACGGGACATGGTGTATCAGTACTAGAACTCGTTACTGGAAAGTTGCTTTTTGGGGAAAAACCCATGTACTGGAACACCAAGGGCTCGTACCGGTATAGCTTTAATATTGTGTAGGCTGACGTGGTGTATCGATGCGGTACATTGTGTACCAGTACGCGTGGCTGCTCTGTATCGGTACGGCTATGCTCGTATCGGTACGGGAGGAAGTTTTTACAGGTAATGTCATGGAAACCAATTTTTGGTCTCTTGCGTTTTAGTCCCTAAGTTTTGCAAATGAAATTGAATGCTCATGGATGATCATTTTGACTTGAAACTTGAGATACAGGCATGTAAATAGACTAATTGAGGATTGGTAACTGTAATTTCAATTTTGATCATAAGTTTTGTAAATGGCCTGTTTATGATTTGTTTCTTCCAAAAACTCACCCGCTGCAAGTATGTACATGTAAGGTTAATAAGTTGCATCAAGACAAGATAAAAGAAAAAACAATGGACCAACTTTTCGTAACCTTTCCCTGGTTTGCTTCAGCAAACCTAATGTGGCTCACTCAGTTCGGTCGGCCGTCTAGGCCGGGTCGAGGGGGTTACAACAAAATTTGATTTAATCTTATTTTGCGACCATTTTGTTGGGGTTTAAGGTGTGCATGTCTAAATGGGCTTTACAATGGACCCGTTAGAATTTTAACCAAGTAAAAAGATCTAAAATTGAGGTGAAGCTGTATAATCATATTCAAAAGCCCGTAATCAAATATTTTAACTCGTAAAATTTGATTTAATCTTATTTTGTGGTTGTTTTGTTGGGTTTAAGGCGTGCATGTCTAAATAGTCTTTACAGTGGACCCGTTATAATTTTAACCGAGTAAAAATTTCAGAAAATGAGTTTAAGCTATATAATCATGTTCAAAAGCCCATAACTAAATATTTTAAGTCATAAAATGTGATTTAATCTTATTTTTTGGCTATTTTGTTGGGGTTTAAGGATTGATGTCTAAATGGCCTTTACAGGGGACCCGTTGGATATTAACATAGTAAAAAGTTCTAAAATTGAGGTTAAACGGGTTTAAGGCGTGCATGTCCAAATGGGCTTTACAGTGGATCCGTTGGAATTTTAGCCGAGTAAAAAGATCTAAAATGGAGGTTAAGCTATATAATCATGTTCAAAATCCCTTAACTAAATATTTTAATTCATAAAATTTGATTCAATCTTATTTTGCGACCATTTTGTTGGGGTTTAAGAAGTGCATGTCTAAATGGGCTTTACAGTGGACCCACTGGAATTTTAACCGAGTAAAAAGTTATAAAATTGAGGTTAAGCTGTATAATCATATTCAAAATTCCATAATCAAATATTTTAACTCATAAAATTTGATTTAATCATATTTTGTGGCAGTTTTGTTGGGTTTAAGGCGTGCATGTCTAAATGGGCTTTACAGTGGACCCGTTGGAATTTTAACCAAGCAAACTTTTCTGAAAATGAGGATAAGCTATATAATCATGTTCGAAATCTCATAACTAAATATTTTAAGTCATAAATGTGATTTAATCTTATTTTTTGGTCGTTTTGTTGGGGTTTAAGGTCTGCATGTCTAAATGGGTTTATAGTGGGCCCGTTAGAATTTGAACAAAGTAAAAAGTTCTAAAATTAAGTTAAGCTATATAATCATATTCAGAAGCCCATAATCAAATAGTTTAACACATAAATTTGATTTAATCTAATTTTGTGGCAGTTTTGTTGGGTTTAAGGCATGCATGTCTAAATGGGTTTTATAGTGGACCTGTTGGAATTTTAACCGAGTAAAAAGTTATAAAGTTGAGATTAAACTGTATAATCATGTTCAAAAGCCCATAACCAAATATTTTAAGTCATAAAATGTGATTTAATCCTTCTTTTCGGTCGTTTTGTTGTTGTTTAAAGCGTGCATGTCTAAACGGACTTTAAATTGGACCCATTGGAATTTTAACCGTGTAAAAAGTTTTAAAATTGTGGTTAAGATATATATTCATATTCAAAAGCCCATAATCAAATGGGTTTAAGATATATATTCATATTCAAAAGCCCATAATCTTATTTTGTGGTCGCTTTGATGGGTTTAAGGCGTGCATGTCTAAATGGGCTTTAAAGTGGACCCGTTAAAATTTTAACCATGTTAAAAGATCAAAATTTGAGGTTAAGCTATATAATCATATTCAAAATCCCATAGCCAAATATTTTAACTCATTAAATTTGATTTAATATTGTTTTGCGACCATTTTGTTGGGGTTTGAGGCGTGCATGACTAAATGGGCTTTACAGTGGACCCGTTGGAATTTTAACCGAGTAAAAAGATCTAAAATTGAGGTTAAACTATATGATCATGTTCAAAAGCCCAGAAATAAATATTTTAAGTCATAAAATGTGATTTAATCTTATTTTTCGGCTGTTTTGTTGTGGTTTAAAAAGCCCAGAAATAAATATTTTAAGTCATAAAATGTGATTTAATCTTATTTTTCGGCTGTTTTGTTGTGGTTTAAGGCGTGCATGTCTAAATGGGCTTTACTTTGGACCCGTTGAAATTTTAACCGTGTAAAAACTTCTAAAATTGAGGTTAAGCTATATAATCATATTCAAAATCCCATAATCAAATATTTTAACTCATAAAATTTGATATAATCTTATTTTGTGGCAGTTTTGTTGGGTTTAACGCGTGCATGACTAAATGGAGTTTAATCTTATTTTTGTGGTCATTTTGTGGACCCGTTGAATTTTAACCTAAAATTATGGTTAAGTAAACTTTTTTTTAAAAAAATTTGATTTAATCTTATTTTGTGACCGTTTTGTTGGGTGAGGATAAGCTACATAATCATGTTCCTAAAAATTGAGGTTAAAAGCCCATAACTAAATATTTTAAGTCATAAAATTTGATTTAATCAAAAGGTGCGTGTCTAAATGGGCTTTACAATGGGCCCATGGAATTTTAACCGAGTAAAAGGATCTAAAATTGAGGTGAAGCTGTATAATCATATTCAAAAGCCCATAATTGAATATTTTAACTTGTAAAATTAGATTTAATCTTATTTTGTGGTCATTTTGTTAGCCATAAATAAATATTTTAAGTCATAAAATGTGATTTAATCTTATTTTGTCTAAATGGGCTTTATAATGGACCCGTTGGAATTTTAATCGAGTTAATAGATCTAAAATTGAGGTTAAGCTATATAATTATGTTTTGTTGGGGTTTAAGATGTGCATGTCTAAATGGGCTTTATAGTGGACCCGTTGGAATTTTAACCGAGTAAACTTTTCTGAAAATGAGGATAAGCTACATCATCATTTTCAAAAGCCAATAAATAAATATTTTAAGTTATAAAATATGATTTAATCTTATTTTTCGGTCGTTTTGTTGGGGTTTAAGGCGTGCATGTCTAAATGGGCTTTATAGTGGACCCGTTGGAATTTTAACCGAGTAAAAGGTTCTAAAATTGAGGTTAAACTGTATAATCATGTTCAAAAGCCCATAAATAAATATTTTAAGTTATAAAATGTGATTTAATCTTATTTTTCGGCCGTTTTGTTGTGGTTTAAGGTGTGTATGTCTAAAGGGGCTTTACATTGGACCCATTGGAATTTTAACCGTGTAACAAGTTGTAAAATTGTGGTTAAGTTATATATTCATATTCAACAGCTCATAATCAAATATTTAAACTCACAAAATTTTATTTGAACTTATTTTGTGGTCGTTTTGTTGGGTTTAAGTTGTGCTTGTCTAAATGGGCTTTATAGTGGACCCGTTGAAATTTTAACCATGTAAAAAGATCTAAAATTGAGGTTAAGTTATATAATCATGTTAAAAAGCCCATAATCAAATATTTGAACTCATAAAATTTTATTTAATCTTATTTTGCAACCATTTTGTTGCAATTTAAGGCGTGCATGACTAAATGTGCTTTACAGTAGACCCGTTGAAATTTTAACCGAGTAAAAAGATCTAAAATTGAGGTTAAATTGTATGATCATGTTCAAAAGCCCATAACTAAATATTTTAAGTCATAAAATGTGATTTAATCTTATTTTTCGGCCGTTTTGTTGTGGTTTAAGGCGTGCGTGTCTAAATGGGCTTTACACTAGACCCGTTGAAATTTTAACCGTGTAAAAAGTTCTAAAATTATGGTTAAGCTATATATTCATATTCAAAAGCCCATAATCAAAAAGTTTAACTCATAAAATTTGATTTAATCTTATTTTGTGACCGTTTTGTTGGGTTTAAGGCGTGCACGTCTAAATGGGCTTTATAGTGGACCCGTTGAAAGTTTAACCGTGTAAAAAAGATCTAAAATTGAGGTTAAGCAATATAATCATATTCAAAAGCCCATAACTAAATATTTTAAGTCATAAAATTTGATTTAATCTTGTTTTACGACCATTTTATTGGGGTTTAAGGCGTGCATGTCTAAATGGGCTTTACAATGGGCCCATTGGAATTTTAACCGAGTAAAAGGATCTAAAATTGAGGTGAAGCTGTATAATCATATTCAAAAGCCCATAATTGAATATTTTAACTTGTAAAATTAGATTTAATCTTATTTTGTGGTCATTTTGTTAGGTTTAAGTCGTGCATGCCTAAATGTCCTTTACAGTGGACCCGTTAGAATTTTAACCGAGTAAAAATTTCAAAAATTGGGTTTAAGCTATATAATCATGTTCAAGATACCATAACTAAATATTTTAAGTCATAAAATGTGTTTTAATCTTATTTCTTGGCTATTTTGTTGGGGTTTAAGGCGTGCATGTCTAAATGGGCTTTACAGTGGACCCGTTGGAATTTTAATCGAGTTAATAGATCTAAAATTGAGGTTAAGCTATATAATTATGTTAAAAGGCCCATAACTAAATATTTTAATTCATAAAATTTGATTTAATCTTATTTTGCAATCATTTTGTTTGGGTTTAAGTAGTGCATGTCTAAATGGGCTTTACAGTGGACCCGTTGAAATTTTAACCGAGTAAAAAGTTCTAAATTTGAGGTTAAGATATATAATCATATTCAACAACCCATAATCAAATATTTTAACTCATAAAATTTGATATAATCTTATTTTGTGGAAGTTTTGTTGGGTTTAAGGCGTGCATGTCTAAATGGGCTTTATAGTGGACCCGTTGAATTTTAACCGAGTAAACTTTTCTGAAAATGAGGATAAGCTACATCATCATGTTCAAAAGCCAATAAATAAATATTTTAAGTTATAAAATATGATTTAATCTTATTTTTCGGTCGTTTTGTTGGGGTTTAAGGCGTGCATGTCTAAATGGGCTTTATAGTGGACCCGTTGGAATTTTAACCGAGTAAAAGGTTCTAAAATTGAGGTTAAACTGTATAATCATGTTCAAAAGCCCATAAATAAATATTTTAAGTTATAAAATGTGATTTAATCTTATTTTTCGGCCGTTTTGTTGTGGTTTAAGGTGTGTATGTCTAAAGGGGCTTTACATTGGACCCATTGGAATTTTAACCGTGTAACAAGTTCTAAAATTGTGGTTAAGTTATATATTCATATTCAACAGCTCATAATCAAATATTTAAACTCACAAAATTTTATTTGAACTTATTTTGTGGTCGTTTTGTTGGGTTTAAGTTGTGCTTGTCTAAATGGGCTTTATAGTGGACCCGTTGAAATTTTAACCATGTAAAAAGATCTAAAATTGAGGTTAAGTTATATAATCATGTTAAAAAGCCCATAATCAAATATTTGAACTCATAAAATTTTATTTAATCTTATTTTGCGACCATTTTGTTGCAATTTAAGGCGTGCATGACTAAATGTGCTTTACAGTAGACCCGTTGAAATTTTAACCGAGTAAAAAGATCTAAAATTGAGGTTAAATTGTATGATCATGTTCAAAAGCCCAAAACTAAATATTTTAAGTCATAAAATGTGATTTAATCTTATTTTTCGGCCGTTTTGTTGTGGTTTAAGGCGTGCGTGTCTAAATGGGCTTTACACTAGACCCGTTGAAATTTTAACCGTGTAAAAAGTTCTAAAATTATGGTTAAGCTATATATTCATATTCAAAAGCCCATAATCAAAAAGTTTAACTCATAAAATTTGATTTAATCTTATTTTGTGACCGTTTTGTTGGGTTTAAGGCGTGCACGTCTAAATGGGCTTTATAGTGGACCCGTTGAAAGTTTAACCGTGTAAAAAGATCTAAAATTGAGGTTAAGCAATATAATCATATTCAAAAGCCCATAACTAAATATTTTAAGTCATAAAATTTGATTTAATCTTGTTTTACGACCATTTTATTGGGGTTTAAGGCGTGCATGTCTAAATGGGCTTTACAATGGGCCCATTGGAATTTTAACCGAGTAAAAGGATCTAAAATTGAGGTGAAGCTGTATAATCATATTCAAAAGCCCATAATTGAATATTTTAACTTGTAAAATTAGATTTAATCTTATTTTGTGGTCATTTTGTTAGGTTTAAGTCGTGCATGCCTAAATGTCCTTTACAGTGGACCCGTTAGAATTTTAACCGAGTAAAAATTTCAAAAATTGGGTTTAAGCTATATAATCATGTTCAAGATACCATAACTAAATATTTTAAGTCATAAAATGTGTTTTAATCTTATTTCTTGGCTATTTTGTTGGGGTTTAAGGCGTGCATGTCTAAATGGGCTTTACAGTGGACCCGTTGGAATTTTAATCGAGTTAATAGATCTAAAATTGAGGTTAAGCTATATAATTATGTTAAAAGGCCCATAACTAAATATTTTAATTCATAAAATTTGATTCAATCTTATTTTGCAATCATTTTGTTTGGTTTAAGTAGTGCATGTCTAAATGGGCTTTACAGCGGACCCGTTGAAATTTTAACCGAGTAAAAAGTTCTAAATTTGAGGTTAAGATATATAATCATATTCAACAACCCATAATCAAATATTTTAACTCATAAAATTTGATATAATCTTATTTTGTGGAAGTTTTGTTGGGTTTAAGGCGTGCATGTCTAAATGGGCTTTATAGTGGACCCGTTGAATTTTAACCGAGTAAACTTTTCTGAAAATGAGGATAAGCTACATCATCATGTTCAAAAGCCAATAAATAAATATTTTAAGTTATAAAATATGATTTAATCTTATTTTTCGGTCGTTTTGTTGGGGTTTAAGATGTGCATGTCTAAATGGGCTTTATAGTGGACCCGTTGGAATTTTAACCGAGTAAAAGGTTCTAAAATTGAGGTTAAACTGTATAATCATGTTCGAAAGCCCATAAATAAATATTTTAAGTTATAAAATGTGATTTAATCTTATTTTTCGGCCGTTTTGTTGTGGTTTAAGGTGTGTATGTCTAAAGGGGCTTTACATTGGACCCATTGGAATTTTAACCGTGTAACAAGTTCTAAAATTGTGGTTAAACTTTATAATCATGTTCAAAATCTCATAAATAAATATTTAAGTCATAAATTTTGAATTAATCATTTTCTTCTCCCGTTTTGTTGGGGTTTAAGGTGTGCATATCGAAATGGGCTTTATAGTGGACCTATTGGAATTTTAATCGAGTAAAAAGTTCTAAAATTGAGGTTAAGATATATAATCATATTCAACAACCCATAATCAAATATTTTAACTCATAAAATTTGATATAATCTTATTTTGTGGAAGTTTTGTTGGGTTTAAGGTGTGCATGTCTAAATGGGCTTTATAGTGGACCCGTTGAATTTTAACCGAGTAAACTTTTCTGAAAATGAGGATAAGCTACATCATCATGTTCAAAAGCCAATAAATAAATATTTTAAGTTATAAAATATGATTTAATCTTATTTTTCGGTCGTTTTGTTGGGGTTTAAGGCGTGCATGTCTAAATGGGCTTTATAGTGGACCCGCTGGAATTTTAACAGAGTAAAAAGTTCTAAAATTGAGGTTAAACTCTATAATCATGTTCAAAAGCCCATAATCAAGTAGTTTAACTCATAAATTTTATTTAATCTGATTTTTTGGCCGTTTTGTTGCGTTTAAGCCATGCATGTCTAAATGGGCTTTATAGTGGACCCGTTAGAATTTTAACCGAGTAAAAAGTCTAAAATTGAGGTTAAACTTTATAATCATGTTCAAAATCTCATAAATAAATATTTAAGTCATAAATTTTGAATTAATCATTTTCTTCTCCCGTTTTGTTGGGGTTTAAGGTGTGCATATCGAAATGGGCTTTATAGTGGACCTATTGGAATTTTAATTGAGTAAAAAGTTCTACAATTGAGGTTAACCTGTATAATCATGTTCAAAAGCCCATAACTAAATATTATAAGTCATAAAATGTGATTAAATCTTATTTTTTGGCCGTTTTGTTCTAGTTTAAGGCGTGCTTGTCTAAATGGGCTTTACATTGGACCCATTGGAATTTTAACCGAGTAAAAAGTTCTAAAATTGTGGTTAAGCTATATATTCATACTCAAAATCCCATAATCAAATATTTTAACTCATAACAGTTGATTTAATCTTATTTTTTGGCTGTTTTATTGGGTTTAAGACGTGCATGTCTAAATGGGCTTTATAGTGGACTCATTGAAATTTTAACCATGTAAAAAGATCTAAAATTGAGGTTAATGTAACACCCCCACTTGGTTTAGTAGCAAACCAGCTCAGGAGCGTTACCGAGAACACTAGAAACATGAATAATTTAAAACTTTTCAAGAACTCATCTCTAATAGGCAGGATGAGTGATTAGCAAGAAAGCAATCTAGACAATTACTTTTGATCATACAAGAAAAACATGTTTATCATTATTGTTCATTACATGCCAACCCTTGATTAGTCATTTTTTAAGTTACATTCAAAGATTAATAACTATTTATTTTTGTAGTCATATGTAACATTCAAATAGCATTCTTAACTAGCAAGGCATTCACAATCAAGTACACAAGCATGTCTATCTTATTATTCATCTAGGTTACCACTTAGCTTATTCATTTTCAAATCTACATTCATGCGTTCATATAAACTTTCAATTAGCATACCTAGACTAGCATGTTTCATTTTAACTCAATCTCATTACATTCAAGACATGTAAATATTTCATGTAAGTTTGACTAAACAGAATCATATATACATGAAGTCGAACATATCTCAAGCAAGCTTATCATGTTTTATAAACATTATAGGTCATTAATGGGATTGATTACCTTTAATTGTTCATTCAAGGTTAATTGCTATTTAGGCATGTGAACAAGCAAGGCATTCGAATGGCCTATATAGACTAGAACATTTTCTTTTCAATCCAACATTCCATTTAAGCCATGTAAATATTTCATGTAGGTTTAACTAGTCATACTTTCATGTACGTACATTCAAAAATAACTTCAAGTAAGCATCTGACATAACACTCCTTACCTACATGGCATTAACAAGATCAAGTATAACAATAAACATTTCCATCGTTCATTTTAGTACATATATGCGTTGCAAGACTTATTCATTCACATGAAATTTTAACATTTACACATAGAGTTCTAGCTACCATGTTGACAACATTAAAGGCCAACTTCATACATATATACAAAAGATCTTTCATGTATCAAAATGCATGACTCAGCTTAACCATTTACAAATCTAGGTGCCGCCAACTACTTGGAGCATTACAAACAAGTATGGATTCATACTTATGCTTTGCTTGTGCCTTACTTCAAGCTCGAGAAATCTGACTTTGGGATCAAGCAATTCACCTTGAAGCACCTAACCTATGGTTTGGGAAGAGAGGAAACGAGAGTGATAAGTACGATATGTACTTAGTGAGGTAGTACTAGTTCTAACCAATTATTATGTCATGTCTCCATTAATAAAGTAGCCCTATTAAGGTCTATAGCATTCCAAGTCAAGCAAAAATCATGAACTCATGTATCATCATACTTATGGCAATCAAATATCAAGGCAAGCAAATGTTAAGTAACCAATTTGTCAAGCAAATCACGCAGCATGGTAAGCTTATTGAGTAATTGTCAAGTGAACATTTTCTAGTATCATTCGAATAGCAAGATAGCATGACAATCAAAATCATAGATCACAATTCAATCTTCAATCATTTCAAGTCAATCGATAGCATGTCTAAGCAAATCACAACATTTCCAAGTCAAGTAACATAATCACAATTTATTTCAAGCTTATCACTCAAGATATGTTCACAAGTGTCCATTTCGAGTAGCATTTCATGTGACAAGTTTATCAAGTGTACAAGTATACATTTTAAGTAGCATGTAAGCCTTAAGCCTTAATTATTGCTTGTATACTTTCTTTAATTTGAGCCCTATTACTTAGCTGTCCATTATACATGTTTATACAATCTTGCAATGCAAAACAATCCATGTTTTCATTTAGTCTAGCCAATTCAATCATATAACATGTACACATAATTCACAACGCCAAAACAGTCCATATTTTCATTTAATCTAGCCAATTTCGTCATATAACACGTACACATAATTCACAATGCCAAATCAGTCAATATTTTTATTTAATCAAGCCAATTTCAGTCATATAACATGTACACATAATTCACAATGCAAAATCAGTCCATATTTTCATTTAATCTAACCAATTTCAGTCATATAACATGTACACATAATTCACAATGGCAAATCAGTCCATATTTTCATGTACAAGATGTACATGGTAAGATTGAGATCTTTTTCAAGTAACAATCATGTAACAAGAAGTTTGAGTATACAAGTCAAGTAATATGTTCAAGTAATCAAGATTGCATGTCAAGCAATTCAAGCAAACCAAATCAAGTAGATATTAGCTCAAGTGAGACCATAAGCCATTCCAAGTAGCAAATCATACAATACAAGGTTCAAGCATAGGCAATTATCATTTTCAAGAGTTTCATGTCAAGAATCAAGCATTACATGTCAAGCAATTCGAGTATTTCAAGGATTCATGTCAAGTGATTCAAGTGTTCAAGATTTCTTGTCAAGTCATTTAATTATTTCAAGATATAATTCAAGTATTCAAGGTTTTCTTTTGAATTTCTTTATTTCAAGGATTCATGTCAAGTTTTCAAGATTTCTTGTCAAGTCATTTAAGTATTTCAAGTTATAATTCAAGTATTCAAGATTTTCTTTTGAATTTCTTATTCAATTTCTCAATAAGGTTCATATCTTTTTAACATGTTTGCCTTGGATCACAATTTGTCATGAATAACATTGGTTTGTGTTTGACTATAAAGGTCCAAGAGATATTTAGCTCGAAGCACATAGCAATGGCTAATATCGGAAACATGAAATCCTATACTTCTCACTATCCAACCAACTATCGTCAATCTTCATACAACACCCCTGTTACCTCCAATTGTCGCCAATAACATATTACATGTAATGGGGTGTACTCTTGAGCCGTGGCTCATGGACCGTAGTCCCAAGTATACCATGCATCATACCATTGTATCCAAGGAATTCCATTGTAGGCAATTTAAGTCATTTTAAGCTTTAAACTTTTATTAGAGGGGTAATCTTATACTTTAAAGCTCGTTGTTGTTTCTTATGTTTTATGCTTTCATGTTCAAGTCGAGACAATTCATATTCGAGAATTATATTCAAGCAAGTTATAGCAATATCATGCTTAGCCCTTAGGCTAGTTGAGCCTTAGCTCTTCAATTACTTTTCACGTTTTCAAGTGTTTCATGTTCAAGGCAAGACAATTCATGTTCAAGGATCACATTCAAGCAAGTTATATCAAGGTCAAGCTTAGCCCTTAGGCCAATTGAGTCTTAACTCATCATTTTGCAAATTTAACTTGTTATTCAAGTAACATTTTACATATGCCAACTTAGGCATCAAGCAAGGTCTTTATTTCATGACTTAATTCATGTTATCAAGTATTTTCATCATAGAAATCCATACAAGCAAACATTCGATGGTTCACACCCAAGGTATTAAGAAATCAAACATTTACATCATAGAGCACTATCAAGCAAGCATTCGAATACAAGCTTATCCTACTCAATTCAAGTCATTTAACATGTACAAACATTATATATACTTCACAAGCCAAACTTAACCACATTACATTTCAAGTCTATCATTCAAAACATATTTGCAAGTAGTATACAACGAATCAAGTAAGATCAAAATCCAATTCTAGTAACCATTTGAAAGGGTCACAACCAACGCAAGAAATCAAGCATTTGTTTATACTTTCTTTTAATCGATTTATCAAGATCCATGTCACTATTATTCACAATTTAGCTTAAACCCTTCTTCCCTTTTTATTCATATTCAAGTTAAATTAAGTTCATTATCATGGCATATCAATAGCAAGAAGGTAGTCATGAATATTTGGTTAGGACCTAAGTCCTAACCCTATTGTAAACTACACTCACAATACTCCAAGCTTAGCTAGTCTTGGATCCAAACTCCTTTGTGTTTTCCACAAGCTTGGTCACTCCTTTCTTCTTCCACAAGATTTACTCCTTGCTCTAAAAATTCATACAATTAAATCAAGTTCAAGACAAGGTACATTCATTCCTTCAAAACAAGGCAGCAATACACATAATTCATTTATTTCAAAACATCAAGGCTGCTGCTGCTAGGCAGCTTGTGCACTGTTTACTAAAACATGCATAACTCTCATTTCGTACCTCAGAATTTCAATTGGTTTACACCATTTTAAATCTAACATAATTGTCTTTCTAACCATACAGGCCTTGCATTTTAGTTCTTTTCCAATTAATATAGTTTTTAGCTTAAAACATGGCAATTTACAACACTGGACAGTTTGCACTGTCCCTAGATTTTGATTTCTAAAATCAATTTTACAATCCAGAATTCTATTTCGTTTGTTTCTAATGAAAATAAACATATTAAGGTTCCATTCATATAATTTTCAGCCCTTAATTCAATTCATACAATTTATAGTAAATTTTCAAAGTTGCTGTCCATAACAGAGTTTTCTAGGCAGATTTCACTAGGCTTGATTTTAGCTTCATTATTCACCTAGATGGTAGTTCTAACATGTTAATCTAACTTATTTTCACTCAACATGTCTAAGATAGTTCCATTACATTTACCATAATCACCAAAACTACTTATCTACGACGTATTTATTCATATGGTTATTTATCAACCCACCAGTTTGCAAAAATAGCCCATTATTCTTGCACAAAATTAGTTCTAATTACTTTCCCATGTTGCCTAAGAAGTCTAAATTTGATTCATGTATTTGAACTTGATTTAATCATTCATTTAGCGTAATTACCCAATCACAATACGCACATACACATTCGACCAAAACTGTCCCATTTAATTATGTATGCATACATGCACATCAAGGTCAATTCTAAATGTATTTATATACTTTTAAATTGCTTTAACATGTATTTACCTTATAAATATAACAAAACTGTCCACTTTATAATTAAACAACATAAAAAAAGTCATCCAGCAATATTAACAACTTTGTTTAATCTCAATTCCTTAGATTCGATTATTTACAGCCTAAAGACTCTGAATTTAATGTTATTACCACAATTGCTTCTTATAAAATAACATTTTGATGCTGTCCCAATACCATTCAAAACTGGGTATACATAAAGGAAATTAATTGCTTCGGTTTTGCACTAAATTATATACCATGTCCTCAAATCACATTCAAGCATGCTTTATAAACTTAACAGAGCATCATTCGAACACCCCAGCATTAAAAAACTCATTTTCCATCAATGTAATCATCTTAATTATGTTGCAATATTATAACGTATGGTAATTTCTTCACATGTGACATTAGAATGAAACCTGGATTTCACTATGAATAAATATTCAAAACTCACAAAGGATATTAGGACATTCTAACAAGTTACACACATGGTTTAAACTCAATGCATGAATTATTCATGTGATCTAAGAGGAGTTTATATCATGAATTTGATCTCCTAAGCAATCCTATAACATATAACACATGGAAATCAATAGTCAAATCTCAATTTAAACTTTAGTTAGGAAGAAAAGAAGAACGTTATCACCGTTTTCCCTAAGCAAAACGACTAGAAAAAGAATCATGGAATTGAATTCTCAAGTTCAACATCGAGCTTCCATGGCAAGGATTTCCTTCATTCATTCTAATGAAATTCGGATAATCAATCAATATCAAGGAGAAGATAATATCTCTCCTTCTTATTTAGCCTTCCCTCCACCTAACCCTTCTTAATTGACAAATGTACAAATCCTTGTACAATTAAATTCTTAAATGCAACCATTAAATTATTCTTTAGGATCAGCTTAGTCACTTAATAATTAGCTATTTATGTTTTCATTCTTGTATTTTGGTACTATTTTGATTAATCAATATAATACTAATGATTCTATACAAATGCTCTTTAATATTCATAACATAATCCTAGGCCAAGGTTTTAAGGGTATTACATTTCTCCTCCCCTTAAAAAAAATTAGCCATCAAATTTCTTCGATGACGAAGGACTGTTTATCAAGAGAATTTTCTACATACTCTGAATTTGTCAAACAAAGAAAACAAATGTATTGGTTACAAACTACTAATACAACAAGAACTCGAACTCCTAGGTGGCACAATAGACTTATGATAATGCAATGAGTCCATGTTTAGTCCGAGAATCGACTAAACCATGCTCGATACCAATAAATGTAACACCCCTACCCGGTTTAGTAGCAAATCGGCTCGGGAGCGTTACCGAGAACACTAGAAACACGAATAATTTAAAACTTTTCAAGAACTCATCTCTAACAGGCGAGATGAGTGATTAGCAAGAAAGCAATCTAGACAATTACTTTTGATCATACAAGCAAAACATGTTTATCATTATTGTTCATTATATGCCAACCCTTGATTAGTCATTTTTTAAGTTACATTCAAAGATTA
This sequence comes from Hibiscus mutabilis, assembly GCA_019671005.1. Lineage (NCBI taxonomy): Eukaryota > Viridiplantae > Streptophyta > Magnoliopsida > Malvales > Malvaceae > Hibiscus > Hibiscus mutabilis. The sequence continues at coordinate 25,305,425 of CM033738.1, forward strand.
ATAACTACTTAGTCATTATTCATGTAACATTCAAATAGCATTCTTAATTAGCAAGGCATTCACAATCAAGTACACAAGCATGTCTATCTAATTATTCATCTAGGTTATCACTTAGCTTATTCATTTTCAAATCTACATTCATGCGTTCATATAAACTTTCAATTAGCATACCTAGACTAGCATGTTTCATTTTAACTCAATCTCATTACATTCAAGACATGTAAATATTTCATGTAAGTTTGACTAAACACAATCATATATATGCATGAAGTCAAACATATCTCAAGCAAGCATATCATGTTTCATAAACATTATAGGTCATTAATGGGATTGATTACCTTTAATTGCTCATTCAAGGTTAATTGCTATTTAGGCATGTGAACAAGCAAGGCATTATAGCAATGACCTATATAGACTAGAACATTTTCATTTTCAATCCAACATTCCATTTAAGTCATGTAAATATTTCATGTAGGTTTAACTAGTCATACTTTCATTCTTTATCATTCAAAAATAACTTCAAGTAAGCATCGACATAACACTTATTACCTTCAAGGCATTAACAAGATCAAGTATAACAATAAACATTTCCATCGTTCATTTTAGTACATATATGCGTAGCAAGACTTATTCATTCACATAAAATTTTAACATTTACACATAGAGTTCTAGCTACCAAGTTGACAACATTTAAGGCCAACTTCATACATATATAAAAAAAAAAGTTAAGTATCAAAAACTGCATGACTTAATGCATGTCCTAGCTTAACCATATACAAATCTAGGTGCCACCAACTACTAGGAGCATTACAAACAAGTATGGATTCATACTTATGCTTTTCTTGTGCCTTACTTCAAGCTCGAGAAATCTGACTTCAGGATCAAGCAATTCACCTTGAAGCACCTAACCTATGGTTTGGGAAGAGAGGAAACGAGAGTGATAAGTACGATATGTACTTAGTGAGGTAGTACTAGTTCTAACCAATTATTATGTCATGTCTCCATTAATCAAGTAGCCTTATTAAGGTTTATAGCATTCCAAGTCAAGCAAAAATCATGAACTCATGTATCATCATACTTATGGCAATCAAATATCAAGGCAAGCAAATGTTAAGTAACTAATTTGTCAAGCAAATCAAGAAGCATGGTTAGCTTATCGAGTAATTATCAAGTAAACATTTTCTAGTATCATTCGATTAGTAAGATAGCAAGACAAGCAAAATCATAGATCACAATTCAATCTTCAATCATTTCAAGTCAAACAATAGCATGTTTAAACAAATGACAACATTTCCAAGTCAAGTAACATAATCACAATTTATTTCAAGCTTACCACTCAAGATATGTTCACAAGTTATACACATTGATTCAAGTGAGAGTATAAGTCCATTTCGAGTAGCATTTCATGTTACAGGTTTATCAAATGACAAGTATACATTTTAAGTAGCATGTAAGCCTTAAGCCTTAATTATTGCCTCTTTACTTTTTTTATTTTGAGCCTTATTACTTAGCTGTCCATTATACATGTTTATACATTCTTGCAATGCAAAACAGTCCATGTTTTCATTTAGTCTAGCCAATTCAATCATATAACATGTACACATAATTCACAATGCCAAATCAGTCCATATTTTCATTTAATATAGCCAATTTCGTATATAACACCAATTTACAATGCCAAATCAGTCCTTATTTTTATTTAATCTAGCCAATTTCAGTCATCTAACACATACACATAATTCACAATGCCAAATCAGTCCATATTTTCATTTAATCTAGCCAATTTCAGTCATATAACATGTACACATAATTCACAATGCCAAATCAGTCCATATTTTCATGTACAAGAGGTACATGGCAGTAACACTCACTAATTCAAGTAAGATCGAGATCTTTTTCAAGTAACAATCATGTAACAAGAAGTTCGAGTATACAAGTCAAGTAATATGTTCAAGTAATCAAGTTTGCATGTCAAGCAATTCAAGCAAACCAAATCAAGTAGATATTAGCTCAAGTGAGACCATAAGCCATTCCAAGTAGCAAATCATACAATACAAGGTCCAAGCATAGACAATTATCATTTCAAGAGTTTCATGTCAAGAATCAAGCATTACATGTCAAGCAATTCGAGTATTTCAAGGATTCATGTCAAGTGATTCAAGTGTTCAAGATTTATTGTCAAGTCATTTAAGTATTTCAAGATATAATTCAAGTATTCAAGATTTTCTTTTGAATTTCTTTATTTCAAGGATTCATGTCAAGTGATTCAAGTGTTCAAGATTTCTTGTCAAGTCATTTAAGTATTTCAAGATATAATTCAAGTATTCATGATTTCCTTTTGAATTTCTTATTCAATTTCTCAATAAGGTTCATATCTTTTTAACATGTTTGCCTTGGATCACAATTTGTCATGAATAACATTGGCCCGTGTTTAACCATAAAGGTCCAAGAGATATTTAGCTCAAAGCACATAGCAATGGCTAATATCGGAAACATGAAATCCTATACTTCTCACTATCCAAGCAACTATCTCCAATCTCTGTACAACTCCCCCGTTACCTCCATCTGTCGCCAATAACATATTACATGTAATGGGGCGTACCCTTGAGCTGTGGCTCATGGACTGTAGTCCCAAGTATACCATGCATCATACCATTGTATCCAAGGACATCCATTTTAGGCAATTTAAGTCTTTTTAATCTTTAAACTTTTATTAGAGGGGTATTCTTATACTTTAATGCTTGTTGTTGTTTCTTATGTTTTATGCTTTCATGTTCAAGTCGAGACAATTCATATTCGAGAATTACATTCAAGCAAGTTATAGCAATATCATGCTTAGCCCTTAGGCTAGTTGAGCCTTAGCTCTTTAATTACTTTTCACGTTTTCAAGTGTTTCATGTTCAAGGCAAGACAATTCATGTTCAAGGATCACATTCAAGCAAGTTATATCAAGGTCAAGCTTGGCAGTTAGGCCAATTGAGTCTTAACTCACCATTTGCAAATTTAACTTGTTATTCAAGTAACATTTTACATATGCCATCTTAGGCATCAAGCAAGGTCTTTATTTCATGACTTAATTCATGTTATCAAGTATTTTCATCATAGAAATCCATACAAGCAAACATTTGATGTTTCACACCCAAGGTATCAAGAAATCAAACATTTACATCATAGAGCACTATCAAGCAAGCATTCGAATACAAACATAGCCTATTCAATTCAAGTCATTTAACATGTACAAACATTATACATACTTCACAAGCCAAACTTAACCACATTACATTTCAAGTCTATCATTCAAAACAAATTTTCAAGTAGTATACAACGAATCACGTAAGATCAAAATTCAATTCTAGTAACCATTTGAAAGGATCACAACCAAGGCAAGAAATCAAGCATTTGTTTATACTTTCATTTAATCGATTTATCAAGATCTATGTCACTATTATTCACAATTTTAGCTTAAACCCTTCTTCTCTTTTTATTCATATTCAAGTTAAATTAAGTTCATTATCATGGCATATCAATAGCAAGAAGGTTGTCATGAATATTTGGTTAGGACCTAAGTCCTAACCCTATTGTAAACTACACTCACAATACTCCAAGCTTAGCTAGTCTTGGATCCAAACTCCTTTGTGTTTGCCACTAGCTTGGCCACTCCTTTCTTCCTTCACAAGGTTTACTCCTTGCTCTAAAAATTCATACAATTAAATCAAGTTCAAGACAAGGTACATTCATTCCTTCAAAACAAGGCAGCAATACACATAATTCATTTATTTCAAAACATCAAGGCTGCTGCTGCTAGGCAGCTTGTGCACTGTTTACTAAAACATGCATAACTCTCATTTCGTACCTCAGAATTTCAATTGGTTTACACCATTTTAAATCTAACATAATTGTCTTTCTAACCATACAGGCCTTGCATTTTAGTTCTTTTCCAATTAATATAGTTTTTAGCTTAAAACATGGCAATTTACAACACTGGACAGTTTGCACTGTCCCTAGATTTTGATTTCTAAAATCAATTTTACAATCCAGAATTCTATTTCGTTTGTTTCTAATGAAAATAAACATATTAAGGTTCCATTCATATAATTTTCAGCCCTTAATTCAATTCATACAATTTATAGTAAATTTTCAAAGTTGCTGTCCATAACAGAGTTTTCTAGGCAGATTTCACTAGGCTTGATTTTAGCTTCATTATTCACCTAGATGGTAGTTCTAACATGTTAATCTAACTTATTTTCACTCTCATACATGTCTAAGATAGTTCCATTACATTTACCATAATCACCAAAACTACTCTATCTACGCGTATTTATTCATATGGTTACATATCAACCCACCAGCTACAAAAATAGCCCATTATTCTTGCACAAAATTAGTTCTAATTACTTTCCCATGTTGCCTAAGAAGTCTAAATTTGATTCATGTATTTGAACTTGATTTAATCATTCATTTAGCGTAATTACCCAATCACAATACGCACATACACATTCGACCAAAACTGTCCCATTTAATTATGTGTGCATACATGCACATCAAGGTCAATTCCTAAATGTATTTATATACTTTTAAATTGCTTTAACATGTATTTACCTTATAAATATAACAAAACTGTCCACTTTATAATTAAACAACATAAAACAGTCATCCAGCAATATTAACAACTTTGTTTAATCTCAATTCCTTAGATTCGATTATTTACAGCCTAAAGACTCTGAATTTAATGTTATTACCACAATTGCTTCTTATAAAATAACATTTTGATGCTGTCCCAATACCATTCAAAACTGGGTATACATAAGGGAAATTAATTGCTTCGGTTTTGCACTAAATTATATACCATGTCCTCAAATCACATTCAAGCATGCTTTATAAACTTAACAGAGCATCATTCGAACACCCCAGCATTAAAAAACTCATTTTCCATCAATGTAATCATCTTAATTATGTTGCAATATTATAACGTATGGTAATTTCTTCACATGTGACATTAGAATGAAACCTGGATTTCACTATGAATAAATATTCAAAACTCACAAAGGATATTAGGACATTCTAACAAGTTACACACATGGTTTAAACTCAATGCATGAATTATTCATGTGATCTAAGAGGAGTTTATATCATGAATTTGATCTCCTAAGCAATCCTATAACATATAACACATGGAAATCAATAGTCAAATCTCAATTTAAACTTTAGTTAGGAAGAAAAGAAGAACGTTATCACCGTTTTCCCTAAGCAAAACGACTAGAAAAAGAATCATGGAATTGAATTCTCAAGCTTCAACATCGAGCTTCCATGGCAAGGATTTCCTTCATTCATTCTAATGAAATTCGGATAACCAAAGGGAGAAGATAATATCTCTCCTTCTTATTTAGCCGAGACCCCTCCACCTAACCCTTCTTAATTGACAAATGTACAAATCCTTGTACAATTAAATTCTTAGCATGCAACCATTAAATTATTCTTTAGGATCAGCTTAGTCACTTAATAATTAGCTATTTATGTTTTCATTCTTGTATTTTGGTACTATTTTGATTAATCAATATAATACTTAATGATTCTATACAAATGCTCTAGCAATATTCATAACATAATCCTAGGCCAAGGTTCGGGGTATTACATTTCTCCTCCCCTTAAAAGAAATTCGCCCTCGAATTTCTTCGATGACGAAGGACTGTTCAGAATTTTTTTACATACTCTGAATTTGTCAAACAAAGAAAACAAATGTATTGGTTACAAACTACTAATACGAACAAGAACTCGAACTCCTAGGTGGCACAATAGACTTATGATAATGCAGTGAGTCCATGTTTAGTCCGGGAATCGACTAAACCATGCTCTGATACCAATAAATGTAACACCCCTACCCGGTTTAGTAGCAAATCGGCTCGGGAGCGTTACCGAGAACACTAGAAACACGAATAATTTAAAACTTTTCAAGAACTCATCTCTAACAGGCGAGATGAGTGATTAGCAAGAAAGCAATCTAGACAATTACTTTTGATCATACAAGCAAAACATGTTTATCATTATTGTTCATTATATGCCAACCCTTGATTAGTCATTTTTTAAGTTACATTCAAAGATTAATAACTACTTAGTCATGTAGTCGTATGTAACATTCAAATAGCATTCTTAATTAGCAAGGCATTCACAATCAAGTACACAAGCATGTCTATCTAATTATTCATCTAGGTTATCACTTAGCTTATTCATTTTCAAATCTACATTCATGCGTTCATATAAACTTTCAATTAGCATACCTAGACTAGCATGTTTCATTTTAACTCAATCTCATTACATTCAAGACATGTAAGTATTTCATGTAAGTTTGACTAAACACAATCATATATGCATGAAGTCGAACATATCTCAAGCAAGCATATCATGTTTCATAAACATTATAGGTCATTAATGGGATTGATTACCTTTAATTGCTCATTCAAGGTTAATTGCTATTTAGGCATGTGAACAAGCAAGGCATTCGAATGACCTATATAGACTAGAACATTTTCGTTTCAATCCAACATTCCATTTAAGTCATGTAAATATTTCATGTAGGTTTAACTAGTCATACTTTCATGTACGTACATTCAAAAATAACTTCAAGTAAGCATCTGACATAACACTCCTTACCTACTTGGCATTAACAAGATCAAGTATAACAATAAACATTTCCATCGTTCATTTTAGTACATATATGCGTAGCAAGACTTATTCATTCACATGAAATTTTAACATTTACACATAGAGTTCTAGCTACCAAGTTGACAACATTAAAGGCCAACTTCATACATATATAAAAAAAAAAATTAAGTATCAAAATGCATGACTTAGCTTAACCATATGCAAATCTAGGTGCCACCAACTACTAGGAGCATTACAAACAAGTATGGATTCATACTTATGCTTTGCTTGTGCCTTACTTCAAGCTCGAGAAATCTGACTTCGGGATCAAGCAATTCACCTTGAAGCACCTAACCTATGGTTTGGGAAGAGAGGAAACGAGAGTGATAAGTACGATATGTACTTAGTGAGGTAGTACTAGTTCTAACCAATTATTATGTCATGCCTCCATTAATCAAGTAGCCCTATTAAGGTTTATAGCATTCCAAGTCAAGCAAAAATCATGAACTCGTGTATTATCATACTTATGGCAATCAAATATCAACGCAAGCAAATGTTAAGTAACCAATTTTTCAAGCAAATCAAGCAGCATGGTAAGCTTATCGAGAAATTGTCAAGTGAACATTTTCTAGTATCATTCGAATAGCAAGATAGCATGACAAGCAAAATCATAGATCACAATTCAATCTTCAATCATTTCAAGTCAATCGGTAGCATGTTTAAGCAAATAACAACATTTCCAAGTCAGGTAACATAATCACAATTTATTTCAAGCTTATCACTCAAGATATGTTCACAAGTGCCCATTTCGAGTAGCATTTCATGTGACAATTTTATCAAGTGTACAAGTATACTTTTTAAGTATCATGTAATCCTTAAGCCTTAATTATTGCTTGTTTACTTTCTTTAATTTGAGCCCTATTACTTAGCTGTCCATTATACATGATTATACAATCTTGCAATGCAAAACAGTCCATGTTTTCATTTAGTCTAGCCAATTCAATCATATAACATGTACACATAATTCACAACGCCAAAATAGTCCATATTTTCATTTAATATAGCCAATTTCGTCATATAACACGTACACGTAATTTACAATGCCAAATCAGTCCTTATTTTTATTTAATCTAGCCAATTTCTGTCATCTAACACGTACACATAATTCACAATGCCAAATTAGTCCATATTTTCATTTAATCTAGCCAATTTCAGTCATATAACACGTACACATATTTCACAATGGCAGATTAGTCCATATTTTCATGTACAAGATGTACATGGCAGTAACACTCATTAATTCAAGTAAGATTGAGATCTTTTTCAAGTAACAATCATGTAACAAGAAGTTTGAGTATACAAGTCAAGTAATATGTCCAAGTAATCAAGTTTGCATGTCAAGCAATTCAAGCAAACCAAATCAAGTAGATATTAGCTCAAGTGAGACCATAAGCCATTCCAAGTAGCAAATCATACAATACAAGGTCCAAGCATAGACAATTGTCATTTCAAGAGTTTCATGTCAAGAATCAAGCATTACATGTCAAGCAATTCGAGTATTTCGAGGATTCATGCCTAGTGATTTAAGTGTTCAAGATTTATTGTCGAGATATTTACGTATTTCAAGATATAATTCAAGTATTCAAGATTTTCTTTTGAATTTCTTTATTTCAAGGATTCATGTTAAGTGTTCAAGATTTCTTGTCAAGTCATTTAAGTATTTCAAGATATAATTCAAGTATTCAAGATTTTCTTTTGAATTTCTTATTCAATTTCTCAATAAGGTTCATATCTTTTTAACATGTTTGCCTTGGATCACAATTGGTCATGAATAATATTGGTCTGTGTTTGAACATAAAGGTCCAAGAGATATTTAGCTCAAAGCACATAGCAATGGCTAATATCGAAAACATGAAATCCTATACTTCTCATTATCCAGCAAACTGTCGCCAATCTCCGTACAACTTCCCCATTACCTCCAACTGTCGCCAATAACATATTACATGTAATGGGGCAACCCTTTAGCTGTGGCTCATGAACCGTAGTCCCAAGTATACCATGCATCATACCATTGAATCCAAGGACTTCCATGTAGGCAATTTAAGTCTTTTTAATCTTTAAACATTTATTAGAAGAGTATTCTTATACTTTAACGCTTGTTGTTGTTTCTTATGTTTTATGCTTTCATGTTCAAGTCGAGACAATTCATATTCGAGAATTGCATTCAAGCAAGTTATAGCAATATCATGCTTAGCCCTTAGGCTAGTTGAGCCTTAGCTCTTCAATTACTTTTCACGTTTTCAAGTGTTTCATGTTCAAGGTAAAACAATTCATGTTCAATGATCACATTCAAGCAAGTTATATCAAGGTCAAGCTTAGCCCTTAGGCCAATTGAGTCTTAACTCATCGTTTTGCAAATTTAACTTGTTATTCAAGTGACATTTTACATATGCCATCTTAGGCATCAAGCAAGGTCTTTATTTCATGACTTAATTCATATTATCATGTATTTTCATCATAGAAATTCATACAAGCAAACATTCGATGGTTTGCACCCAAGGTATCAAGAAATCAAACATTTACATCATAGAACACTATCAAGCAAGCATTCGAATACAAGCTTAGCCTACTCAATTCAAGTCATTTAACATGTACAAACATTATACATACTTCACAAGCCAAACTTAACCACATTACATTTCAAGTATATCATTCAAAACATATTTGCAAGTAGTATACAACGAATCAAGTAAGATCAAAATCCAATTCTACTAACTTTGAAAGGATCACAACCAAGGCAAGAAATCAAACATTTGTTTATACTTTCTTTTAATCGATTTATCAAGATCCATGTCACTATTATTCGCAATTTTATCTTAAACTCTTCTTCCCTTTTTATTCAAATTCAAGTTAAATTAAGTTCATTATCATGGCATATCAATAGCAAGAAGGTAGTCATGAATATTTGGTTAGGACCTAAGTCCTAACCCTATTATAAACTACACTCACAATACTCCAAGCTTAGCTAGTCTTGGATCCAAACTCCTTTGTGTTTGCCACAAGCTTGGCCACTCCTTTCTTCTTCCACAAGATTTACTCCTTGCTCTAACAATTCATACAATTAAATCAAGGTCAAGACAAGGTTCATTCATTCCTTCAAAACAAGGCAACAATACACATAATTCATTCATTTCAAAACATCAAGGCTGCTGCTGCCAGGCAGCTTGTGCACTGTTTACTAAAACATGCATAACTCTCATTCCGTACGTCAGAATTTCAATTGGTTTGCACCATTCAAAACTGGGTATACATAAGGGAAACTAATTGCTTCAGTTTCGCACTAAATTATATACCATGTCCTCAAATCACATTCAAGAATGCTTTATAAACTTAACAGAGCATCATTCGAACACCCCAGCATTAAAGAACTCATTTTCCATCAATGTAATCATCTTAATTATGTTGCAATATTACAACGTATGATAATTTCTTCACATGTGACATTCGAATGAAACCAGGATTTCACTATGAATAAATATTCAAAACTCACAAAGGATATTAGGACATTTTAACAAGTTACACACATGGTTTAAACTCAATGCATGAATTATTCCTGTGATCTAAGAGGAGTTTATATCATGAATTTGATTTCCTAAGCAATCCTTAAACATATAACACATAGAAATCAATAGTCAAATCTCAAATTAAACTTTAGTTAGGAAGAAAGGAAGAACGTTATCACCTTTTTCCGTAAGCAAAACGACTAGAAAAAGAATCATGGAATTGAATTCTCAAGCTTCAACATCGAGCTTCCATGGAAAAGATTTCCTTCATTCATTCTAATGAAATTCGGATAACCAAAGGGAGAAGATAATATCTCTCCTTCTTGTTAGCCGAGACCCCTCATTCTAACCCTTCTTAATTGACAAATGTACAAATCCTTGTACAATTAAATTTTTAGCATGCAACCATTAAATTATTCTATAGGATCATCTTAGTCACTTAATAATTAGCTATTTATGTTTTCATTCTTATATTTTGGTCCTATTTTTGATTAATCAATATAATACTTAATGATTCTATACAAATGCTCTGGCAATATTCATAACATAATCCTAGGCCAAGGTTCGGGGTATTACAGTTAAGCTATATAATCATATTCAAAAGCCCATAACTAAATATTTTAATTCATAAAATTTGATTTAATCTTATTTTTCTTTCGTTTTGTTGGGGTTTAAGGTGTGAATGTCTAAATAGGCTTTACAGTGGACCCGTTGGAATTTTGATCGAGTAAAAAGATCTGCAATTGAGGATAACCTATATAATCATGTTCAAAAGCTCATAAGTAAATATTTTAAGTCATAAAATTTTAATCAAACTTAGTTTTCTTCCGTTTTGTTGGGTTTTAAGGCGTGCATATCTAAATGGGCTTTAAAGTGGACCCGTTGGAATTTTAACCGAGTAAATAGATCTGAAATTGAGGTTAAGCTATATAATCATGTTCAAAAGCCCATAACTAAATATTTTAGTTCATAAAGTTTGATTTAATCTTATTTTGTGGCCATTTTGTTGGGATTTAAGGAGTGCATGACTAAATAGGATTTACAGTGGACCAATTAGAATTTTAACCAAGTAAAAAGTTCTAAAATTGAGGTTAAACTGTATAATCATGTTCAAAAGCCCATAAATAAATATTTTAAGTCATAAAATTTGATTTAATCTTATTTTTCTTCCATTTATTTAGGGTTTAAGGCGTGGATGTCTAAATGGGCTTTATAGTGGATCCACTAGAATTTTAACCGAGTAAAAAGATATCAAATTGAGGTTAATCTATAAAATTTGATTTAATCTTATTTTGCGGCCATTTTGTTGGGGTTTATGGTGTTCATGTCTAAATGGGCTTTACAATGGACCCGTTGGAATTTTAACCGAGTAAAAGTTCTAAATTGAGGTTAAGCTATATAATCATATTCAAAAGACCATAATCAAATATTTTAACTCATAAAATTTGATTTAATCTTATTTTTCGGTTGTTTTGTTGGGGTTTAAGGCGTGCATCATATGGGCTTCACAATGGACCTGTTGGAACTTTAACCGAGTAAAAAGTTTTGAAATTGAGGTTAAACTGTATAATTATGTTCAAAAGCCTATAACTAAATATTCTTAGTCATAGAATTTGATTTAATCTGATTTTTCTTCCGTTTTGTTGCGGTTCAAGGTGTGCATGTCTTAATGGGCTTTACAGTGGACCCGTTGGAATTCTAATAGAGTAAAAAGATAAAAAAAATTAAGGTTAAGCTATAAAATCATATTCAAAAGCCCATAATCAAGTATTTTAACTCATAAAATTTGATTTGATCTTATTTTGTTGCCGTTTTGTTGGGTTTAAGGCATGTATTTCTAAATGGCTTAACAATGGACCCGTTGGAATTTTAAACGAGTTAAAAGTTCTAAAATTGAGGTTAAACTGTATAATCATGTTCAAAAGCCCATAACTAAATATTTGAAGTCATAAAATTTGATTTAATCTGATTTTTATTCCGTTTTGTTGTGGTTTAAGGCATGCATGTCTAAATGGGCTTTAAAGAGGACCCATAGGAATTATAACAGAGTAAAAAAGATCTGAAATTGAGGTTAAGCTATATAATTCTCTTCAAAAGCCCATAAAATATTTTAATTCATAAAATATGATTTAATCTTATTTGCGGCCATTTTGTTGGGGTTTAAGGCGTGCATGTCTAAAAGGGATTTACAGTGGACCCGTTGGAATTTTAACTGTGTAAAAAAGTTCTAAAATTGAGGTTAAGCTATATAATCATATTCAAAATCCCATAATCAAATATTTTAACTCATAAAATTTGATTTAATCTTACTTTTCGGCAATTTTGTTGGGGTTTATGGTGTTCATGTCTAAATGGGCTTTATAGTGGACCCGCTGGAATTTTAACCGAGTAAAAAGTTCTAAAATTGAGGTTAAGCTATATAATCATATTCAAAAGTCCATAATCAAATATTTTAACTCATAAAATTTGATTTAACTTATTTTGTGGCCGTTTTGTTGGGTTTAAGGGTTGTATGTTTAAATGAGATTAATAGTGGAACCATTGGAATTTTTTTGAAGAAAGGTGGGGCTCATTAAAAACCCCTCTAAAGTCACACGTGGCCAAGAGGCCCCGAGTGAACACCTACAAGGAAAAGAGTACCCAAATATATTAACTTAGATGAGAAATAATCTCATTAGTTACAATAGAATGAAGATAGCTGGGGTAATCCGAACCGAAAATGGTGGACGACATAGACCACAGAGCCCTAGAGACAAGAGTATGGGCAACATTGTTCACCTGCCTAGGAACAAAATGAATACTAAAATTATCTGCATCGGCAAGTAGAAGACGAACATGTTCAATAAACGAGCTCAAGATAAACAATTCAGTACATTGCCGATTTAACTTATTAGCCACTATAGCTGAATCCGTGTTAATGACCAAATTGGACCAACCGCGATCGCGATAAAAAAGATGCCAGCAAGGATCGCTTGTGCGTCGGCTGAGGTAGCATCCACACAGCTACCCAAAAGGTAAGCTAGCCCTGCAATGACCGTACCGCTAGAGTCGCGTGCCACAACACCCATGACAACAGCATTGCTGAGAGGATCAAAGGCCCCGTCCATGTTAATCTTCATGGACTTGTCCCGTAGAATGTCCTAGGAGTTGAGAATTGTAAGCCAAGGGGGCTGGAGACGATGATTATGGACCCAGTCATTACGCCTGTTCTATAGGTTCCAAATAACAGTTAGCAACAGTGTAAATGATTGAATCGATAAGCATGCAGCCCCTTCCTCAAGCCAAGATAAGACTGAAGCTATATTACTGGAGATGATAGAACTTGGCATACCGGCCAGACAGAGGGCCTCGTTAGCACTTGGGCAGTCACGTAGTGCATGAATTGTTGTTTCCTGGTTCATGCGACAAAGGGGGCAAAGCCTAGGGTCGTGATTTGCCGCCTAAAGTTTATAGCCGGTCGGAAGAGCATCATGGCCTACCTGCCAACCAAAGGAACGAATTTTCGGAATGACTGATAGCTTGGATATAACTTTCTAGATGCGGGAAGGTCTGTTAATTGGTTATAGCGGCCGTTGTAGGTACGAGTAGCCGAATCGTACTGTGTAAATACCAGAGTCATGGTTGCTCCACAGAATCATATATTGTCGATCCTTAATAATCAGAATGCTAAGGACAGTGTTGGCATCATCCGAGTCAAAATATTGGCGAACATTCATGTCATCCCATCTAGGCTACCCGAGAATCATAAATTCGCGGCATCGAATAGGGATTTCATCGCAATCCTCATAATTACCATACGATTTATTGCAGACATTCCTCCCCAGTTATTAGAGTGGAATCATATTTTACTATCCACCCCCAGCCTCTTAAAAAACCAGGCGTGAAGTTTCAACATGGCCTGGTGAATACCCTTCCATGTAAATGAAGCCTTCCTATTAGTTTCAGACTCTAAGATATTCCTAGAGGGAAAATATTTCGCCTTGTAAATCTGATCAAGCAAAGAATTAGGCTCAGTTATAAGGTGCCAAATTTATTTGCCTAGAAAGGCAATATTAAAGAATGTGCATATCTCGAAAGCCAACGCCCCATGTAGATTTAGGCGAGCAAACAATATCCTAAGGTATTAGAGGCCATCCACGTTTGTTGTTTTTCCTGGACCACCAGTAGTGCCGGACAGACTTACACACATCATCGATAATGTTCTAGGGAAGAAGGTAGCAAGACATCACATATTGAGGCAACGACTGAATCACGGATTTAATGAAGGCCCATCGACCACTGAACGAGAGAAGGTGTTTGTCCCAATGAGACATACGTGAATTCACCTTGTCACGTGTGAATCCTAGGGATGCAGTTTTATTTTTCCCTATCAAAAAAGGAACGCCGAGATATATCCTCAGATCGTCTACTTCTCGAACACGAAAGATGTCATGGACCGCATGTTTGTGCTCTAGGTGGTACGAGGGCTAAAGAAAATGGTTGATTTTTCAAAGTTAACCCTCTGTCCAGAGGAAGAGGCGTAGATTTGTAGGATATCTTTAAGATGGGAAGTCTCTGTGATATTGTTCTGGATGAAGAGCATGCAATCATCAGCAAAAAATAGATGATTTACCCGTAGCCCATGGTGACTGGAACAAAGGCTCGAGAGCTGGCCTACTTATTGTTCAGCCAGTAGAACTGTCGAAAGGCCTTGTGTACAAAAGAGAAATAAGAAAGGAGAAAGTGGATCTCCCTGTCTCAAACCTCGATGAGGGTGGAAAATCAGAGAGAGAACTAACTATTTACTCTAGCGGTAAAAGAAAAAGTAGTGATGCATCGCATAATAATATCAACCCAAGTAGCAACAAAACCCAACTGTAGCATAATTTGCCGGAGGAATGACCATTCCACACGGTCAAACGCCTTTTCCATGTCTAATTTAAGCGCCACGCCCTGATAGGGTCCTGACCCCTGCATTGAGGGAGTGCACCAGTTCATGGGCGACAAGGATATTGTCTGAGATATTCCTGCCCCTAACAAAAGCGGCTTGATTGTCATTGATACAGAAAGGAATTATGGACTTCATACGATTTACTAGCACTTTAGCAACAATATTGTAAATTACGATGCAAAGATTGATGGGCTGCAATTGTCTTATAGTAGTTGGTTCGGTCACCTTGGGGATCAAGACTAAGACAGCGCGGTTAACTATAGCCATGTCCATATTCCAAACATAAGGTCCAAGCATAGGTTAATAACGTCATGTCCTACTGTGTCCCAATGCTGACGGTAGAACCCACTGGGCAAGCCATCAAACCTAGGAGCTTTTCTTGGGTTAATATCCTGAAATGCATGAAGGATTTCTTTCGCAGTAAAAATCTGGGTTAAAGCCTTATTCATTTTAGGAGTAATGGTAGGGACTATGCTGTTAAGAATGAAAGGAGAGATACTTGGATTTGAAGAAGTGAAGAGACCCTGGAAATAATCCACGACAATTCCCATAATATCTTCCTCACTTTTCCGCCAAATAGTAGAGTGGTCAAGCAAACCCTTAATTTTATTTTTCTTACGCCGACTATTCGCACGGGCATGGAAGAAGGCAGTATTCTTATCGCCTTGAGCTAGCCAAGAGGTGCATGAGCGTTGAGCCCAATACATTTCTTGTGTATCAAGTAGGCGACGGAGCTCATATTTAGCCTTTAGAAAGGTCTCTGCATCGGTAGATGAAAGGCGTCGATGGAGACAATAATTTATTTATTTATTAAGTTCAATAATGCGACTTGTAGAGGAGCTTCGCTGATATGATTGCCAGTCCTTGAGGAAAGAACCAACAGAGCGTTGAGCCAATACATTTCTTGTGTATCAAGTAGGCGACGAAGCTCATATTTAGCCTTTAGAAAGGTCTCTGCATCGGTAGATGAAAGGCGTCGATGGAGACAATAATTTATTTGTTTATTAAGTTCAATAATGCGACTTGTAGAGGAGCTTCGCTGATATGATTGCTAGTCCTTGAGGAAAGAACCAACAGCTTGTATTTTTTCTATGGCCGAACCATTATTGGCTGACCAAGTTGTTTTAACAATGGATACACAATCAGAGTTATTCGCCCAATAATTTTCAAAATGAAAATGATCTTCGTTAGACACAAAGCGATTAGTAAAAGCTTGATCGGTTTCCATGAGGATG
This sequence comes from Hibiscus mutabilis, assembly GCA_019671005.1. Classification (NCBI taxonomy): domain Eukaryota; kingdom Viridiplantae; phylum Streptophyta; class Magnoliopsida; order Malvales; family Malvaceae; genus Hibiscus; species Hibiscus mutabilis. The sequence goes on from CM033738.1 coordinate 25,321,792, forward strand.
AAATTATGGTCAGAATCTGCATGGTATTCAGAAGTAGCACGATAGTAAGTATGCACATTTAGCCAATCCGTATTAGCTACAAAATGATCAAGCCGTTCAAAAATGGGCATAGTTTGAGGCCTATATTTGGTCCAAGTGAACCAGCCTTTGACCGATTTGCAATCAAAAAGATTATTACGGGATAAGCAGTCCCTGAAATTGTCAATTTGTGAGCGGGCACGATGACACCCGCCCTGTTTCTCATTTACAGATAATATTTTATTCAAGTCTCCTCCAACAAGCCAAGCTAGAGGCGAGGAGGAATACAAAGTATCTATTAAGTCCCAAGTTTTAGTTTTGGCATTAGTTTCAGCATAGCCATATATTCCAGAGAAATGAAACAATCATTGGCAGTATGAACAATAACATCAATATGACGAGCGGAGTACGAAATCAAATCAACATTTATATTTTCGTTCCAAAATAACATGAGTCCAGAACACACCTGACTGTTATCAACAGTAATACCGCCAGTCATATTAAAAGAAATCTTCATTCTATCACTATGATGTTTATTCAAGCGTTTTTTGCTAAGGAAAAGTAAATCAGGACGAACTTTAGTGACAACCCGTCCCAAAGCCTAAACTGCCTGAGGCTTACCTAGCCCCCGGCAGTTCCAACACATAATTTTCATTCTTCACGGCGGGGTTGAACATCAACCTCCGTCGAAGAGTTTTTTTCGCTGCTCATCCCAGCTTTGTTGTTCTTGTTGTTTATGGATACCAGTGGTGTATTAAGAGTAGTATTTGGTAGATGAATTAAAAAGATAAGTAAAGTTATAAATAAAAAGAGAGGGTGATATTTGAAGAAAAGAGAAAATATATGATGGCAACCAAGGGAGATGATTAAACAAAAAATGATGCCAATGAAGATGGTGGATTTAATTGCATGTTTGATTTTAGGAATAAACCCATGTAAGAGGCGGATTTTCCGAGAAGTGCAGTATAATGGTGATTTGATTATTATTTTAGGAAATAAATGTATAAAAAAGGTACATTGTTTTTCAAATGTTATGTTTGAAAATAGTAAGAAACGGTTGAGCAAGAAAGGGAATAAAGTTTGACATTGTAAATGTAATTTAATCCAAGAGAAAATTAATTGATAGAATATTTTGAGAGGGAAAGTAAGATGAAAAAATCCACTATTAATGGGAAGTAGGATGATTTTAATAGTAAAGGAAAGTGGAGGGAAACCACTATCATTAATATTGTGTTCAAAATTAGTGGTGAATAAAGCTAAATTAGGATTTAAATGTATAATTGAATTAAATATAGAGTTAAAATTCAAAGATGTATTTAATCTGATTAGAGGAGTATGGAGACAAATTGTAATACCTATTTTCGAATATGATTCTAATTCAATATTGAATAAGGAAAAGGCTAAACTAATGGTAACATCGGCAATCATGATTGATATGATTCTATTCATGGAAAATTTCGACTCATAGTTATCAAAATGAAGGTTTGAAAACTATAGATTTGGACATGTGTTTAGTAGAGAATGAAATAAGTAAGGTAAAAAATTAATATTCCATTCATTTGAATAATATAGTCCCCGATTGAAGTCACTCATACAAAGATTGAGTCCAAATTTAAAGTTGAAATGTATATATGGATTAGCTGTTAAAAGGGGTAAAGTCAAGTCAAAAGAGACAATAATATTATTATGACCAATTTTCGGAAAGAGATCGGAAATCAAATAGAATATGAATGGATTTAAGTTGAAAGGTAAATGGAATTTAATCCACAGGAAGGTAACTTGAAAATAGCTTTTAGTAGAGAAATCCATGTGAATAAATCCAAATTTTATGGTGGTTAATATGATTTTAATAATAAAGGAAAGGGGGGAACCGCCATTAGATTTGAAGTAGCCGGATTTAAATAAAAATAATGATAATTTAGAGAATTTAATGTGGAAATACCATTTAAATGGTAGACCAAAATGGTTAATTAATGAAACAAAATTAATGGACTGGAGATTAATTTCAACGTGTGCAATTATTAAAATGATAGTGAATCCTGAATACAATAGAATGTAGATGGAGGATAATAAAAATATTCCTAACTTAAGGCTAATTAAGGATGAATTGGCTCTAACGGATCCAATTAAGGGGATGTTAATTAGGAGAAAATTGAAATGGAGAAGCAAATGTAGATTAATTCCCACATAGTCAGTTATGAGAGATTTAATTATTGAAAGATAAGTAGTTCCTTTAGAATTTAATTTTTTATTAAGATCATCCATGGGAGCATCTTTTATATTCAAATTCAAAAGTATACTTAGCAAGGATATTATCTGATAAGATTTATTAGATAGACTAACAACTTCAAGGATAGAATTTAATAATGATATAATTTTAAAGGATGATAAATCCAATTTGATTTGAGTATATAAAATTAGGATTAATTTGACAAGGGCTAGGTTGTAGGAAGATTTGAAGATGATGGCATTTAGTAGCATATAAAAGATACTTACCAATAAGGAAGCTTCCAAATTGTAGATATCAGCATAAGTCATAAATGGAAAGTATGATCTCAAACAGAGTATATTATGCAAATTTGGATTGAATATGCCTTTGATAAAAGTCAAGGAAAATATTGATATTATTGCCAGTAATTCCAAAGAAGGTGTTACTCCTATTAACGGAAAGTCCAAACCATAGATTGAATCTAAATTTAACAATGAATTAAATTTGGTCAAGTGAAGAATCTGGAAAACCTTATCAAGTAATTTCAGGGATGATTTTAATAGGAAGCGAGAAGAAATGGTAAGTATGGAGATTGTATCGAAAGTAGAGTATGCATAGACTCTAGATAAAGGTAAATTCGATTCACAGATAGGATCTAAAGTCAAAATTGAATGTATTGTAATTAGGAAATCGGGTTTAAACTCTAGATTGAGGTATGGATTGAATGAGGAATCGAGATTGAAGGAAGAATTAACCCGAATTAATTTCATATACAAGCCAATTTGAATTGCAATATCCATATACCTGGTAAAAGTACAGTAATTTATTGTAAACCAAAACAGAAATTGAAACAGAACTAATGCAAGATTAGTCCTTTCCATAACACGGGAACTTACAAAGTAAAGAAAAGCAAAGATTGTTGTCGATATACATGGTAATGAGTCAACATCGGCATAATTTAAATGTAATCCCAATTCAGGCGCTCGACTGAGAAAAGAGTCGAATAAGGTTAACATTCTTGGCACATACATCTCAGAAAAAAGACCTGAAATTGCTAATCTTTGCAAGATCCAAGGATCAGGTATGCCCATAGAGACTGGGATGTGAACGTATAGAGAATGCAATAGCCACCAATGCTTCAAAGAGAAGCATTGTACAAGGGACCAAGGCCTGAAAGGCCAAGAAATCAAAATATATAACCATGGTCTAAAAGACCAGGATAAAAGCCACAAAACGGCAATGCTGAACCCTTTAAATATTATAATAAATTTGATGAGATAAAAAATAATAAAGAGATTATCTGAAAATCCATGGTTATCAATATAGAGAATATTCTCAAACGACAACAAGATGTAAAAAATGGAATGCGTACAAATATATGTGAGCAAGAGAATATCTTGATAAAATGCGAAGAACAATGGAACCAAAACCGTAAAAAATAGAACAATATTACTTACACTAATTGGAAAACAATCTATAGTGGAATGTACAAATGGTCTCCAATGCATACCAATTAACATTAGCAAAGGAAAAAGGTACCAATTTGATAGAAAGCACTCACCTCTCAGTGCAATAGAATCACTCTTAATCCAAAGGTGTCGTCGTATATCGAGGAGAAACGATTGCAACGAAAACCAAAAAATAGCAATACAGATCATTTGAAAGATCCGTTCTGTAAACAGCAGCAGCCCCACATGCTCCAAAACATTGCACCGACTTTGTGGGAGCGAATACATATAGTATATTCGAAATAATGATAATATTTGGAAGAAGGTGAAAGACAATTGAACCAAAAGCTTAAGGATAAATCCTAAAATCACTATGCAAACTTTTAAAAAATCAATAGAGCAATCCAAGATTTGCATCCATACAAGTCCAACCAATTGGAAGGATTGAAAATTACACGGGTGTGATCGAAATAACTCACCTCTCAAAACAACAGGATCACTCTTGATCCGATGGGTTAGCCAAAGATCGTTGAAGAACGATAACAACCGCACCCAAAAATAGCAAGCTGATGCTGTCCAAAAGTCGTTTCCCTAGCCATTGCACTTAGCAGAAACGAAGCAAAAGTGTCGGTAGAAAGGTGGTGAAAGGCAAATCTATGACAAGGCTGTAGAGCTATGCTTTGTGGAGGCGGAGAGGCTGTTGAGCATGCAAGGGATAAGCGAAGGTGGAGAGGAGAAAGGAAGGGTCGAGAGAGTTTGGAGAGTTGAGAGAATTTCGTCACACACCGGTTGACCCGTTCCCGTTGGAATTTTAACCACCCGTTAGAATTTTAACAAAATAAAAAGTTCTAAAATTGAGGTTAAGCTATATAATCATATTCAAAAGCCCATAATCAAATAATTTAACTTATAAAATTTGATTTAATCTTATTTTGTGGCCGTTTTGTTGGGTTTAAGGCGTGCATGTCTAAATGGGTTTTTTAGTGGACCCGTAGAAATTTTAACCGAATAAAAATTTCTGAAAATGCGGTTAAGCTATATAATCATGTCAAAAGCTCATAACTAAATATTTTAAACCATAAAATGTGATTTAATCTTATTTTCGGCCGTTTTGTTGGGGTTTAAGGTGTGTATGTCCAAATGGGATTCACAGTGGACCCGTTCGAATTTTAACCGAGTAAAAAGTTCTAAAATTGAGGTTAAGCTATATAATCACATTCAATAGCACATAATCAAATATTTTAACTCATAAAATTTGATTTAATATTATTTTGTGGCCGTTTTGTTAGTTTTAAGGCATGTATGTCTAAATGAGCTTAACAATGGACCCGTTGTAATTTTAACCGAGTAAAAAGTTATAAAATTCAGGTTAAACTATATAATCATATTAAAAAGCCCATAATCAAATATTTTAACTCATAAAATGTGATTTAATCTTATTTTGTAGTCGTTTTGTTGGGTTTAAGGCGTGCATGTGTAAATGGGCTTTACAGTGGACCCTTTGGAATTTTAACCGAGTAAAAATTTTTGATAATGAGGTTATGCTATGTAATCATGTTCAAAAGTCCATAACTAATAAAATTTAGTTTAATCTTATTTTTCGACCGTTTTTGTTGGGGGTTTAAGGCGTGCATGTCTAAATGGGCTTCATAGTGGACCTGTTGGAATTTTAACCGAGTAAAAAGTTCTGAAATTGAGGCAAAACTGTATAATAACGTTCAAAAGCCCATAACTAAATATTTTAAGTCATAAAATTTGATTTAATCTGATTTTTCATCGGTTTTGTTATGGTTTAAGGCGTGCATGTCTAAATGGGCATTATAGTGGACACGTTGGAATTTTAGCCGACTAAAAAGTTCAAAAATTGAGGTTAAGCTATATAACCATATTCAAAAGCCCATAATAATATTTTAACTCAAAAAATTTGATTTAATCTTATTTTGGGGCCGTTTTGTTGGGTTTATGGCGTGTATGTCTAAATGTGCTTAACAGTGGACCCGTTGGAATTTTAATAGAGTAAAAAGTTCTGAAATTGAGGTTAAACTGAATAATCATGATCAAAAGCCCATAACTAAATATTTTAAGTAATAAAATTTGATTTAATCTTATTTTCTTCCGTTTTTTGGGGTTTAAGGCGTACATGTCTAAATGGGCCTTACAGTGGACCCGTTGGAATTTTAACCGAGTAAGAATTTCTAAAAATGAGGTTAAGCTATATAATCATGTAAAAAGCTAATAACTAAATATTTTAAATCATAAAATGTGATTTAATCTTATTTTTCAGCCGTTTTGTTGAGGTTTAAGGCATGCATGTCTAAATGGGCTTCACAGTGGACCCTCTAGAATTTTAACCGAGTAAAAAGTTCTAAAATTGAGCTTAAGCTATATAATCATATTAAATAGCCCATAATCAAGTATTTGAACTCATAAAAATTTGATTTAATCTTATTTTGTGGCCGTTTTGTTGGTTTTAGGGCGTGTATGTCTAAATGGGCTTAACAGTAGACCCGTTGGAATTTTAACCGGGTAAAAAGTTCAAAAATTGCGGTTAAGCTATATAATCATATTCAAAAGCCCATAATCAAATATTTTAACTCATAAAAATTTGATTTAATCGTATTTTTGGTCGTTTTGTTGGGTTTAAGACGTGCATGTCTAAATGGGCTTTATAGTGGACCCGTTGGAATTTTAACCTAGTAAAAATTTATGAAAATGAGGTTATGCTATGTAATTATGTTCAAAACCCATAAATAATAAAATTTAATTTAATCTTATTTTTTGGCCGTTTTGTCGGTGTTTAAGGCGTGCATGTCTAAATGGGCTTCACTGTGGACCTGTTGGAATTTTAACCGAGTAAAAAGTTTTGAAATTTAAGTTAAACTATATAATCATGTTCAAAAGCCCATAACTAAATATTTTAAGTCATAAAATTTTACTTAATATGAATTTTCTTCCGTTTTGTTGTGGTTTAAGACACGCATGTCTAAATAGGCTTTACAGTGTACCCGTTGGAATTTTAACAGAGTAAAAAGATCTAAAATTGAGGTTAAGCTATATAATTCTGTTCAAAAGCCCATAAAAATATTTTATTTCATAAAATTTGATTTAACCTTATTTTGCGGCCATTTTGTTGGGGTTTAAGGCGTGCATATCTAAATGGGCTTTATAGTGGACCCGTTGGAATTTTAACCGAGTAAAAAGTTCTAAAATTGAGGTTAAATTGTTCAAAAGCCAATAAATAAATATTTGAAGTCATAAAATTTGATTTAATCTTATTTTTCTTCTGTATTGTTGGGGTTTAAGGCGTGCATGTTTAAATGGGCTTTGCAGTGGACCCGTTGGAATTTTAACCGAGTAAAAAGATCTGAAATTGAGGTTAAGCTATATAACCAAGTTCAAAAGCCCATAAATAATTTTTTTTAATTCATTAAATTTGATTTAATCTTATTTTGTGGCAATTTTGTTGGGGTTTAAGGCGTGCGTTTCTATATGGGCTTTATAGTGGACCCGTTGAAATTTTAACCGAGTAAATTTTTTTGAAAATGAGGTTATGCTATATAATCATGTTCAAAAGCCCATATCTAAATATTTCAAGACATAATTTTGATTTAATCTTATTTTTAGGCCGTTTTGTTGGGGTTTAAGGCGTGCATGTCTAAATGGGATTTACAGTAGACCCGTTGGAATTTTAACTGAGTAAAATTACTAAAATTGTGGTTAAACTGTATAATCATGTTCTAAAGCCCATAAATAAATATTTTAAGTCATAAAATTTGCTTTAATCTTATTTTTCTTTTGTAGGCTTGCATGTCTAAATATGCTTTACACTTGACCATTGGAATTTTAACCGAGTAAAAAGATATCAAATTGAGGTTAAGCTATATAACCATGTTCAAAAGCCCATAAGTAAATATTTTATTTTATAAAATTTTATTTAATCTTATTTTGGGCCATTTTGTTGGGGTTTAGGGCATTCATGTCTAAATAGGCTTTAAAGTGGACCCGTTGGAATTTTAACTGAGTAAAAAGTTCTAAAATTGAGGTTAAGCTATATAATAATATTCAAAAGCCCATAATCAAATATTTTAACTCATAAATTTTGATTTAATCTTATTTTTATTCTGTTTTATTGAGGTTTAAAGCGTGCATGTCTAAATGGGTTTAAGGAGTGAATGTCTAAATGGGCTTTACAATGGACCCATTGAAATGTTAACAGAGTAAAAAAGATCTCAAATTGATGTTAAGCTATATAATCATGTTCGAAAGCCGATAAGTAAATATTTTAATTCATAAAATTTGATTTAATCTTATTTTGCGGTCATTTTGTTGGGTTTTATGACGTTCATGTCTAAATGGGCTTTGCAGTGGACCCGTTCGAATTTTAATCGAGTAAAAAGTTCTAAAATTTATGTTAAGCCATATAATTTAATCTTATTTTTTTGCCGTTTTGTTGGTGTTTAAGGCGTGCATGTTTAAATGGGTTTCATAGTGGACCCATTGGAATTTTAACCGAGTAAAAAGTTCTAAAATTGAGGTTAAACTATATATTCTTGTTCAAATGCCCATAACTAAATATTTTAAGTCATAAAATTCGATTTAATCTTATTTTTCTTCCATTTTGCTGTGGTTTTAAGGCGTGCATGTCTAAATGGCTTTCCAGAGGACCCGTTGAAATTTTAACAGAGTAAAAAGATCTAAAATTGAGGTTAAACTATATAATTCTATTCAAAAGCCCATAATTCATAAAATTTGATTTACTCTTATTTTGCAGCCATTTTGTTGGGGTTAAGGCGTGCATGTTTAAATGGGCATTACAATGGACCAGTTGGAATTTTAACGAGTAAAAAGTTCTAAAATTGAGGTTAAGCTATATAATCATATCCAAAAATCCCATAATCAAATATTTTAACTCATAAAATTTGATTTAATCTTATTTTGTGGCAATTTTGTTGGGGTTTATGGTGTTCATGTCGAAATGGGCTTTTACAGTGGACCCGTTGGAATTTTAACCAAGTAAAAAGTTCTAAAATTGAGGTTAAGGTATATAATCATATTTAAAATCCCATAATAAACTATTTTAACTCATAAAATTTGTTTTAATCTTATTTTGTGGCCGTTTTGTTAGGTTTAAGGCGTGTATGTTTAAATGGGCTTAATAGTGGACCCGTTGGAATTTTAACCGAGTAAAAAGTTCTAAAATTGAGGTTAAGCTATATAATCATATTCAAAAGCCCATAATCAAATATTTTAACACATAAAATTTGATTTAATCTTATTTTGTGGTCGTTTTGTTGGGTTTAAGGCGTGCATGTTTAAATGGGCATTACAATGGACCAGTTGGAATTTGAACGAGTAACAAGTTCCAAAATTGAGGTTAAACTATATAATCATATCCAAAAATCCCATAATCAAATATATTAACTCATAAAATTTGATTTAATCTTATTTTGTGGCAATTTTGTTGGGGTTTATGGTGTTCATGTCGAGATGGGCTTTACAGTGTACCCGTTGGAATTTTAACCAAGTAAAAAGTTCTAAAATTGAGGTTAAGGTATATAATCATATTTAAAATCCCAGAATCAACTATTTTAACTCATAAAATTGTTTTAATATTATTTTGTGGCCGTTTTGTTAGGTTTAAGGCGTGTATGTCTAAATGGGCTTAATAGTGGACCCGTTGGAATTTTAACCGAGTAAAAAGTTCTAAAATTGAGGTTAAGCTATATAATCATATTCAAAAGCCCATAATCAAATATTTTAACACATAAAATTTGATTTAATCTTATTTTGTGGTCATTTTGTTAGGTTTAAGGCGTGCATGTCTAAATGGGCTTTACAATGGACCCATTGGAATTTTCACCAAGTAAATATTTCTGAAAATGAGGTTAAGCTATATAAACTCGCGCTTCCTCGCATCTAGATACTGAGAACCAAGGTACATCCTCTTGAAAGCTCTCCGAAACAATTCCTAAGTCACATCCGCCTTTGGGACACCCGCAATCGCGGTCACCCACCAGTGATAAACATCACCTTGCAACAAGGACACAGTGCAACCCAACTTGCGCTCATCGTTGCAACCCATCTGATTCAAGATACGGATTGTCTTTTCAAGCCATCCCTCATCCGGTTCAGGACTCAGACCCCTGAATTCCTCACCTCCCAGATTACGAAGATGCTCCAAAGGTAAACCTTGATTAACCACCACATTAGGTGTCTGTGCTTACACTTGCACCCTAGCTATCGCTGCTTGGAAAGCCCCCATCATTGCTTGGATCAACAGAGCCAAATCACCAAAAATTGGCCCTTGTGGAGCCTAAGGTGCATCACCTACCCCAACATCAATAGGAGGAACCAACGGAGGACGTAAAACATTACGAAGATTCCCTTCCTCAACATTACCCTGCCCAGACCCGACATTACCAGCCATGGAACAAGTCTCACGTCGAGCCATGCTAACAAAAGCATTAAAACACATTAAAGTCATGCTAAAATTTAGCAAAGGATCCAAGACAACCTTATAAAACATTTTAAAACCATGGTAATAGGCAATATGCTCCCAATTCATACCCCAACATGATATAAAACAATCACCATACATATACACAATCACCATGCACATCAAACGTTAGCAATCAAACAAACAACAACATCTCAACCTTTCGTAACCTGGCTCTGATACCAACAAATGTAACCCCCTCGACTCGACCTAGACACCCGACCAAACTGAGTGAGCTACATTAGGTTTGCCGAAGCAAATCAGAGAAAGATTATGAAAACCGATACATTTTTTCCTTTTATCTTGTCTAGATGCGTTTTATTAACCCTAAGTGATCATGCTTGCAGCGGATGAATTTACAAAGGAAACGGACCACAAAAAGGCAACCAATTGCATATAATACATTTTAGGGACTAAAGCGTAAAATTGGTAAATTAATGGAGCAAAACTAAAATTAGGGTTACCATTCCTTAATTAGTCAAATTGCATGCTTGCATGTTAATTCTCGACTCAATCTGACCATCCAAACTCAAGCAATTGCATTAACAACAATCAGAGACCAAAATGGAATAATCATAAACTTTCAAACGCTCCAATAACTGATTTAACAGCAGCTCGTATCGATACGCGTACAGGTGTTTCAGTACATATATCACCTCAGTTTTGGGCCTAGCGGTTTAAGGGATAGTTAAACGGTCTGGTGGATCGAGTTAGGGATTCAAGTTGGATTCGGTAATAAATATTTTTGAGTAAAAATCTAGAAAAAAATGGTTAAAAATCATTATTTAATATATAGATAATATTGAGCCTAGCGTGTGGGTCTAGTTGCTTATCGTTTGAGGTTACCTTCTGAGTTAGAGAGGATTCATGATGTATTTCATGTGTCGAAGTTGCAAAAGTATCGGTCGGATCCATCGCATGTTATGCCGGTGGAGGATATTGAGTTGAGGCCAAATTTATCTTATGATGAGGAACCGGTGGTGATCCTTGACACCAGCAGTAAGGTTCTGTGTGGCAAGATGGTTGAGCTTGTTAAGGTGTTGTGTAGGCACCGCGGTGTTGAGGACGCCACGTGGGAAAGCAAATCGGATATGCTGAAACAGTTTCTGCATCTGTTTCCTCTAGGTAAATTTTGAGGATGAAATTTCTTAAGTGAGGGAGATTTGTAATGCCCCAGTTTTGGGCCTAGTGGTTTAAGGGTAGTTAGACGATCCGGTGGATCGGGTTAGGGATTCGAGTTGGATTCAGGAATAAATATTTTTGAGTAAGTTAAAAATCTGGAAAAAATGGTTAAAAATCAATATATAATATATAGATATTATTGGTGAAATAAATTTGAGGAAATTGAAATTAGAAGGGTGACATTTTGGTTGGTAACCAAAATGTAAATTTTTAAAACTGTTTTTTAAATGGTGACTAGTTTGTAAAAAGGTCAAATTCTTAGAATCCTTAAGGAGCTATTTTACCAAACTTTGGTTGGTGGTTTTTTTCCTCAATTAAGGATTTTTAACATGTGTTTTATTAATTAATAAAAAGGGGCTTTAATATTAAAAAGGTAGTTATTGTTTTATAAAAATTTGATGTAAACTTTTCTCTTCACTTCTACTTTGCCAAACACTCTTGTTTTCATCAAATTTCAGAGGCAAGAGATCTATTTTCTTGAGCTCTTGATTTACAAAACTCATTGAAATCTTGTGTTTTTCAAGCTTTAATCAATCAATTGAGGGAGAAATCACACAATAGAGGTAAGGTTCATTTTTCTCCTATATTGAATGGTTCTTTATTAATATTCCCAATTATTTGATCCTTGATTTATGATTTATAATCTAATTTTATGTTTTTATGATGATTATTTGATTTAATTGGGTTTATTTGATGAAATTGAAGAAGATTCATTTTGGATCTATTTTTCAGTGTTGAGGATTGATTTTAAACATGTATTGGACGTTTTATAATGTTAATAAGTTGTTTTTAACATTGGAATCCCAAAACTCCATGAATCCCAAATTATTTAGGTTGTTAGATTTGCGTTTTTTAAGGGTTATGTTGGCTGTTTAGTTGGTGGAGATATATAGATGATGTAATCCTGTTTTGAGTGTTGATTGATGTTAATGGAAGTGTTAGATTGATAGTTTGTGGCTGGGTTGTGTTTGGAAAGAGTTAGATGATGATTTCGGTTGTTGTGGTGGAGTAATTGTGAAAGAATTGTTGATGTTTGTAAGGAATGTTGTTGCGGTGTTTGAATGCATTGAGATGCATTAATCCTCTATTGTTAGGTTAAAATAGGGGAGGTTGCTCCGGAAACTATCGGTGAAGCTTTGGAGGCTTCAGACTCTTGAATTTGCGTTAGTGAATTGAGGATTCGCGTATCAGAGAGTGAGAACGTGGATTTCAGCTTTGAAATGATTTAAAGGTGGTTTATGGGAGTTTAAACTTAGCCTGAAATGCTAGTTTAACTCAAAAGTAAGTATAAAGTGGTTTTCTCTCTCGGTTGTGCTTTATGAAATGATTTATGCACTTGTTTTGAATTACATGGTACCCACTGTTTAAGCATGTTTTAAAGTATGTTTAATACCGTTTTGATTATGAAATGTTGAAGGATGCACATGGTAAGTGATCCTTGTAAGTATATGGAAATATTTGTTGAAAAGCATGGTTTGTTGCTTTGGAAATGATTTGGTTTAATGCATATAAAGAAAACAATGAGGTACATGATTAAATTCGAAATATATTGGCAAGTGATGTGGTTTAAAATGTTATTGGACATTATTGGTAGGCCATAGGATTGATAGTGCACTATAAAAAGTCACATTGGATGTCGAGGGGTTTATATGGTATACCGAATACTCCATCCAAGTACCCTAACAGTCGAGGGTTATATGGTATCGAAAACTCCCGTTAGTAGGTTAAGAATCTAACCGATGAATGAGGTTGGTGTCCTTGTGAGTTGTAATTGTACCTAGTTGTTAATGCACTGCATTTGTGATTGTATCGCTATTCCGGTTGAGATGACTTGAAGTGTTGAGAGGAAACTTGTTGAACCCGTGTATCCAATGAACTATTTTGGTATAGGAACTTGGTTATGAACACTTGTAAGCCCATATAATTATGGATGTATCATGTAATGGTTTATGTTGTATAATGTGATTTATACATGGTTACTCTTTAGGCTTTGCATATAGTTTGATATGCATGAGAAGGCTTAAATTGAGGTTTAGCAATAGGATTTGCTGATGGTTAATGATACATGTTGCATATAGTTTAATATGTGGGTTTTTGAAAGTGTTAAGTGCATGGCTTTCAAGGCATGATGTTCAAATGATGTTTTAAGTAATGTTTAAAAGATGATTGAATTGAGATTTCAATGTGTTGCTGGGAAATGGTTTTAAACGCATTGATGGCGTTTTGCTTTTGGGAACTCCTCGCTTAGCCTAGTGTACTTACACTCTCTTTATCCATCAATGCAGAGAATTAAAGATTTGAAGGCAGCAATGAAGCGAGGGATCACTAAAGACTTGGTACTAAAAGTATGTTTCAAATTAAACTATAAGTAATAAGGGCAATGAGGTTCCGTTGTTGCTTTGGGAGATGATTTGTTAAACTCCCTGTTTGGGCAATGTTGTTTTACTGTTCTTGGTTTGTAATTGGTCATTTTGGATTGTTGGTTGCATTGGTTTCGAGATTTGTGCTTTGCTTGGCTTGGTTTCTAGGAAGCATGCTTCTAGTTTTATATTTGATGCAAGATGCCATGAATTGTTGATGAATCTGTGTTGTCTTGCTAAGGTTTGACCCTTGAATGTGTTGGATGCATGGTAGAAGCATGTTAGGGTGTTTTGGCATCTTCGAACGCATGTTAAACCAGTAAAAGAGGACATTTCAGGTCCAGGTGTATCAGAACGCGTGTCTCCGTATCGGTATGGGTAAGCCATTCCAGGCTTATTGTTTTGGTACGCGGGTAAGCATTTCGATACGGGCTTAGGCCAATTATGGCCAGTGTTTTGGTATGCGAGGGATCGTTTCGATACGGGATAACATTTTTGGGCAAGGCGTATCGGTACGCGTAAGTGTAGCGATACAGATTTGAGCTACTAGAATTGGTGATTTTTAATCAGGCAAAGCGTATTGATACATCACCTTAGTGTACCGATACAACTAGCAGTTATTTTAGTTATTTGGATGTTCTAAAGTTTTGTTTTCTTACGTCTCGGTCCCTAAATATTGTGGATGCAATTGAATAAGTATAGATGATCGTTTTGAACTGAGTTTCGACATGTATGCATGAAACCGGACTAATTAAAGGTTGGTAACATAAAAAAGGGTTAAGTCCTTGTAGTTTTCTAGAATTGCAATTTGGTCCATAAATTGCAGTTGTACTCAATTGGATATCGATTCAATGCCCGATTGAGTTGAGTTTTCACCTGCGGTCAATATGAATACATAGGATAATAATTTGCATCTAGATATGATTAAAGGAAAAAATGGACACATTTGAGTTTCTTCTTCACATTTTACCTCGGTAAACCTAATGTAGCTTGCTTAGTTCGATCTTGCAACTAGGCCGGGTTGAGGGGGTTACATTTGGTTGTATTAGAGCCAGGTTTACGATAATTAGGGGTTGGTATGGTTCTTGTAATGTTTTTGTGGGTCGTAATCTGTTGTTTGCTATGCGCAATGATTGTAATATACACATTGATTGCTTTATGCTTTTTTTGGGGGGGGGAGTTTGGGAAACTCATTGCCTTATTATTATAGTTTGAAATGTTTTGGTTTTGAAATGGAAGTCTCTTTAAGCTGGCCTGATTGTTTTGTTTTGGTGAAATATCATGCCCTAGATATAATTTTAGCACGATGGGATTGAGGAGAGAGTTGTGATCTGGTAGGATTACTGCTGCCGTTGGGCAGGGAAATGAGGAGGATGTCATACCTCCTGAAGGGTTACCGTCGCCTCCACCCAATCCACCTGCGAAAGTAGAGCAAGTACCACCTGTTCCAGCTGGGCCAGGGATGGGTGATATGGCACCATTGATTCAAGCTATGACTGGTGCTTTTCAGGTAGAAGTTGCAGGTGTTCATGTGCCGGCACCAGTGGTTGGGCAGACGTGTTTACCGTTAGAGTGTCTTCACAGTTTGGTCAGAGTTGAGTTCCGTGGTCTAGCACAGAGGCTTTTGAGGATTGGTTCGCTAGTATAGAGAGGATACTTGGCCTGATGGGTTGTATGGATGCCTGTAAGTTAGGTTGTGTTGTGTCCTTGTTGTAGGGAGATTCCTATAGGTGGTGGACTATCGTGGCAGCTTGGATGGAACCTGAGGATATATCCTGTGAGTTTTTTTGTGTTGATTTTCAAAAAAGGTATCGGAGGCCTGGTATCTAGATGAAAGGAAGAGAGAGTTTATGGCTGTAGTGTAGGGTGATATGTCTGTTTCTGAGTATGAGGTACAGTTTGTGAGGTTGAGTTGGTATGCACTTGAGTTGGTTCATGACAAGCGACAACGATGTGATTGTTTCCGCTATAGGCTGGTACATGAGGTTAAGACGTACATGCTTGCTACTGATTATACGAATTTTGACGTATTGGTTATACGAGCCAAAGATATTGAGCAAAACCTTGGTTTAGCTTTTGGGTCTCGAGGATTTAGCTCTAGTAAGAGAGTGGTAGAGTATAGTTTTGACGGTGGTTAGGCCAAGAGACACCATGACAAGAGATCACCCTGATCAGAGATGCATTTGAGGTGTTGTTGGCTTAAAGAACAAGGGCATTGTACCCAGGTTAGAGCTCCGCATAATACCTGTTAGGCTTGCGAATCACGTAATCATTTGAGGTGGGATTGCCCGGGTTTAGCCAAAGAGAGTCAGGTACCTGCGACTGTTGTGGCTAATGCCTGTTGGAGTTTTGGGTCTGGCAACCATCTGAGACGTGATTGTCCTTTGTTAGCTGGAGGTGGGCAGGGTGTTGCACATGTTATTGCTCCCTAGATAGGTCATGGTCATGGCCAGTTTCATCGCATGGATGGTGGACAGAGGACTGTGGCTCATACGGTTGCTATCCAGCCTGAGGGAGGTGGACCAGCTAAAGTGTGTGTGCACGGTAAGGGTCGTAACGACTCTGATGTGGTTGCAAGTACATTCACATTACAGTCTTTACCGTTGTATTCATTGGTTGATACTGGTTCTACCTATTCATATATCTTGAGTGAGCATGCACAGTTGCTTGATATACTTGTTGAAATTCTTAATGTGGGTGTTAGAGTGACCATTTCTCGTGGAGAGACAGTCGTGGATAGGAAGTTGTATTGTAGGTGTCCACTAATGGTTTAAGGTCATGTGTTTGTCGTGGATTTGATGGAGTTTCCATTCCATGGTTTTGATGTTATTCTGGGAATGGATTGGTTGATCGAGCATAGGGTTGTGGTAGATTTTAAGACCAAATGGATATCCCTGAAGTTGTCTGATGATTTAGAGGTGGTGGTTAAAAGTGAGAACGCTAAGTTATTGTCTAATGCTATGTCAGCTTTAGAAGCAAGACGAATGATGGATTCTGGATGTCAGGCTTTCTTAGCCTATGTTACGAATCCTGGTTCGAAGGAGTTGAGGGTGCAGGATATCCACACAGTATGCGAGTTTTTGGGTGTTTTTCTAGAAAAGTTACCGGGGTTGCCACCGGATCGAAAGATGGAGTTTAGCATTGAGAATTATGTGGATACGACAGCAGTGTTAATTGATCCGTATCGTATGGCCCCAAAGGACTTGAAGGAGTTGAAAATGCAACTACAAGAGTTTTTGATGATGCCATTTGGTTTGACCAATGCACCGGTTGCTTTCATGGACATGATGGATCGGGTGTTCCATGAGTTTTTGGATCAGTTTGTGGTTGTGTTTATCGATGATATTCTTGTGTACTCTCGTCCTGAGGAGGATCATGATAGGCATTTACGGATTTTATTTCAGACGTTGTTGGCTAATCAGCTTTATGCCAAGTTAAGCAAGTGTGAGTTCTGGCTTAGGGAAGTTGTTTTCCTTGGGCATGTGGTGTCGGCCGAGGGGATTCGTGTTGATCCGCACAAAATTGAGGTCGTGATAGGTTGGAAAGCCCCTAAATCTGTGTCAGAGGTTCAGAGTTTCCTAGTGTTGGCCGGTTATTACCGTAGATTTGTTGATGGGTTCTCAGTATAGCTGCTCCTTTGACCAAGTTGTTACAAAAGAAGGTTCGTTTTGAGTGGTCGGAGGATAGGCAGCGAGCTTTTGAAAGGTTGAAGCAAGCTCTGACACGAGCTCCAGTTTTGACTCAACCAGAGTCAGGGAAAAAGTTCGTTGTCTATAGTGATGCGTCCTATGTTGGACTCGGTTGTGTGCTGATGTAGGAGGGTAAGGTAGTTGCCTATTCATCTAGACATTTGAATGTGCATGAGCGTAATTACCCTACTCATAACCTTGAACACGCCGCAGTTGTTTTTGCTTTGAAAATTTGGAGGCATTACTTTTATGGTGAGAAATGTGTAGTTTATACGGATCTTATGAGTTTGAAATATCTGATGTCGCAGAAGGAGTTAAATCTTAGGCAAATAAGATGGTTAGAGTTGCTTAAAGATTATGATCTGACCATCGAGTATCATCTGGGTAAAGCTAACGTGGTGGCCGATGCTTTGAGTAGAAAAGCTATTGTTGAGTTGAGGGCTATGTTTGCTAGGTTGACTGTGATTCGTGACGGTGAGTTGTTGGCTGAAATGCAAGTGAAACCGTCCTTGTCACAACTGATTAAAGAGAAATAATCGTATGATGAGAGTTTGGTGCCGTATGTGAAGGATATCACGGATGGAAGTCCTACAGATTTTCATTTTAATGATGGTGGGGTATTGTGTTATAAAGGTCGAATTGTGGTGCCTGATGATGAAGAGTTAAGGCATACCATTTTAACCGAAGCGCATGCTAGTCTTTTTGCTATGCATCCCGGTAGTACAAAGATGTATCAAGGTTTGAAGGAAGAGTACTATTGGGTTGGTTTGACGAAAGATGTGGTTGATTTTGTTGCTCGATGCTTGGTATGTCGCGAGTAAAGGCTAAGCACCAGTTTCCTTCCGGGTTGTTACAACCATTGAGGATACCATAATAGAAATGGGAAAGAATCACCATAGATTTTGTGTTTGGGTTGCCTTTGACACCGACCAAAAAGCATTCCATTTGGGTGATTGTTGATCGGTTTACAAAGTGTGCGCATTTGTGACAGTGCATACAATGTATACCTTGGATAGGTTGGCCGATCTGTACATTTCTGAGATTGTGCGCTTGCACGGGGTGCCCAAATCCATAGTTTCGGATAGAGATCCACGCTTTACAGCAAGGTTTGGGGAGTGTTTGCATCGTGCTCTAGGAACACGGCTGAATTTCAGTACTCTATATCATCCTCAGACGGATGGTTAGTCGGAGCGTGTGATTCAGGTCTTGGAGGATAGGTTGAGGTGTTATATCATTGAGTTCCAAGGAACATGGGAAAAGCAGTTGCCTTTGGTGGAGTTTGCTTATAATAACAGCTATCAGGCTAGTATACAGATGGCACCGTACGAGGCTTTGTATGGTCGGAAGTGCCTTACACTGTTGTGTTGGGGTGAGGTTGGGAAAAATACATTTCGATGCTTGATGTGCTGAAAGACTTCAATTAAAAAGTGAAGCTGATATGTGAGCGCTTGAGAGCGGCTTCGGATCGTCAGAAATCCTACGCGGATTTAAAGCGCAGGGATATAGAATATGTTGTTGGTGATTGGGTGTTTTTAAAGGTGTCACCTTGGAAGAAGGTGATGCATTTTGGGCGAAAAGGGAAGCTTAGCCCGATGTTTATTGGACCATATGAGATCATTGAGCGTGTGGGTCCAGCTTCTTATCATTTGAGGTTACGTATTGAGTTGGAAAAGATTCATGATGTGTTTCATGTGTCGATGTTGCGGATGTAACCCCCTCGACCCGACCTAGCCGCAAGATCGAACCGAACGAGCTACATTAGGTTTACCGAAGTAAACTGAAAAGAAGAACTTGGAAAAATGCAACCATTTTTTCCTTTATCTTATCTAGATGCAGTTTATTACCCTACGTGTACATACAACCAACGATTGGAAATCCAACTCAACCGGGCATTGAATTGATATCCAATTGGCCACATTACAAGAATAGGGACCAAAACATAAATCTGCAAATCTATAAGGGTTAACTTGTAATTTGCTTTACCATTATTCAATTAATCAGGTTACAAGCATACATGCCGAATTTCAACTTAAAACGATCATCTGAACTCATCCAATTGCATACATAACACCCAGGGACCAAAACGTAAATTCCATTATTTTGAAGGGCCAATTCCATAATTAAAGTTGCCAATCCTCAATTAAACCAAATACATGCATACTAGTGAAATTTTGCGTAAAAACGATCATTCAAGCTTATCATAAGTCCAAAGCAACAATATAAACTTGCACAAACAGAGAGGTAACCACTCAAACCCTCCCAACAACATTTAAGCTACATTGCTTGTATTACTACTTAAAACTCAAACATACTTTGGTAATTCAAGTCTTGAGTATTCCCTTCTTGCTTGCTAGGACACTTGCACTTAATCAATCTGCATTGATGATAAAAGAGAGCGTAAGCAATCATTGCTTAGCGAGGAGCGCTCAAAAATACAAAACATCATCCAATGCAATTTCAAACCATTTTAGAACAATCATGCCACTCTTTCAAAACATGCACTTAATCTTTACAAAACCAGCATACTAAACCCTATGCAATATGAATCATGGATTTCCACAGCATATTCCCATATGCAATTTCCTCCATTTAAGCCTACCCAAGCATAACATCCCATATGCAAAGTTTAAGAAGTATAACTCGTATAAATCACATCATTCAAACCAATCCATCAACATGATACAATTTAAAACATTATATTGGCTTCCAAGTGATTTGTTACCATATACATCCTTTCCATAAATCATCATTACCATCGAATACATGGATTTCCCAAGAGATTTCGCAATATCTTGCAGCCCATTGGCATGGAGTTGTGCAACATATGCACTACCTCTACACTACCAAGGCTAACCCTCTAACGTGGAGTTCACACACTCGACGGATCAACCTCTACAGCTCATGGCTGGAGTAAAAGCCATCTAAGTGTTACCTCAACAACATTGGGATTCACATGATCGGAGTAAGTACCTCTTGTACTACCTCTACAACCACGGGTGACTTATTATAGTGCACTTTAAATCCTGTGGCCGACCAATTATATCCAATAACATTTCCATAACATTTTCGATTCATCACTTGCCAATATAATCCACTTTTATAAACATACCTCACTGTTTTCATATGCATTATTCAAATCATTTCATTATGCATTAAGCCATGCATAAGCCATGATCATAAACATTCTTTAAAATCATGCACTACTTCCCAAATGCATCTAACATCATTTCATATCAATTCCCAGCATTAAACCACGCTCATTTCACGCATAAAACAAGAGGTAAATAATCATTTAACAAGTGCATTCATAAATCATTTGCCAACTGAAATCGAGAGAGAAAACCACTTTACTTACTTCCGAGCCTTAGACCAACGTATCAAGCCTAGTCTAGACACCCATTAAACCTTTTCAAATCTTTGAAAAGCCATTCTTATCCGTTTCACTCACTGACAAAGCAACGCCTCTCTTGCCGATGCCAAATTAAGCTTCCAGTAACTCCTCAACACCAAAGTTCACTTCCGGATTAGCTTCCCCTGTTTCAAACACATCACAATAGAGGATCCAATGCATTATAATGCATCCAAACTCACAGCAACCATCAATTAACATTTATCTAACTATAATCCCCCACAACACCACAACCTATAACCCGAAAACATCCTCGATTCACCAAAAACCTCAATCCAGCCCACAACTACGAATCTCAATCTTCAAATAACGTCAATTAACATCAAAACAACAACCTAAAACTACCTTATACCTCCAGCAACCAATAATTAACCTCAACACCTCAAAATTTCTTAACTACCAATCTAACAAACTAGAGATTCAATAGATTCCGAGATTCTATCATCAAAACTCACTTCATTATCATATTAAACATCAAAATCAAGGTATAAACCAATCCTTAACTCAGCAAAAACATATCACCACAAATTTCTTCAAATTTTTGTCATAAACCATCAATTAAACCATAAATCCGAGTTTAATTAATCAAAACCCAATGAAAATCATATAAAATGGATCAAGAACTTAAGAATTTCAATAAAGAACCTTTCATTAGAGGAGAAGAATGAATCCTTACCTCCAATGCTGATTTCTCCCCTCAATTGCTTTATAAACCATGAAAATCAAGGTAGAAACAATAATTATTTGACGTAAAAGCTTTAGAAATCAATTGGAAATCAAAAACTCTTTGAAATCCTAATTTTACTTGAAGAAATTGAAGCTGGAAATGTGTTTGGCTGGGGAGAATTTGAGAGAAAGAAGTTACAAAGTTAGTTACGTGAAATTCTTTTAAAAAGCTTAATTGTGTTTAATTAATTCTCTCCTCTATTTATACCTCTTAAAAACTTAATTAAAATAGTTAATTAAAGGGAGAAATCTGATGAAACCCTTTTTGGATTATGAGCTCGTTAAAGATTCAAAGTTTTTGACCCATTTTCAAAATAGTCACTAAAAATGGTTTTGCAAACTTTGCGTTTTAGTCACTAACTCAAAATGTCCCATTCTCGAATTTCTTTTTCCAAAATTGTTTTCACCAAAATCATTTATATAATTAATAAAGATCTTACACTATTTTACCCTACTTTTATCCCTTATAAAAATATTCAATCCAATTTAAATCCCAAATCTGACTCGAATATGTAATTCTGGTCCACTGGACCGAGTAAACCATCCCAAAACCCCTAGGCCCAAAAACTAGGGTGTTACAGCGGAAGTATTGGTAGGATCCATCGCATGTTATGCCGTTGAAGGATATTGAGTTGAGGCCAGATTTGTCTTATGATGAGGAACCGGTGGAGATCCTTGACACCAGCATTAAGGTTCTGCGTGGCAATACGGTTGAGCTTGTTAAGGTGTTGTGGAGGCAGCGCGGTGTTGAGGAGGCCACGTGGGAAAACAAATCGGATATGTTGAAATAGTTTCCGCATTTGTTTCCTCTAGGTAAATTTCGAGGATGAAATTTCTTAAGTGGGGGAGAGTTGTAACGCCCCGATTTTGGGCCTAGCAGTTTAAGGGCTAATTAGACGGTCTGGTGGATCGGGTCAGGGATTCGAGTTGGATTCGGGAATAAATATTTTTAAGTAAGTTCAAAATATGGAAAATGGTTCAAAATCATTATTTAATATATAGATAATATTGGTGAAATCAATTTGAGGAAATTGAAATTGGAAGGGTGACATTTTGGTTGGTGACCAAAATGTCAATTTTTAAAACTATTTTTAAATGGTGACTAGTTTGTAAAAGGGTCAAATTCTTAGAATCC
Organism: Hibiscus mutabilis; assembly: GCA_019671005.1. Classification (NCBI taxonomy): domain Eukaryota; kingdom Viridiplantae; phylum Streptophyta; class Magnoliopsida; order Malvales; family Malvaceae; genus Hibiscus; species Hibiscus mutabilis. Next base: position 25,344,464 of record CM033738.1, read on the forward strand.
TTAAGGAGCTATTTTACCAAACATAGGATGGTGGTTTCTTCCCTCAATTAAGGATTTTTAACATGTGTTTTATTAATGAATAAAAAAGGGTTTTAATATTAAAAGGTAGTTATTGATTTTATAAAGATTTGACGTCAACTTTTCTCTTCACTTCTACTCTGCCAAACTCTATTGTTTTCATCAAATTTTCAGAGGTGAGAGATCAATTTTCTTGAACTCTTTATTTATAAATGATTCTTCATCTTTGATTTACAAGATCTCATTAAAATCTTGTGTTTTTCAAGCTTGAATCAATCAATTGAGGGAGAAATCACATAATATAGGTAAGGTTCATTTTCTCCTCTATTTAATGGTTCTTTATTGATATTCCCAAGTATTTGATCCTTGATTTATGATTTATAATATGATTTTATGTTTTTATGATGATTATTTGATTTAATTGAGCTTATTTGATGAAATTGAAGAAGATTCATATTGGATCTATTTTTCAGTGTTGAGGATTGATTTTAAACATGTATTGGATGTTTTATAATGTTAATAAGTTGTTTTTAACATTGGAATCTTGAAACTCCATGAATCCCTAATTATTGAGGTTGTTAGATTTACGTTTTAGAAGGGTTGTATTGGCTGTTTAGTTGATGGAGATATAACGATGGCGTAATCCTATTTTGAGTGTTTATTGATGTTAACGGAAGTTTTAGATTGATAGTTTGTGACTGGGTTGTGTTTGGAAGGAGTTAGATGATGATTTCGATTGTTGTGGTGGTGTAATTATGAAAGCATTGTTGAGGTTTGTAAGGAATGTTGTTCAGTGTTTGAATGCATTATGATGCATTAATCCTCTGTTGTTATGTGGTTGAAATAGGGGAGGTTGATTTTATAGCTATTGGTGAAGCTTCGGAGGCTTCGGACGCTTGATTTTGCGTCGGCGAATTGAGGTTTCATGAGTCAGTGAGTGAGAACGTGGATTTCATCTTTGTAATGATTTAAAGGTGGTTTGTGGGAGTTTAAACTTATCTTGAAACACTGGTTTAAACTCGAAAATAAGTATAGACGAAATGGTTATATGGTATCGAAAACTCCCATTAATGGGTTATACGGTGTACCGAATACTCCATCCAAGTATTCTAACGGTCGAGGGGTTATATGGTACCGAAAACTCCCATTAATGGGTTAAGAATCTAACTGATGATTAGGGTTGGTGTCCCCGTGAGTTGTAATTGTACTCGGTTGTTAATGTACTGCGATTGTGATTGTATCGCTATTCCGGTTGAGATAACTTGAAGTGTTGAGAGGACATTTGTTGAATCTGTGTATTCGATTAACTATTTTGGTATAGGAACTTGGTTATGATCACTTGTAAGCCAATATAATTATGGATGTGTCATGTAATGGTTTATGTTGTATAATGTGATTTATACATGGTTACGCTTTAAACTTTGCATATAGTTTGTTATGCATGAGAAGGCTTAAATTGAGGTTTAGCAATGGGATTTGCTGATGGTTAATGATACATGCTGCATATAGTTTAATATATTGGTTTTTGAAAGTGTTAAGTGCATGGTTTTTAAGGCATGATGTTCAAATGTTGTTTTAAGTGATGTTTAAAAGATGATTGAAATGAGATTTCAATGTGTTGTTGATAAATGGTTGTAAACACATTGATAGTGTTTTGCTTTTGGGCACTCCTCACTGAGCCTAGTGTGCTTACGCTCTCTTTGTCCATCAATGCAAAGAATTAAAGATTTGAAGGCAGCAAGGAAATGAGGGACCACTAAAGACTTGGTACTAAAAGTATGTTTCAAATTAGACTATAAGTGATACGGGCAATGGGGTTCCGTTGTTGGTTTGGGAGATGATTTGTTAAACTCCCTGTTTGAGCGATTTCTTGGCTTGTAATTGGTTACTTTGGATTGTTGGTTGCATAGGTTTTGAGATTTGTGCTTTGCTTGGCTTGTTTTCTAGGAAGCATGCCTCTAGTTTTATATTTGTTGCAAGATGCCATGAATTGTTGATGAATCTGTTTTGTCTTGCTGAGGTTTGACACTTGAATGTGTTGGATGCATGGTAGAAGCATGTTAGGGTGTTTTGGTATCTTTGAAAGCATGTTAAACTAGTAAAAGACGACACTTCAGGTTTAGGCGTATCGAAATGCGTGTCTCCGTACCAGTACGGGTAAGCCATTCCAGGCTTAGTGTTCCGTTACACGGGTAAGCATTTCGATACGGGCTTAGGCCAATTGTGGCCGGCGTTTTGGTACATAAGGGATCGTTTCGATACGGGATAACGTTTTTGGGCAAGGCGTATCGGTATGCGTATGATACTAATTTGAGCTACTGGAATTGGGGATTTTTAATCATGCAAAGCGTATCGATACGTCACCTTAGCGTACCGATACGGCTAGCAGTTATTTTAGTTATTTGGATGTTCTAAAGTTCTATTTTCTTACGTTTCGGTCCCTGAATATTGTGGATGCAATTGAATGAGTATGGATGATTGTTTTTGATCTGAGTTTCAACATGTATGCATGAATCCAGACTAATTAAAGGTTGGTAACATAAAAAGGGGTTAAGTCCTTGTAGTTTTTTGGAATTACAATTTGGTCTATAAATTGCAATTGTACCGAATTGAATACCGATTCGATGCTCGATTGAGTTGAGTTTCACCTGCGGTCAATATTAACACATAGGATAATAATTTGCATCTAGATATGATTAAAGAAAAAAATGGACGTGTTTCGGGTTTCTTCTTCATGGTTCACCTCGGTAAACGTAATGTAGCTCGCTCGGTTCGATCTTGCGACTAGGCCAGGTCGAGGGGGTTATAGTACGCCTTGGCCAATTTTCAAAACTCAGATTCTAGTAGCTCAAAACCATACCGATATGGCCTCGCATATCAAAACGCTAAGCCAGTTTTCTCTTACCCGCATCGAAACACCTCCCCGAGTATCGAAACGCTATGCCTAAAAGGGCTTAACCGTATCGAAACACCTCTCCCGCATATCAAAACGCTAAGCCTGAAATGGCCTAGCCGTACCAGTATGAAAGGACACGTTCCGATACGCCTGGACCCCAAATGTCATTTTTAGCTGGTTTTTCATTCGAATCTAGATGCATTTAGATCCTAGAAACTCATACTCATGCATACAAACAACCATCTATTCATATTCCAACACTTGCACTAAGATTAGCAGCCACAACAAAACATAAGCTTCCAAAAGATCAACCTATAGGCATGCTCCCTAGACAACTTTACCAAACATGCCAAAACACTCAATTGAACACTTACTAGCATATGCCACTTCCACATATATCTATAACATCAAAATCAACGTGCTAGAGTCATCAAAACATGGCATTCAACCAAGGCTATCTATATGCATACCTAAGTAACCATCTAGCATCAACTATAAGCAAGGATTAACAACATACTTATCACCATCAATCCAACTCCAAAACATAGCATTAAACATGCTCAAAAACTAGGGAAAAACATAATTACAAATCCCAAAAACATGCGAAACACATTGCCTTATTAACCAGAAACTTAAACCGATTTCATACTCAAAAGTATTCTTTGTTCTTGGATCACTTAAAACCTTGCCTTTGCTGCCCCAAACTTCAATGCTCTGCATCATTAAGAAAAAAAGAGCATAAGCACATATGCTTAGTGAGAATGCTCATAAAAATGCATTTAAATTCTTTGAAAACTAAACACTTGTTTTCAAACCATGCTTAAGACCAAAGAATTTTCATTGATTCCAAATCAAAACATGCACGTCATCATTATGCAAAAACATTTACAAATCACATGCTTAAATCCCAAAGCATTAAATCATCCCAGGCTTAAATCCCAAAGCATTATAAAATAAGTTCAACACATGAACTTTCATATATTGGCAATAATAGTGACCACAGATTGTAACCCCCTCGACCCGGCCTAGTTCCAAGACCGAACCGAGCGAGCTACATTAGGTTTACCGAAGTAAAACGTGAAGATAAAACCCGAAACACGAATATTTTTTATCTTGTCTATATGCATAATTATTATCCTACATGTACATACTGATCTCAGGTGAAAACCCAACTCAATCGGGCGTCGAATTGACATCAATTGATTACAATTGCCATATAGGGACCAAATTGCAAATTCAGAAAAACTACAGGGTCTTAGCTCATTTTTATATTACCAATCTTTAATTAAGCAGGTTTCATGCTAACATGTTATAAATTAGATCAAAAAGGTCTTCCAAACTCATTTAATTGCATCCACAACATTCAGGGACCAAAACATAAGAAAATAGAACTTCAGAGTATTCCAAATAATTAACTTAACTACCACTGTACCGGTACGGACAAGGGGTGTTTCGATACGCATTCATTATTTCAGACTCCAAAATTCCAGTAGCCAAAACTCATTTCGATACGCTCCTGTGTATCGTAACACCCTTCATGAAAACACTGTACCATATTGAAATGCCTCCCCGAGTACCGAAATATTGGCCAATTTTGCCTAGGCCCGTACCGAAATAGCTGCTCGAGTATCGGCATGCTAAGCCTGAAATGGCTTACCCGTACCGAAATAGGGACACCCGTATCGGTACGCCTGGACCTATAATGTCCATTCTTGCTGGTTTAACATGCTTTTGAACATACCAAAACACCCTAACATCCTTCTAACATACATCCAACATAATTAAGGATCAATCCACATCAGAGCAACTCAGTTTCAACATCAATTCATGGCATCATACTTCAAACGTAAATCTAGAGTCATGCTTCCTAGAAACCAATCAAGCAAAGCATGAAACTTCAAACCATCACCACAAACAATCTATAATGGCCATTTACAATCCAAGAGCAACGAAACAAACTTGCTCAAACAGGGAGTTTAACAAAACACCTCCCAAAACAACAATGGAACCCCATTGCCCTTATTACTTATAGTTTAATCCCAAAAACATACTTTGGTTACCATATCTTATTGTGATCCCTTGCTTCCCACTGCTTTCCAAGCCTTTAATTCTCTGCATTGATGAACAAAGAGAGCGTAAGCACACTAGGCTTAGTGAGGAGTGCTCAAAACAAGACACCATCAATGCATTTAAAACCATTTCTCAACATCACATTGAAATCTCATTTCAATCATCTCTTAAAACATTATCATGCCTTGAAAACCATGCACTTAACATCTTTAAAAACCAGCATATTAAACTATATGCAACATGTATCATTAACCAACAACAAATCCTATTGCTAAACCTCAATTTAAGTCTTCCCATGCATAACGACCATATGCAAAGCTTAAAGAGTAAACATGGATAAATCCCATTATACAACATAAACCATTTCAATGATACATCAACAAATAGTACTCTTCAGACCATGCATCGAGCAACATAATCAGCCACATCTTTCTTCAGACCAACCCAATAGTACTCTTCCTTCAAACTACGATACATCTTAGTACTACTAGGATGCATAGAAAAAGGGCTAACATGCGCTTCAGTTAAAATGATACGCCTCAACTCCATATCTTCAGGCACCACAACCTGGCCTTTAAAACACAACTCTCCATCATCATTAAACTGAAAATCATAGGTTTTCCATCCATGATATCCTTTACATACGGTACCAAACTCTCATCATATGATTACTTCTCCTTAATCAACTATGACAATGACGGTTTCACTTGTAACTTAGCCAACAGCCCACCGTTACACGTCACACTCAACCGAGCAAACATAACTCTCAACTCCACAACAACTTTCCTACTCAAAGCATTCACCACAATGTTAGCTTTACCCGGATGGTACTCTATGGTCAGATCATAATCCTTAAACAACTCCAACCATCTCTGTTGCCTAAGATTTGACTCCTTCTGCGACATCAGATACTTCAGACTTTTATGATCCGTATAAACCACACATTTCTCGCCATAAAGGTAATGCCTCTAGATTTTCAAGGCAAACACAATTGCGGTAAGCTCAAGATCATAAGTAGGTTAATTACGCTCATATACCTTTAACTTTCTCGATGCATTCGCAACTACCTTACCCTCATGCATTAACATGCAACCAAGCCGAACATAGGACGCATCACTATAAACAACGAATCTTTTCCTAATTTAGGTTGAACCAAGATTGGAGCTCGTGTCAAAGCTTCCTTCAACCTTTCAAAAGCACACTGCCTATCCTCCAACCACTTAAAGCGAACGTTCTTTTGCAACAACTTGGTCAAAGGAGCAGCTAAACTGGAGAATCCCTCAACAAACCTATGATAATAACTAGCCAACCCAAGGAAATTCTGAACATATGTCATAGATTTAGGCACCTTCCAACTCATCACATCCTCAACTTTATGCGGATCAACATGAATTCCCTCGGCTGAAACAACGTACCCAAGGAAAACAACCCGTATGGAAACTGGTGCTCAACCTTAACTCGCTGACGTGCCATGCACATAGAAACAAATTCAACCACATCCTTCTTCAAACCAACCCAAAAGTACACCTCTTTCAACCCACGATACATTTTGGTACTATCGGAATGCATAGCAAAAGGACTAGAATGTGCCTCTAGTATGCCTTAACTCTGAATCATGCGACACCACTATTCGACCCTTGAAACACAAAACCCCATCATCATCAAAATAAAAATCCTTCAGATTACCATCTGACATGTGCTTAATGTGTGAAAACCAGAGAATTGTTAAATGGTTGCTTAGCTTTAATCATTTGTGACATCGTCGGCTTAACTTGCAACTCAGCCAACAACCTAGCTTCTCGTGTCACACTCAACCTCGCAAACAAAGTCCTAAGCTCAACCACAACCTTATGACTTAACGCATTCGCAACCACATTAGCCTTTCTAGGATGATGCTTGATTGTCAAGTCATAATCCTTAAGCAACTCCAACCATCTACGTTGCCTAAGACTCAAATCCTTTTGAGACATCAAATACTTCAGACTCTTATAATCCGTAAAAACAACACATTTCTCTCTATAAAGGTAATGTCTCCAAATCTTCAAGGCAAACACCACAATCGCCAGCTCCAAATCATGAGTCGGATAATTGTGCTCATGAACATTCAACTGTCTTGACGCATAGGCCACAGCCTTACCATCTTGCAATCCGCACACAACCTAAACCAACGTAAGACGCATCACTATAAATCATAAACTCCTTCCCTGACTCGAGTTGGATCAGCACAGGAGTATGAGTCAAGACTTCCTTCAACTTCTCAAAACTATGTTGTTGCTTCTCCATCCACACATATAAAACATTCTTTTGCAACAACTTCACCAACGGTGCCGCAATACTAGAAAACTCATCTACAAAATGTTGGTAATAACCAGCCAACCCAAGGAAACTACGAACCTCCGACACATACTTAGGTTGCTTCCAATTGAGAGTAACCTCAATTTTTTGTCGATCAACACGAATACCCTCCGCGAAAACCACATGACCAGGGAACATCACTTTCTTCAGCCAAAACTCACATTTAATCAGATTGGCATACAACTGATTATCCTTCAATGCTTGTAAAACAATCCGCAAATGTTGATCATGCTTTTCCTCGGTACGAGAGTACACGAGAATATCATCTATGAACACCACCACGAACTGATCAAGATACTCATGAAACACCCTATTCATCATATCCATGAACGCAGTCAGGGAACTCGTCAAACCAAACGGCATCACCAGGAACTCATAATGCCCGTACCTTGTACAAAACTTGCATGTCAATTCTCGACTGAATCTGACCATCCAAACTCAAGCAATTGCATTCATAACAATCAGGAACCAAAATGGAAGAATCAGAAACTTTCAAACACCCCAATAACTGATTTAATTGCAGCCCATATCAATATGCCTACAGGTGTTTCGGTACGCCTTGGCCAATTTTCAAAACTCAGATTCCAGTAGCTCAAAACCATACCGACACCGCCCCGCGTATCGAAACGCTAAGCCAGTTTGCTCTTAACCGTATCAAAACACCTTATCGCATATCGAAACGCTATGCCTAAAAGGGCTTACCCGTATCGAAACACCTCTCCTGCGTATCGAAACACTAAGCCTGAAATGGCCTAGCTGTACCAGTACGAAGGGATGCATTTCGATATGCCTGAACCCAAAATATCTTTTTTTAGCTGGTTTTTCATTCGAATCTAGATGCATTTAGATCCTAGAAACTCAAACTCATGCATACAAGCAACCATCTATTTATATTCCAACACTTGCACTAAGATTTAGCAACCACAACAAAACATAAGCTTCCAAAAGATCAACCTATACACATGCTCCCTTGACCACTTTACCAAACATACCAAAACACTCGATTGAACATTTACTAGCATATGCCACTTCCACACATATCTATAACATCAAAATCAGCATGCAAGAGTCATCAAAACATGGCATTCAACCAAGGCTATTTAGATACATACCTAAGCAACCACCTAGCATCAACTATAAGCAAGGATTAACAACATACTTATCAACATCAATCCAACTCCAAAATATAGCATTAAACATGCTCAAAACCCAGGGGGAAATAGAATTACAAATCCCAAAAACATGGTGAACACATTGCCTTATTAACCGAAACATAAACCGAGTTCATACTCAAAAGTAGTCTTTGTTCTTGGATCATTTAAAATCTTGCCTTTGCTGCCCCAAACTTCAATGCTCTACATCATTAAGAAAAGAGAGCGTAAACACATATACTTAGTGAGAATGCTCATAAAACAATGATGCATTTAAATTCCTTTGAAAACTAAACACTTGTTTTCAAACCATGCTTACGACCAAAGCATTTTCATTGATTCCAAATAAAAAATGCACATCATCCATATGCAAAAACATTTACAAATCACATGCTTAAATCCCATAGCATTATAAAATAGGTTCAACACATGAACGTTCATATATTGGCAATTATAGTGACCCCGGATAGTCGACCACTATCCCCGATTAACCAACCGCTAATCATTGGTTAACCAACTGTTAACCTTACATATCAGATATACGAATCTCTCATAACATGCCTAATTAAACCGCATGATATCCCAAACCTTGCCTAGTTAAACCGCAGGATTTGACAGCCTCGCCTAGTTAAATTGCGGGCTTTACCGACCTTGCCTAGTTAAACTGCAAGATCACCATCATCTTGGGCTGCCTAGTTAAATTCCATACCCCAAGACATGTCCCAATAGTCATAGTGGCCTAGTTAAACCGCCATACCTTAAGGACCCATGGCCACGATCAATTTTTGTATATAATATATAGTGCACTTCATCCTATGGTATGCCAACTATATCTGATTGTTTTTCACCTTGTCACATAGCCAATATATCATTTCCAAAACCATTTACTCACTATTTTACAAATCATTATACAAAATCACCACATATGCAAACCACATTGCCAAAGCAATACAACATTACCAACCAGAATGAAAACCAATGCTCACTAGCATTTCATATACTTTAAAACCATTGCATATGTATTAAAAACCATACATTTACAATAAGTAATTCATACCATGTTTAATACCAAAACATGGAATCAACCATGCTCATATCCAATCTGATATTAAAGAGCAAAAAAGGGAAACATACTTCCGAGCTTAGGTAAGTGTTTCAAACTTATCCTGAACTCCCAACATCATTTACAAACCCCTTAAAGGCATTTAAAACTAGTTTCCACTCACCGAGTACACCTCGCCTTGCTCACCAACGTAAATCGAGCTCCTAGCAAGCAACGATCTTCCTCAAGCTACTTCGCCTTGTTTATCCCCTATTTTGGTCACACAAAACCAGAGGAAACATGCATCAAAATGCATCAAAACTACAGCCTCAAAGCAACTACCCGCAACTCACAAGTTGCCCACTCAAAAACCATCCAAAACTTATCAAAATCAACCCCAAACACCTTCCAACCTTAACCCAGGCACAATACAACGATTCAATACATCAAACCTCAACAATTAACATCTAAAAACCCCTTTTCAACATCCTGTTACTTCCAGCAATGATTAAACTCCATTAATATCACAAAAACCCTTAACTAACAACCATTAACATTACAGATTCAACTAGTTTCGGGATTATATTGATAAAACAAATCCTTGAACATTATCAAACACAAAAATCATAATATAATCTGAACAAGAACCCAGCAAAACAGATCTAATTCAAACATATATCAATTTCCTCAATCACAACACAATTAAACCAATTTCCCTTAATTAAACTATCAAAACACATCAGAAAACAATTGTAAAGAATCAATAACTTGGGAATTTCAATGAAGAACCTTTCATTAGAGGAGAAGGACGAAAATTACCTCTAATGGATGCTATCTCCCTTAATTGGATGATTTACATGAGAAAAAAAAGTTAAAACAATAAGGTTTTGATAAACAATCAATAAGAGATCATTTGCAAACCAAAGGTTAAAGAAAAAATGATTTTACCTTAAGATTTAGAAGAAGGGAGTGGTGTTTGGCTGGAGAGATTTTGAGAGAAAGATAGTTACGATATTTTTGTTTTAAAGATTTAATTATCAAATTAATTCTTCCCAACCTATTTATATTTTCCAAAACACTTTTAAAATATCCAATTAAGGGATAAAGTATGAGATTAGACTTTTGGGAAATTAGCTCCTTAAAGATTCAAAGTTTTAACTCTTTACAAAACAGTCACTAAAAACAGTTTTCAAAGTTTACATTTTGGTCACTAGTCCAAAATGTCCGATTTCCAAAACTCATTTTACAAAATTGATTTCACCACAACTATTAATATATTAAATAATGATTTTAGGATATTTTTCTATATTTTTATAACCTTAAAAATATTTAATATGATTTAATCCTGAAACTGACTCGAATCCCTAATACTAGTTCATCGAACCCTTAAACAAACCCCAAAACAAATAGACCCAAAGTCGAGGCGTTATAGATTTAATCTTATTTTTCTTCCGTTTTGTTGGGGTTTAAGGCGTGCAAGTCTAAATGGGTTTTACAGTGGAGCCGTTAGAATTTTAATAGAGTAAAATGTTCTGAAAGTGGTTAACCATATAATCATGTTCAAAAGCCCATAACTAAATATTTTAATTCATAAAATTTGATTTAATCTTATTTTTCTTTTGGTTTGTTGGGGTTTAAGGCGTACATGTCTAAATGGTCTTTATAGTGGACCCGTTGGAATTTTACTGAGTAAAAAAGATCTGAAATTGAGGTTAAGCTATATAATCAGGTTCAAAAGCCTATAACTAAATATTTTAATTCATAAATTTGATTTAATCTTATTTTGGGGCCATTTCGTTGGGGGTTTAAGGCGTGCATGTCTAAATGGGCTTTACAGTGGACCTGTTGGAATTTTAACCGAGCAAAAAGTCTTGAAATCGAGGTTAAGCTATATAATCATATTCAAAAGCCCATAATAAAAAAATTTAACACATAAAATTTGATTTAATTTTATTTTGTGGCCGTTTTGTTGGTTGAAGGTGTGTATGTGATACAATCCTAATCCGCACCAACTTTCTCCATGACTTGATCACATCCTTGAAGATCCTCAAGGCTAATTCTAAAGGAGTTCTACCTTACTTCATATTTTATTATCTTTTTTATGCATTATATAATGTTATAAGCATGCTTTTGCATATTAGGAAATACTTGAAGATTATATGTTATCATTTATTTGCATAATATATGATATTCATGCATAACCTATGATACACAACTTTATATTTAGTTATAGGGTAAACTACACCAGTAGTCACCGAACTATGGGTTTTTCCTATTTTGGTCACTGAACTATTTTTTTGGCAAAAACATCACTAACGTTATGTTTCCTTCCTATTTTGGTCACCGGTTGTTTTGCTGACCTGGAATTTTATTTTATTTTTTAATTTCCATGTAATTTCTTCTCTCTCCTCGTAAGCAATATATGTTATTTTATAATATTTTTATTCAAACTAACAGGATGGTGACACGTGTCAGTGCCTATTAGTGGGATAAAAGGAATGAAAAATCAAGCCCCTTATACAGCTAGAGAGATGGTGACACGTGTAACTGCCTAATAGGATGATGACATGTGTAACTGCTAGGATGGTGACATGTGTAACTGCCTATTGGTCGAATCTCTCTAGCTGCATAAGGGGCTTGATTTTTCATTCCTTTTATTCCTCTAATAGGCAGTGACACGTGTCATCATCCTGTTAGTTTGAATAAAAATATTATAAAATAACATATATTGATTATGATGAGAGAGAAGAAATAACAGGGAAAATTAAAAATAAAATAAAATAAAATTCCATGTCAGCAAAATAGCCGGTGACCAAAATAAGAAGGAAACATAATGTTAGTGATGTTTTTGCAAAAAAAAAATAGTTCAGTGACCAAAATAGGAAGGAAACATAACGTTAGTGATGTTTTTTTCCAAAAATAAATAGTTCGATGACCAAAATATGAAAGAAACCATAGTTCGGTGACTATTGGTGTAGTTTACCCTTAGTTATATAAGTCATTTCAGTATGTTTGCATTGCATCTTTAATTTTAAGTGTTCATCATATTTTAACTTCATTTTAGCTCACACATTTGCCTATTGTTTCTTTAGGTACTATATATGATAGTACATGCTCAGAACAGCTCAAAGACCTCACAAGGAGCTCGAATTAGCTCAAGGAGTTTAAGAACAACTTGGATTAGCTAAAGGACATTCAAGGCAGCTCGGATTAGCTCAATAAGTCCAATGGTAGCTCATGACAGCTCGAGGACAAAGGGAAGCATTCTAAGGAAGCTCACAAGCTTCAAGGACTAGCTCACCTAGCTAAGTGTAGCTCGTGGAAGCTCAAAACTGGTTGAAGATTAAGCTACCTCATTCAGCTAGCTAGCTCAGCTCAATCTAGCTCAACTCAAGCTCAACCAGCTTACTTTAGCTCCACCTACACATGCCAGCTCACAACCCCAAGGGTCATTTCCCCTTCTAAGGAACATGTCCCTAGATAATTGGAGGGAAAATTGAAAATGGGGGGCAAACACATGGAGGAAAAGCCTGAGTGCACCAAAATGAAGAGTTCCAACCAAATCAGTTTTCATTGGGCAGATCCATCACCAAAAATGTCAGTCAGATTCTTTGCCATTTTCGAGTAGGATCCAAGCGTAACGGGGATGAGAAGTCTGCATTAAAATTGTTCTCCTATCTCTTATCTTTCCAACGCATGTTGAATCGCGACAATCCAATATCAGGGGCTCGAGATATGTCTAGATTATCAAAGGAATGTAGGCTAGAATTTCATACGAGAAATTACATCTTTTCACCCAAATGTTTGTGCACCAAAATCATTTGGAGGGAGACGCAAGCTTAGCCGATTAGTCACAAGCCCTTTTGGAGGGAGGCACGATAGTGGCTGAATAGTTTAGAGGCCTTTTCGGCCATGTCCTTTCATCTACTATAAATATGATTGTGATTTTCAATTGTAAGCACACTCAATTCATATTATAAAATTTGATTTTGTGACACTTTTCTCGCTTCTAGTTCTTAATTGAACTTTATCGACTTATCAAGTACTTTTACTTGTGGCGTTCTATCCACCTTAATACTTCGGGTCCATGCTTCTTTATAACTAAAGGGTCCAAGTCCTTTCTACCATCCCTTAAAGACATCCTATAAGGATCATGGTTAGGCTCTCTATAGCCTAGTTTCTTGATTTTTTAAGATACTATATTCTCCTTTACCATCCCTAAACACTACCATATTTGAACCATCACTTACCATTACTTTCCTTCCATTTCCAACTTCATTTTTTTCTTTAAATCATCCTACATCACTTCCACACATCACCTATCATTACAATCAAAGGTCGTCTCCAACAACATCAAGAATGGCTTTGCATCATTTGGTAATCAGAGCTTTTGGTGGAAGAAGTAAGTGTATCAAGTGAAGCTCGATTCAAGCAAAGTAAAATGAATTTTTTAAGTAACTATTCTTTTGTCCTTTCAATTGTCAAAAAAAGAAAAAAAGAAAAAATAAAATTGAAAAAGTACAAAAAAGAGAAAAAAAATAAAGTTTCAGATAACACAAGTTCAAGGGTGAAAAGCACAACAACATCATCTTCAACATCAAGCCTGAAACCATCTTCTTCAAGACTTTGGTTGTTGGTCAATGGAGGTTGTGATTTTTTCTTGTCTAGTAAGTAACCCCTTTCTTCTTTCCTTTTCTGTTCTAAACTTACCTTTACACCATATTTTCTTCATTTTCTTCTTAAAGTAACCATTTCAGCTGATGCACAAGATACAATACTTGCCTAAGTCTTGAGTAAGTTCCTTAAATAACTTTACAAGAGAGAAAGGAGTGGAAAAAGGCAAATTGAGAGTGTGAGATTAGAAAGGGATAATAAAATCGAAATAACATCCCAGAGTGCAAACATGAGAGTTGAGTGGAGTGCATTTTCTTTAGAGTGAAATGTGAGGTTTTGTTGAGTGCAATCTAGTAAAGTTTTTTTTTTCATTCTCTTATTTCATAACTAACAAATGGCACAAGATTATTTTCCATTTACTTCCAACAAGGTTCTCGTTGTTAAAAGAACATTAAGCCTACAAGCTAAGGATGATGACTGGCAAAGGGAGAACATCTTCTACACCTGATTCCATGTGAATGACAAAATATGCTCCATGACCATCGATGGAGCAAGCTGCACCAAAATGGACTACTATGATGGTGGAACGACTTGGTTTAAAGACCAATAAACATCCAAGTCTCTACAAATTGCAATGGTTGAACGAGGGAGGCAAACTAAAGATTAACAAGCAAGTATGAATTTCATTCTCAATTGAAAATTATAAGGATAAAGTATTGTGTGATGTAGTGCCGACCATGGCAGTTTGATAAACGAACCACCCATGATGGATTCACTAATTACTACTCTTTCATGTTCAAAGGAAAGAAGTTCATTTTGACACCATTAAGCCCAAGCCAAGTACATCATGATCAAATCCAATTGAGCAAGAGGATTGAAGCTTGGAAAGAGAGCAAGAAAGAAGAAGAAAACAAGGAGGAAACTAATGAAGAAGAACAAATGGAGATTGAGATTGTGGATGAAAAACTAGTTAGAGTTGAAAATGAAAAGAAAGGTGGAGAAGAAAAAGAGGATGAGAAGCAGATTTTATCTAACAATTTTTTTCCTTTATTCTTGATTTTTCATTTTTACAGGTTGGTGAAAGGATAACTCCAAAGGATGTCCCGAATACATTGCCAATCATGAAGACAGTCTAACATCCTCAATGTGTTAATGATTCTATTTATGAGAAAATCCCAAAAGATGAGTCAAAAAAGTCCCTCATAACCAAGCAACCCACGCCCATCAAGATTGTCAAGCCTCCTTCATGGTTTGCAATTTCTTTCCATTTTGTTATGAGTTTCTCGTTCTCTAACCTTGGTATGTTTTGCAGCAAAATGATTAACCTACATGGAGTAATGCTATCAATTGGTGATGACAACTTTCTTTGCCATTTTGAGATTGGTTGGAGTGTCAAATTCAAGACTAAACTTCAATCGTTCATTTTGCCAAAGAAAGATCAACTTAAGGATATAAAGCTGGAATTATCCACCTATTCCAAAGAAATCATTCGAAAAGGTACAAGAGCAAGGAAAGTTGGCATAAATCATAAGGATCTATTCATGAAAAGATTTGAAGCAATGACGAAAGATCATGCTTTTACCAACCATCATGATGGATCAAAGAGAGAAGTTGAAAATATACGTACCTTCACCAAAGGTCATGATGTTTCGGAACAAGGAGTGGTTCAAATGAAAAGTTTTGTTCCCAAAAGGTTTGTCGTTTCCAAAGGAGTATTCCAAAGAGATCGTGCCTATTCAGAGATGGATGAACTGAGAAGATTGAAAACTAAAGTGAGAATTCTTCCACCCTAACAACAAAGAGGTGTCCATTGAAGAACCCTTTCGATTTGAGGACAAATCACCAAAAAGAAGGGGAAGATGGTACAATCCTAATCCGCACCAACTTTCTCCATGACTTGATCACATCATTGAAGATCCTCAATGCTGATTCTAAGGGAGTTCTACCTTACTTCATCTTTTATTATCTTTTTTATACATTATATAATGTTATAAGCATGCTTTTGCATATTAGGAAATACTTGAAGATCATTTGTTATCATTTATTTGCATAATATATGATATTACCTATGATACACATCTTTATATTTAGTTATATAAGTCATTTAAGTATGTTTGCATTGCATTGCATTGCATCTTTAAACTTAAGTATGCATCATATTTTAGCTTCATTTTAGCTCACACATTTGCCTATTGTTTCTTTAGGTACTATGGATGAAAGTACATGCTTAGAATAGCTCAAGGACCTCACAAGGAGCTTGGATCAGCTCAAGGAGCTTAAGAATAGGTTGGATTAGCTCAATGACGTTCAAGGTGGCTCATATTAGCTCAAGGAGTCCAATGGCAGCTGATGACAGCTCGAGGACAAGGGGAAGCATTCTAAGAAAGCTCACAAGCTTCAAGGACTAGCTCACCCAGCTAAGGGAAGCTCGTGGAAGATCAAAACAGGTTGAAGATTAAGCTACCTCATTTAGCTAGCTAGCTCAGTTCAATCCAGCTCAACTCAAGCTCAACCAGCTTACTTCGGCTCCACCTACACATGCTAACTCACCACCCCAAGGGTCATGTCCCCTCCTAAGGAACATGTCCCCAGCTAATTGGAGGGAAACTTAAAAATGGGCAGCAAACACATGGAGGGAAAGTATGAGTGTACCAAAACGAAGAGTTCCAACCAAATCACTCTTCATTGGGCATATTCATCACCGAAAACGTCAATCAGATTGTTTTCCATTTTTGAGCAGGATCCAAGCATAACGGGGTTGAAAAGTCTACATGAAACTTGTTCTCCTATCTCTTAGCTTTCCAACGCATGTTGAATTACTTCAATCCAATATTGGGAGCTCGAGAAATTATAACTTTTCACTCAAATGTTTGTGTGCCGAAATCATTTGGAGGGAGGCACAATAGTGTCCGAATAGTTTAGAGGCCTTTTTCGGCCATGCCCTTTTAGCTACTATAAATAGGATTGTGATTTTCATTTGTAAGCACACTCAATTCACATTATAAAATTTCCTTTTGTGAGAATTTTCTCTCTTCTAGTTCTCAATTGAAGTTTATCGACTTATCAAGTACTTCTACTTGTGGCGTCAACCTCTCTATCCACCTTGATACTTCGGGTTCTTGGTTCTTTATAACCAAAGGGTCCAAGTCCTTTTTACCATCCCTTAATGACATCCTATAAGGTTCGGTGTTAGGCTCTCTATAGCCTAGTTTCTTCCTTGATTCTTTAAGATACTATCTTCACCTTTACCATCCCTAAACACCAGCTTATCCGAACCATCACTTACCATTACTTTCCTTCTATTTCCATCTTCATTTTTTTCTTCAAATCATCCTACATCACTTCCGCACATCACCTATTATTGCATCCTTCTTTTGCAGCCATCTTACTTTGCAGGAATTACTTGCTTGCCTTCCTAGATCCTACAATCAAAGGTTGTCTTCAACACCTACCAAGGACGGATTGCATCAATATGTCTAAATGGGCTTAACAGTGGACCCGTTGGAATTTTAACCGAGTAAAAAGTTCTAAAATTGAGGTTAAGCTATATAATCATACTCAAAAGCCTACAATCAAATATTTTAACTAATAAAATTTTATTCAATCTTATTTTGTGGCCGTTTTGTTGCGTTTTAAGCGTGCACATCTAAATGGGCTTTAATGTAGAACCGTTGGAATTTTAACTGAGTAAAATTTTTTGAAAATGAGGTTACGCTATATAATCACGTTCAAAAGCCCATAACTAAATATTTTAAGTCATAAAATGTGATTTCATCTTATTTTTCAACCGTTTTGCTTGGGTTTAAGGCGTGCATGTCTAAATGGGCTTTATAGTGGACCCGTTGGAATTTTAACCGAGTAAAAAGTTATAAAATTGAGGTTAAACTGTATAATCATGTTCAAAAGCCCATAACTAAATTTTTTAAGTCATAAAATTTGATTTAATCCTATTTTGTGGTCGTTTTATTGGGTTTCAAGGTGTGCATGTCTAAATGGGCTTTATAGTGGACTCGTTGGAATTTTACCCGAGTAAAAATATCTAAAATTGAGGTTAAGCTATATAACCATGTTCAAAAGCCCATAAATAAATTTTTTTAATTCATAAAATTTGATTTAGTCTTATTTTGCGGCTATTTTGTTGGGGTTTAAGGTGTGCATGTCTAAATGGGCTTTAAGTGGACCCCGTTGGAATTTTAACCGAGTAAAAATTTCTGAAAATGAGGTTAAGCTATATAATCATGTTCAAAAGCCCGTAACTAAATATTTTAAGTCATAAAATTTTATTTAATCTTATTTTTCGGCCGTTTTGTTAGGGTTTAAGGCTTGCATGTCTAAATGGGCTATATAGTGTGTAACGACAGAGATTTTGGAATCTAAGGGTCGGGTTAACTAGAAGTATGGGCTTCGTGGTTGGGCCTTGATGTTTGGGCCTTGAGAGCCTTTTTGGGCATGTCTTAGGACCTTGGGCTTAGGTTGTTGGTTCTTGATGGGATAAGGTGAAAGTAAGAAGGGTAAATGGGTAAAAGCATAATTGAAGACAAAGAGGGCTGGGGGACATTATTTTTTTCTACAAAAAGTGGGGGGAGTGAAGTCATCTTTGTTCCCTTGTTCCCTCTCTCACCTATTTTCATCCTCCACCCAAATTCCTTCATGTTAAAGCTCAAATCTTTGGGTTTTGTTTTGGATTTCTCATTTAGCTCGTTGAGGGAAAGTTGTAATGCAAGAAAGGATCTTTAACTTGAGGTGAGCTTTGCTTGGTTTGGTTAGAGATGAGGGTTAGTTGAGGGTTTGAAGAGGAAGAACGGGAATGGATCTTAAGGGCTTCTTCATCAGCTTAAATCCAAGTTTAGTACACTACTAACTCCTATAGTTTCATGGAAATCATGAAAATAAGCTTTGATGCATGATTTGGTGTTTTTGGCTTTGTTATACCTTGGGTGGTCGTTAATGGAAAATTTTGAAATTGGTGTTGTTATGGTCTAAAATCAGTAGCAATCCACCTAATAACTTCACCATAACTTGTAGGAATAATTTAGGGCTTAACCATATAGGTTAAGTAGGATTTCTAGGTGAAATTTGAACCCAGTGTTGAATTCCTGGGCTCGCGCACCAGTACTGCTATGTAAGTATTGGTACGCCTTAGTATTAAAAGAGAACGGGTTTGGGTTTGGGTTTGGGTTTGGGTTCGAGGGTCCTATAATTCGAGGCAAAGGGGACAAGGGGTATCAAAGTTGAGAACTGATGTTTAAACCTTGTATATGAATTAATGGCTAATAATTTGGTAATTTTTGGGTAGAATGTTTGTGATAGTAACCCACAAAGATCTTTGGTGGATCGATTGATGTTGCGTGGTAATTAGGACCCTTGTTATGTATTGAAGGGGTGCCGATATAGTTGGTTCACCTTGAATAATAAGATAAACCAATGAAAGTGGTTAAAGTGTACATCCATAATATATTAATAAATAGATGAGTTTAATAGGGTGGCATAATAATTGATAGAAACCCTAAGGTGATGGTCAATGTGTTAGAGCTGTGTGTTGTGTGTTAGCTAAGGCCCTTGCTTTGTGCTAATGGTTACTTAGTTGTTGAGTCATCTCTTGTTGTTGGGATTTGAATACCCTAGATGTGTCTTGCAACACCTTAAAGACTCCCGAATGTAGGATCTCGATGCTTTGTGGACGCATGCCTCATTCGAAGATGCTTGATGAGATTTTGAGCATGGATGTAGGATCCTGATGCTTTGTGGACGCGGAACTCACTCAAAGCGTAGGATTTCGATGCTTTGTGGATGTGGACCTCACTTAATATTGTTGGAGTTATCTGTGTGATGCTATGTAAATTTATGAGGTACATGTATGAAGTAACCCATTGACCCGGCCTAGACGCCCAACCTAACCGAGTGAGCTACATTAGGTTTGTCGAAGCAAACCAGAGAAAGATACGAAAAACGTCTATTTTTTCCTTTTATCTTGTCTAGATGCATATTATTAATCCTAAGTGAACATGCTTGCAGCGAATGAAATCCCAAAGGATCGGACCATGGAAAGGCAACCAATTAAACACGACAAATTTTAGGGACTAAAATGTAAAGCTGATAAATTAAAATACCATTACTTAAATTAGGGTTACCAACCCTCAATTAGTCAAGTTACATGCTTGCATGTTAATTTTCAGCTCAAAACAACCACCCCAACTCAAGTAATTACATTCACAATAATTAGGGACCAAAACGAAAGATTCAGAAACTTGCAAACATCCCAATAACATAATTAAATGCGTATCGGTACACGTACAAGTGTTTCAGTATGTCTTCGCCAATTTTCAAAACTTAGATTCCAGTAGCTTAAAACCGTACTGATATGGCCTCGTGTATCAAAACGCTATGCCTGTAAAGGTTTACCCGTATAGAAACACCCTTCCCGCGTATCGAAATGCTAAGCCTAAAATGGCCTAGCTGTACCAGTATGAGGGGATGCGTTCCGATACGCCTAGACCCAAAATGTCATTTTTAGCTGGTTGTTCAATCCAATCTAGATGCATTTAGATCCTAGCAACTCACATTCAAATATACAATCAACCATCCAAACATATTTCAACATTAGCACCAAGATTTAGCAACCACAACATAACATAAGCTTCCAAAAGATCAACCTATAGGCATGCTCCATAAGACACTTTACCAAACATACCAAAACACTCATTTGAGCATTTACTATCATTTGCCAACCGCACCTATATCCATTGCATCAAAAACAACACGTTAGAATCATCAAAGCATGGCACTTAACCAAGGATAACTAGATGGATACCTAGGCAACCACTTAGCATCAACCATAAGCAATAATCAACTACATGCTTATCAGCCACAATCCAACTCCAAAACACAGCATTAAACATGCTTAAAAACTAGGGGAAAATAGAGTTACAAATCCCAAAATATGGCGAACACATTGCCTTATTAATCAGAAACTTAAACCGAGTTCATACTCAAAGTAGTCTTTGTCCTTGGATCACCTTAACCTTGCCTTTGCTGCCCCAAACTTCAATTCTCTGCATCATTAGAAAAAAAAGAGAGCGTAAGCACACATGCTTAGTGAGAATGCGTATAACAATGATGCATTTAAAACCTTTGAAAACTAACACTTGTTTTCAAACCATGCTTACGACCAAAGCATTTCCATTGATTCAAACTCAAACCATGCATAACAACCTTATGCAAAAACATTTACAACACATGCTTAAATCCCAAAGAATCAACTCATGTTACCATGATTAAATCCCAAAGCATTATAAAGTAGGTTCAACACATGAACTTCCATATATTGGCAATTATGGTGACCCTGGATAGTCGACCACTATCCTTGATTAGCTGACCGCTAATATTTGGTTAACTGACCGTTACCTTGCCGACGGCAAGAACACATATCTCTCATGATGACCGACAACCATCAAACCCATACCATACCGACTGCATGATATGACAACCTTGTTGACCACAAGATCAACATTAGCAAGGGGAACCGATCCTCAACCCAAGCAATAACAATACAGTCTGAGTAGCCGACCTCTATACCTCAAGGACCTTTAACCACGATCAATTTTTAACATATTATAGTGCACTTCATCCTATGGCATGCCAACTATATCTAAGTGTTTTCTCATCATGCCACTTAGCCAATATATCATTTACAAAACCGTTTACTCATTGTTTTACAATGCATTATACCAAAACACCACATATGCAAGCCACATTGCCAAAGCAGTACCACATTCCCGACCGGAATGAAAACTAAAGCTCACTAGCATTTCATATACTTTAAAACTGCTGTATATGTATTAAAAACCATGCATTTACAATAAGTAAATCAAACCATGTTTAAAACCAAAACATGAATTACACATGCTCATATCAGAACTGATATTAAAGAGCAAAAGACAAAAACTTACTTACTAGCTGAGGTAAGGGTTTCAAGCTTAACCTAAACTCCCATAACCACTTTCAAACCTTTGAAAGACTTTTAAAACCGTTTCCACTCACCGATTACACCTCGCCTTGCTCGCCAATGCAAATCGAGCTCCCGGCAAGCAACGATCCACCTCAAGGTACTCCACCTTGATTATCCCCTATTTTGGCCACACAAAACTAGAGGAAACACGCATCAAAATACATCCAAACCACTGCCTCAACGCAATTACCCGCAACTCACAAGTTGCCCATTCAAAACTTATCAAAATCATCCTCAAACACCTTCCAATCTTGACACAGGCACAAAACAACGATTCAATACATCAAACCTCACAAATTAACATTTAAAAACCTTATTCAACATCCTTTTACTTCCAGCAATGATTAAACTCCATTGACATCACAAAAACCCTTAACTAACAACCATTAACATTAGGGATTCAACTAGTTTGGGGATTATATTGATAAAACCAAGCCTTCAACATTAATATACACTTAAACCATGATCTAATCTGATAAAAAACCCAGCAAAACAGATCCAACTGGAAACTATATCAATTCGACCAATCAAAACACAATTAATCCAATTTTCCTTAATTAAATTATCAAAACACATTAGAAAACAATTGTAAAGAATCAACAACTTGGGAATTTCAGTAAAGAACCTTTCATTAGAGGAGAATAACGAACCTTACCTCTAATGGATGCTTTCTCCATTAATTGGATGATTTACATGAGAAAACAAAGTTAAAACAATAAGGTTTTGATAAACAATCAACAAAAAATCATTTGAAATCAAAGGATTTAAGAAAAGAAAGATTTACCTGAAGATTTAGAAGAAGAGAGTGATGTTTGGCTGGAGAGATTTTGATAGAAAATATTTTGAGAGAAAGATTGCATTTTGGTCACCAGCCCAAAATGTCCAATTTTCAAAACTCATTTTATAAAATTGATTTTACCACAATCATTAATATATTAAATAATGATTTTAGAATATTTTTCTATATTTTTATCACCTTCAAAAATATTTAATCCGATTTAATCCTGAAACTAACTCGAATCCCTAACACTGGTCCACCAAACCCTTAAAATGAACCCAAAACAACTAGACCCAAAACCGGGACGTTAAAACTCTCCTCCACTTAAGAAATTTTAACCCTAAAATTTACCTAGAGGAAACAAATACGGAAATTGCTCCAACATGTCTGCCTTGTTTTCCCAAGTGGCTTTCTCGACACCAACAAAACTTTAACAAGCTCAATCGTCTTGCCACAAAGAACTTTGTTGTTGGAATCAAGGAATTCCACCGATTCCTCATCAAATGATAAATCGGGCCTCAATTCAATATGCTCTACCAGCATGGGATCTGACCGATACCTCCACAACGTAGATACATGGAACACATCATGTATTTTCTCCAGCTCGGGAGGCAACCTCAATTGATAAGCCATAGGACCAACACGATCCACAACCTCATATGGTCCAATAAACCTCAGACTAAGCTTACCCTTACGTTCGAACCGCATCACCTTTTTCCATGATGACACTTTCAAGAACACACGATCCCCCACCGCATATTCAATCTCCCTATGCTTCAATTCCGCGTAAGATTTCTACCGATCCGCAACCATTTTCAAGTGATCACACATAAGCTTCACCTTCTCATTCGTGTCTTTCAACACATCCAGTAAGGAAACATGTTTTTCCCTAAGCTCGGCCCAACATAAAGGGGTACGACACCTCCGACCATATAAAGCCTCATACAGTGCCATATATATACTTGCTTGATAACTATTGTTTCTCCCAGGTTCCTTGGAACTCAATGATGCAACACCTCAACATATCCTCCAAAACCTGGATAGCACGCTCTGACTGACCATCTGATTGAGGATGATACGTGGTGCTAAAACTTAACCTTGTACCCAAATCCCAATGCAAACATTCCTAAAACCTCGTTGTAAACCTCAAATCTCTATTCAAAACAATGGGCTTAGGTACCTCGTGCAAACGCACAATCTTAGCAATATACAAGATCTCCAACCTGTCCAAGATATCCGTCGTATGCACTGGCAGAAAGTGTGCACACTTCGTAAACCAATCAACAATCACCCAAATGGAATCCTTTTTAGCCGGTGTCAAAGGCAATCCTAACACAAAATCCATGGTGATTCTTTCCCATTACAACAACCCGGATGGAAACTGATGTCCAGCCTTAACACACCATGCACTTAGAAACAAATTCAGCCACATCCTTCTTCAAACCAACCCAATAGTACACTTCTTTCAACCCATGATACATTTTGTTACTATCGGGGTGCATAGCAAAAGGACTAGAGTGTGCCTCCGTCAAAATAGCATGCCTCAACTCCGAATCATCCGACACCACTATTCGACCCTTGAAACACAAAACCCCATCATCATCAAAATGGAAATCTACCGAATTACCATCCGATATGTCCTTAACATACGAAATAAGAGAATCATCAAACGGCTGCTTAGCTTTAATCAATTGTAACAACGTCAGCTTAACTTGCAACACAGCCAACAATCCACCTTCCCGTGTCACACTCAACTTGGCAAACATAGGCTCAACCACAACCTTACGACTCAACGCACCCGCCACCACATTAGCCTTTCTAGGATGATACTCGATTGTTAAGTCATAGTCCTTAAGAAACTCTAACCATCTACGTTGCCTAAGGTTCAGATCCTTATGAGACATCAAATATTTCAAACTCTTGAGATCCGTGAAAACAACACACTTCTCTCTAAAGAGATAATGTCTCCAAATCTTCAAGGAAACACCATAGCCGCAAGCTTCAAATCATGAGTCGGATAATTGTGTTCATGAACTTTCAACTGCCTTGATGCATAGGCCACAACCTTACCATCTTGCAGCAGCACACAACCCAAACCAACGTAATACACATCACTATAAACCATGAACTTCTTCCCTGACTAGGGTTGGCTCAATATAGGAGCATAGGTCAAGACTTCCTTCAACTTCTCAAACCTATGTTGTTGCTTGTCAATCCACACATAAGGAACATTCTTTTGTAACAACTTTGTCAATGGTGCCGCAATACTAGAAAACTCATCCTCGAAATGACGATAATAACCAGCCAACCTAAGGAAACTACGCACCTCCTACACAGACTTAGGTTGTCTCCAATTGAGAATTGCCTCAATTTTCTATGGATCAACATGAATACCCTCCGCAAAAACCACATGACCAAGGAACATCACCTTCTTCAGCCAAAACACACACTTACTTAGTTTGGCGTATAACTGATTATCCTTCAAGGCTTGTAAAATAATCCGTAAATGCTGATCATGTTCTTCCTCAGTACGAGAGTACACAAGGATATCATCAATAATCACCCCCATGAACTGATCAAGATATTCATGGAACACCCTATTCATCATATCCATGAACACAGTCGGGGCCTTCAAGGTGTTAGAACAGTATTGAGTATGAGTAAATTTTTTTATGGTTGAGCTATTATGCCTAGAGTTTGTTGCTATCGAAGAGTAAAAGTGTTGAGGTTTAGACTTGGGTTCAAGGCTGATATATTGATGTACGGGACAACAGGTTCTCTTGGGACAATTTATGAGCTAGTTGTTAGTGCAAAGACACTCGAATGTCTTCTGGGCCAACATTGAGTCAGTTTGAGGATTTTATAGACCGTGTTGTGGGGACCCAAGACATTATGTGATTCTTCTCAAGATCCATTGGGAGGTTCCGTCCTTTTAAGGGATCAAATAGAGTTGTTACATATCAGCTACTAAGGGTTTGGTTAGAAATCTAGATTGAGGGTTCGTAGCGGCTTCTCGATTTCTTTTATAATGGGGAGTATTGATGGTTTGGCCCTAACATCTTTCCCACCGGTTCGTGAGCATTATGGTTAACATCACCCTGGAGTATGCTTCTTGCTTGGAGGATTTGTTATGAGTGCGAGACATCGAGTCACATGGCAAAAGGCTGCCCAATTATGGTTGAGTGTTCACCATCCTAGTCTCTGAGGTTGATTCCTTCTTGGCATAGTTAGAGTTCTTCATGAAGTGGTGCTAGGGCATTGTTGAGGTATCAGGGTGGTGGTTGCGTGAGATCCACCACCTGAGTTGACATGCAAGCTTTTGCTAGGTGCCCTGTTGTTTAGGCTAAGGATGACAACCTTGCTGCCGAGAATATTTGGCTTTCAATCACTTCCTTGATAACAATTTTATCTCTTGTTCTTATCGTGACAGTGATTTGGTTGAGTGAGCTTTGTGTTAAGTTCCTCAAGAAATTATGTTGGCTTGGTTAAAATTTATTGGATTTGTAAGTGCTAGCAGGTAAGGGCTCACCGTAGGTGGTAAATATGAATTGAGAGTAACAGTCCCTGTGGACTTGTTAGAATTATACTGGGTATGGGTTGGTCGTGTGAATATGATGTGTTCTTTTTTGTCTAAGCTAGAGTCTCGAAGTTGGGGTTTGAAATGACTAGTCTATTAGTGTCGTACGCAAAGAATCCTTACCTCTTCAGCTTGTCTGTCGTGTTCCTATGATGTTAGTGGAGGAGAACCTTATAGATTACAAGACGTTCTTAGTCCACATAGTCGATGCAAGGTTGAAAGTTCGCGGTTTTAGAATGGTGGATGAGTAAGTGGATATTAGGGTGTTGTTCGAGGATTAAGCGGGCTATCCTCTTGGTCGTGGAATATAACCCATGATAGGGGATGCGTTGAATTCTGTATTAGTGTCCATCACCTTATGGTTTGGTGACTACCGAACCTCTCATGTGAAAACTCCTTGTTAGAGGAGAGGATGCAGTCGATATCGCAAAGGGGTTCACCTTGGGACATGTTGTGTTGGTTTAGCAAGATGTAATGGTGTTAGCTATGGTGGGTCAATGTATAACAGTGGGAGACCAATGCTCGTTATTCAAGGCTAAGGATCTTATTAATATTGAAGAGTTTTGAGATTTTTGCAAGATTGTTCGGAAGTTAGGTCTCGAAAGTTGAAGGTTAAGGAAATTTTGTGATAAGATTTGGGTTTTGATGAGATGATTGTACTCTATGGACAATGTAACGCCCTGAAAATGGGCCTAGATGTGAATCGGGTTGGACCGAAGGTTTGAGTGAACCGGTTTAGGCAATTTGAATAGTTTCGAGAAAATAAATTAAAAATTGATTTTTTGAGGTAAAATAAAATATGGAAAAAAGCTCTAAATTATTAATATTTTAAGTAAATTGGGGAAGTCAATTTGAGGGAATTAAATTGGAGTTCTAGACATTTTAGTCTAGTGACTAAATTGAAAGTTTTCAAAACTATTTTTGGTGACTAAATCAAAAAAGGATCAAAACTTAGAAACCTTAAAGATCTATTTGACCATTCTTTTTCACCAGATTTCTCTCTCAATTTAGGCTATTTTTAAAGTATTTTAAAAGGTTTAATAATTGGGTATATAAGGTTTTAATTAAAAGATCTTTATTTCCTAAAAACACTTTCTCACGTAACTACTTTTCTCAAAATATTTTCTCTCAAATTTCTCAGGAACCAAACTGAGATTTCTACTTCTAAATCTCCAGGAATCAATATTCATTTATTTCCTTTTTATTTCTTCAAATACCTTTGCAAATTCTCTTTAGATTTCATCAAAGCTTGGCCAATTAAGGAGAAATCAGCAATTAGATGTGATTTTCGTTTCTCTCCTCGAATTAAAGATTGTTTAATGAAATTCCCAAGTTCTTGTTCCTTTGTTGTTGATTTATATTGTGGAATTGTTATTTAAACATTGATTTGTTAATTAAATTAAGTTTTCTTGGTAAATTAATGGACAATGAATTGGATATGCTTTGGTGATGGATTTAATTGATTTATAACTTAAATTAGATGTGTTTTGATGTTGAAAAGGATTGATTAATCAATAGAATCCTGAAACTATAAGGATTGCTAGTTTCTAGGTTGTTTATAGTTGGTTTTTGGTGTGATCTGGTTGTTATAGTGTTGCTGGGGATATAAGGACGTGATTAGGTTGTTGTTGGATTTTAATTGATGTTAGTAATGTGTTAGAATTGTTAGATCTTGGCTGGGCTTTGTTTGAGTAAGGTTTGGTGGTGTTCTTGTTGGTTTTAGGAAGGTGTTCAATTGATTCTTGTGAGGTGTTGTTGAGTTGTTGGTTGCTGGAAGGTTTTGATACAAAGATGTGCTCTTAATCCTCTGCTTTGGTTGGGTAAAGCAGGGGAGCTGAATTCTTTACCTATCGAAGAAGGTGGAGGAGTTGCGGAGGCTTGATTCGCGTATCGACAATTGAGCGTTGGGTTGTTGGTGAGTGGAAAAGTATTTTACTACTGTTAAAAGGTTTGAAAAGGAATTGTGGGAGTTTAGATAAGGTTTGACACACCTATCTAAGCTCATAAGTAAGTATCGATTGAGCTATCTCTCATTTTTGGTATTTTAAAATGGAATCTCATGCACATGTTTATGGTTTTATTACTCACTGTATTATGCACGTTTTGAAAGTGAAAGATGATGCAAATAATCTTTAATGATGACTCTTGAGAATAGCATATGATTTATGACAGTGTTTTGAGATTATGGAAAAACATGGTTTAATGTATTTGTGTTGGAATGATTTGATGCATATGTAAGATAGTGAGGTAATGTTGGTTATTAAATATATTGGCAAGTGGTTGTGTTTAAAATGTTATCGGATATAGTTGACCGGTTATAGGATTGAAAGTGCACTGTAAAAAGTTGCCTCATGTGTGCCGAGGGGTGTTAAAGTGTTCTCCACCATGAGAACCACAGCAGTTGAGGTTTGTAAATGTTTTGTTAGAGGTGGGTAAATGTTTTGTTACTTCGATTTGAACCGTTGAGGGAGGAAGTGTGACGTTACTCCGGTTGAGGTATGTATATGAAGTGGCTGTGTGAACCACTTGAGAATCTGTGTATCCGATATGTTTTATGAAACATATGGTTGCTGGTTTTGAGTCACTTGAAAGACAATATATGAGATAATGTATCATGAGAAATGGATTATTTTGTATAGTGTGATTTATACATGTGTTGCTCTTTAAGGTTGTTATAAAGGTGTTGTGGTGTGAAGCTTAAATTGAGGTATAGATTGAATCCATGATACATGTGTGGAAAGTGATTTTAATGTGCATACTTTGAGATGTCATGAGAATCATGAGATGTTTTACCAAGAGATGTTTACATGTGATTTGAGCTAAATGGTTTTAAGTGCATTGATGAGTGTTTTGTGGTTTCCCTCACTAAGCTTAATGCTTACGCTCTCTTTTCCTCATCAATGCATAGAAATAGCTTTCTCGGGCAGTACACGAGTGATGAAGGATCCTAGGATTTGATACAATTCAAAGTATGATTTTTAATGCGTTCCAAGGCAATGTGACCGGGTTGTTTTGGGAGATGTGTTTCGAGATACTCCCAGATGTATTAATTTAGATTGTTGTTTTGGACTTGTATGATGCTCTTTACTTGTGTTTGAGGGTTTTGGGAAAAATTAAGCATGCTTGGGTAGAGATCATGCTCTTAGGTGAACGTTTGATGATCCATGCTTAGTGTGATCACTTGGAATGTTGCTATGGTTGATGATTGAGTGCCTATGATGCTATATGGTGTTTATAGGTTGATCTAAGGGAGTTAGATTGAGCCAAAGTGTCATATGTTGGACCTAAAGGTCATTACAGGTCTTATCGTACCGGTACGGTACCTTAGGGTGTCGATACGTGGGGACTTGTATAGGCTTAAAATGGTATAAATTTGCCTTACCATACTGATACGCCTGGTAACCATATCGGTACGCATAGTTTGAAATAGGAAGGGTTTTGGTACTCGAGTCACTGTTCCGGTATGATCCTTAGCCACTGGAATCTAAACTTTTAAAATTATACAAGTCGTACTGATACGCTTAAGGACTGTATCGGTACACAATGCTCCTCAAAACTGTATCAAAATGGTGGACACCTGTATCGAAACCCTGGACATTATTTCAGTTCAAAATGGTGGTTGATGTTTGAATCTTTGCATTTTGGTCCATGTTTCTTAATTATGCAATTAATTGAGTATGGATGATTATCTTGAGTTGTGATTTGATTTGAAGGCATGTAATATGACTAATCGAGGATTGGTAACTTTAATTTCGTGGAAGCTCGAATAAAGATAAAAAATTATGTTTTAGTCCCTAGAACGCGAATTCGAGCAATTGGATGTCGAAATGACGCCCGATTGAGTTAAGATTTTAACCATGACTTGTATGCACACCATAAGACCTAAAAATGCATCTAAAAAGATAAAATAAAAATTGATTAGTTCCAATGTTTTTTCATTGGGGTTTATTTCGATAAATCCTTATGTAGCTCACTCGATTCAGTCTTGCGACTAGAGTGGGTTAAAGTAGTTACATTTGGTGGTATTAGAGACAGGTTATGACTGTTGGGAGGTGGGTTATGGTTGTTTGTATGATTGAGTATGTTGTTTGAAATGCACGGTGATTGAATTTGAGGAATTGTACCTGATATGTGTAAGTTTGGGAGTCAAACCTTAGGACACATTGCCTTATTACTACTTGAGTTAAATGATTTTGTTTTTAAACAAGAGTGACTTGGATTCTCACTCCGAGCTGACCTAATTGTTTTGTTTTGTTGCATTATCATGTTTAGACTTGTATTATCGAGTATGGGACCAAGACGAGAGACGAGAGCTCATATGGGTAGTGTTGTGGATACGCATGATGAAGAGTTGCCTCCTCCTCCACCTATTCCTTATGCTGGTGTTGGAGTAGAGGGAGGTGCGCCTCAGGCACCACAAGTACCTATTTTTGGTTATATGGCACCATTGGTGCAAGCGATGGCGAGATCTTTCCAGGTGACCATGGCTGAAGTGCATGTACCTGCACCGGCGCCTGCAGTTGTTAACACCGGGTTACCTCTTGAGCGTTTGCGTAGCCTGGGTGGCATTGAGTTTAGAGATTTGGTTCCTGAAGTAGTCGAGGAATACTTTGCCAGTATGGAAAGAATCCTTGGCTAAATGGAGTGTACCAATGTACGTAAGCTGGGATGTATCGTATCGTTGCTCCAGGGTGATGCATATAGTTGGTGGACAACTGTGATCGCAGGTATGAAATCTACTGATGTTACATGGGAATTTTTCTGTTAGGCTTTCAAGAAAAAGTATTTGGGGACGCGATACAAGGATGCAAAGAAGAGAGAGTTCATGGCTTTAGAGCTAGAAAACATGTTTGTTTCCAAAGTATGAGATTTAGTTTGCTCGGTTGAGCAAATATTCTCCTGAGTTGGTTTCGGACGAGCGATAGAGGTGCGATCAATTCTGTTTCGAGTTGATCAAGGAAGTGAAGACGTACATGTTGGTCGCTGATTATACAAAGTTGGATGTTCTAGTGTCGTGGGCAAAGACCATAGAACAAAATTTGGTTTGTTTGTTTGTTCGTTCTGAGGTTTCTTCATCTAGTAAGAGGAGCACGGAGTTTGATGCAGGCCTAGATCGTTATAAGAGGCAAAGAGACAAAAGGTACCGCTCGGATCAAAGGCGTGGAAGATTTAGTCCTGGATGTGGATTTTAGGGTCATAATGCTCATGCTGGAGTTCCCGAGTGTAGAAGATGTGGCCGGAGGCATTTAGAAGAGTGCTGGGGTGATATAGGCACTTGTTAGAGTTGTGGATTGAGGGATCATCTTCGTAGGGATTGTCCACAGTTAACTAGAGAAGGTCAATTTAATGCACCTGTTGTTGGAGCGCAGAGAGGTCATAGATGCAGCTATGGATATTTCCAGTGCGGGATGATAAGAAGAGAGTGGTTGCGCATACTGTGGCAGTTCAACCACATGATGGTGGATCGGTGAGGGTCTTTTCTCACTGTTTTAGGAGGAATAATACCGACGTGATCGCGGGTACCTTTACCTTGCAATCAATACCTTTGTTATCTTTGATTGATTATGGTTCCACCATTCCTACATTTTGCATGAGCATGCATGTTTGTTAGATTTACCTGTTGAGTTGATAGATGTTGGTATGCGGGTAACTAGTTCTTTTGGTGAGACGGTTATGGCTAGAAAGTTGTATAGGAGTTGTCCCTTGATGGTTCAAGGGCATGTGTTTGAGGCTGATCTGATGGAGTTACTGTTTCATGGTTTTAACGTGATTATGGGTATGGATTGGTTATCCCAACACAAAGCTGTAATGGATTTTGAGGCTAAACAGGTTTCTTTGAAACTTGCCGAGAATTACGAAGTTGTGGCTTTCGACGAGAATGTCAAGTTCATGTAAAATGTGGTTTCAGCGTTGGAAGCGCGGAAGTTGTTGGAATGTGGGGGTCAAGCATACCTAGCCTATGTTATGAGCCCCAATATGAAGGAAACGCGTGCCCAGGATATTCGTACGGTTTGTGACCTTCTAGGAGTGTTTTCAAAGTAATTGCCTAGTTTGCCGCCGGATAAGGAGGTAGATTTTTGCATAGAGACGTACGCGGATACGGCTCTAATGTCCATTGCTCCGTTGCAAGAGTTGTTGGATCGTGGGTTTATTCGTCCAAGGGTGTCACTGTGCGGTGCACCAATGTTGTTTGTAAAGAAGAAAGATGGCACGATGAGGATGTGCATAGATTACCGGCAACTGAACAAGTTGACGATCAAGAACAAGTATCCTTTGCCCAGGATTGATGACTTGTTTGACTGGTTTTGAGGTGATACAGTGTTTTCTAAGATTGATCTACAATCGGGGTATTACCAGTTGAAGGTAAAAGATAAGGATGTGCCGAAGATAGCTTTTCGCACACGCTATGGGCATTATGAGTTCCTACTGATGTCGTTTGGTTTGACAAATGCACCGGTAGTGTTTATGGATATGACGAATATGGTGTTTCATGAATTCCTAGACCAATTCGTGGTAGTGTTCATCGATGACATTCTTGTGTACTCTCGTACCAAGAAAGATCACAATCGACATCTCTGAATTGTGTTGCAAGTTTTGTTGGGCAACAAGCTTTATGCCAAGATAAGTAAATGTGAGTTTTGGATCAAGTAGGTGGTTTTCTTGGTCATGTTGTTTCGGCTGAGGGTATTCGTGTGGATCCGCAAAAAGTTGAGGCCATTGTGAATTGAAAGCCACCAAAATTTATTTTAGAGGTTCATAGTTTTCTAGGGTTGACAGGATATTATTGACGTTTTTGTGGATGGGTCTTCGAGGATCGCAGCCCCTTTGATGAAGTTGTTGCAAAAGGATGTGGGTTTTGAGTGGACGAAAGTTAGGCAGCAAGCTTTCGATAAGCTGAAGGAGGCTCTGACACATGCTCCAAACTTGATTTAGCCTGAGTTAGAGAATGAGTTTGTTGTGTATAGTGATGCGTCGTACATGGGTTTGGGATGCGTGTTGATGTAGAAAGGAAGGGTTGTCGCCTATGCATCTTGGCAGTTGAAGGTGCATGAGCGCAATTACCCTACGCATGATCTTGAGTTTGCTGTGGTGGTATTTGGCTTGAAAATTTAGCGACACTATATCTACGGTGAGAAGTCTGTTGTATACACTGATCACAAAAGTTTGAAATACCTGATGTCTCAAAAGGAGCTAAATCTTAGGTAGCGAAGCTGGTTGGAGCTATTGAAGGATTATGATCTGACCATTGAGTACCATATGGGAAAAGCGAATGTGGTAGCAGATGCTTTGAGCAGAAAGGTCGTAGTGGAGCTGAGGGTTTTGTTTGCGCGGCTAAGTGTGTCGCGAGATGGCGGGTTGTTAGCAGAGTTGCAAGTGAAGCCTTCGATATTGCAGTTGATTAAAGAGAAGCAACCGTTTGATGATGCGTTGGTGCCGCATGTTAAGGATATCTTGGATAGGAATCAAACAGATTTGGTTTTAGTGAGGATGGGGTTTTGTGCTTTAAGGGTCGAGTGGTGGTGCCGATGGATGAGGAGCTAAGACACACTATCTTGATTGAGGCACATTCGAGTCCTTTTTTGATGCATCCATGGAGTACGAAGATGTATCAGGACTTGAAGAAATAGTATTTTTGGATTGGCTTGAAGAAAGATGTTGCGGAGTTTGTAGCTCGTTGTATGGTTTGCCAATATGTTAAGGCAGAACATCAGTTTGCATCTTTGAACGAGGCCCACATCCACAAAGCATCAGGATCCTACATTTGAGAGTCTTCCAGGTGTTGCAACACACTTAGGGTATACAAATCTCAACAACAAGGGATGAATCGACTATCTAGGCGTCCCATCAGCACACAACAAGGACCCTAGTCACCACACAACACTCAAACTCGACCCATGAGTCTTTCCGCACACAACTCTAACACCATTACCATTGCCCTATGTTTTCTATCAATTATTAGGCCACCCTATCGAACTTATCTATTTATGAGTATGTTGTGAAAGTACACATTAGCCGTTCTCACTAATTTATCTTATTATTCAATAAGACTTAACCTTATAGGCGCCCCTTCCGCACACGGCAAGGGGCCCAGATTAACACATAGTATCAATCGATCCACCTAGGATCCCTATGGGTTACCACCTCACATAGCTTACCCAATATATATCGAGTCATTAGCCATTTATTTCATACACGGGGTTTAAAACTCCATTTCTCATTTTTAATATTCATTTTACACCTTAACTGACCCCCAGGGCCCTTTGCCTCTAATTATAGAACCCCAGAACATAAACTCAACTTTTTTGGTCAGAATGCCCAGCGAGTACCGATACTCCTATATGGGTATCGGTACACCCCTATAGGTACCGGTACTCCCCCATGAGTACTGATACTCAATTTAGACTCGAAAGGTCTGGTACAATAATCCGTACCAATATGCTAAACCCCTGTATCGATACTCAATTTAGGTTCGAAAGAACTGGACCCTCAAGTCATACCTATACGCCCCACCCTGTATCGATACGCATCATCGGTACTCAGATCACCCTGTACCGGTACTCCTACACTAGCTTACTGATACGCTAAGCCTTTCCCAGGTAATGTAACAGTGAGTACCGATACGCCCCTAGCATACCGGTACGCAAAAGAGCTACTGAAATTCTAAATAGGAAAGGGGTAGCGATACATGGGAAGGCATACCGGTACGCCCCTCACAACACTCTCCCTTTTTATTCTAAGGTGTATCGATACACTGGTCACAGTACCGGTACGTGAGTTCGATTTTCAAACTCTAGGTGCGGGTTTCACCTAGAAACCCTGTTTAACCCCATGGTTAAACCCCAAATTGTTCCTACAAGTTATGGTGATAGTATTACGTGGATTACTACCGAATTTAAGCCATAGCAA
The DNA here is from genome assembly GCA_019671005.1 of Hibiscus mutabilis. NCBI lineage: Eukaryota > Viridiplantae > Streptophyta > Magnoliopsida > Malvales > Malvaceae > Hibiscus > Hibiscus mutabilis. Next base: position 25,379,880 of record CM033738.1, read on the forward strand.
CATCAATCCCATGATTTACCATTAACAACCACTCAAGGTATAACCAAGCCAAAAACACCAATACATGCATCAAAGCTTAATTGCATGATTTCCAGGAAACAATGGGAGTTAGTAGTGTACTAACCTTGGGTTAAAGCTGATGAAGAAGCTTCTAAGCATCCATTCCCACTCTTCTTCTTCCACCCCCTCAAGACACCCTTCTTCTCCATTCTCAACAATATTTACCTTGGATTAGAGATCCTTTGATGCTAATCAAACTTCCCTCCTTAAGCAGAACGAGATTCTTCCCACAAATCTCAAAGATTCAACCTTTTGGTTTGATTTTGGGATGGGGGATAAGTTTTGATGAAAGAAGAAGACAAGGAAACATTATGAGATCATTCACCTCTTTTTTGCAGAGAAAAATTCATAACACAACCCTTTTTCCATCATCTATTTATAAAATTGCTACTTTACCCTCAAGACATTCTCTTAGCCCAACTCCAAACCTCCTAAGCAAGCCCAACAACTAAAACCAAGCCCAAAATGGGTTCTCGAAAGCCCAAACACACGGCCTACACACGAAGCCCGAATTTGTTTTGACCCGACCCTCTAATTCTAAAATTTGGGTCTTTACAACTCTCCCCTCCTAAAAGAAAATTTCATCCTCAAAATTTAAACAGGGAAAGAAGATGATACTGCCGAAGATCCAACCATCATTTCGATCATGCATGCCCACAACTCCTAAGTTCTCCACAACACCTTCCTAACCAAAACTCTTAACATAAACTTTCAACTTTTACAAGACTCCTCAACAAAACATTCCCGACATCCGGAACAACACTCATATTAAACCTGGAGATAGGTCAACCAATGATAATGACATCAACATTATTAAGCATCGGTACTCTGAACTCACTTCGGATGAGTCACAACTCGGTGAACGAACCTCTCTACCAACACTAGCATTTCCAAAGTCCTGTACTCAACCCTTATTTACGTCCATAACGCGACACTTCTTCAAGGTATATTGCAAGGCACTTCCTCATATAATCACCATATGTTCAGGAATAACAAACCCTATCAAACATGTTCTATCATCCATCTAACATGAAAATACAACCTTCTTTCACAACTTGGTTAACTGATACAAGACTTAACCCTTATTTACTTGAACCCACTACGACATAAGCAGATGTGAATCCTCGATCAAGCGATTCTACTAGCCAAGCCACTTCGGTTCCAAAAGGAAATTGTTACCACAACCAAGCTCTACTAGGGATAAAACCACCAAACTGTCCTTAAAGGTCCGAACACTCTCTGTCACTCCCAACCATCAATTTTTGACTAGCGTTGGTCTAAAACTTTAGCAAGTCCTTCAAGATTCCTAATGGTTTTCTCAACACAACTTATTACGACACAAGAATCCGATCCCATACAACTTTAACCGAAACTCACATTTCTCCGAAGCCATTCATAACATCTTTACATTGTCTTCATGCATAAAAACAATCTATCTCAAACCCAAATAAGTAACCCTCAATTCATCAAACTTAGGATTATCTCGACGCATTCGTAAGTCCAAAACACTCTTCAACTTGCCCTTAGAGTTCAAACATCCCATCAACCCCAAATTTAAACACTAAATCTCCTTAACCTTCAACTTATGAGACCAACATCCTGAACGATCTTACAAGAATCTCAAAGCTCTTCAATATTAAAAAGATCATTAGCCTCAAAAAACAAATACTGACTTTCCATTGTTATACATCGACCCACAACAGCTAACACCACTATATCTCGCTATACCAACATAAGTACGTCCCAAGGTGAACCCCTTGGCGACATCACTCGCACCCCCTCCTCTACGAAGGAGCCCTCACACAAGAGATACGGTAGATGTCAAACCACAAGGTGATGAACACTTAATACCGAACTCAACATATCCCTTATCATGGGTACCACTCTACGATCAAGAGGTTATCCCCCTCAACCCTTCAAGAGCACCTTGATAACCACTTGCACATGCACCGCTCTAAACTGCAGACTCTCACCCTTGCATCAACTATGCGAACCAAGGATATCTTACAACCTACAAGGTTCTCTTCAACTAGAATCATATGAGCACAACACATAAGCTGAAGAGATAGGATTTATTCACGCACAATACCGACGAACTGGTTCATTCCAAACCTCAACTTTGAGATTCTTGCTTGGAAACCAAGGCACCCCTCACACTCATGTGACCAACCCAGACCAAGGGTAAGTCTAACAAGTCTGTAGGGACTGTTACTCTAAACCATACACACCACCCATGGTGAAACCTTTACTTACCAACACTTACCAATCCATTAATTTACCAAGCCAATGACAACCTCGAGGAAACTTATCATAGAATCCTTCTCAATAAAATCTCTACCAAGGTAAGAACAAGAAATCAAACTGCCATCAAGAAACAAAACCACAATGGGACCAAACCATTTAACACACTCTCGGTAACAAGCTTGTTATTTCTGGCATGATCAACATATTGTCTAACAAAAGCTCGTGCGATGGCTCTAACTATAGATCTCACATAACCTCCACCCTGATACCTTGGCAATAACCCAACACCATCTCTCGGAGAATCTTGACTATGCCTAGAATAAGTCAACTTCAAAGACTGAACCAGTAAATACTCATCCACGATTGGGTAGTCCTTTGCCATGGACCCGACGTCTAGCACTCATAGCAAATTCTCCAAGCAAGAAACATACCTCAAGATGATGTCAACCACAAGGCTCGCGAACCGGTGGAAAAGACACTAGGGCTAAACTATCAACACTCTCTGTTATAGAAGAAATCGATAAGCCCCTACAACACCCTCAATTTATATTTCTGACCAACCCTCAACTGATCTAAAGCAACTCTTTTTTTCGCTCAAAGCACAAACCATCCCCTTTCTAGGGCCTGAGAAGAATCTTACGATGTTCTGATTCCCTGAAACACGATCTACAAAATCCTCAACCAACTCAATGTTGGCTCTAAGGCCATTCGAGTGCTTCGTACTAATGACTAGCTTAGAGGATATTCTAGGTAAAACTGTTGTCCCGTGCATCAATATGTCAACTTTGAATCCACATCTAACCTCAACCACATTTACTCTTCGATAGCAACAACCTTTGGGCATAACATCTAAACGATAGAAAAACCTTACTCATACCTAACACTACTTGACACATTAAATTGACTGCAAGAACTGATCCCTCATCTTCTTCAAAAGAGCTTCACAGACATACTTTTTTCCTGACTCACCCAAGGAACACCCCATGTTTGAGAAAATAGGCTGCGATCCTAGCTCTATGCTCTCTCACCATTCGTGTACATTGCCTTTAAGAGAAACACGATACAGTTAGGATTCCCTTAAGACTATTCCACGTCATCCTCATATCCTTCTGAGTGTTTCTTAACCATGAATCTGATTGATCCGGTCATCCTTTCTTAACCCCTTTCACTATACTTAGATTCATAACAATAATGCTCCTCTCATAAAAGGAACATGACTCTCTTCATGACTCTCCTTGGTCAATCTCGCGCCATCAACTCAACTGGTCTGAACTGCATTCAGAAGGTGATAGTTTGTCTTTCTCATTACCTTGGGTTTGGTTCCCCCGAAACCTCGAAGCTACCAACACTACACGTGTCATCTCAAGCTGGCTCATGATCGGACAACAAGCGATGGCGAAGATCATATCAATTCACTTAGAAGACAACTCTAGTATATGTCACCCACGTATTCTCAAGCTTTACTCAAGCATCACCTCGCGCAAAACCCACGATGTCCTTCTGGCCACCACTATAAACAACCGCAACAAGCATACCTTGCTCGAGATCTCAGGGCATTCAGCTTACTAAGATCGTACTTGAGACCTTACAACCATCATGTACCTCTCTACATTAGACGGAACGCGTATCTGCTAGTCGTGCTACATCCCCATCACATGGTACCCAGCATTGAGGTTCACTTACTACGAATAATGGGACCCTCAATCGACACTCTACCACTAGTCAATCAAAAGTAAGTCCTCTTGTCCGTTCTATAAAGCTCGTCTACCAACACGTAGAATCTCACCATTGGAGGTCCTCTCCATGAACTCAAGGCATTAAGGTAATTTATGGCACATAACCAAGATTACTTCTCAAGCGATGGGAGGAGGGCACACCCTCAACTCCTTCATTCCTTCATAAGCCTAAGCTTAACGTCTGAGATAACTCCGATCTCAGAATCATCCTCAAAGGAATCAGCCATCATCATGGCCCTTACGACCGTGATCGAAACTATCTTAATGTTGCAACCAGTGACACACACAAACACAGGGCACACCATCCAAATTTCATTGTTGAGGAGTTCAACTTATACACACGGGCTCGTATTTGTTACACACCTATTCATGACTCCTAACCACAATGGGGTTTTCCTAGAACTGGCTAAACCTAGCCTCTAATACCACCAAATGTAACACCCTTGACTCGGATGTCACATTTTGGCCTCGCCTAAAACCCAACCATCAAAATTTTGACCTCATTTAGCCCAATCCACAAATCCATTATAAAAATCCATTTAATTACAATCCAATAAAACATAATAAATATTCGAAAACATATATAGTGGAGCTCCATTTAAAATTACATTATAAATCCTTAACTCGATCATTTGAAAATCCAAATACAATTACAATATACAATAGGTTTCTACGAATACATAGCCCAAGGACCTAAATACTGTACTTTGATGAGACGAAGCGCTGGAATCCTTCCCTGATGGTGCTCCTCCAAGAACAAGCCAAACCTACTAACTGGCAAGCATCGGGGTTTAAGGCCATAAAAATATTTTAATTCATAAATTTTGATTTAATCTTATTTTACGAACATTTTGTTGGGGTTTAAGGCGTTCGTGTCTAAATGGGCTTCATAGTGGGCCCGTTGGAATTTTAACCGAGTAAAAATTTCCAAAATTGAGGTTAAGCTATATAATCATATTCAATAGCCCATAATAAATTATTTTAACTCATAAAATTTAATTTAATCTTACTTTGTGGCCGTTTTGTTGAGTTTAAGGCGTGCATGTCTAAATGGGCTTTATAGTGGACCCGTTGGAATTTTAACTGAGTAATTTTTTTTAAAAAAAATGAGGTTAAGCTATATAATCATGTTCAAAATCCCATAAATAAATATTTTAAATCATAAAATGAGATTTAATATTATTTTCCGGTCGTTTTGTTGGGGTTTAGGGCGTGCATGTCTAAATGGGCTTCATAGTGGACCCATTAGAATTTTAACCGAGTAAAAAGTTCTAAAATTGAGGTTAAACTGCATAATCATGTTCAAAAGCCCATAACTAAATATTTTAAGTTATAAAATTTGATTCAATCTTAATTTTCTTCCGTTTTGTTGTGGTTTAAGGTGTGCTTGTGTAAATGGACTTTACAGAGGACCCTTTGGAATTTTAACCTCGTAAAAATATCTAAAATTGAGGTTAACCTATTTAATTATGTTAAAAAGCCCATAAAAATATTTTAATTCATAAAATTTAATTTAATCTTATTTTGCGGCCATTTTGTTGGGGTTTATGGCATTCATGTCTAAATGTGTTTTACAGTGGACCCGTTAGAATTTTAACTGAGTAAAAAGTTCTAAAATTGAGGTTAAGCTATATAATCATATTCAATAGCCCATAATCAAATATTTTAACTCGTAAAATTTGATCTAATCTTATTTTGTGGGCGTTTTGTTGGGTATAAGGCGTGCATGTCTAAATGAGTTTTACAGTAGACCCGTTGGAATTTTAACCTAGTAAAAATTTTTGTAAATGAGGTTAAGCTACATAATTATGTTCAAAAGTCCATAACTAAATATTTTAATTCATAAAATTGTACGTATGAACCTCTGTAAAATGATCCAAATAGATTGAATCATTGTTGCCTTCTTAGCCTGTATTAAGAACACCACAAAGAAAAAGAAGGTTTTAGCTAGATAACAATGATCCCTAACTATTTCAGGTTATCTTTGGAAATTTATATTTGGGTTATACTGATGGGAATTACATTTCTGTTTTCATTTGCAACTACCTCAGCCATAGAACCAATCCTGCATTAGAATCACCATCAATCGCCCAATTGTCTGCTATCCCTTGGCTTTACAATGAAGCCATTTTCAACTAAAGCGTTAACAAAATAAAAGCATGGTTCAAATAATTACCCAACGCAATCTAGCAAAGAACTAACAGTATAAAAGCACGACACAAATAATTACCCAATGCAATTTAGCATGGTAGAAATAAAAGCACGATACCTAGATGTACCATGCATAGAGTCCTAAAAAGAAAACATCACAAAAACTTTGTAGATGAATTGGAATTTCATTGGCAATATTGTGATGAATGATTGGAAAAAAGGGTGGCCAAATTTTCTCTTCCACAACAATTCAAGCTGCAAAGTAGAGAAGTCAAATTGTAGTTCATGACAGAAATGAAGTTTTGACCATAAAAGAAAAGAAAATCAGGTCAAACTATAGTTTATGACAGTATTTTAATTCTTGGATTATTGTAAATGAGGCTAAGCAACAATGATTCAAAAGCCTCCCCTAGTACCGAAACACTGGCCAATTTTGCCTTGCCCCGTACCGAAACAGTTGCTCGCGTACCTGTACGCTAAGCCTGGAATGGCTTACCTGGACCTGTAAAGTCTCAAATTACAGTCTAAACAAACTTTGATGATAACTAAAACACTACAGCATGCTTCAAACACTTGTACAACATTACTAAGATACATTACCAACCAAAGCATCACAGGTTCAACAACCAATCGTGACATTTATACTACTCAGGACATCCTATTGGCATGCATCCTAATATTATTTCACCAAGCATCCAAAACTCATATTTGGTACATTCAAGACATACTCCACATGCTTGCATATTTATAACTCCATACCAAACTTGCTTGAATCAACAAATCATGGAAATCAATCAAAATCAACTAGATGTATAGTCTAGAACTTGGCTAGCAACAACATAAGTAAGATTCACTCAAGCTCAATCATCATCAACGAACCATAAAATCCAGCATTACTCAGGCTTAAAACTCATGGAAAAAAAGAAATGCAAATCCCCAAAATATGGTGAACACATTGCCTTACTAACCGGAAAAATAAAATGAGTTCATACTCAAAGTAGTCTTTGTCTTAGGATCACTTTAGCCTTGCCTTTGCAGCCCCAAAATTCAATGCTCTACATCATTAGGAAAAAAGCGTAAGCACACATGCTTAGTGAGGATGCTCTTTAAAACAATGATGAATTATGACCCTTGAAAACTAAACACTTGTTTTCAAACCATGCTTACGACCTAAGCAAGTTCCAATGATTTCAAATCAAAACATGCATATCGACCATATGCAAAACATTAAAATCCACATACTTAAATCCTCAAAACATTATACAAAAAACCATGCTTAAATCCCAAGCATCAAATACAAATCTATGCTTAAATTCCAAAGCATTAAATACAACCCATGGTTAAATTCCAACGCATTACAAAATAAGTCAACACTTGATTTTTCATATATTGGCATTTATATTAGTGACCCCGGATAGACAACCTTTATCCTTGATTAGCCATCCGCTAATCTTTAAGTAACCGACCGTTAACTTTACATTCTGGATACATGGATCTCCCATGATAGTCGACCACTACCATGACCCATACCATGCCGACCGCATGATATAACACCCTTGCCAACCGCAAGATCAACATCAACAAGGGGAACCGACCGCTCAACCCAAGTGACAACATTATAATCCAAGTAGCCGACCGCTTACCACAAGGACTCTTAATTACGATCGATTTTTAACATATTATAGTGCACTTCATCCTATTGCATGCCAACTATATCCAATTGTTTTCTCATCATGTCACATAGCAAATATATCATTTACAAAACCATTTACTCACTGTTGTACAATGCATTATACAAAACCACCACATATGCAATCACATTGCAAAAACAATATCACCATTCCCGACTAGAATGAAAACCAACGCTCACTAGCATTTCTTATACTTCTAAACCCATGCATATGTACTTAAAGCTATGCATTTCCAGTAAGCAAATCAAACTATGTTTACGACCAAAACATGAATTGCACATGCTCATATCCCAACCGATATTAAGGAGCAAAAGAGGAAAAACTTACTTTCGAGCTTAGGTAAGTGTTTCAAACTTAACATAAACTCCCAACAACCTTTATTAACCCTTTTAAAGGTGTTTAACCCATTATCCACTCACCGATACGCTTCACTTTGCTCGCCAACGCGAATCAAGCTTCTGGCAAGCCAAAATCAATGTCAAGCTTTGTTGCTTTGATTATCCCCTATTTTAACCACATAAAACTAGAGGGCACATGCATCATTATGCATTCAAACCATTGCCTACAAGCAATTACCCACAACTCTCAAGTTGCCCACTCAAAACTTATCCGAACCATACCGAAATCATCATCAAACACTTTCAAAACTTAACCCAGCCTTATTACAACGATTCAAACCATCAAACATCATCAATTAACACTTAAAAACAAGATTAATTCATCCAAATACTTCCAGCAAGCCACTTCAGCACCACAAAAATACAAATCTAACAACCTTAACAACTAGGGATTCAAGAGTTTCGGGATTCCATTGTTAAAATCAGCTTAACAACAATATAATACATCCAAAATATGTTTAAAAAAACCCTCAACACTAGAAAACATATCCAATTCAGATCTTCTACTATTTCATCAATTTTACCCAATTAAATCAATTAACCATTATAGAAACACAAAATCAGGTTATATATCATAAATCAAGGATCAAATACTTGGGAATGTCAATAAAGAACCATCAATAGAGGAGAAGAATGAACCTAACCTCTATTGTGTGATTTCTCCCTCAATTGATTGTTTAAAGCTTGAAAAACACAAGAATTCAATAAGGTTTTGGTAAATCATAGATAAAGAATTAGTTATAAATCAATAAATTAAGAAAACAAGACTCTCACCTCTTTGATTTGATGAAAATAAGTGTTTGGCAGAAAAGAAGTGGAGAGAAAAGTTACGTCAAATTTCTTTAAAAGTGATAACTAACTTAAATATCTAAAATCCCTTTTAATTATCTTTTAAAACACATGTTAAAAAGACTTAATTGAAGAGAGAAATCACCAGCAAAAACTTGGTAAATTAGATCCTTAAGGATTCTAAGAATTTGATCCTTTTCATTTTAATCACCTATAAAAATAGTTTTCTAAAATTACATTTTGGTCATTAACCAAAATGTCATCCTCCCAAAACTAGTTTTCCAAAATTATTTTCACCACAATCATTAGTATATTAAATAATGATTTTAGCACATTTTTTATAATTTTATCACCATCAAAAATAATTAATCAATTAAATCCTAAAACCAACTCGAACCTCTAATACCGGTCTACTAGACCTTCGAACCAACCTTTAAAACATCTAAGCCCAAAACCGGGGTGTTACAACTCTCTCCCACTTGAGAAATTTCGTCCTCAAAATTTACCTGGAGGAAACAAATGCATAAATTGCTCCAACATATCCGCCTTGCTCTCCCAAGTGGCTTCCTCGACACCACGGTGTTGCCACAAGACCTTAACAAGCTCAATCGTCTTTCCACAAAGAACTTTGCTGCTGGATCAAGGATTTCCACCGGTTCCGCATCATAGGACAAATCTGGCCTCAACTCAATATGCTCCACCGACATAACATGTGAGGGATTCGATCGATACCTCCGCAACATGGATACATATAACACATATGTATTTTCTCCAACTCATGAGGCAACCTCAACCGATAAGCCACATGACCAACACGCTCAAAAACCTCGTACGGTCTAATAAACCTCGGACTAAGCTTACCCTTACGTCCGAACTGTATTTCCTTCTTTCATGTTGATGCTTTCAAGAACACACGATCGCCCATTGCATATTCGATTTCCTTATGCTTCAAATCCGTGTAAGATTTTTTTCCATCCGCAACCGCTTTCAAGCAATCACACACAAGCTTTACCTTCTCATCCGTGTCCTTCAACACGTCCGATAAGGAAATATGCTTTTCCCCTACCTCTGCCCAACACAAAGGTGTACAACACTTCCGGCCATACAATGCCTCATACGGTGCCATTTGTATACTCGCTTGGTAACTATTCTTATACGCAAACTCAACCAAAGGTAAATGCTTCTCCCAGGTTCCTTGGAACTCAATAATGCAACATCTCAACATATCCTCCAAAACCTGGATAACCCGCTCAGACTGACCATCCGACTGAGGATGATACGCGGTGCTAAAATTCAATCTCGTACCTAAAGCCTAGTGCAAACTCACCCAAAACCTCACTGTAAACCTCAGATCCCTATTCAAAACAATAGACTTTGGTACCCCATGCAAACGCACGATCTGAGCTATAAACAAATCTACCAACTTGTCAAGCGTATACGTCGTATGCACTAGCAGAAAATATGCACACTTCATAAATCGATCCACAATCACCCAAATTGAATCATTTTTAACCGGTGTCAAAGGTAATCCCAACATAAAATCCATGGTGATTCTCTCCTATTTCCATTCCAGAATTCTCAACGATTGCAACAACCCAGATGGAAACTAATGTTCAGTCTTAACCGCTGACATAACATGCACTAAGAAACAAACTCAACCACATCCTTTTTCAAACCAAACCAGTAGTATGCTTCTTTCAACCCTCGATACATGTTCACATTACGAGGATGCATAGCAAAAGGACTAGAATATGCCTCTATCAAAATAGCGTGCCTCAACTCCGGATCATTTGGAACCACTATTCGACCCTTAAAACATAAAACTTCATCATGATCAAAATGAAAATATGTCGGATTATCCTCTGATATGTCCTTAACATGCTCAACCAAGGAATAACCAAACGGTTGCTTAGCTTTAATCAACTGTGACATCGTAGGCTTAACTTGCAATTCAGCCAACAACCCACATTCACGCGTCAGACTCAACCTTGCGAACATAGCTCTAAGCTCAACCGCAACCATACGATTCAACACATCCACAACCACGTTGGCTTTACCAGGATGATACTCAATTTTCAAGTCGTAATCCTTAAGCAACTCCAACCATCTACATTGCCTAAGGTTCAAATCTTTCTGAGACATCAAATACTTCAGACTCTTGTGGTCCATGAAAATCACACACTTCTCTCCGTAAAGGTAATGTCTAAATATTTTCAAGGAAAACACTATAGCCACAAGCTCCAAATCATGAGTTGGATAGTTGCGCTCATGAACTTTCAGTTGCCTTGACGCATAGGCCACAACCTTACCATCTTGCATAAGCACACAACCCAATCTAACTAAGATGCATTATTATAAACCACAAACTTCTTTCCGAACTCAAGCTAAATCAACATAGGAGCATCTGTCAAAACTTCCTTTAACTTCTCAAAAATAAGCTATTGCTTCTCCGTCTACACGTAAGGAACATTCTTCTGCAACAACTTCATTGACGGTTCCGCGATACTAGAAAACCCATCAACAAAATGGCGGTAATAACCAACCAACCCAAGAAAACTGCAAACCTCCGAAATAGATTTAGGTTGCTTCCAATTGAGAATATCATCAATTTTCTATGGTTCAACACGATACCCTCCGTGAAAACCACATGACCAATGAACATTACTTCCTTAAGCCAAAACACACACTTGCTCAACTTGGCATACAACTGATTATCCTTCAAAACCTGAAACACAATCCGTAAATACCGATCATGTTCTTTCTCAGTATGAGAGTACAAGAGAATATCATCTATAAACACTCCCACAAACTGATCAAGATATTCATGGAACACCCTATTCATCATATCCATGAACGCAGCTGGGGTATTTGTCAAGCCAAAAGGCATGACCAAGAACCCATAATGCCCGTACCTCGTGCGAAATGTAGTTTTATGTACATCCTCGTCCTTAACCTTCAACTTATAATACCCCGATCTTCGATCAATCTTAGAGAACACCGTTGCCCCGCGGAACTGATCAAACAGATCACCAATCCTCGATAAAGGATACTTGTTCTTCACCGTTAGCTTATTCAACCAACGATAATCAATGCACATACGCATCGTACCATCCTTCTTTTTCACAAAAAGAACTGGAGCACCCCAAGGTGAAATACTCGGTAGGATGAACCCATGGTCTAACAACTCTGAAGCTGTGACTTTAACTCCTTCAATTCCTTCTGTGCCATCCTATAAGGAGCAATGGACACTAGTGCCGTACCTACGTACGTCTCGATACTGAACTCTACCTCCCTATCCAGCAGTAAATCTCTGCCACTCGCCCGGACACCCTTCTCTAGGGGGACCATGACTCGAGCTTTTACTTGGTCCGATCTGGATATCCTTATTTACAGTGCTCGACCCCCTTGATGACGACGCCTTCTCGAATATGGAAGCTTATTTCGAAGCTGCCGGTTATACCCAAAGTTTGTAATTTTTCATGGCAAATTGGACGAGAAGCACTTCCTATAAATAGCCGACTCGAACCTGCAGGCCTCTCCCTTGGCTCCTACCCCTTATGCTGGCATGAATCGAAAACGATTCTTCATGCTCTTCGTGATTGTCCTGTTCCGTCCGCAGCTCTTCTCTTGGCAGGATTACCTCGGGCCCTAGTCTATAGTCAGACGAACACTACCCTTACTTGGCTTGAAGAAGCCGCGAACTTGCTATCAATAGATTCCTTCAACCTTTTCCTTGTCGTGCTGTGGTATCTTTGGCTGCGCAGGAATGATTGGGTCCATGAGAATAATTTATGGCCCATTTGGGTCTTAGTCTCTACTACTCTTTGTCTACACCGTGATTATCGTGTTGCGAAGAAGACTCCCTCTACCCTACAGTCAACATCCACTTCCTCTACCTTTTCTGCGCAAGGTTGGCGGCCGCCTGCTGGGGTCATATCAAAATAAATGTCGATGGCGGTTTCGACCCTTCCACCCGTTTGGCTTCTATCGGTGTCATTTCTCGGAGCAAGCAAGGATCGATTGTTAACGGTTTGGCCCGTTCTGTTGGCTACTATCTGGATGCATCTTTTGCAGAAGCTGCAGCTTTGAATATTGGACTCCAGTTGGCTCTTGAGAAGGGATGGTCCAATGTCTTTCGTGAATCTGACTCGGCTGTAGTGGTGAACAAAACCGTACGATCTACGGCTGATTTATCCCTCCTCACCGGGACCCTAACTCTGGCCTGCAAAATCTTGTGTTCGTATGGTTCTCATTTTGAAATTTCTTATGTACCACGTACAACAAACTTTGCTGCTCATACCTTAGCTGCCTGGGCCCTCCGGTCCCTTTCTCCTTTGTCCTTCGACTCGGTTTGTCCCAATATTATCTCATCTATTGTACACGATGACTTGTCATCCTTTTCTTAGTAATGGCATTTTGGGTACTCTTTTCCCCTCTTAGGCGCCCCACTTGGTCTATGGCCTAGTACGGGCTTAGCGGGGTTTTAATTAGGCCCGTCCGTTCTTCAAAAAAAATAAGGCGTGTATGTCTAAATGGGCTTAACAATGGACCCATTGGAATTTTAACCGAGTAAAAACTTCTAAAATTGACGTTAAGCTATATAATCATATTCAAAAGCCCATAATAAAAAATTTTAACTCATAAAATTTGATTTAATCTTATTTTTTGCCGTTTTGTTGGGTTTAAGGCGTGCATGTCTAAATGGGCTTCATAGTGGAACCGTTGGAATTTTAACAGACTAAAAAGTTCGAAAATTGAGGTTAAACTGTATAATCATGTTCAAAAGTCCATAACAAAATATCTTAAGTCATAATATTGGATTTAATCTTACTTTTGTTCCATTTTGTTGTGGTTTAAGGCGTGCATGTCTAAATGGGCTTGACAGTGGACCCGTTGGATTTTTTTTTGAAGAAAGGTGGGCCTCATTAAAAACCCCTCTAAAGTCACATGTGGCCATAAGTCCCCAAGTGAGCACCTATGGGGAAAAGAGTACCCAAATATATTAACTTGGATGAGAAATAATCTCATTAGTTACAATGGAATGAAGATAATCGGGATAAACCGAACCGAAAAAGGTGGACAGCATAGACCTTAGAGCCCTAGAGGCAGGAGTGTGGGTAACATTGTTCACCACCCTAAGAACAAAATGAATACTAATATTATCCGCATCGGCAAACAGAAGACGAGTATGTTTGATAAACGAGCTCAATATAGACAAATCAATATATTATCGATTTAACTTATTTCCCACTATCGCCAAATCTGTCTCAATAACCAAATTGGACCAACCACAATCACAAGCAAAAATGATGATGGCAAGAACCGCTTGAGCTTCAGCCGAGGTAGCATCCACGCAGCTGCCCAAAGGGTGAGCAAGCCCTCCAATGACCGCACCGCTAGAATCGCGTGCCACGACACCTACTGCAACAGCCTTGGTGAGAGGATCAAAGGCCCCATCCGTGTTGATCTTCATGGACCCATCTCGGGGGTTGCCAATGTGGGTGCGCAAGAGTGGGTTCATCCGTCAGCTGAAAGGTGGAGCTGGTTGATGTAGCTGCAGCGTAATCTCGTAGTATGCCCTAGAGTTGAGAACCGTGAGCCAAGAGGGCTAGAGACGATGATTATGGACCCAATCATTACATCTATTGCATAGGTTCCAAAGAACCGTTAGGAATAGCGCAAAAGATTAAAGCGATAAACGTGCAGCCCCTTCCTCAAGCCAAGATAAGGCTGAATCTGTATTACTAGAGATGATAGAACTAGGCAAACCAGCCAGAAAGAGGGTCTCATTGGCACCTGGGCATTCACGTAAAGCATGAATTGTTGTTTCATATTTGATCTGACTGAGGGGCAAAGCCCTGGGGGGAGATTTGCCACCTAAATCTATTGCCGGTTGGAAGGGCATCATGGACTATACTCCATCGAAATGAACAGATTTTTGGAAGAATCGGTAGTTTGGACATAATTTTCCAGATGCGGGAAGGTCTGTTAATTGGGACTGGTGGTCACTATAAGTAAGAGTATCCAGATCGAACCGTGTAAATACCAAAATCATGATTGCTCCACAAAATCGTATCATTTTGATCGTTAATAATCGGAATGCGAACTGTGTTTGCATCATCCTTATTAAAATAATGTTGAACTTTTATTTCATCCCATCTGGCCTGCCCGAGAATCATAAACCCGTGACAATGAATAGGTAGTTCATCGTTATCCTCATAATCATCGTAAAGATGTATTGTAGATGCACCTCCCCAATTATCAGAGTGAACTCAAATTTTACTATCCATCCTCGGCCTCTTAAAGAAACTGACATGAAGTTGCACCATGGCTTGGTGAATACTTTTCCAGGCGAATGATGCTTTCCGATTAGTCTCAGACTGTAAAATATCCCAGAGGGATAGTACTTTGCCTTATAAATCTGAGCAAGCAGAGAATTAGGCTCAGTGATAAGGCGCCAAATTTGTTTGCCAAGGAGGACAATGTTAAAAAGATGCATATCCTGGAAGCTGATACCTCATGTTGATTTAGGCGTTCAAACAGTATTCCAAGGAATCATAGGTCATCCTCATTTGTTGTTTTTCCCAAACCACCAGTAACACCGGAAAGATTTAATCATATCTTTGATAATGTTCTGGTGGAGAAGGTAACAGGACATCACGTATTGGGGTAGGGATTGGATCACGGACTTAATGAAGACCTCTCGACCACTAAATGAGAGAAGATGTTTGTCCCAATGAGACATACTTGAGTTCACATTGTCACGAGTAAACCCAAGGGAAGCAGTTTTATTTTTCTCAATCATAAGAGGGACTCCGAGATAGATCCCATATCGTCCACTTCTCTAAAATGAAGGATATCATGGACCGCCAGTTTGTGCTCAGGGGAAGTGCGTGGATTAAAGAAAATGGTTGATTTTTCAAAATTCACCACCCGCCCAGAAGAAGAGGTATATAGGTGAAGAGGGTTTTTAAGATTAAAGGCCTCTGTAGTATTGTTTCTAATGAAAATCATGCAATCATCAGCGAAGAGCAGATGATTTACTTGTGGTCCATCTCGACTAGCGCATAGCCCCGGTAGCCGACCAGCCTGTTGCTCAGCGTGAAGAATTGTTGAGAGGCCTTGCCTACAAAAGAGGAAAAGAAAAGGTTAAAGAGGATCCCCTTGTCGGAGCCCAGGGTTTGGGTAAAACACTGGTGAAAGTGAATTATTTACTCTCACAGTAAAGGAAACAGTTGTAACACATCGTATAATTATGTTCAAAAGCCCATAAAAATATCTAATTATGTTCATAACCCGTTGGGATTTTAACATAGTAAAAAGATCTAAAATTGAGGTTAAGCTATATAATTATGTTCAAAAGCCCATAAAAATATTTTAATTCATAAATTTTGATTTAATCTTATTTTACGAACATTTTGTTGGGGTTTAAGGCGTTCATGTCTAAATGGGCTTCATAGTGGGCCCGTTGGAATTTTAACCGAGTAAAAATTTCCAAAATTGAGGTTAAGCTATATAATCATATTCAATAGCCCATAATAAATTATTTTAACTCATAAAATTTAATTTAATCTTACTTTGTGGCCGTTTTGTTGAGTTTAAGGCGTGCATGTCTAAATGGGCTTTATAGTGGACCCGTTGGAATTTTAACTGAGTAATTTTTTTAAAAAATGAGGTTAAGCTATATAATCATGTTCAAAAGCCCATAAATAAATATTTTAAATCATAAAATGAGATTTAATATTATTTTCCGGTCGTTTTGTTGGGGTTTAGGGCGTGCATGTCTAAATGGGCTTCATAGTGGACCCATTAGAATTTTAACCGAGTAAAAAGTTCTAAAATTGAGGTTAAACTGCATAATCATGTTCAAAAGCCCATAACTAAATATTTTAAGTTATAAAATTTGATTCAATCTTAATTTTCTTCCGTTTTGTTGTGGTTTAAGGTGTGCATGTGTAAATGGACTTTACAGAGGACCCTTTGGAATTTTAACCTCGTAAAAATATCTAAAATTGAGGTTAAGCTATTTAATTATGTTAAAATGCCCATAAAAATATTTTAATTCAGAAAATTTAATTTAATCTTATTTTGCGGCCATTTTGTTGGGGTTTATGGCATTCATGTCTAAATGAGTTTTACAGTAGGCTTAACTTGCAATTCAGCCAACAACCCACCTTCACGCGTCAGACTCAACCTTGCGAACATAGCTCTAAGCTCAACCGCAACCATACGATTCAACGCATCCACAACCACCTTGGCTTTACCAGGATGATACTCAATTTTCAAGTCGTAATCCTTAAGCAACTCCAACCATCTACATTGCCTAAGGTTCAAATCTTTCTGAGACACCAAATACTTCAGACTCTTGTGGTCCATGAAAATCACACACTTCTCTCCGTAAAGGTAATGTCTAAATATTTTCAAGGAAAACACTATAGCCACAAGCTCAAAATCATGAGTTGGATAGTTGCGCTCATGAACTTTCAGTTGCCTTGACGCATAGGCCACAACCTTACCATCTTGCATAAGCACACAACCCAATCTAACTAAGATGCATTATTATAAACCACAAACTCCTTTCCGAACTCAGGCTAAATCAACATAGGAGCATCCGTCAAAACTTCGTTCAACTTCTCAAAAATAAGCTATTGCTTCTCCGTCCACACGTAAGGAACATTCTTCTGCAACAACTTCGTTGACGGTTCCGCGATACTATAAAACCCATCAACAAAATGGCGGTAATAACCAACCAGCCCAAGAAAACTGCAAACCTCCGAAATAGATTTAGGTTGCTTCCAATTGAGAATAACATCAATTTTCTATGGTTCAACACGATACCCTCCGTGAAAACCACATGACCAAGGAACATTACTTCCTTAAGCCAAAACTCACACTTGCTCAACTTGGCATACAACTGATTATCCTTCAAAACCTGAAACACAATCCGTAAATACCGATCATGTTCTTTCTCAGTACGAGAGTACAAGAGAATATCATCTATAAACACTCCCACAAACTGATCAAGATATTCATGGAACACCCTATTCATCATATCCATGAACGCAGCTGGGGCATTTGTCAAGCCAAAAGGCATGACCAAGAACTCATAATGCCCGTACCTCGTGCGAAATGTAGTTTTATGTACATCCTCATCCTTAACCTTCAACTTATAATACCCCGATCTTCGATCAATCTTAGAGAACATCGTTGCCCCGCGGAACTGATCAAACAGATCACCAATCCTCAACAAAGGATACTTGTTCTTCACCGTTAGCTTATTCAACCAACGATAATCAATGCACATACGCATTGTACCATCCTTTTTTTTCACAAAAAGAACTGGAGCACCCCAAGGTAAAATACTCGGTAGGATGAACCCATGGTCTAACAACTCTGAAGCTGTGACTTTAACTCCTTCAATTCCTTCTGTGCCATCCTATAAGGAGCAATGAACACTAGTGCCGTACCTACGTACATCTCGATACTGAACTCTACCTCCATATCCAGCACTAAACCTGGTAACTCTTCAGGGAAAACCTCCAAAAAATCACAAACAACCTGAATGTCCTGCACCCGGACACCTTTAGCCTTAGAGTTTATCACAATTGCCAAATAAGCTTGGAAACCTCATTACATCATATTTTTTGCCCGACTAGCTGAGACGGCATTAGACAAGAACTTCACATTCTCACCAACCACCACAACTTCATAATTATCGGCTAACCTCAAAGAAATCCTTTTGGATTCACAATCCACAACTGCATTGTACTTACTCAACTAATCCATACCCAAGATGACATCAAAACCATGGAATGCTAACTCCATTAGATCCGCAACAAACTCATGACCTTGCACAACCAAGGGACACCGCCTATACAACTTTCTAGTAGTAACCGTCTCACCAAAGAAACTAGTTACTAACATGCCAACATCAAGGATCTCAATAGGAACATTAAACAAAGATGTATGTTCACTCAAAATGTATGAATGAGTAGACCCTTAATCTATCAAAGATAACAATAACAAGGATTACAAAGTAAAGGTACCTGTGATCATATCTGTGTCGTTGCAACCCTCATGATGAGAATAGATCCGAGCTGGCCCACCATTCTTCGGTCGCACTGCATCAGTATGAGCTACCTCTCTCTGACCATCCTCACGCCTTTAGAAATTACCCCTGCCACGACCTCGGCCCCTAGCAGGCACAACCACTTGAACTGGTGCATCCCTCGCAGCCTGACGATAATCATGCTTCATGTGATCATAAGATCCACAAATCCAATAGCTCAAGGTATTTCCCCAACACGCACCCGTGTGATGTCTACCACAGCGCTCACACTCAGCTACAAAACGAACTCCCGGGTTACCTTGACCGACACAACCACCACGCCTATGATTCGGCTTATGCCTTTTATCCCTGAACCTCATATTCTACCTCCCAAAATAGCTAGAATCGGCCACTCTCTTACCCAAGTTCGCACCCGCATCCTGGACTGATGAACCTAAAGACTGGTCAATATCCTTAGCACGATTGACCAACACATCAAAATCTGTGTAATCTGTAGCCAGGAGATAAGTCTTAATATCATTCACAAACCCATATCGGAATCTATCACATCTCTGCTGATCATCAGAAACTAACTTCGGGGCATACTAACTCAGGCGGATAAACTTTACCTCATTTTTGGCACCCGACATGCCTCTCTAAGATAGCGACATAAACTCACGCTTTTTCATATACAAATACTGTATACCAAGATACTTCCTCTTGAAAGCTCTCCGAAAGAACTCCCAATTTACATCTGCCTCAGGAACGCCAACAATTGTGGTTCAGAATGCATCCCAACTTGTGCTCCTCATTACAACCTATTTGGTTCAAAATACGGATTGTCTTCTCTAGCCACCCATCGGCTACCTTAGGACCCAAACCCTAAAATTCCCCACCTCCCAAACTTCGAAGACGCTTCAAGGGTAAACCTTGATTAGCCATCACAGTAGGTTCCAGTGCTTGCGCTTGCACTCTAGCCATCACTCCTAAAACGCTCACGTCATCGCTTGGATTAACGGAGTCAAATCACCAAAAATTGGCACAGGAGGAGCCTAGGGTACACCTTCCCCCCAATATCGATAGGAGGAACCAAAGGAGGAGGAGGAGGTAAAATATTAGGGGGATTCCCTTCCTCGACACTATTCTGCTCAACTCCCACATTATTAGCCATCGAACGCGTCTCACGTCAAACCATGCAAACAAAAGTATCAAAACACATTAAAGTCAGCCTAGAATTAGGCAAGGATCCAAGAAAACCATATAAAACATTTTAAAACCTCGGTAATAGGCAATGTGTTCCCAATTCATACCCCAACATGGTATTAAATAATCACCGAACACATACGCTATCACCGTGCAAATCACACATCACCAAATAATCAAACAACAACATCCCAACTTTTCGATTACCTGGCTTTGATACTAACAAATATAACCCCATTGACCCGGCCTAGACGCCCGACCGAATCAAGAGAACTACAATAGGTTTGTCGAAGCAAACTAGAGAAAAATTTCAAAAACTGGTCCATTTTTTCTTTTATCTTATCTAGATGCATATTATAAATCCTAAGTGTACATACTTGCAGCGAGTGAAATTCCAAAGAAAACGGACCATGGAAAGGCATCCAATTGCATAACGTACATTCCAGGGACTAAATTGAAAAAATGACAATTTTAGAAACCAATATTGAAATTAAAGTTACCAATCCTCAATTAGTCCAATTCCATGCTTACATGTCAAATTTTAGATCATTACGATCACCCAAACTCATACAATTGCATTCATAAAACTCAAGGACCAAAACGTAAGAAAACGAAACTTGAAAATATACCAAATAACCAACTTAATTGCCACCGTATCGGTACGGATAAGAGGTGTTTCGATACGCCTTCGTTATTTCAAAACCCTAGAATTCTGGTAGCCAATTTCTGTTTTGATACGGCCCTGCGTATCGAAACGCCCTTCATAAACCATTATATTGTATCGAAACGCCTCTCTGAGTACCAAAACACTGGCCAATTTTGCCTTTGGCCATACCAAAATAGTTTCCCGCGTACCGGTATGCTAAGCTCGGAATGGATTACCCGTACTAAAATAGGGACATCCGTACCGGTACGCCTGGACTTGTAATGTCTCAAATTACGGTCTAAACACACTTTGATGATAACCAAAACACTCCAACATGCTTCAAACACTTATACAACATTACTAAAATACATTACCAACCAAAGCATCACAGATTCAACAACCAATCATGGCATTTATACTACTCAAGACATCTTGTTGGTATGCATCCTAATATTATTTCACCACGCATCCAAAACTCATATTTGGTACATTCAAGACATACTCCACATGCTTGCACATTTATAACTTCATACCAAACTTGCTTGAATCAACAAATCATGTCAATCAATCAAAATCAACTAGATGCATACTCTAGCACTTGGCTAGCAACAACATAAGTAAGATTCACTCAAGCTCAGTCATCATCAACAAACCATAAAATCCAGCATTACTCATGCATAAAACTCATGGAAAAACAGAAATACAAATCCCCAAAATATGGCAAACACATTACCTTATTAACCAGAAATGTAAACCGAGTTCATACTCAAAGTAGTCATTGTCTTAGGATCACTTTAGCCTTGCCTTTGCAGCCCCAAAACTTCAATACTCTGCATCATTAGGAAAAGAGAGCGTAAGCACACATGCTTAGTGAGGATGCTGTTTAAAACAATGATGCATTATAACCCTTGAAAACTAAACACTTGTTTTCAAACCATGCTTACGACCTAAGCAAGTTCCAACGATTTCAAATCAAAATATGCATATCGACCATATGAAAAACATTAAAATTCACATGCTTAAATCCTCAAAACATTATACAAAAAACCATGCTTAAATCCCAATCCTCAAATAAAAATCCATGCTTAAATTCGAAAGCATTAAATACAACCCATGCTTAAATTCCAAAGCTTTACAAAATAAGTTCCGCACTTGAATTTTCATAAATTGGCATTTATAGTGACCCCAGATAGATGACCTCTATCCTTGATTAGCCGATCGCTAATCTTTAAGTAACCGACCATTAAATTTACATTTCGGATACACGAATCTCCCATGTTAGTCGACCACTAAGAATTTAATCCTTTTCATTTTAATCACCTATAAAAACAATTTTCAAAATTACATTTTGGTCACTAACAAAATGTCATCCTTCCAAAACTAGTTTTCCAAAATTGATTTCACCACAATCATTAGAATATTAAATAATAATTTTAGCATATTTTCCCATAATTTTATCACCATAAAAAATAATTAATCCATTTAAATCCCGAAACTAACTCGAATCTCTAATACCAGTCCACCAGACCTTCGAACCAACCTTTAAAACATCTAAGCCCAAAATTGAGGTGTTACACTCCGCTGGCTCATGGGGATTTTGATGCCTGGATGGCTTATCAACCACAGTCAGCCCCAGTTGCGAGCCGCACTAAAAATGAGACCACATCACGTCGTCTCCATAAAAAGAGCTCCACCTCGACTGATACATCAACGATTAAATGGTCCCAGCCTTCCCCTTTGGCTTAGAGTGGCCAGGCTCTGAAGGGTTCCTCTTCTACTACAACCCTAAAGCATCGGCCTTCCTTGATCCCAAATGTTCATTCTTTGCCTAATGATGGGATGAGCAGCGTTACCAACTCTCCGGCGAAGGTTGCTAAGCAACGTCACCAAGTGAAATGAAGCTCTTATGTTGGAACTGTCGTGGTTTTGGTAAACCACAGGAAATTCGCAATCTTGGGTAGGATGTCGCCCGTTTAGGTCCATATGTTATTTTCCTCTGTGAAATGCGTCTGCGTACGCGCAATAATGAAAGAGTTAAGTTTACTTTAGGTATGGAAGGTTGTTTAGCTATTCATAATGGGTTGGGTTGCTCTAGTCTTATGTTATTATGGAATTATAATATCTCAGTTGATTTACTTTCTTACTCTAGTCTTCATATTGATGTCGTCATTACTTGTGACAATATTCGGGCTTGCATGGTTGTTTTGAGCCAAGTGGCAAATATAAGAACTAGAACCTGCTTGACTATTTACGTTCTTCTTCTTTACTGCCTTGGCTTATTAAGGGAGATTTTAATGAACTTTTGCATGATTCAGAGAAATAAGGTGGTCGACGAAAGGTCAAAAATCACATGGAAAGATTCTAAGATTGCCTTACTCGCAATGACCTTTATGATTGTAAGCCGACATAAGTATGGTTCACCTAGACTAAGTCCGACCCTCGTGCTTCACCTATCCTTGAACACCTAGATCATTTTATTGTGGATAGCCATTGGCGATCTATATTCTCAGAGTTTAGAACCTTCTCAGAATATACTACTCATTCAGATCACAGTTTCCTCATCTTGGACATGACTTGGGCCAAGGCCCATCCACGTCCTCGCCCTCGTGATGATTTCTTCTATTTTGAGGACTGTTGGGCACAAGAAGATGGGTGCATTACAACGGTGCAAGCTATCTGGAGTGACACTGAGGGATCGGTTGTTGACAAGCTTGTTACGGTGGGTGAAGCCCTAAAATCTTGGCAAAATAGTCACCGAGACAGCTTTTGAATGAGGATTATTTATATTCAGAATCAAATAAATTTGTGCCTTAACCACCATCTTTCCACTACTGATGTGGAGGTTTTTCTTGCTGCAAAATGCAAACTCTACCACCTGTTGGCCAGAAGGAGGCTTATTGGGCCCAACGCTCCCGTGTAACATGGCTCGCTCACGGAGATCATAATACCTCCTACTTCCATGCCCGAGCTTCAGGACGTCGCCAAAAAAATCACCTCACAAGTATTTATTATGCGGATAGGTCTTGGTAGGATGATCCTGAGGATGTTATAATAGTTGTTGTTGACTACTTCCAAGGCCTCTTTGCCTCCTCTTCGCCATTTTCCGACCCATACATTCTGAATAAAATCATCCATGTGGCCACACTTGATATGAACAATCAGCTTACTTAGAATTTCACAGCGGCTGAAGTTGTTGCTGACTTTTGGGACATTAATCCCAAAAAGGTTTATAGAATTGATGATCTCCCATGTGTTTTTTCTATCAACATTGGGACACGATCGAGGCTGGCTTTACAAAGCTATGTTTAGATCTTCTCTGTGGTTATGCAGACATAGCATTAGTGAATAGTACGATCATTGTTCTTATTCCCAAGGTTCTTACACTGACAACTATGAAGCAACGCAATCAACCTATGCGCAGTGATTTATAAAACCGTGACGAAAGTACTTGTCAATCGTATGAAGCCCATCCTCTCTTTTTGCGTCAGTGAGAATCAGACTGCTTTTATTAAAGGTCTTTCGATCCTAGACAATATTCTCGTGGCCCATGAGATTGTCCATCTTTGAATGCTCCGCGTTCTGTGGTCAATCGAGGTGCTACTCTCAAGTGAGATATGGAGAAAGCTTTTGATCGGGTGGAATAGTCCTTCCTCTGAGCTATTATGCTCAAGCTGGGCTTTTCCTCGTCTTGGGTTGATCTTATTATACGTTGTGTCTCTTTGGTTACCTTTTCGGATTGGGTGAATAGGAGGCTTTCGGCCCCCTTTCGTCCTCAACGAGGCTTAAGGCAAGGGGACCCCCTCTCCCCTTTTCTTTTTCTTCTTTGCACCCAATGTCTCTTTGCCTCTCTTCTAGCTTTGTACAGAGAGGCCATCTATGTGGGCTTCGGGCCAACTGCTATGGGCCTTCTATTAACCATTTACTGTATGCGGATGATAGCTTAGTTTTTATCCGTAGCAAGCTCAGCGAAGCTCAATTCCTTAAGGATATTCTACAATCCTACGCTTCATCTTCTGGTTAATGTGTTAATTTTGACAAGTCTACCATCTTCTTCAGCCCACGTACTCCTTCGAATTTCAAGAAAGCCATTCATGATCTCTTCGGGGTTCGGAAGGTTGATGATTTGAGAATCTATATTGAAATTCCTCTTCTTATTGGCCGCAACAGGCCTAGGGCTCTTGGGTTTATGCGTGATAGAGTTGGTACTCGGGTCACCAGCTGGACGAAGCACTTGCTCTCTTATAATGGTTGAGAGGTTTTTCTTAAGTATGTGGCCCAGGCTTTGCCTGAATATGTCATGTCTTGTTACTTGCTTCCGCAAAATTTGATCAATGATATGACTCATGCTATGCAGAGCTATTGGTGGTCCGAATAGAACAACAAGCGAGGTTAGCCTCTCGTCTCTTGGGCCAATGTGTGCACCCCTAAGTTTGTTGGAGGTATTGGATTCAGGGATATGCATCTCTTCAATGTCACTCTTCTTGGCAAGCAAATTTGGTTTTTATCTCAGATCCAGGATCTCTGCTTTCACGAGTCTTAATGGCCAAATACTTCCTTTCCGGGAACATTCTCCATGCCCCTCTCCTCCGAAACAGGCTTCTTTTGCTTGGAAGAGGCTTTGCAAAGCTTTGCCTCAGTTGCGTGATGGCTTCTTTTGGACTCTTGGTACCAATAGCCTGGTCTGACTACATCAGGACCGATGGGGAGGATCTTCACCCATTTCACTTTTTGAAAACTACTTTGATAACGAAGAACCACCAATCTGTTGTCGTGACTTTATGATCCCAAGACAGTCTCAATGGAATGATCGTCTTGTTCGCGATGTCTTCTCGGAAGATGACGCGGATACTATCCTACATGTTTTGATCTCTACCACTCACCCGAATACCCTTCTTTGGAAAAATCATGATCCGGGCCTTTATGCTGTCTGATCCAGATGCCTCTTCTTACAGCAACCGACCCCTCAATTACTAGGCCTTCCCGTGTCTGGAAGATTATTCTGAAGTTGCCAGTTATCCCAAAAGTTTGCACCTTCGATTGGCGAATTGGATACGAAGCCCTTCCTATGGGAAGTCGACTCCATGCTGCGGGCTCTCCATTGGTTCTTGCCCCTTGTGCTAGAATGACTCGGAGAAGATCCTCCATACTCTCCGTGATTGTCCCACTCCAGCTGAAGCCCTTCTTCTGGCAGGCTTGCCCTGGGCCCTAGTCTCCAGTCGCACGGCTACTACTCTTTCCTGGCTTGAGAAAGCTGATACTTAGCTCTCTTTGGACTCCTTTGCTTTTTTCCTTGTTGTCATTTGGTATCTTTGGTGACGAAGGAATTATTGGGTCTATGAGAAGCTTCTACGACCCATTTGGGTCTTAGTCTCTAATGCCTTCTGTCTCCACTATGACTACCATGTTGCGACTGTGCCTCCCTGCAACCTACAGTCGGTATCTTCCTCATTAGCTCTCTCTGAGCAAGGCTGGCGGCCGCTTTTTGCTAGGAAAATCAAGGTGAATGTTGATGGCGTTTTTGACCCTTCCACCCACTCAGCTTCTATCGGTGTTATTGCTCGGTGTGGCAAAGAGACAGTGATTAGCGGTCTAGCCCGTCCTATTAACAAATGCCTAGATGCATTTTTTGCGGAGGTGTCAGCCCTAATTTTCGGACTACAGCTGGCCCACGATAAGGGATGGTCCAACATTATCTTTGAGTTAGACTCGGCTATAGTGGTGAACAAAACTAACATATCTACGACCGATTTATCTATCCTTTACAGCTCTCTCGCTCAGGCCCAAGACATCTTATGCTACCACGACCATCACTTCAGGATCTCATATGTATCGCACTCTGCGAGCTTAGCTGCACATAGCTTAGCTAATTTAGGCCATCTGGTCCTCTTCCTCTTTGTATTTCGACTTGGTTTGTCCCGAGATTATTTCTTCTATTATTTGTGAAGACATATCCTCTTCTTAGTAATGATATCTTTGGGTACTTTTTTCCCCTCCTAGGCACCCCCACCGGGCCCCGGCTTGGCGTGGGTTTAGTGGGATTTTTAATGAGGCACACCTTTTCCTTCAAAAAAATAAGGCGTGCATGTCTGGGAATTACAATGGACCCGTTGGAATTTTAACCAAGTAAAAAATTTTGAAAATTAGATTAAGATATATAATCATGTTCTAAAGCCCATAAATAAATATTTTAAACAATAAAATGTGATTTAATCTTATTTTTTCACCGTTTTGTTAGGGTTTAAGGCGTGCATGTCTAAATGGGCTTCACAGTGGACCCGTTGGAATT
Organism: Hibiscus mutabilis; assembly: GCA_019671005.1. Taxonomy (NCBI): domain Eukaryota; kingdom Viridiplantae; phylum Streptophyta; class Magnoliopsida; order Malvales; family Malvaceae; genus Hibiscus; species Hibiscus mutabilis. The sequence continues at coordinate 25,407,132 of CM033738.1, forward strand.
TTAACCAAGTAAAGAATTCTAAAATTGAGGTGTTCAAAGCCCATAACTAAATATTTTAAGTCATAAAAATGATTTAATCTTATTTTTCTTTCATTTTGTTGTGGTTTAAGGCGTGCAAGTCTAAATGGGCTTTACAGTGGATCCGTTGGAATTTTAACCTAGTAAAAAGATCTAAAATTCAGGTTAAGCTATATAATTATGTTCAAAAGCCCATAAAAATATTTTAAGCTATAAAATTTGATTTAATCTTATTCTGCGGCTGTTTGGTTGAGGTTTAAGGCGTTCATGTCTAAATGAGCTTTATAGTGGACGTGTTGGAATTTTAAGCGAGTAAAACGTTCTAAAATTGAGGTTAAGCTATATAATCATATTCAAAAGCCCATAATCAAATATTTTAACTCATAAAATTTGATTTAGTCTTATTTTGCGGCCATTTTGTTGGGGTTTATGGCGTTCATGTCTAAATGGGCTTTACAGTGGACCCGTTGAAATTTTAACCGAGTAAAAAGTTCTAAAATTGAGATTAATCAATATAATCATATTCAAAAGCCCATAATTAAATATTTTAACTCCTAAAATTTGATCTAATCTTATTTTATGACCGTTTTGTTAGGTATAAGGTGTGTATGTCTAAATGGGCTTAACAGTGGACCCGTTGGAATTTTAATCGAGTAAAAAGTTCAAAAATTGAGGTTAAGCTATATAATCATATTCAATAGCCCATAATCAAATATTTTAACTCATACAATTTGATTTAATCTTATTTTGTGGCCGTTTTATTGGGTTTAAGGAGTGCATGTCTAAATGGGCTTTACAGTAGACCCGTTGGAATTTTAACTGAGTAATTTTTTTTGAAAATGAGGTTAAGCTATATAATCATGTTAAAAAACCCATTAATAAAAATTTTAAATCATAAAATGTGATTTAATATTATATTTTGGCCGTTTTGTTGGGGGTTTAAGGCGTGCATGTCTAAATGGGCTTTGTAACACCCCGGTTTTGGGCATGGATGTTTTAAGGGTTGGTTCGAAGGTCCGGTAGATCGGTATTAGAGATTTGAGTTGGTTTTGGGATTAAATCGAATTAAATATTTTTGAATGTGATAAAATTGTGGAAAAATTCTAAAATCATTATTAATATATTAATGATTGTGGTGAAATCAATTTTGGAAAATGAGTTTTGGAAATCAGACATTTTGGACTAGTAACCAAAATGCAAACTTTGAAAACTGTTTTTAGTGACCATTTTGTAAAGAGTCAAAACTTAGAATCTTTAAGGAGCTAATTGCCAAAAGTCTAATATCAGACTTTAATGCAAACTTTGAAAACTATTTTTAGTGACCGTTTTGTAAAGAGTCAAAACTTTGAATCTTTAAGGAGCTAATTGCCAAAAGTCTAATATCAGACTTTATCCCTCAATTGGCTATTTTTAAAGTGTTTTGGAAAATATAAATGGGTTGGGGATAATTAATTTGGTTATTAAATCTTTTAAACAAAAATTATGTAACTAACTTTCTCTCAAAATCTCTCCAGCCAAACATCAATTTATTCTTCTAAATCTTCAAGTAAATCTTTTGTTTTCAAATGATTTCTTGTTGTTAGTTTACCAAAACCTTATTGTTTTTACTTTATTTTCTCATGTAAATCATCCAATTAAGGGAGAAAGCATCCATTAGAGGTAAGGTTCGTTCTTCTCTCTAATGAAAGGTTCTTTACTGAAATTCCCAAGTTGTTAACTCTTTATAGTTGTTTTCTAATGTGTTTTGATAGTTTAATTAAGGAAAATTGGTTTAATTGTGTTTGTGTAATACCTCAAAATGTGGCCTAGAGTTTTGATGCTAGTTCGAATGTGATTCAAATTTAATTGAAATGATATTAGAAAAAATAATTGGAAGTCGTAGGATCAAACTAGGATCATAAATCAATAAATGATCATAATTAAAAGGACTCAACCGAACTTATGGTAGAACTTGTTGATTGCATGCAAAATTTTATTAAAATAAGGGACATGTACACTTATCCAACCAAAACAATGCAAGCTGTAAGGGGAGAGTGACTCACGCTATTTGGAATTGTTAGATGAACCAAAAGAAAAGCTTATTCATCATCTTCTTTCATGTTCACATTGCCGAGCCTTCATGTATTAGAGAGAGAGAGCTCAATTTTGGAATGGTTTAGCTCAAATTTATAGACCTTATGCGTATAAATTCTTGATAAGAAGGTAACTAGTTCTTTATTTTATTCAAGTGAAAAAACCTTGCTTGATAATTCGATGTGTATGTGGGTGTAAATATGAGAATAGGTTTACATGTATGGTGGAATTATGAACTGATTTTATGCTAGAAAGATCATATTTAGTGTACATTTTGCTGGAAGAAATATTGTTACCAACCTTATGATAGACTATTCGAATGAATAAAGTGATGAGTTCATATGTTTTGTAATATTTGTAACATAATCGAATTGACTAGGTTGTTTGAAAAAGGAATTTTCAAGTATTTGAATGTAAAGTGATCGAATATGCTGTTAATTGTGTGCATATAATGCTTGAATTTGAACTAGGAGTTATTGATGTTATTAGTTCCATTAGAGGATTGTCTTGCTGAATATACATGTGAGTGTATGCTTTTAAATGCCATGTTTTGTGTAGATAGATTATTAAGGAAATGAGAATGGTTGCTAGAAATTGAGGATATGGACTATTTTGCCAGTTGAAAATGTGTAAACTTGCTTGGTTGTACATAATGCCCTGTTATGATCACATAGATAAGTGAATTAAAACTGACCTAGACATGTAAGAACATGAAAATAAGTTGAATTACAATATTAGAATCTTGTTTAGGGGAATTATGAAGCTAAAAATCTCGCCTAGTGTAATCTGCCCGGAATGATTTGTTCTGGGCAGTAACTTTGAAAATCACAAAAAATTGTATAAAGAGAATTTAAGGCTGAGAATTTTATGGATAATGCCTTAACATGTCTAAATTTATTAGCAGAACACATAATTGAATTCTGAATTATAGAATGAATGGTAGAGAAGAATCACTAGGGACAATGCAAACTGTCTAGTGTTGTAAATTGCCCTGTCTTTAAACAAACAACTGTATTAATTGGCAAATAATTAAAATGCAAGGATTGTATGGTTAGAAATATAATTAAGTTAGCTTTCCAATGGTGTAAGCCAATTGAAATTTCGACGTACGAAATGAAAGTTATACATGTTTTAGTAAATAGTGCACAAGCTGCCAGGCAGCAGTAGGCTTAATGTTTTGAAATGAATGCATTATGTGTATTGTTGCCCTGTTTGAAGAAATGAATGTATCTTGTCTTGACCTTGATTTACTTGTATGAAATGTTAGAGCGAGAATAGAACATTGGAGAAGGGTCTAAGGAGGAGCATCCGAAAGCTAGAAACAAAGGGATTTGGATCCAAGATTAGCTAAGCTTGGAGTATTGTGAGTGTAGTTTAATATATGGTTGGGACTTAGGTCCTAACCAAAGATGCATGTTTAATTCTTGTTATTTCATGACATTTTAATATACTTGATTTAAGCTTAGTTGTTATGAAAAAGTGGAAGAATGGTTTAAGCTAAAACTTGGGATCTAATAGTAACATGTATGTTGTTGAATTATGTACGAAGAAAAGTGAAACAAATGCTTGAACCTTGATGCCTTGACTGTGATTAATTCGAATGAATACCTGGATGTACCAATATGATTTAAATGCTTGTTAACATGATTTAAATCTTGAATTAAAGATTTTGCTTGATGCCTAAGAAATGGAATATGTTAGTTGCTTGCTTTAATGACAAGATTAAATTGCAAAGTGCAGAGCTAAGGCTCAATTGGCCTAAGGGATGTATATATAAGTATGATCTTGCAATGTATCACTTCAAATGATCCTTGAATAATCTATTGCTTGACTTAAACATGTAATACTTGAATAAATGATTCATAATTGAACAAAGCCTTGGTTGTTAGTGGTCATAGGTAGGATGGCATGCCATAGAGTTTAGAGCTCTTTGCGTTGGGTGGACTACGGTCCAGGGCTAAGGCCCCTAATTGGCGACAGACGGAGGGTACGTATGTGTGGTCTTTGGCGACAATAGGAGGGTTGACCAGTACTATGGTACATCTTGAGTACTACGGTACATCTTGTGGCGACAGTTGGTTGGAGACTTGATCACCTGAACAACTAAATACCAAAGGCTTAAACTAAAGAAAGCAAATGAGAAATAATTAAAGAGTAAAGCTTACATGATACTTGGGTGTCTTGATACTTGAACTACTTGATACTTGAATTGCATGATACTTGAGTTTCTTGATATATGAACTACTTGATACTTGAATTACATGATACTTGAATTACTTGACACTTGAATTGCTACTTGAATGGTTTATAATACTTCTTGCATCGATGTGTGCCTAATGTTTTGCTTGAAATGATATGTCACTAAATTTGAAAATGATAAGTATGCATTTAAAGCTTGAATTCGAACTGCTTCCAACCTTGACTAGGCTCAAACTTAGTTAATTGATACATGTCTTAACAATTGGTTAGAACTAGTTACTACCTCACTAAGTATATTCTTGTACTTATCACTCTTGTTTCCATTCTTCCCAACCACATGTTAAAGGATTAGATCGTTTCTTGATCGTGAAGATTGAATTCTTGACCAGGAAGTAAGACACAAGCATAGCTAAAGTATGGTCATACTTGTTTTGTACTCCCCTAGTTGGTGGCACTTAGTTGTATATAATGTGTAGTGCATGCATTTTGAACACTTGAACTTGTATATGTATATATGTCTTAAATGGACCTATCATGTTATGAACTTGGTGGTTAATGTAAATTAAGTACGGAACTATAATTCTATGTAATGGAAACGTATCTTGCTGCGCATATAAGTATTGATATGTGTCTAATAAATGTTCAAAGTAATTGACCTAGACTATTATGTTATTCGAATGTCTTGTGAAAGAATATAGTCTCTTGTGTAAACATACCTTGTTGTAGTATTTTTTATAAGCTTGAATGGTAAATGCCGAAAGGTAAGGGTGGCATATGCTTGCTTGGAATTAAGGTACGTGCAATGGATCATGATTTATACGTTATGCATAAAATGGTATATGTAATCAAGTTAATGAACAATGAAATGAAAATGGAAAAACTTGTTTGCTTTGTAGTTTCGAATGATGATGTTAACTGAAATTTTTGGTAACCTATAATGTGTGTAAATAAGATTTCTTACATGTTAGGTAATGTATGTTTGGTTACTTTTTAGTTAAGTAACTCATCTAATAGGGATGAGTTAACCTATTCTTGCTTGTATTTTTCATTAATATTGCTCCTGAACCGGTTTTCTGCCAACCCGGGTAGGGGTGTTACATTTTATTGGTAATTTGTGCTTTTTAGTCAGTTATAGGACTAAACTGGGCTCTCTTGCATCATATAGGATACTTGTGCCACCTAGGAGACTTGTATTGTATAGCTTGTGTCTTTGCTTAACTAAACTGAACCCATAATTGTTCTCTTTAAACATAGAATGTCTGAAACAAGGCTCGCTCCGGATGATGAAAGTCCCGTAGGCTCCTCAAATGAAGAGGATAGTGTGAGGATGGAGAAGAATCCTCCACAGCAACGAGCTGAACCTAGAGCGCAAGCTCAACCCCAAGCACAAGCTACTGCTCAACAGGAAGCTCCTGCTATAAATCCAGTGCAGCAGAAATGTCTCTTGAGCATGAAAGAGATGTTTGATCATCGTGTAACTACCTTGAAACGAGACCATTCTATTCCTCCTCCGGTTTTTACTCCAACTAGAGCCCCTATTGACAAATTAGCTCAACACTGGGCTTATACCTTCACCGGTACTGATGAAACCAATCCTGAAGTAGCTGAGTATTGGTTAGAGGCCACTACTCGAATCCTAACCAAACAACTGTCCTATTCTGATGAACACAAACACGAAAGTGCTATAGCCCTGTTGGCGGATAAAGCTCTGAGCTGGTGGGAAACACCTACCCTGACTGCTCCTACTGAAGTTGTAACTTGGAAATCTATCCTCGATGAATTTAAGAAGAAATAAATTAGTGAACAATACCTGGCCGAGCATCAAAAGCGTTTCTTGTACCTTAAGCAAGGTGGCTGACCTGTCGAATAGTACGTGAGTGACTTTTACAAATATTGCAAATACGGGTCGGAATACATTAAGACTGATGCTGACAAGTGTAGGATGTTTATCGATGGATTAAATGATGAATTAAGTCCAATATTCACCGCCCTGGGTATCACTGACTTTCAGAATATGGTGAACTGGGCCATTGTAACCGAGGCAAAGATGAAAGCCTCTGAGAAATGCAAAAGTGGAAATTCCTGGAAAGACAAACGATCAAGGAATGATGACAAGCCTCACTGGCAGTCAAAGAAGTCCAAATATTCCAAGGATCAATCTTCAAATTACACTCCTGCTCAGAAAAGCAACTACCTACCGAGACCCCAATCGGTAACCAAGCCTTCAGCCTCGATTATCTTTGTTGATAGTACGGGAAATTCTGGCAAAGGTGCTCAATATCCTACTTGCAAGTTTTGCCAAAAACACCGTACTGGTCAGTGTAGAACTCAACAGAACCTATGTTACTTATGTGGAGCCTCCGATCACTATATCAGGGATTGTCCTCAGAATCCTAACAAGGTTTCGAATCAAACTCTTGCAAATACCAGTTCAGCTCCTTCTATTCGAAATAAAGGTCCCAGAAAAGCTCAGTTTGGAAATCAAGGGAAAGGCAGAGGATAATATTTGAATGCCCCTACTCACCAGGAATCTCAGGCTCCTGCTCGAATCTATCATATACGATGAAAATAAGATGAAGAATCACCTGATGTTATAGCAGGTACCATTGAGTTAAATTTGACTCCTGTTTATGCTTCAATAGACTCGGGATCCACTTATTCTTTTGTATGCTCAGTCTTGATTGAAAAGTTAAACTTAAATCCTGAAATTGTAAAACAAAGCCTTGTAGTTTCAAACCCAATAGGTGGAATTACGAACATAAGCCTTATCTGTAGAAATTGTCACATATTCATTCGAAATGTACCCTTTCTTGTTGATCTATATGTACTACCAACTTGTGAGTTCGATCTAGTACTGGACTAGATTGGTTAAGCAAGCATGAAGCATGGGTAGATTGCCTAAATAGGAGACTTTACCTGCGGGATTTAGGAAAGGAATCGATTCTTCTAATTGACAAGAGACTGACCTCAATCTTTGCTACTATAGTCTTACAAAATGAACTTGAATTCGGTTTACCTAGTGTGCCTGTTGTATATGAATATCTCGAAGTTTTTCCTGAGGAACTCCCTGGTCTCCCTCCAACCAGAGAAGTAGAGTTCGGGATTGATGTCCAACCTGGAACAACTCCGGTGTCCATCATACCTTATCACATGGCACCTGTTGAGTTGAAAGAACTCAATAAGCAACTCCAAGAGCTAGAAGACAAGGGTTTCATTAGACCTAGCTCGTCTCCTTGGGGTGCACCAGTCTTGTTCGTGAAGAAGAAAGATGAGACTATGAGTCTCTGTTTTGACTTCAGACAATTGAACAAGCTTACTATCAAGAATCGATATCCTCCCCCAATGATTGAAGATCTTTTCGATCAAATCAAGGATGATGCAGGATTCTCAAAGATCGATCTACGATCGGGATACTACCAAATGTGGGTAAAAGAAGAAGATGTACCCAAGACAGCCTTTCATACTCGATATGGCCATTCTGAATTCCTTGTAATTCCATTCGGGTTGACGAATGCTCCGCTACTTTCATAGATCTCATGAACCGTGTATTCAAGCCCTATCTTGACAAGTTCGTGGTCATTTTTATTGATGATATTTTGGTGTATTCTCGGAATAAGGAAGAACATTTTGAACACCTTTGAATCGTATTACAAACTCTTCGAGAACGTCAATTGTTTGCAAAGTTCTCTAAATAAGAATTTTGGCTATCGAAAGTGTCCTTTCTTGGACATGTTATCTCGGCAGAAGAGATCAAAGTAGATCTAAGGAAGATTCAATCTATCTTGGATTGGAGACCTCTAAGGAATGTTGGTGAGGTCAGAAGCTTTCTCGGTTTAGCCAGGTATTTTCGACGTTTTGTCAAGGGATTCTCATATATTGACGCAAGTTTGACTAAGCTAACTCGCAAAGATACACCCTTTGTTTGGTTGGAGAACCAACAACGAAGCTTCAATCAGCTTAAACAAGCCCTAACTCATGCTCCGGTTCTCATCCAATCAGTATAAGGCAAGGAGTACACTATTTATAGTGATGCATCTCATTTAGGGCTAGGATGTGTCCTAATGCAAGATGGAAACGTGGTAGCTTACGCTTCAAGGCAACTAAAACCACACGAGTCAAACTACCATACACACGATATAGAATTGGCAGCTATCGTGTTTGTACTCAAAGTTTGGAGACATTACTTGTACGGGGAGAAATGCAACTTGTTCACAAACCACAAGAGCCTCAAATACCTCTTAACTCAGAAAGACGTGAACTTGAGGCAAAGGAGATGACTAGAGTTACTTAAAGATTACGATTTGGTTATTGACTACCATCCGGGGAAAGCAAACACGGTTGTTGATGCCCTTAGTTGCGGACCATACTCAGGTAAACCCTTTATTTTAAATCCTAGAATAATTCATTTGAAATGTTTCTTTCCTGACTTGCAAGTAACCATTCTAATTAGACCTTTCTTGATATACAAGTAACTATTCGAAAATCTCCCTTAATGATCTTTTCTATTCGTTTATAGCTTCCTTAGCTATCAATGCTCATTTTCGTTTAGCCAAAAGACAGAAATTCTTGTCTAAACATCAAGTTCAATCTAGTTTAATCTCGAGAATCAAATAACTCCAACAAATTGATCCAGATCTTTAGAAGATTATGTCCAAGCTAGACTCTGAGTCTAATTCTGACTTCTCCCTCAAGTCGAATGGACTCCTCTATTTCAAGGATAGAGTATGTGTTCCTAACAACGAGGAACTAAAACACGAGATGTTACAAGAAGCTCACCAAAGCTCTTTCTCGATTCATCCTGGATCAGTTAAGATGTACAAGGACCTAAAGCCAGTATACCGGTGGCCAGGCATGAAATCAGCTATCACAAACTTTGTTTCAAAGTGCTTAACTTGTCAGAGGGTCAAAGCCAAGCATCGAGTCCCCACTGGATTGCTCCAACCAATCGAATTCCCTCAGTGGAAATGAGATCGGATTACAATGGACTTCGTTGCTGGTCTCCCTTCCACTTCAAGAAAGAATGATGTTGTGTGGGTGATTGTTGATAGATTCACGAAGTCTACTCATTTCATCCCTATTCGAATGAACATGGGCTTGGAAACCTTAGCCGAGCTATACATCCGTGAAGTAATTCGATTACTTGGTGTACCTACAGCTATAATCTCCAATAGACACCCTAGATTTACTTCCTGATTTTGGAATTCCTTGCAAAAAGCCCTTGGAACCAAAGTCCATTTGAGCACAACCTTTCATCCTCAATCAGATGGACAATCTAAAAGAATCATCCAAGTACTTGAAGACATGCTATGTGCTTGTGTTATAGACTTCGGAAAGAACTGGGAGAAATCTCTACCCCTAGTAGAGTTTGCTTACAATAATAGCTACCAAAAATCTATCCAGATGGCTCCCTTCGAAGCACTATACGGAAGGAAATGTAGAACTCCCTTGTGCTGGTCTGAATTGGGAGAAAATAAAGTATTGGGACCTCAATTACTCAGAGAAATCGAGGAACAAGTTCAAATCATACATGATCAATTGAAGCAAGCTTCCGATAGACAAAAATCCTATGGAGACTTGAAAAGGAGAGACATCCAATGTAATGTTGGAGACAAAGTCTTCCTGAAAGTGTCCCCTTGGAAGAAAGTCTTTCAGTTTTGAAGAAAAGGGAAACTTAGTCCCCGATTCATTGGACCATTCGAAATCATTGAAAGAATTGGTACAGTGGCTTATCGATTGGCACTCCCTGGTGAATTTGATAAGATCCACAATGTCTTCCATGTCTCCATGCTCCGAAAATATAGATCTAATCCATCCCATGTTCTAGAACCTGAAGAGGTTGAATTGAATCCTGACTTATCATATGAAGAAGAGCCAATACGAATACTTGACAAAGAAGTTAGAAGACTCTGAAACAAGAATGTTCCCTTGGTGAAAATGTTATGGAGGAATCATAAAATGGAAGAAGCAACTTGGGAACCTGAGGCTACGATGAGAGATCAATATCCACACTTGTTCAACTCAGGTAAATTCGAGGGTGAATTTAATTTAAGGGGGTGAGAATTGTAATACCCAAAAATGTGGCCTAGAGTTTTGATGCTAGTTCGAATGTGATTCAAATTTGATTGAAATGCTATTAGAAAAAAATAATTGGAAGTCTTAGGATCAAACTAGGATCATAAATCAATAAATGATCATAATTAAAAGGACTTAACCGAACTTATGGTAGAACTTGTTGATTGCATGCAAAAATTTATTAAAATAAGGGACATCTACACTTGTCTAACCAAAACAATGCAAGGTGTAAGGGAAGAGTTACTCACGGCTATTTGGAAATTGTTAGATGAACCAAAAGAAAAGGTATTCATCATCTTCTTTCATGTTCAAATTGCCGAGCTTTCATGTATTAGAGAGAGAGAGCTCAATTTCGGAATGGTTTAGCTCAAATTTATAGACCTTATGCGTATAAATTCTTGATAAGAAGGTAACTACTTGTTCTTTCTTTTATTCATGTGAAAAAACCTTGCTTGATAATTAGATGTTTATGTGGGTGTAAATATGAGAATAGGTTACATGTATGGTGGAATTATGAACTGATTTTATGCTAGAAAGATCATATTTAGTGTACATTTTGCTGAAAGAAATATTGTTACCAACCTTATGATAGACTATTCGGATGAATTAAGTGATGAATTCATATGTTTTGTAATATTTGTAAAATAATCGAATTGACTAGGTTGTTTGAAAAAAGAATTTTCAAGTAATTGAATGTAAAGTGATCGAATATGCTCTTAATTGTGTGCATATAATGCTAGAATTTGAACTAGGAGTTATTGATGTTATTAGTTCCATTAGAGGACTATCTTGCTGAATATACATTTGAGTGTATGCTTTTAAATGCCATGTTTTGTGTACATAGATTATTAAGGAAATGTGAATGGTTGCTGGAAATTGAGGATAGGGACTATTTTGCTAGTTGAAAATGTGTAAACTTGCTTGGTTGCACATAATGCACTGTTATGATCACATAGATAAGTGAATTAAAACTGACCTAGACATGTAAGAACATGAAAATAAGTTGAATTACAATGTTAGAATCTTGTTTAGGGGAATTATGAAGCTAAAAATCTAGCGTAGTGTAATCTGCCCAGAATGCTTTGTTCTGGGCAGTAACTTTGAAAAATCACCAAAAATGTATAAAGCAAATTTAAGGCTGAACATTTTATGGATAATGCCTTAACATGTCTAAATTAATTAGGAGAAAGCATAATTGAATTCTGAATTATAGAATGAATGGTGGAGAAGAAACACTTGGGACAGTTCAAACTGTCTAGTGTTGTAAATTGCCCTGTCTTTAACCAAAAAACTGTATTAATTGGCAAAGAATTAAAATGTAAGGATTATATAGTTAGAAATATAATTAAGTTAGCTTTCCAACGGTGTAAACTAATTGAAATTTCGACATACAGAATGAAAGTTATACATGTTTTAGTAAATAGTGCACAAGCTACCAAGCAACAGTAGCCTTAATGTTTTGAAATGAATGAATTATGTGTATTGTTGCCCTGTTTGAAGAAATGAATGTATCTTGTCTTGACCTTGATTTACTTGTACGAAATGTTAGAGCGAGAATAGAACATTGGAGAAGGGTCTAAGGAGGAGCATTCGAAAGCTAGAAACAAGGGGATTTGGATCCAAGATTAGCTAAGCTTGGAGTATTGTTAGTGTAGTTTAATATAGGGTTGGGACTTAGGTCCTAACCAAAGATGCATGTTTATTTCTTGTTACTTCATGCCATTTTAATAAACTGGTTTTAGTTGCTTGCTTTAATGACAAGATTAAATTGCAAAGTGTAGAGCTAAGGCTCAATTGGCCTCGGGGCTGTATATATAAGTATGATCTTGCAATGTATCAATTGAAATGATCCTTGAATAAGCTATTGCTTGACTTAAACATGTAATACTTGAATAAATTATTCATAATTGAACAAAGCCTTGGTTTTTAATGGTCATAGGTAGGATGGCATGCCATAGAGTCTAGAGCTCTTTGTGTTGGGTGGACACAGTCCAGGGCTAAGGCCCCTAATTGGCGACAGACGGAGGGTACGTATGTTTGGTCTTTGGAGACAGTAGGAGGTTTGACCAGTACTACGGTACATCTTGAGTAGTACTATGGTACATCTTGTGGCAATAGTTGGTTGGAGACTCGATTACCTGGACAACTAAATACCAAAGGCTTAAACTAAAGAATGCAAATGAGAAATAGTTAAAGAGTAAAGCTTACAAGATACTTGCGTGTCTTGATACTTGAACTACTTGATACTTGAATTACATGATTCTTGAGTTTCTTGATATATGAACTACTTGATACTTGAATTACATGATACTTGAGTATCTTGATATATGAACTACTTGATACTTGAATTACATGATACTTGAATTACTTGACACATGAATGCCTTGATTCTTGAATTACTTGATACTTGAATTGCTACTTGAATGGTTTATAATCCTTCTTTTATCGATTTGTGCCTAATGTTTTGCTTGAAACGATATGTCACTAAATTTGAAAATGATAAGTATGCATTTAATGCTTGAATTCGAACTACTTCCAACCTTGACTAGGCTCAAACTTAGTTAATTGATACATGTCTTAACAATTGGTTAGAACTAGTTACTACCTCTCTAAGTACATTCTTGTACTTATCATTCTCGTTTCCATTCTTCTCAACAACAGTTTAAAGGATTCGATCGATGCTTGATCTCGAAGCCTGAATTCTTGAGCTGGAAGCAAGACACAAGCATAGCTAAAGTATGGTCATACTTGTTTTGTACTCCCCTAGTTGGTGGCACTTAGTTGTATATAATGTCTAGTGCATGCATTTTGAACACTTGAACTTGTATAAGTATATATGCCTTAAATGGGCCTATCATGTTATGAACTTGGTGGTTAATGTAAATTAAGTAAGGAACTATAATTCTATGTAATGGAAATGTATCTTGTTGCGCATATAAGTATTGATATGTGTCCAATGAATGTTCAAAGCAATTGACCTAGACTATTATGTTATTCGAATATCTCGTGAAAGAATATAGACTCTTGTGTAAACATACCTTGTTGTAGTGTTTTTTATAAGCTTGAATGGTAAATGCCGAAAGGTAAGGGTGGCATATGCTTGCTTGGAATCAAGGTACGTGCAATGGATCATGATTTGTAAGTTATGCATGAAATGTTATATGTAATCAAGTTAATGAACAATGAAATGAAAATGGAAACTTGTTTGCTTTGTGGTTTGAATGATAATGTTGATTGAAATTTTTGGTAACCTATAATGTGTGTAAATAAGATTGCTTACATGTTAAGTAATGTATGTTTGGTTACTTGTTAGTTAAGTAACTCATCTAATAGGGATGAGTTAACCTATTCTTTCTTGTTCATGCTTGTATTATTCATTAGTAACGCTCCCGAACCGGTTTCCTGCCAACCCGGGTAGGGGTGTTACAGTTTGGATTGATGAAATTGACATATTTTGAATTGGATCTATTTTGCTGGGTTTGTGATCAGATTAGATCATGATTTTGTTGTTTAATTGAGTTAATAACCTGGTTTTAACATTGTAATCTGAAACAAGTTGAATCTCTAATGTTTAAGGTTGTTAGTTAAGGGTTTTTGTGAGGTTATTGGAGTTTAATCATTGCTGAAGTAAAAGGATGTTGGGAAAGAGTTTTTAGACGTTAATTGTTGAGTTTTGATGTATTGAATCGTTCTATTATTGTAATATCCCAAATTTTGGCTAGTGGCTAAAATGTAAATTTTGAAAGGTTACAGGGTCAAAGTATAAACTTTGGAAAAGTTTGGGGACTAAAGTATAAATTTGCCCAACAAGTAATTTTATTTAGTATAAGAGTGAATTGGATCGAAATAGGTACCTTGATATTGGTTTTAAGAATTAAGATGCAGAGAAAGGTATCGAATTTGGATCGAATGAAATTGTTAAGCGTGCTTAGGCCAGAGAAATACAACGATGGGTGACCTTCGGGAATGTCCCATAAAAGTGTTTCTATTCGATATTTTGGACTCAGTAAAGGTAAAGAATATTCAAATGGATTATCCATAAAGGATTTCTAAGAGAAATTTTATTCTATGGAGATTTTCGATAATTATTAGAATTGTAGACTTAGTTAGGAAAAATTCAGTCTAAGACTTTAGGAAAGGAAATTTTTATAAGATGATAGTGTTCATTTTCTGAATATGGAAATATGAAATTTTTGGATTAAATTCGATAGCTCGATAAAGGTGAAATCGTAGTAAAAGTATTTTATGAATATCGGGAGATCGGATCAAATCAAAATTTCAGAGGCTGATCCAAAAGCCATGGAAAAATCATAAAATACTATTTTATGAAAAATTTATTATATTTGGTTGGAGGGTAAATTGGTCATTGGATTCAAAGGGAAAATTAGTAATTTCACTAATTAAATGAATTTTAAATTCATTTAAATTTAACATGTGGATTTAAATAAGTAAAAGATGAACTGAATTGTTCATCTTTCTTGAAATATTTTGAACTAAGGGGAGAAAAAAAGGAGAAAATTTTTCAAGCTCGATTCAAGCCCCGAAACTCGATTTTCAGGTAATATTTTCAACTGCAAAGTTGTTCTACTCTTCAAGCTCTATCTTTTGATGTCAATAATTCATGAAATACATGCTTGATTAATGAGAATTTTGATGAGAAAGAAATTAAGGTTTATGGACTCAATTGGGGTTTTTGAGATTTTATGATTCCATGTTGAAATTCAAGTTGAAATCATGCTTTTGTGATATTAAAATCATGTTATTGAGTTGGGATTTAAACTCTACATGTTTTGATTATTATGAAGATGATTAGGGTTTATGGATTCAAGTTTGATTTAGGGTTTGTGATGTTCGACAAATGATCTAGTAAGCTTGAATTTGTTATTTGGAAGCAAAACCTTAAATTAAAGGTATAGGGACCACTTCGGCAATTCTAAATGTTAGAGGACTAATATGAATTTTTATGATTTTGAAGTGTATTTATGTTATTATTGAAGTTGGAGATGTGAAATTGAAGTTCGAATGTTAAACCGGTGTTGAATCGAGTTAGTGACCATTTTGACAAATTGTCAAAGCTAAGTGACCAATTCGAAAATAAGGTTTTAGAGAATGACTAATCTTATTTTAGTTGAAATAATAGATATCGAGTAGTAATGTTGATTTGAGGACTAATTTGCAAAGTTAAGAAGCTTGAATCCTTATCTTTGCGTTTTAGTAACTATTTCGAAAAGAACGAAAAAGTAGAGGGAATTATTTTTGAATAATTATTTGATGAAGAAAGTGATACATTAGTGGTTTGAATCAAGTCAGGGACCAAATTGACAAATAGCAAAGTAAGGAGAAATTAGTATAAAGTTTGAAGTTTATTGTGGAAGTTGTGTAGGGAAATTGGAATTGGCAGTAAATTTGAAAATTCATCATAAATTCTATAAAAATGGTTAGATGGTGAATTTTATATCAATGTAAATATTTATTCGTCTAGTTTCGCTTAAAACAAACGTTGATTGATTTCGATTCATATATCAAAAGATATGAATTTTTAAGTGATGAAAGGTCAGAAAACAAAATAGTAGTATGTTTCGAAATTCAATACAGGAATTCAACTTTGAAAATTAGTTTATATGGTTGAAATCCTTATCGAATCTAGTTTCGTTTCCAACAAATGGAAACTGATTTTGAGTTCCGAGTTAAAATATATTAATTTTTAATCGAATGAAGATCAGAAAAATTACAAAACAGTTTCTGTCAGGACAGCTCTATAAACGTGAGTTTGATGAATTTTCATAATTTTTGTAGATTTTATTAAATTACGTGGCTTATACCGTTATCGAATCTAGTTTCTACGGTATAATGGAGATTAAGATTCACTATGTATTCTACCCTGTAGAAGTAAATCTTTGATGGTAGTGCAAGTTGACAGAAAATGGAAATTGAGACAATTTGTGTCTAATGTTTGTTAGCAAGCTTGGAGGAATTATTAGAAGACCAAAATGGTTATTAGTGACCAAAAATGAGTATGTGAACAGTATAAGGAAGGAAAGAAATTTATGGAAATTTTTTATGTTGAATGATTAAATAGAGTATAAGGAAGGAAAGAATTTTATGGAAAATTTTTATGTTGAATGATTAAATAGCTTAGGTGAAGTATTGTTAGAATTGAATCTAACAAATGTTTATTTATATTCATGTGATAAGTGAAGTTGGATCCGAATCAAAAAGAAGGCTCGAAGTACTATAAAAAAGGATCAATAGAGCTTGGTGAGGCATATTAATAAATGGCCAAAGTGAGTTCATTTTTAAATGTTTGCATTACATTGAAAATGGCATTGCATTTCTCTATAATACATGATATGATACATTACTCGACATGGCAAGCTTGATGGAATACCAGGTACGAATTATTGTTTGCATAAATGATGATCTATGTTTACCATGAATATTTATGATGAAGCATGAAATATGAAATTTTTATATGTATGATTGATTATGATGTTGAGTTAATGATGAAAGAAATGCCCAAGTATTGTGTATGAGAGTCCATGGTATAGTTGGCATGCCATAGAGTTTTTAGCAGCTGCACCCTTATGTTCATGTTATCAAAATGATATTGTGACAAAATGATTGTGTCACATGCACCTTGGGGATCTACGCCCACTGTGCCCAAGTGCACTATCGAGGTGCTTCATGTTTATGGGGAGCAAAGAGCGTCCCCAAGTACGTACTCATCTTTATGTTTACGTTAGACACTACGGTGTCATTTCAAGATGACTCGCGTACCTCGATCTCATATAGCATACTTTGGGCAATGATAAAAGAATCATGTCATGTAAACGAATCAAGTTACGTATATGAATCATGTCATGAATATGAACCATGCCATGTATATGAAATATGTCATGTATATGAACCATGCCATGAATACGGAACATGCCATGTATATGAATTCAACCATGTATATGAATCATGACATGTATATGAATTATGCCAAGCATATGAATTACGCTGATTACATGAATTATGCCATGTATACGAAGAATGTCACATATTTATGAAATATGCTATGTATATTATGTAACCCCCTTGACTCGGCCCAGACGCCCAACCGAACCAAGAAGACTACATTAGGCTTGCGGTAGCAAACCGAAGAGATTCAACAAAACTCGGTCCATTTTTTTATCGTATCTAGATGCCAACTATTAACCCTACATGTTCATGCAGTCATTAGGTGTAACCCCAACTCAATCGGGCATCAATTTGATATCCAATTGATTATATTTATAATTTAGGGACTAAAATGAAAATACATATAATTTCAGGGTTAAAGCTCACTTTTAGGTTACCAACCTTTAATTAGTCAGGTTCCAATCTTTCATTTCAAATTTCAGCTCAATCCGATCATTCTATCACTTACAATTGCATTGCCAAGAATCAGGGACTAGAATGTAAATATGATAAAACTATCCCAAAGTGTCATAACAGAATTAACGGTCATCTGTACCGATATAGGTAAGCCTGTATCGATACGGTTTGAAACACCCCGTTTTGATACACCACCAAGCCGTATCGATACGCCTAACTGAAATGCTGAATTTTTGAAATATTTTAAACCGTACCGATATGGTTTCTCAGGTGTTTCGATACGCAGTTTCAAGTTGCAAAAGTGAATTCTAGAGGCTAACACTAGTATTGAAACGCCCATTCCCACATCGGTACGCCAGGCCAAATTTTCTTAGGCGTATCGAAATGCACAAGACCTGTACCGATCCCACAAGCCTGAAACTGCCTAGCCGTACCGATACGGTCCCTCGCGTATTGGTACGCCTGGGCCTGTAATATCACATTTGGTTGGTTTTTCATCCCAAAAGCATACTCAAACCACTCCAACATACTTTAAACACAGTACCAACATACAAGGCATACCTCAAGCATCCAAGCTACACAAACTTAGCATCCTAACATGACATCTTTGCATCAAAGAAAATCTATAAGCATGCATCATAGTTTCCATCCAAGCAACATATCAAAAAGGTAAACCAGCATCGAAACAATCTTTAAAGGCCATTTACAACCCAAGAGCAACTAAAGAAACATGTTCAAACAGGGAGTTCCACAAAACATCTCCCAAAACACAACAAGTATCCTATTGCCCTTATTCATTATAGTCTAGTCTCTAACATACTTTGGAAACAAGTCTTGCCAAGATCCCCTTGCTTCTTGCTACCTTCCAAGACCTCAATTATCTACATTGATGGACAATGAGAGCATAAGCACACAAGGCTTAGTGAGTAATGCTCAAAAACAAATACCATCAATGCATTTAAAACCATTTACTTAACATCATCCTTTAAAACATCATCATGCTCCTTTTTAAACATGCACTTTACATCATTTACACCAACATATTAAACCATATGCTAGATGTATCATTATCAACAGCAAGTCACATTGCTAACCCTCCACTTAAGCCTTGCCATGAATTACTACCAAATTCAAAGCTTAAGGAGAAACATGTATAAATCACATTATACAACAAAAACATTTCAATGATACATTAATAATTATATTGGCTTTCAAGTGATCATTAACAACTTCAATAACAAAAGAGTTCATTGGATACACGGATTCAACAAGTGTTAACCCAACACTTCAAGCCATCTCAACCGAAATAGAGATACAATCACAATCACGGTACACTAACAACCGGGTACAATATCAATTGGGTATACTTTCAACCTATAAGGACACCAATCCCTATCATCGGTTAGATGTTTAACCCACTAACGGGAGTATTCGGTATTGTTTAACCCCTCTACCGTTAGGGTACTTAGATGGAGTATTCGGTACGCCGTATAAACCCCTCAACATCCAAGGTGACTTATTTACAGTGCACTCAATCCTATGGCCGGCCAACTATATCCGATAACAATTTTAAAACCACATCACTTGCCAATATAATTAAACAAATAACATTTACCTCATTGTTTTTAACAAGCATTAAACCATGCCATTTCCAAAGCAACTACCATGCTTTAAAACACAAGTAAAACCATACTTACAAGGATCACATACCATGTGCATCCTTCAGCAAAACATGCTTAAAAACAGTATATCGTATACTCTAAAACATGCTTAACAGTAGGTAACATGTAAATCAAAACAAGTGCATAAAAACATTTCAAACTAGCACGACCGAGAGAGAAAACCACTTTATACTTACTTCCGAGTCTAGGTAAGAGTTTCAAGCTCTACCTTCACTCCCAAAACTCCATTCTCATAACATCAAAACACATTAAACCACGTTTTCACTCACCGATACGTGGAACCTCGATTCGCCGACTCAAAATCAAGTATCTGAAACCTCCAACGCTTCTCCAATCACTTTCAGATCAACCTCCCCTATTTTTACCACAAAACAACGGAGGATTAATGCATCCTAATGCATTCTAAACACAACAACTACAATCCTTCTCGGATTTCCACAACACCTTCACAATTAACCCTCTACAACAACCGAAAACATAGCCAAAACACTTCGACTCACAATCCAGCCAACATCTATCAAACTAGCATCACTTTCAACATCAAAACGCATCTAGAAACATATCCAAAACAACCTACCACCTCCAGCAACCTTACAACCAAAGATACACCACAAAACCTCAAAACTAACAACCTAAACAAATAGAGATTCGTAAGTTTCGGGATTCCATTGATAAAAATCACTTATCAAAATTATTAAACATCCCAAATATAAATCAAAGCATCCTTAACTACTGGAAATTAGATCCAATATGTGCATTAACTCATTTTCCCCAAATAACTCAATTAAACATTGGAAATCATCAAAATCAGATTAGAAACACAAAAAAAAGGATCAAATACTTGGGAATTTCAGTAAAGAACCATACAATAGAGGAGATCTCAGACCTTACCTCAATTGTGAAGTTTCTCCCCAATTGATTTGTGAAAAGCTAAGAAAACACAAGATAATTGTATGATTTTGTGTAAACAACCTTTATAAAACAATTTGAAACAATAAAATCAAGTTAGAAACCACCTCACCGCTGGAAATTTGATGAAAACGTGAGTGTTTGGCTGAGGAGAGAATGGAGAGAAAAAGATGAGAGAAAATGACGTGATTTTTGTTTTAGAAAAGATAACTAACTTTTTAACAAAATCCTCTTTAATTACTAATTGAAACACATGTTAAAATCAGTTAAATTAAAGGAGAAATCATCAAAAACCAATTGGTAAAATAGCTCCTTAAAGTTTCTAAGTATTTGACCCTTTTCATTTTAGTCACTAGAAAATCACAGTTTTCAAAACTTTCATTTTGGTCACTATCCAAAATGTCCATCTTCCAAAACTCAATTTTCAAAATTGATTCCACCATTATTAAATACATAATTAATAATGATTTTTGAGCATTTTCCATAATTTTTCCAACACCAAAAATATTCGATCCAAAAACTAACTCGAATCTCTACTTTGGTCCACCAGACCGTCTAATAAACCACCAAACCGCTGAGCCCTAAAACTGGGGTGTTACATGTGAATCATGACATGTATACAAATTATGTTACTTATATGAATTATGGCATGCATATGAATTATGCCATGTACAAGTATCATGTTATGTATATTATTGATGTCACGTATATGAATCATGCCACGTATATGAATTATGACACGTATATGGATTCTGCATGTATATAATTCATGTCATATATATATATGAATTATGCCATGTATATGGAGTATGTCATGTATATGAATTATGTCATATTTATATAAACCATGACATGCATGTGAATTATGCCATGTGTATGAAATATGCCATGTATGTGAACTATGCCATGCATATGATTTACTTGGTAATAATGGAGTATTGGAAACTAGACTAGTTAGAAAATTATGACTTGCACATGAATATTGACTGACTATGAAAACCTTGTTAGTACGATACTACCTTAGACAGAAATCATGCTAGGTTAATGTATAACATTTATTGCTTTATTTTACGTTTTGATAAATAAGATTATTGCCTCACTAAGTTTGTACTTAGCGTGTGTTTTATTTCACAAATAGGTTCTTCGAAAATAGACTAGCAAAGAGGAGTTGTTAATTGGGAAGATCAAGTTACTATCTGTAAGTGCAGTACGTACATCTTTAACGTAATTTGATAGACTAGTGGGCATGTAATAATTTAAGTAGGTAAACTATTTTGTAAGTTTAAGTTTATAACGTATTTATACATTGTTATGGAAGTATGGACTTAGAGAAATGATTTACTATTAATAACTATGAATTTTGACGTAGTTAAATGTTGTTTAACCCTGATCACGTAAAAATTTAAAAATCAAGAAAGGGTCTAGGCAGTGTACACAGTTTTCATCCTGAATTATATTTGTATTTCAACAACTCAATTATGAATTTTATAAATCAATTAAAGGTCAAAACTAGTTGCAATAGACTAACAAAGTTTTTAATTCAAAACCGAGAAAGGGTTAAACTGTAAGATGAGTTTTGGTATAAAAAAATTTATAAGTCAATATTTCTTTCAAGGAATTTGTAACATCTTTAATGTTATTCGACTTACGAGTATACGTTAAGGTTGTTACAAATATTGGTATCAGAGCTACAGGTTTAGTCGACTCTGGAGGTTAAACCAAGTTAAATATGATTTGATGTTAAGTACATGCCCCTAGGATGTCATGTTACTAATGTACTATCTGTGTAACTTGATTATGCTCCTCATTTACACGAATAAGTTTTAGTGGAAATAGATGATGTCAAGTACTGATGGATTGCGTTAAATGTTTAATTATGGAGATCAATGGAAGGATTAAAGTTGAAGTAAAGAGATATAGAATGTTCTACCTCTAGCTACCTCTAGCTCCTACCCAAGCTGAGACACCTACGTAGTAGGAAGCTCTAGTATAAGAATATGAAACCTTAGCACGAGCCCTAAAAAGGTATGGTTAAAAAAATTCAAACCCTAATGCCTGTATCAATCTGGCACCTACACCAGTAAAGGCATCGACTGTAAGAAGCTTAAGAAGTTGCGAGCTCCTGAATTTCATGGAAAGGGTGGTCTGATGGCTGCCAATTTATGGCTCCACAATGTTAAAATCATGTTAGAGGAATTAAATTGTACAGATGCCAAAAATTTTAAAAAGTTGCTTTTTTATTAAGGGAACATGCTTGTAATTGATGGTCCAAAGCCACATAATTATACCTATTGAGAAAGTAACTTAGACATTCTAAAAAGTGTTTAGAGTTAATTATGTTGGCGACCAGTTTAAGAATGAGATGTTACAGTAGTATCAAAGTTTGAAACAAATTACTCGTACTATCTACGAGTATGTGTTGGATTTTAATGGATTAAGTCGATATATAGCTGATTTGATACCAACTGAGAATTCCCAATGAGAATGGTTTATTGAGGGGCTTAACCTGAGGTCTAAAGAGTAATTCTCTGGTATGAGTTTATCAATTTACTAGGATTCTATAATGAGAGCGAAGGCTATGGAGAAAGATTGTAATTACTTTAATTGATCCGAGTTTGACTCACTCGTACACTGGTATTAAGATAGTAGAACAAAGAAAGATTCTTAAGGAAAACTATTTTTAGTAATGTGATTCCTAATAACCCACTTGGACATAGTGCATGGGTGATTAGAATATGTAAGAAATGTTTGTTGGTGATTTAAGGAATTGAGTTCCTGTCAAGATTATTGGAGCTTTTATTTCGCAAACTTGAGATTATTTTTGGAATGAACTGGTTGTATGCATATGATGCCAAGGTGAAATGTAAAAAGAAAAGGTTGGTACTTCAAGGACCCGATGGTTCTAAAGTAATCATTAAGGAAGAAATAACTGATTGTTTAAAGTCAGTGATTTCTTTAGTAACAGCTTAAAGATTGTAATGCAATGGAAGTGAGGTATGTTTAATTTATATGGTGGGTATACAAATATCACCCAAGAAAATTGAAGGCATCCCAACTATAAAGGTAAATTGTACAAGAAAGATTATTTGTTTAAAGGGACATCAGTGTTACTAGATGTCAACTATAAGGTTTAAAAGACCAGGAAGACAAGAAATATGGAATAAAAGTATGATGAAAGTGATATTTGAGTACATACTGAACAAGATTGGAAGTCTAATACCGATAAAGAGTATTGAAATCTTAACTGAATATTAAAAGAAGTCAACTAAGAGGCTAATTCTACATGAATAGTTGACAATATGGCCTTATAAAGATAGGGCTGAAGTGTAATGGATAAGCTAAGATATCTTTTCAGAAAGGTTTTGATAAAGACAATCAGTAATAACATAAGATGATGAGTATGGCAAGCATTAAAATGATGTGAATTGATAGAAAAAGGTTTTCTAATGGTCTAAGTGACCAAGTATTAGAAGATATTATGAAGATACTATTCTGAGAATCTGAAGTGTAATTGAGATAAGTTGGTTATTTGTGCACCAGGTAGAAGTGATTATGAGAAGAAACGTTTAAATTTTTAAAAAGAATTAGTTCCTTAATGAAGTCAAAGGAAGAGTGTTTAGTTGAGGATTGTTCCGACTAATTGAAATTTCCATAGAAATATTTCTAGATAAGAACAAGAATCTCAGATCACAAGGGTTCTAAAGATACCCATAGCAATAACAATGAAATTAAGTATGAACTCTTTTTTTCGATTTTTACCTAGATTGAACTACTAGTGCAGTACGGGCTCAAGTACAAGAACAAGAAGTACTTAAGAGATTATAACCTTCGGCAACTGTATATAATAAAGCATTGGTTGTTTAAATGTTTAAGCTGTTGAGAGCCTTAAATGTTAGAGCAAAAGAGAAGTTATGATTGTTTATTTGAAAATGAAGGATGATTTATGTAGGTCAAAAAGGGAAAACTTAGTTTCAAAACTGTTATACTTCAAGGAATCGTGAAAGAGTTGGACCAAGAGTATATTAATGGGTTTTATCTCCAAAAGTAAGCAAAAGTCTGTAGTATATGTACTTATATTTTGGGGGCATTGATTGAATTATTTACATGTCAACACTCCTAAATGAATTAAGATGCAATTAGATTTGATACATGAAGAGGAGTTAGTAGAAATATTAGTTTATGGAATTAAAGAATTAAGGAATAAGAAATTTCATTGACTGAAGTTTTGAGGAAAAATCACAAAGTCGAAGAAGCCACTTGGGAGGTTGAGAAGAAAATAAGAATGTAATATCCGTAAATGTTTGAAATAGGTACGCATTGAAAATTCGAGGACGAATTTTCTTAAGGGAGAGGAATTGTAGTATCCCAAAGTTTGGGGACTAAAGTGTAAATTTCCCCAAAAAGTAATTTTATTCAGTATAAGAGTGAATCAGATCGAAATAGGTACCTTGATATTGGTTTTAAGAATTAAGATGCAGAGAAAGGTACCAAATTTGGATCGAATGAAATTGTTAAGAATGCTCAGGCCAGAGAAATACAAGGATGGGTGACCTTCGGGAAGGTCCCATAAAAGTGTTTCTAGTTGATATTTTTGACTCAGTAAAGGTAAAGAATATTCAAATGGATTATCGATAAAGGATTTCTAAGATAAATTTTATTCTATGGAGATTTTCGATAATTATCAGAATAGTAGACTGAGTTAGGAAAAATTTAGTCTAAGACTTTAGGAAAGGAGATTTTTATAAGATGATAGTTTTCATTTTCCGAATATGGAAATATGGAATTTTTGGAATAAATTCGATAGCTCGATAAAGGTGAAATCGCAATAAAAGTATTTTATGAATATCGGAAGATCGGGTTGAATCAAAATTTTAGAAGCTGGTCCAAAAGCCATGGAAAAGTCATAAAATACTATTTTATGAAAAAATTATTATATTTAGTTGGATTTCAACTAGACTTAGTTAAATTTTTACAAGAATGGCAAACTAGTAAATAAAGACTAGTTGGAGGGCAAATTGGTCATTTGACAGGGATGGCAATTTTGAAATATTAAGGGAAATTTGGAAGGTGAATTACACTTGGATCAAATCATGGCCATTGATTTTTGATAAGTTTAAGTCCTGGCCATTGGATTAAAAGGGCAAATTAGTAATTTCACTAATTAAATGAATTTTAAATTCATTTAATTTTAGCATGTGGATTTAAATAAGTAAAAGATGAACCAAATTGTTCATCTTTCTTGAAATATTTCGAACTAAGGGGAGAAAAAAAGGGATAAAATTTTTCAAGCTCGATTCAAGCCCCAAAACTCAATTTTTAGGTAATATTTTCAA
The DNA here is from genome assembly GCA_019671005.1 of Hibiscus mutabilis. Taxonomy (NCBI): domain Eukaryota; kingdom Viridiplantae; phylum Streptophyta; class Magnoliopsida; order Malvales; family Malvaceae; genus Hibiscus; species Hibiscus mutabilis. Next base: position 25,432,777 of record CM033738.1, read on the forward strand.
CTGCAAAGTTGTTATACTCTTCAAGCTCTATCTTTTGATGTCAATAATTCATGAAATACATGCTTGATTGATGAGAATTTTGATGAAAAATAAATTGGGGTTTTTGAGATTTTATGATTCCATGTAACACCCTGGTTTTAGGGCTTAGCGGTTTAGAGGGTTATTAGGCGGTCTGGTCGATCGGAGTAGAGATTCGAGTCAGTTTCGTGATCGTATGTTTTCGGTGTGGGAAAATTATGGAAAAATGGTTAAAAATTGTGTTTTAATATATGATAAATTTTGGTGGAATCAATTTTAGAAAATGAGATTGGGAGCTGTGACATTTTGGCTAGTGACCAAATGCAACTTTTGAAAACTGTTTTTAAAGTGACTAAAATGAAAAGGTCAAATTCTTAGAATCCTTAAGGAGCTATTTTACCTAGTTTTTTGCTGGTGATTTCCCTCTTCAATTAAATCATTTTAACATGTGTTTTACAAGTTAATTAAAAGGGATTTTAGATATTAAAGTTACTTATTTGGTTTTAATGAAAATTGACGCAACTTTTCTCTCCACTTTTTTTTCTACCAAACACTCAAATTTCATCAAAAACCAGAGGTGGGAGATCAATTTTACTCAGAATCTTGATCTACAATTGATTATTTAACTTTGATTTACAAAATCTTATTGAAATCTTGTGTTTTCCTAGTTTTAAACAAGCCAATTGAGGGAGAAATCACACAATAGGGGTAAGGTTCATGATCTCCTCTATTGAATGGTTCTTTATTGATATTACCAAGTATTTAATCCTTGATTTATGGTTTATAATCTGATTTTGTGTTTTTTTTATATTGAATTAAATGATTTAATTGGGTAAGATTGATGAAATAGTGAAACATCTGGATTGGATCTATTTTCCAGTGATGTAGATTGATTTTGAACATATTATGGATGTATAATAATGTTGATAAGTCATTTTTGTTAATGGAATCCCGAAACTCTTGAATCTCTATTTGTTTAGGTTGTTAAACTTGTGTTTTTGTGGAGTTGTGGTGGTTGTTTGGTTTCTAGATGTGTTTGGTTGTTTTGATTCTATTTTTAGATGTGTTTTGATGATAAAAGTGGTGCTAGGTTGACAGCTGTTGGCTGGGTTATGAATTGAAGTATTTTGGTTATGTTTTTGGTTGTTGTGGAGGGTTAATTGTGAGAGTTTCGTGGGAATCCGAGAAGGATTATGGTTGATATTTTTAGAATGCAATATGATGCATTAATCCTCTGTGGTTTTGTGGTAAAAGCAGGGGAGGTTGATCCGAAAGTAAGTGGAGAAGCGTAGGAGGCTTCGGATACTATTTTTGCATCGGTAAATCAAGGTTTCGCGTGATAGTGAGTGAAAACGTGGATTCCAGCATTGGAATGTTTTAAAGATGGTTTTTGGGAGTTTTGGTAGAGCTTGAAACACTTACCTAAGCTCGGAAGTAAGTAAAGAAGTTTTACTCTCTCGATCGTGCTAGTTTGAAATGGTTTTATGCACTTGTTTTGATTTACATTGTACCTACTATTTAAGCATGATTTAAAGTATTTGATGTACTATTTTTAAGCATGTTTTGCTGAAGGATGCACATGGTAAGTGATCCTTGTAAGTATGGTTTATAGTTGTGTTTTAAAGCATGGTTGTTGCTTTATAAAGGGCATGGTTTAATGCTTGTTAAAAATAGTGAGGTAAATGTTATTTGGTCAATTATATTGGCAAGTGATGTGGTTTTAAAATTGTTATCGGATATAGTTGTTCGGCCATAGGATTGAGTGCACTGTAAAATAAGTCACCTTGGATATTGAGGGGTTTATACGGTGTACTGAATACTCCATCCAAGTACCCTAACGGTTAAGGGGTTAAACAGTATAGAATACTCCTGTTAGTGGGTTAAGCATATAACCGATGAGAAGGATTGGTATCCCTGTGGGTTGAGAGTGTACCCGGTTGGAATTGTACCCAGTTGTTATTGTACCGCGATTGTGATTATATCGCTATTCCGGTTGAGATGGCTTTAAGTGTTGGGTTAACACTTGTTAAATCCGTGTATCCGATGAACTCTTTTGTTAATGGACTTGTTAAAGATCACTTGAAAGCCAATATAATTGTTAATGTATCATTGAAATGGTTTATGTTGTATAATGTGATTTGTACATGTTTTCTCCTTAAGCTTTGCATTTGGTAGTAATGCATGGGAAGGCTTAAGTAGAGGCTTAGCAATGTAACTTGTTGTTGGTTAATGATACATGTAGCATATGGTTTGATATGCTGGTTTTAATGTTGTAAGTGCATGTTTTAAAAAGGCATGATGGTTAAAAAGATGTTGTTGAGAAATGGTTTTAAATGCATTGATGGTGTTTTGTTCTAAGCTTTCCTCACTAAGCCTTGTGTCCTTACACTCTTTTTGTCCATCAATGTAGAGAATTAAAGTTCTGAAAGGCAGCAAGAAGCAAGGGGATCTTGGCAAGACTTGGTTCCAAAGTATGTTAGAGACTAGACTATAATGAATAAGGGCAATGGGGTACTTGTTATGATTTGGAAGATGTTTTGGGGAACTCTCGGTTTGAGCATGTTTCTTAGGTTGCTTTTGGTTTGTAAATGGCCTTTAAAGATTGATTTTGGTGCTGGTTTGTCTTTTGGTATATTGCATGGATGCAACTTTAGGAAGCATGTTTTTTAGGTTGCTTATGGTACGTTTGGCATGTTGGTATGGTGTTATAAGCATGTTGGAATGGTTTGAGAATGTTTTTGGGTTGAAAAATTAGTAATTTGTGGCATTACAGGTCCAGGAGTACCGATACGCGGGGAACCGTATCGGTACGGCTAGGTATTTTCTAGCCTGAGGGATCGGTATACGTAAGGGAGTACCGGCACGCCTAGGTAATTTTGGCCTGGTGTACCGATACGGGCAAGGAGTATCGGTACACGTTCTAGCCTCTAGAATCTCACTTTTTAAACCTAAACCCGTGTACTGATACCCACGTAAGCGTACCGGTACGGATGTTAAAACAAATCAAAAGTTAGGTAAGTTGGTTATTGTGTATCGGTACGGGCCGTGGTGTATCGGTACGGGCCATCTTTATGCGTATCGGTATGGTAACACCAGTACCGATACTCAAGGCTATTTTCTGTTGCATCGGCTCACAATTTTGCCTGCTTCGCATTTTAGTCCCTGAATCTTGCTAATGAACTAATGATTGGCTTGAGTTGGAATATGAGACATACGCATGGAACCTGACTAATCTAAGGTTGGTAATTTAAAAGTGGGTTTTAGACTTGTAACTTCATCAAATTACAATTTGGTCCCTACGTGGTAAACAAAATCAATTGGATGTCAAAGTGATACCCGATTGAGTTGGGATTACACCTATTATCTATATGAACATGTAGGATTAATAATTGGCATCTAGATAAGATAAAAAGAAAAAGAATTGATCGGGTTGGCTGAATCTCTTCGGTTTGCTATGACAAACTTAGTGTGGCTATCTTGATTCGATTGTGCGTCTAGGCTGGGTCAAGGGCGTTACATTTGGTGGTATCATAGCCAGGTTATTGATATATGAATGTTGATTGTTGTATGTACAATGGATGATATGCACGGTGATTGATATATGAATGTTGATTGCCATATGTGATGTTGGGAAAGTTTTGGGGTACCCATTGCCTTATTATTATAGTCTGGAAAGTTTTGATTTTTGAAATGAAAGTCTTGGATCCTTGCTTGAGGCTGGCCTGATTGTTTTTGTTTTGAAATGGTTATCATGCCTTAGATATATTTTAGCATGATGGGGCCGATGAGAGAGTTGCGATCTAACCAATTACTGCTACCGCTAGGCATGACGATGAAATAGAAGTTGTACCTCCTAGAAGGTTGCCACCGCCCCCACCTAATCCACCTGAGGGAGTGGAGCAAGTACCACCTGCGCCAGCTGGGCCAGGGATGTGTGATATGGCACCGTTGATTCAAGCCATGACCGGTTCATTTCAGGCAATAGTTGTGGGTATTCGTGTGCCAGGACCACCGGTTGAGGGGCAAGGGTTACCACTTTAGCGTCTTTGTAGTTTGGGCAGAGTTGAGTTTCGAGGATTTTCGCCTGAGGCTTCTGAGGGTTTGTTGGCCAGTACTAAGAGGATACTGGGTTAGATGGGTTGTACCGATGCTCGTAAGTTGGGCTGTTTTGTTTCCCTACTGCAGGGTGATGCTTATGCATGGTGGACTACCACGATATCTGGTATGGCGACCGAGGATGTGTCTTGGGAGTTCTTCTGTGAGGTTTTTCGGAAGAAGTTTTTGGAAGTCCGATATCAGGATGAGAAGAAGCGTGAGTTTATGGCTTTGGTGTAGGGCAGTATGTCTGTTGCGGAGTATAAGGTGCAGTTCGTGAGGTTGAGTCGGTATGCACCTAAGTTGGTTCCTAACGAGTGTACTCAATGTGATCATTTCCATTATGGGCTTGTGTAGGATGTTAAGATATACATGCTTGCTCCTGATTATACTGACTTTGATGTGTTGGTTTTGAGAGCCAAGGATGTGGAGCAGAATTTGGGTTTGGCTTTTGGATCACGAGGTTTTAGCTAGGGGAAGCGAGCTGCTGATTCGGGTTATAGTGGTGGTCATGCCAAGAGACACCGTGACAAGAGGTTTCACCCAGAGCTGAGGCATAGTGAAGGTGTTGTGGGACGTGGATCCCAGGAACAGAGTGGCCAGGTTAGAGCCCCGTTTAGAACATGTTGGGTTTGTGGATCCCGAGATCATTTGAGGCGAGACTGCCCGCGGTTGGCCAGGAAAGGTCACGCACCTGTGCCTGTTGTGGCTAAAGCTTGTTGGAGTTGTGGGTCAAGCGACCATCAAAGGCGTGATTATCGACAGCTGAATAAGTTGACAGTGAAAAACAAGTATCTCTTCGTGGGGAGCGCCAGTATTGTTTGTGAGAAAGAAAGATGGTACGTTGCGGATGTGTATAGATTACAAACAGCTGAATAAGTTGACAGTGAAAAACAAGTATCCCTTACCGCGGATAGATGACCTATTTGATCAGTTTAGAGGAGCCTCGGTGTTTTCCAAGATAGATTTACAGTCGGGATACTACCAGTTAACGGTGAAGGAGGTGGATGTGCCCAAAACAAATTTTCGTACGAGGTACGAACATTACGAGTTTCTTGTGATGCCATTCGGTTTGACAAATGCTCTAGCTACCTTTATGGACATGATGAACCGAGTGTTTCATGAGTTTTTGGATCAGTTTGTAGTTGTGTTTGATGATATCCTTGTGTACTCTCATACCGAGCAGGATCTTGATAATCATCTACGGGTCGTGCTTCAGAAGTTGATAGAGAATCAGTTGTATGCTAAGTTAAGCAAATGTGAGTTTTGGCTTAAGAAAGTTGTGTTTCTTGGGCATGTTGTGTCGGTAGAAGAAATTCGAGTCGATCCGAAAAAGGTTGAGGCTGTAATGAGATGGAAGGAGCCCAAGTTTGTGACAGAGGTTAGGAGTTTCCTTGGTTTGGCAGGTTACTACGGAAGGTTTGTGGAAGGGTTTTCTAGTTTGGCGGCTCCGTTAACGAAACTGCTACAAAATAATGTTCAGTTTGAGTGGACGGAGGATAGACAACAAACTTTTGAAGGGTTGAAGGAAGCCTTGACGCAAGCTCTGGTCTTGGTTTAACCAGAATCGGGGAATGAGTTCGTTGTTTATAGTGATGCATCATATGTTGGGCTTGGTTGTGTGTTGATGCAGGAGGGTAAGGTAGTAGCGTATGCAACTAGGCAGTTGAAGGTGCATGAACGTAACTAACCTACCCATGATCTTGATCTTGTAGCGGTTGTGTTTGCCTTGAAGATTTGGAGGCATTATCTCTATGGTGAGAAATGTGTGGTTTATACGGATCATAAGAGCTTGAAATATTTGATGTCTCAGAAGGAGGTAAATCTTAGACAATGTAGATGGTTGGAGTTGCTTAAGGATTACGATCTGACCATTGAGTATCATCCGGGAAAAGCCAATGTTGTAGCGGATACTTTGAGTTGAAAAACGGCTGTGGAGTTGAGACCTATGTTCGCTTGGTTAAGCATGACGAATGATGGGGGTTTGTTGGCTGAGTTATAAGTGAAGCTGTCCTTGTCGCAGATGATCAAGAAGAAGCAACCGTATGATGAGAATTTGGTATCTCATGTGGAGGATATCAAGGATAGAAATCCTACGGGTTTTCATTTCAGCGATGATGGGGTATTGTGTTTCAAAGGTCAAATAGTGTTGCCTGAAGATGAAGGGTTGAGGCGTACTATTTTGACTGAGGCGCATGCTAGTCCTTTTGCTATGCATCCCGGTAGCACAAAGATGTATCGAGGGTTGAAAGAAGAGTACTACTAGATTGGGATGAAGAGAGATGTGGCTGATTTTGTGGCTCGTTGTATGGTTTGTCAGCGGGTGAAGGCTGAGCATCAGTTTCCTTCTAGGTTGCTGCAAGCGTTGAGGATACCGGAATGGAAGTGGGAAAGAATCACCATGGATTTTACGTCTGGGCTGCCTTTGACGCCTACCAAAAAGGATTCCATTTGGTTGATTGTGGATCGGTTTACAAAGTCTACGCATTTCGTGCCAGTGCATACTACGTATACCTTAGATAGGTTGGCAGAGCTGTACATTTCTGAGATTGTGCGTTTGCACAGAGTGGCCAAATCTATAGTTTCAAATAGGGATCCACAGTTCACCGTAAGGTTTTGGGTGAGTTTGCATCGTGCCCTGGGGACCCGATTGAGTTTTAGTACCTCGTATAATCCTCAAACAGATGGCCAGCGGAGCGCGTAATTCAGGTTCTTGAGGATATGCTAAAGTGTTGTGTTATCGAGTACTAGGGAACATGGGAGAAGCAACTATCGTTGGTGGAGTTTGCTTATAATAACAGTTATCATGCTAGCATACAAATGGCACCTTATGAGGCGTTGTATGGCAGAAAATGTCGTACGCCCGTATGTTGGGCAGAAGCGGGGGAAACGTTTGTGTCAATGCCCAATGTTCTGAAAGGCACCACTGAAAAGGATAAGTTGATATGTGAGCGCTTGAAAGCAGCTGTTGATCGTCATAAATCCTAAACGTAAGGATATAGAGTACGCTGTGGGTGATAAAGTGTTTTTTAAGGTGTCATCCTAGAAGAAAGTGTTGCGTTTTGGGCGAAAAGGAAAGCTTAGCCCGAGGTTCATTGGACTATACGAGGTTGTTGAACGTGTGGGTCCTGTTGCATATCGGTTGAGGTTACCTCTGGAGTTGGGGAAGATCCATGATGTGTTCCATGTTTTGGTGTTGCAGAGGTATAGGTCAGATCTATCGCATGTCATGCCAGTAGAAGAGATTTAGTTGAGATCGGATCTCTCTTACGATGAGGAACCTATAGAGATTCTTGATACCAGCAGTAATTTGCTCTGTGGCAAAATAGTCGAGCTAGTTAAGGTGTTGTGGAAGCACTGCGACGTTGGAGAGGCCATATGGGAGCGCAAGTCGGATATGTTGAATCAGTTTCCGCACCTGTTTCCTCTAGGTAAATTTCGAGGATGAAATTTCTTAATAGGGGGAGAGTTGTAACGCCCCAGTTTTAGGGCTTAGCGGTTTAGAGGGTTATTAGGCGGTCTGGTGGATCAGAGTAGAGATTCGAGTCGGTTTCGGGATCATATATTTTCGGTGTGGGAAAATTATGGAAAATGGTTAAAAATCATGTTTAAATATATGATTAATTTTGGTGGAATCAATTTTTGAAAATGAGATTGGGAGGTGTGACATTTTGGCTAGTGACTAAAATGCAACTTTTGAAAACTGTTTTTAAAGTGACTAAAATGAAAAGGGTCAAATTCTTAGAATCCTTAAGGAGCTATTTTACCTAGTTTTTTGCTGGTGATTTCTCTCTTCAATTAAATCATTTTAATATGTGTTTTAAAAGTTAATTAAAATGGATTTTAGATATTAAAGTTAGTTATTTGGTTTTAATGAAAACTAACGTAACTTTTCTCTCAACTTTTCTCTCCACTTCTTTTCTGCCAAACACTCAGATTTCATAAAAAGCCAGAGGTGTGAGATCAATTTTACTCAGAATCTTGATCTACAATTGATTATTTAACTTTGATTACAAAATCTTATTGAAATCTTGTGTTTTCCAAGTTTTAAACAAGCCAAATGAGGGAGAAATCACACAATAGGGGTAAGGTTCATGATCTCCTCTATTGAATGTTTCTTTATTGATATTCCCAAGTATTTGATCCTTGATTTATGGTTTATAATCTGATTTTGTGTTTTTTTATATTGAATTAATTGATTTAATTGGGTAAGATTGATGAAATAGTGAAAGATCCGGATTAGATATATTTTCCAATGATATAGATTGATTTTGAACATATTATGGATGTATAATAATGTTGATAAGTCGTTTTTGCTAATGGAATCCCGAAACTCTTGAATATCTATTTGTTTAGGTTGTTAGACTTGTGTTTTTGTGGAGTTATGGTGGTTGTTTGGTTGTTGGAGGTGTTAGGCTATTTTGATTTTGTTTTTAGATGTGTTTTGATGATAAAAGTGGTGCTAGGTTGATAGATGTTGGCTGGGTTATGAATTGAAGTGTTTTGGTTATGTTTTCGGTTGTTGTGAAGGGTTAATTGTGAGAGTTTTGTGGGAATCTGAGAAGGATTGTGGTTGCTGTTTTTAGAATGCATTATGATGCATTAATCCTCTATGGTTTTGTGGTAAAAGCGGGGGAGGTTGATATGGAAGTAAGTGGAGAAGCGTAGGAGGCTTCAGATACTCATTTTTGCATCGGTGAATCGATGTTTAGCATGACGGTGAGTGAAAACGTAGATTCCAGTGTTGGAATATTTTAAAGATGGTTTTTGGGATTTAGGTAGAGCTTGAAATGCTTACCTAAGCTCGGAAGTAAGTAAAGAAGTTTTACTCTCTCGGTCGTGCTAGTTTGAAATGGTTTTATGAACTTGTATTGATTTACATTGTACCTACTTTTTAAGTATGATTTAAAGTATTTGATATACTGTTTTTAAGCATGTTTTGCTTAAGGATGCACATGGTAAGTGATCCTTGTAAGTATGGTTTATACTTGTGTTTTAAAGCATGGTTGTTGCTTTGGAAAGGGCATGGTTTAATGCTGGTTAAAAGCAGAGAGGTAAATGTTATTTGGTTAATTATATTGGCAAGTGATGTGGTTTTAAAATTGTTATCGGATATAGTTGGCCGGCCAGAGGATTGAGTGCAATGTAAAATAAGTCACCTTGGCTGTTGAGGGGTTTATACAGTGTACCGAATACTCCATCCAAATACCCTAACGATTGAGGGGTTAAACAGTACCGAATACTCCCGCTAGTGGGTTAAACAACTAACCGATGAGAGGTATTGGTATCCCTGTGGGTTGAGAGTGTACTCGGTTGGAATTGTACCCGGTTGTTATTGTACGCGATTGTGATTGTATCGCTATTCCGATTGAGATGGCTTGAAGTGTTGGGTTAACACTTGTTGAATCTGTGTATCCGATGAACTTTTTTGTTAATGGACTTGTTAAATATCACTTGAATGCCATTATAATTGTTAATGTATCATTGAAATGGTTTATGTTGTATAATGTGATTTATACATGTTTTCTCCTTAAGCTTTGCATTTGGTAGTAGTGCATGAGAAGGCTTAAGTAGAGGGTTAACAATGTGACTTGTTGTTGGTTAATGATACATGTAGCATATATTTTGATATGCTGGATTTAATGTTGTAAGTGCATGTTTTAAAAAGGCATGATGGTTAAAAATATGATGTTGAGAAATGGTTGTAAATGCATTGATGGTGCTTTGTTATGAGTTTTCCTCACTAAGCCTTGTGTGCTTACGCTCTTTTTGTCCATCAATGCAGAGAATTAAAATTCCAGAAGGCAGCAAGAAGCAAGAGGATCTTGGCAAGACTTGGTTCCAAAGTATGTTAGAGACTAGACTATAATGAATAAGGGCAATGGGGTACTTGTTATGATTTGTGAGATGTTTTGGGGAACTCCCTGTTTGAGCATGTTTCTTAGGTTGCTTTTGGTTTGTAAATGGCCTTAAAGATTGATTTTGGTGCTAGTTTGTCTTTTGGTATATTGTATGGATGCAACTTTAGGAAGCATGCCTATAGATTTCCATTCGATGCATGAAGCCTTGTTGTGTTGTTAGATTTTTGTTGCTAGGTTGCTTATGGTACGTTTGGCATGTTGGTATGGTGTTATAAGCATGTTGGAATGGTTTGAGAATGTTTTTGGGATGAAAAATTAGCAGTTTGTGGCATTGCAGGTCCAGGCGTACCGATACGCGGGGAACCGTATCGGTACGACTAGGCATATTCTACCCTAAGGGATCGATGCGCGTAAAGGAGTACCTGTACGCCTAGGTAAGTTTGGTCTGGCGTACAGATACGGGCAAGGAGTATCGGTACATGTTCTAGCCTCTAGGATCTCACTTTTTAAACCCAAACCCGTGTACCGGTATCCACGTAAGCGTACCGGTACGGATGTTAAAACAAATCAAAAGTTAGGTAAGTTGGTTATTGTGTATCGTTACAGGCCATGGTGTACCGGTACGGTGCATCTTTATGTGTATCGGTACGATAACACCAGTACCGATACTTAAGGCTGTTTTCTATTACATCGGCTCACAATTTTGCTTGCTTCGCATTTTAGTCCCTGAATCTTGCTAACGCATTAGTACATGGTTAAAATGATTGGTTTGAGTTGGAATGTAAGACATACGCATGAAACCTGACTAATCTAAGGTTGGTAATTTAAAAGTGGGTTTTTGACTTGTAACTTCGTCAAAGTACAATTTGGTCCCTAAGTGGTAAACAGAATCAATTAGATGTCAAAGTGATGCCCGATTGTGTTGGGATTACACATGTTATCTGTACGAACATGTAGGATTAATAATTGGCATGTAGATAAGATAAAAAGAAAAAAATGGATCGGGTTGGCTGAATCTCTTCAGTTTGCTACGGCAAACTTAATGTGGCCATCTTGATTTGGTTAGGCGTCTAGGCCGAGTCAAGGGGGTTACATTCCATGTTGAAATTCAAATTGAAATCAAGCTCTTGTGATGTTAAAATCATGTTATTGAGTTGGAATTTAAACTCTGCGTGTTTTGATTATTATGTAGATGATTAGGGTTTATGGATTCAAGTTTGATTTAGGGTTTGTGATGTTGGGTAAATGATCTAGTAAGCTTGAATTTGTTATTTGTGGAAGCAAAACCCTAAATTAAAGGTATAGGGACCATTTCGGCAATTCTAAAAGTTAGAGGACTAATCTAATTTTTTATTATTTTGAAGTGTATTTATGTTATTATTGAAGTTGGAGATGTGAAATTGAAGTAAGAATGTTAAAATGATGTTGAATCGAGTTAGTGACCATTTTGACAAATTGTTAAAGCTAAGTGACCAATTCAGAAATGAGGTTTTAGAGAAGAACTAATCTGATTTTAGTTGAAATAATAGAAATCAAGTAGTAATGTTGATCTAGGTACTAATTTGCAAAGTTAAGAAGTTTGAATCATTATCTTTGCGTCTTAGTGACTATTTCAAAAAGAAAGAAAAATTAGAGGGAATTATTTTTGAATAATTATTTGATGAAGAAAGTGATACATTAGTGGTTTGAATCAAGTTAGGGGACCAAATTGACTAATAGCAAAGTAAGGAGAAATTAGTATAAAGTTTGAAGTTAATTGTGGAAATTGTGTAGGAAAACTGGATTTGGCAGTAAATTTGAAAATTCACCATAAATTCTATAAAAATGGTTAGATGGTGAATTTTATATCGATGTAAATATTTATTCGCCTAGTTTTGCTTAAAACAAACGGTGATTGACTGCGATTCATATATCAAAATATATGAATTTTTAAGTGATGAAAGGTCAGAAAACAGAATAGCAGTCTGTTTCGAAATTCAATAATGGAATTTAACTTTGAAAATTTGCCATAAATCGTACAAATTGAATATGGGTTATTAGTTTATATGGTTGAAAATCTTATCGAATCTAGATTCGTTTCCAACAAACGAAATTGATTTTTAGTTTCGAGTTAAAAGATATTAATTTTTAATCGAAAGAAGGTCAGAAAAATTACAGAACAGTTTCTGTTAGGACAACTCTGTAAACGTGAGTTTGATGAATTTTCATAATTTTTGTAGATTTTATTAAATTATATGGCTTATACCGTTAGAACCGCTATCGAATCTTGTTTCTACGAAATAATAGAGATTAAAATTCAGTAAGTATTATGCCCAGTAGAAGTAAATCTTTGATGGTAGTGCAAGTTGACAGAAAATGGAAATTGAGACAATTTATGTCTAATGTTGGTTAGCATGCTTGGAGGAATTATTAGAATATCAGAATGGCCATTAGGGACCGAAAATGAGCATGTGAACAGTATAAGGAAGGAAATAAATTTATGGAAAATTTTTATGTTGAATGATTAAATAGCTTAAGTGAAATATTGTTAGAAGTGAATCTAACAAACGTTTATTTATATTCATGTGATAAGTGAGTTGGATCCGAATCAAAAAGAAGGTTCGAAGTACTATAAAAAAGATCAATGAGGCTTAGTGAGGCATATTAATAAATGGCCAAGGTAAGTGCATTTTTAAATGTTTGCATTACATTGAAAATGACATTGCATTTCTCTATAATACATGATATGATACATTGCTCGACATGGCAAGCTTGATGGAATACTAGGTACGAATTATTGTTTGCATAAATGATGATCTATGTTTACCATGAATATTTATGATGAAGCATGAAATATGAAATGTTTATATGTATGATTGATTATGAAGTTGAGTTAATGATGAAAGAAATGCCCAAGTATTGTGTATGAGATTCCATGGTATAGTTGGCATGCCATAGAGTCTTTAGCAGCTGCACCCTTATGTTCATGTTATCAAAATGATATTGTGACAAAATAATTGTGTCACGTGCACCCTGGGGATCTACGCCCACTGTGCCCGAGTGCACTATCAAGGTGCTTCATGTTTATAGGGAGCAAAGAGCGTCCCCGAGTACGTACTCCTCTTTAAGTTTACATTAGACACTACGGTGTCATTTCAAGATGACTCGCATACCTCGATCTCATATAGCATACTTTGGGCATTGATAAAAGAATCATGTCATGTAAACGAATCAAGTTACGTATATGAATCATGTCATGAATATGAACCATGCCATATTTATGAAATATGTCATGTATATGAACCATGCCATGAATACGGAACATGCCATGTATATGAATTTAACCACGTATATGAATCATGACATGTGTATGAATTATGCCAAGTATATGAATTATGCCAAGTACATGAATTATGCCATGTATACGAAGAATGTCACATATTTATGAAATATGCTATGTATATCAATCATTGTATACAAATTATGTTACATATATGAATTATGCCATGTACATGTATCATGTTATGTATATGAATTAAGTCGTGTATATGAATGATGTAACGTATATGAATCATACCACGTATATGAATTATGACACATATATAGATTCTGCCATGTATATAATTCATGTCATACATATATATGAATTATGCCATGTATATGAAGTATGTCATGTATATGAATTATGTCATATTTATATAAACCATGTCATGCATGTGAATTATGCCATGTGTATAAAATATGCCATGTAGGTGAACTATGCCATGCATATGATTTACTTGGTAATAATGGAGTATTGGAAACTAGACTAGTTAGAAAATTATGACTTGCACATGAATATTGACTGACTATGAAAACCTTATTAGTACGATACTACCTTAGACAGAAACCATGCTAGGTTAATGTATAACATGTATTGCTTTATTTTACGTTTTGATAAATAAGATTATTGCCTCACTAAGTTTGTACTTAGCGTGTGTTTTATTTCACACGTAGGTTCTCCAAAAATAGACTAGCAAGGAGGAGCTGTTAATTGGGAAGATCAAGTTACTATCTGTAAGTACAGTACGTACATCTTTAACGTAATTTGATAGACTAGTGGGCATGCAATAATTTAAGTAGGTAAACTGTTTTGTAAGTTTAAGTTTATAACGTATTTATACATTGTTATGGAAGTATGGACTTGGAGAAATGATTTACTATTAATAACTATGAATTTTGACGTAGTTAAATGTTGTTTAACCCTGATCGCGTAAAAATTTGAAAATCAAGAAAGGGCCTAGGTAGGGTACATAGTTTTCATCCTAAATTATATTTTATTTCAACAACTCAATTATGAATTTTATAAATCAGTTCAGGGTCAAAACTAGCTGCAATAGACTGACATAGTTTTTAATTCAAAACCGAGAAAGGGTTAAATTGCAAGATGAATTTTGGTATAAAAAAATTTACAAGTCAAGATTTCTTTCAATGACTCTGTAACATCTTTAATGTATATTTGACTTACGAGTATACGTTAAGATTGTTACAATTATGGCTGGTTAAGTTTTGGATGTGTTTGAGGATTTTTTTGATAAGTTTCAGATGGTTTGTGAGTGGGCAACTTGTGATGTAATATCCCCAAAAATATAGATTAGAAGTATGTTGCCAATTAAAGTGTGGCTTAAATTGATTTGAGATAACTTAGGATTAGATACGGACTAAAAATGAAGAGTGAAAAGTATACTAGCTAATTTAAGAAGGGTTAAACCGGTTGACATGCGAAACTTTGAGATTGCTTGCTAACTATGAAAACGTTGAAAGGATGGCACACATGTCAATCCTAGTCAAGGGCATGTGTGGAGGGGTCTATTCTCTTGTATGATAATCAAACATTGTTGTCATCTTCCTCCCAAGAAATGAGCCGAACCCCATGTTGAGAGAATTAAAGAGAGAGCTTACAAGAGTCGGTGAGATTAAAGCTTCACTTGGTCCATCTCTTTAAACCATTAACCGAATAGCTTGAGGAAGAGGGTAAGAAATTCTCTTCCTTCTTTATTGAGCTAAGATTCAATTTGTGTTTCCAATTACAAATTCTTTGTATATTATGTGGTTATTAGATTTGTTAGAAATGAGATCATCTCATGCTATAATTCTTCTTAGATCATTCGAATGATGTACATATTGACTGCCATGTTTTTTGTGTGAAATTGTAACTCAATTCAAGATGCTAGGGTTTCTGGATTTTGAGTCCCAAAGATATTAAGGTTCGAATGAAATAGTGTGATTTGATAGTTGTGCTTAGAGCTTAAATTTGGTCACTTTGATTACTAGTAACAAATTGTGAACTGTTTTGGTGCATATACATGTAAACATGTGAAAATTGAATTATTTTTAGTACTCTAGAAGAGCTAGTTGGACTGTTTTGATGTGTATAAATTATATGTAAGTAAATTGGACTATTTTATGATTCTAAAGATGTTTATGGATTTAATTGATGAAGTAGGGGTTGTTCGATACGCATATGTAAGAGTTAAATAATGGACTGTTTTACATTAAAATTGGAACAGGGTACAACATTGAAAAATGGATAGAATAGGGACTGTTTTGAATTGTTTTGAACATGTAATTGAGTATTCATGAATGTGGAAGCTATCTTGGATTCATGTAGGCACAATAAGGACTGTTATGAGATAAATAAGTATGTATATAAATGCATAATGGACGTTTTACTGGTATATATATGTATATGAGTGCAATTGAGACTGGTCTAAAGAGAAGGAAACATTTTTGGGACTGTTTTCCCATGATAATTATGTGAATGGAGTGTAAAGTGGATGTTATGTGAATACATGTATACATTAGAGGTTGTTTGCTATTGATCGATGTATTAGTGGGCTATTTTGTATGAAATATATGTATACATGGAAAAATCTAATAGTTTTGTAAGTGCATAAGTTGTTAAAAATGGTACTAATGTATGAATATGCTTTGTGAAATTAGACCAAGGAGACTAAATAGTGGAAAACAAAAAAGGGATCGTAAGTCGTGACCAGATCTAGCTCATAATTGAACTGTGAGTGTAGTTTAAAGCCTCGGGGTAGGTTTACAGCCTTCCCGAGTATTTTTCCTTGATTTAATTTCTTTACTTTTAAAATAGTATCATGATATGCTTAAGATTGGGCTTGGGATACAAGGTAAGTATTTAAATTATTAAATACTACGTGAGATGCTAGAAATGTTGGGTGTAATGTAAGCTATAAACGAAAGTTACACAAACAAAGAATATATTTAAATTATTAAACACTATGTGTTGGAATATGGGTCCAAATATTATGTGATGGAATATGGGTCCAAATATTATGTGCATCTGAAAATGTTAGAATACTATGGGATGCATCTAAAATGATACATGTACGATGTATAAATCCTATATGAGTAAAGATATGTGAAATACATACTAGTTCAAATATTACAAATTTGATAGAAACCTTGAGTAATCTTAGCTACCATTCGATTATGATGAGAAATAAATACAAGTATTACACATATGGTAATACTTGGTCGATATGAAAAGTTATAAGAATTACATATGTGATTATATGAAATTAGAAGTTATGTTTACTTCGAAATGAATAACTATGGATCCTGTTGTTTAATGTATACTTTGCTTGAATGGTACAAATGACTGAACTTGGAATGCACTATGCAATAAGCCTTAGAGGCTTGATAACAAAAATATGGAGCAATGCTCATCTTTGATAAGAATTTAACAAGTTCTTGATTATATGATTACGGAGTTAAGCTCAACTATGTTTTGATAAGATAAGATTATATGAAAAAGCCTTAGTTTCGAGTTAGTCATAGGTATAGTTGGCATGCCATAGAGTCCATAGAGCTCGTGTTTGGGTGGACTACGGTCCTTATTTGGTGACAGTAGGAGGGAAGTGTTGTGGTCACTTGGCGACAATAGGAGGGATTGATCGGTATTACGATACCATTTTATATGGGCGACAGTTGGTTGGGGATTCGTGTAGCTAGGTTGTAATTCGATTCTCAAGGCTATGATAATGAGAAAGTATGAGATTATAAGTTAATGGAGAGTTGTAATAACTTGTTTGAAAAGTAACATGATTATAAAGAAATTGAGTATTTATCTAATATGTGCATTTGCTTCGAATGAAGGGCTATGTTAAATTAAAATAATGTAATTCAATCTACTTTAATGAATAATTTTAATACTCCATATGACAAGAACTCTATACCTATAAAATGACATGGTTATAATCTTATATGATAAGTATTACATGCTTAAAGATGTGTTATGTATTACGCCCTTGATGATCAGTAATTCAAACCTATAATATGTTGTGTTAAACACCTCGGATATTAAGCATTCTATGCCTATATTATGCAATGTTTGCTATCTTTTATAACAAGTAATACTTGTTCGTGATATTTTATGCTCGGTAACTTGTTTGATAAGCAATGAACAAGTAACTTACGTATTGATAGATTGTAACTTGAATTCTTAAGGCTATGTTAAAGTTAAACAATGATACATGCAAACCTAACTAATTATAGTTTTTGATAACTTATGAAATAAGAAATTCATACCTTAATGTATTGTGTTTGATAATTACATGATAAGAAACTTATACTAATGATATACAATGTTAGATACTCTATTTACTAAGTAACAATCACTTATATA
Organism: Hibiscus mutabilis; assembly: GCA_019671005.1. Classification (NCBI taxonomy): domain Eukaryota; kingdom Viridiplantae; phylum Streptophyta; class Magnoliopsida; order Malvales; family Malvaceae; genus Hibiscus; species Hibiscus mutabilis. Next base: position 25,450,423 of record CM033738.1, read on the forward strand.
TATATGATATTTGTGTAACTTAATACGAAAAGAGTTGTGTGTAGTCTAAATATGGCTAATTAAATGGTAAATTCCTTGATTCGGTTTAGAACCTTACTTGACTCCAAAGAATATGTAAAAGTAAATATTGAACTACAAGTTTAACCAATTCATTATTTTGTTGAATAAGGTAAAAATACCTATGTTATATGATACTATGTTGGTAACTATCTGACAAGTAGCCATGTTATGAAATATTATATATGATAAAATGAGTGATAAGTGTGCATTCTCTTAAAATGCTATGTTTAATAATTCTTGTAAACACAAGAATAAGTTAAGGATATGCTAAATTTAATAGCTTATAATAACAGGAAATTTGAATACATGATTTGTTTAACCGATAATTTATTATTGGTATGCTTGATAATTTACATTGGATGGGATACATGAGATACTATGACATAAACAAATATGTTATGCTATTTTGTGTGAAATGTAAACATGCTGGATTGTTGTAATGTAATAATGTGTATACATAACCAATAGACTAGATTGATATAAATGAGTATATCTTGTAATATGTTGAAGGCTATAAATGGAATCATTGATCTATTGCAATAATTTGTATAACAAATGTATATGTGTCTTGTTGAGTATCTAAGTACTTATGTCTATTCAGTGCTATATGCATACAAATGTAAATTGTATCATGTTGAGTATCTATGTATTTGTACTTAATCGATTACATGTATATACAAATTCATATGTGCCTCGTTGGTTACCCGTGTATATAAGTATGTACTTTGTTGAGCAACTATGTATATGTACTTACTCAAATTACCTATATGTATAAATGTGTATGTTTTGTTGAGTATCCATGCATATATGTGTGTACTTTGTTTAATCAATTAAGCATGTCATATCCTTGTTCGAAAATCCCACTCTAAAATGGTTAACTTCTTGTCCAAGCCTAAAATTATATATATGATTGATAAATGTTGGTGAAAGGTCCGATTAATGTTCTATGATTTATCTTGCTTTAATGCTACCTCACTAAGCAACTGCTTACTTTATCTCTTTCATTACATTTCAGGAAGAAAAAAATTATGTCTTCGATTTTCTCTTGAGCTTGGACGTGATCACAAGAACTTTCAAGTATAATCTGATTTTATATCTTTAGAACTCCTAGATGGTGGCACATAGTTGATGAGCATGCATAGTGCATTGGCTTTCATTATGGATATATTTTGTATATAAGTTATTTTAAGTTTTCCAGTGATGTAAAAGGGCCTTTAATTAATTCTTAGTTACTTGCCATATGAATTATAAATGTAGGTATGTCATATGGTTGCTTAAATATCTATCCTTGTTTTAGGCTTCTGAACCACCTTATTGATATAAGAAAGTAAGTCAGAATATACGTAAGTATATACTTATTATCTTGCGATAAATCCTGAGATGTCATTATAACTAGTTGAAATAGATTATTGGTTAAATAAGAAATTGATTGATAGCTATAGTCTAAGTATGGAATGGTTATTGAAAGTTATATTTCTTCTGATCTGATTGGTTAAGTGTGTTGTTTATGATACTCAATGAAATTCTTGTTGGTTAGGTATGTTGGACATGTTAATCGAATGATTGTTTAAGGACTAGTCTAAGATAAGCATGTTACATGAAGTTTTGTCTATACGGATTTATACTTATAGCTGATTATGCCATGTGATGATTATATGGTAATCATGATAACAAGTTTTGTAGGTAAATAAGATAAAATGGAAGCTTCAAGATTGATAATCTGGTTTTCTATTTTATCAAATAATCTTAGGCCTTAATCTATTGTTTTAAGACAGGTTAGAAGTATGCTAATCATACAATCCTTATTTATGAAAAGAATCTTTTGTGTGAATATATAACCTTTTAAACAAACCTTGAAATCTAAAATATATAGAATATAAGGACATGTTATAAACTAGTGATTCATGTATAATGCTTAATATTTGTATAGTTGATACATGTTCTAAAGCTGAGGCTTATATCCTTGAATTATTTAAAAAGTTTTTAATCTACCCTGAGTTCTATTCGTATGCTTGCTTATGAAGTGCTAAGTCGTTGTATTTCTATTTCGAGGTTGCACTTTTGTTTAAATGTTTGTTCTTTAACACTTCCTAATTTGGTTTACTCCTAAGCCGGGTTAGGGGTGTTACATGTGAGTTACGAGTAATTTCTTGTTGGCAATGGTTTGAATGCATAATGATGCATTTTCCCTCTATTTTATGTGGTTAAAAATAGGGGATAATCAAGGCGATGAAGCTTGACGTTGATTGTTGCTTGCCGAGAGCTCGATTCGCGTTAGCAAGCAAGATGAGTTGTATCGGTGAATGGAAACTTGTTTAAACGCCTTTAAAAGGTTTAATAAGGGTTGTTGGGATTTTAGTATAAGCTTGAAACACTTACCTAAGCTCGAAAGTAAATTTTTCCCTCCTTTTCTCTTTAATATCAGTTCAGATATGAGCATGTGTAATTCATGTTTAGGTCGTAAACACGGTTTGATTTACTTACTGGAAAAGCATGATTTTAAGTATATATGCAGGGGTTTAAAAGTATAAGAAATGCTAGTGAGCAATGGTGTTATTGCTTTGGCATTGTGATTTGCATATGTGGTGATTTTGTATAATGCATTGTAAAACAATGAGTAAATGGTTTTGTGAATGATATATTTGCTATGTGACATGATGAGAAAACATTCGGATATAGTTGCCATGCCATAGGATAAAGTGCACTATAATATGTTAAAAATCGATCGTGGTTAAGGGTCCTTGAGGTAAGCGCTCGGCTACTCGGACTATGATGTTATCACTTGGGTTGAGTGGTATGTTTCCCTTGTTGATGTTGATCTTGCGGTCGGCAAGGTTGTTATATCATGTGGTCAGCATGGTATGGGTTATGGTAGTGGTCGACTATCATGAGAGGTCCGTGTATCCGAATTGTAAGGTTAACAGTCGGTTACCTAGAGGTTAGCGGTTGGTTAATCAAGGATAGTGGTCGTCTATTCAAGGCCACTGTAAATGCCAATATATGCAAGTTCATGAGTTGAACCTATTTTTATAATGCTTTGGGATATAGGCATGGTTTTGTAATTTAATGCTTTGGGATTTAAACATGTGGTTTGTAAATGTTTTGTATATGGTCAATATGCATGTTTTGAATTGGAATCATTGGAATTGCTTAGGTTGTAAGCATGGGTTGAAAACAAGAGTTTAGTTTTCAAAGGTTATATTGCATCATTGCCTTAAGAGCATCCTCACTAAGCATGTGTGCTTACGCTCTCTTTTTCCTAATGATGCAGAGCATTAAGATTAGGGGTAGAAAAGGCAAGGTTTGAAGTGGTCCAAGTGCAAGACTACTTGAGTATGAACTTAGTTTATGTTTCCAGTTAATAAGGCAATGTGTTCGCCATATTTTTTAGGACTTGTAATCCTGTTTTCCCATGGTTTTTAAGCATGTGGAGTGCTGGATTTTTATGGTTGGTTTGTTGTTGTTAAGCTTGTTGAGAATCTTTGCTTGTGTCGATTCTAGATAGGTGCTTAGGTATGCATGTAGTTGACTTAGAATGGTTGCCATGTTTTGATGATTCAAGCATGTTTGTTTTGATGCTTTAGATGAGTAAGCATGTTGTGTATGACTTTAAAGTTTCAAATGGAGGTTTTTGTTATGTGGCAAAATGATATTAGGAGGCATGCCTATAGAAAATCTTGAGTGTTTAAATGTCATATAATGATGTTGATTCTGTGATGTTTTGGTTAAGGTTGTACCCTAGTAATGTTGTTTGAGTGTTTGGAGCATGTTGAAGTGTTATTGTTATCATCAAAGGGTGCTTAGACAGCAATTTAGGACATTACAGGTCCAGGCGTATCGAAATAGGTGTCCCCATACCGGTATGGCTATGCCATCTCAGGCATAGCATTTCGATATGCGGGTGGGTGTTTCGATATGGGAAACCTATACAGTCATAGCGTTTCTATTCGTGAGCAAGTGTTCCGGTACGATCTTAATCATTTTGGCTTAGTATTTTGATACGCGAGCAAGTGTTTCGGTACGAGTTTTAGCCACTGGATTCTGGGTTTTGGAAATTGTTAAGGCGTACCGAAACACTTGTACGCGTACCAGTACGGCTTCAGTTAATTGTGTTATTTGGAATATTTGGAAGTTTCTTTTACTTTCATTTGGTCCCTAAGATTTGTGAGTGCAATTGTATGAGCTTGGATGATCGTATTGGCTTAAAATTTGACATGTAAGCATCTAATTGGACTAATTGACGATTGGTAACCCTAATTTCGGTTTTGGTCCTTAAGTTTATCTGATTTGCATTTTAGTCCCTAATAGGCATGTTATGCAATTGGTTGCCTTCATGTGGTCTGATTCCTTTGTAAACTCACCCGCTACAAGTATGTACACTTAGGATTAATAATACGCAACTAGACAAGATAAAAAGAAAAAAATGGACCAGTTTTCGTAATCATTCTCAGGTTTGCTTCGGAAAACCTAATGTAGTTCTCTCGGTTCGGTCGGGCATCTAGGCCGGGTCGAGGGGGTTACACGCTTCACAGTTGACCCATTGGAATTTTAACCTAGTAAAAAGTTCTAAAATGAGGTTAAACTGTAAAATCATGTTCAAAAGCCCGTAACTAAATATTTTAAGTCATAAAATTTGATTTAATTTTATTTTTCCTCCATTTTGTTGTGGTTTAAGGCGTGCATGTCTAAATGGGCATTATAATGGAATCGTTGGAATTTTAACTGAGTAAAAAGATCTAAAATTAAGGTTAAGCTATATAATTATGTTCAAAAGCCTATAAAAATATTTTAATTCATAAAATTTGATTTAATATTATTTTGTGGCCATTTTGTTGGGGTTTAAGGAGTTCATGTCTAAATGGGCTTTATAGTGGACCCTTTGGAATTTTAATCGAGTAAAAAGTTCTAAAATTGAGGTTAAGCTATATAATCATATTCAAAAGCCCATAATCAAATATTTTAACTCATAAAATTTGATTTAATCTTATTTTGTGGCCATTTTGTTTGGGTTTATGAAGTTCATGTCTAAATGGGCTTTACGGTGGACCCGTTAGAATTTTAACCGAGTAAAAAGTTCTAAAATTGACATTAAGCTATATAATCATATTCAATAGCCCATAATCAAATATTTTAACTCATAAAATTTGATTTAATATTATTTTGTGGCCGTTTGTTGAGTTTAATGCGTGCATGTCTAAATGTGCTTTACAGTGGACCCGTTGGAAATTTAACCGAGTAAAATTTTTTGAAAATAAGGTTAAGCTATATAATCATGTTAAAAATCCCATAAATAAATATTTTAACTCATAACTAAAATTGAGGTTAAGCTCTATAATCATGTTCAAAAGCTCATAACTAAATATTTTAAGTCTAAAAATATGATTTATTCTTATTTTTCAGCCGTTTTGTTGGGGTTTAAGGCGTGCATGTCTAAATGGGCTTTGCAGTGGACCAGATGGAATTTTAACAGAGTAAACAGTTCTAAAAATGAGGTTCACAATATAATCATGTTCAAAATCCCATAACTAAATATTTTAAGTCATAAAATTTGATTTAATCTTATTTTTCTTCTGTTTTGTTGGGGTTTAAGGCGTGCATGTCTAAATGGGCTTTACAGTGGACCCATTGGAATTTGAACCTAGTAAAAAGATATACAATTGAGGTTAAGTGTATAATTATCTTCAAAATCCCATACAAAATATTTTAATTCATAAAATTTGATTTAATCTTATTTTGCGGCCATTTTGTTGGGGTGTAAAGCACGCATGTCTAAATGGGCTTTTAACCGTTTAAAATTGAGGTTAAGCTATACAATCATATTCAAAAGTTCCTAATCAAATATTTTAACTCATAAAATTTGATTTAATCTTATTTTGTGTCTGTTATGTTGAGTTTAAGGCATGCATGTCTAAATGGGTATCACAGTGGACCCGTTGGAATTTTAACTGAGTAAAAAGTTCTAAAATTGAGGTCAAACTGTATAATCTTCCGTTTTGTTGTGGTTTAAGGCGTACATGTCTAAATGGGCTTCACAGTGGACCCGATAGAACTTTAACTGAGTAAAAAGATCTGAAATTGAGGTTAAGCTATATAATTATGTTCAAAATCCCATAAATAAATATTTTAATTCATAAAATTTGATTTAATCTTATTTTGCGGCAATTTTGTTGGAGTTTATGGCGTGTATGTCTAAATGGGCTTTATAGTAGACCCGTTGGAATTTTAACCGAATAAAAAGTTCTAAAATTGAGATTAAGCTATATAATCATATTCAAACTACCATAACAAAATAGTTTAATTCATAAAATTTGATTAAATTTTATTTTTCTTCTGTTTTTTTTGGGTTTAAGGCGTACATGTCTAAATGGGCTTCACAGTGGACCCGATAGAATTTTAACTGAGTAAAAAGATCTGAAATGGAAGTTAAGCTATATAATTATGTTCAAAAGCCCATAAATAGATATTTTAATTCATAAAATTTGATTTAATCTTATTTGCGGCCATTTTTTGGGGGTTTATGGCGTGCATGTCTAAATGGGCTTTATGGTAGACCCGTTGGAATTTTAACCGAGTATAAAGTTCTAAAATTGAGGTTAAGCTATATAATCATATTCAAAATTCCATAACAAAATAATTGAAGTCATAAAATTTGAATTAATCTTATTTTTCTTCCGTTTTGTTGGGGTTTAAGGCATACATGTCTAAATGGGCTTCACAGTGGACCCAATAGAATTTTAACCGAGTAAAAAGATCTGAAATTGAAGTTAAGATATATAATCATGTTCGAAAGCCCATAAATAAATATTTTAATTCATAAAATCTTATTTAATCTTTTTTTGCGGCCATTTGTTGGGGTTTATGGCGTGCATGTCTAAATGGGCTTTATAGTAGACCTTTTGGAATTTTAACCGAGTAAAAAGTTCTAAATTTGAGGTTAAGCTAAATAATCATATTCAAAAGCCCATAACAAAGTATTTTAAGTCATAAAATTTGTTTTGATCTTATTTTTCTTTCGTTTTGTTGGGGTTTAAGGCGTACATGTCTAATTGGGCTTTACAGTAGACCCGTTAGAATTTTAATAGAGTAAAAAGATCTGAAATTAAGGTTAAGCTATATAATCATGTTCAAAATACCATAACTAGATATTGTAATTCATAAAATTTGATTTAATCTTATTTTCCGGCTATTTTGTTTGGGTCTAAGGCTTGCATGTCTAAATGGGCTTTACAGTGGACCCATTAAATTTGAACCGAGTAAAAAGTTCTAAAATTGAGGTTAAACTGTATAATCATGTTCAAAAGCCCATAACTAAATATTTTAAGTCATAAAATTTGATTTAATCTTATTTTTCTTTCGTTTTGTTGGGGTTTAAGGCGTGCATGTCTAAATGGGCTTTGTAGCACCCCTAAACCGGTATAGATGATATAATGAGTTAAGAAGCATCACCAACAAACAAGAACCTTCAAACATAACAACAAAGGAAGACCATCTCATCTATAAAAAGAAACAAGGTTACACATGAAAGAATGTAATTTCAAAATCTTATTTTATTTACAAAACTAATTTCTATACTAATCTCCATACCAACTAATAAACATGTTATGTCATACCAACTCAAATTCTAATTCATTGATATACAAGGATAACAAAAGTCGCAAGCAAACATCTAACAACTTGCAATACTCATGTTAAACAACAAAACATATTCAATACATCACATAAAGGATTAACTCAATTCATTCGAATATGAAACTCAATTTAAACCTAATCATTAAGAAACTTATTAAACCTGTAAATATGTATTATGCTATTCATATAATCACTAAAATGTTATATCTTAGAAAATATTACACCCCATTCTCTTTTATGACAATTAAGCAATTCAACAAGAACATTTCCCTATATTTCTACTTAGAAATTCACCCACTTAAACTTGATGTGATAACTACAAACTTAATCATACAAGAAATCACCTCAATTCAAACAATCATTCGATCATGTGCATGACTTCATTCGAATAACTAG